>CM070777.1:69069008-69764008 GCA_036346955.1 Dipus sagitta
CCAGTGTTTCTGGAGCCTTGCCTCTCTTCCCTCCCTCTCTTGCCACACTTGCTATGTTTCTGCCATCTCCTGCTTTGCAGGGCTCACAGGATATGCAGATGCCTCCAGAACCCTCCTAGTTTAAGTTCAACTAATTATTAACCTTTGTAGTATATGCAAAGCCCCCAACAGTAGCACCTAGACTGTTGTTTGGCTGAGTCATCAGCACACAGGAATCTTAGGGAACTTCTCCAGAACTCTGCTGACAACATCAAAGGGAAGCTTCCAGATCAAAGCAGGTAGCAGGTCTGATCCAGATATACAAGCTGACTGAGAAATGTAAAAGAAACAGTTATGTTTGGACATATGCAAAATATCAATGGCATGTAAATATTTGAGTGTTTGGGTAGTGTGGTGGTTTGATTCAGGTGTCCCCAGAAACTTAGGTGTTCTGAGTGTTAGGTTCCCAGCTGATGGAGATTTGGGAATTAATGCATTGTGGTCAGGTATAATATATGGAGTTATATCAATTTTCCTGAATTTGTTTTTGTTTTTAATTTTCAAGATAGGGTGTCACCCAGGCTTACCTGGAATCCACTATGTAGTTGCTGGGTGGCTTCAAACTCACAGTGATCCTCTTAACTCTGTCTCCCAAGTGCTGGGATTAAAGTTGTGCACCACTATGCCCAGCTAAGTTTCCTGAATTTATAGATAATTTCCTTATGTTCTAATATATGATGTATTTTAGAGAAGGTTCCACGAGCTACTGTGAATAATATGTATTCTACAGAGTTTGAATGGAATGTTCTGTAGATATCTGTTAAGTCCATTTGATCTATAGTGTTTTTTAGCTCCATTGTTTCTCATTTTCTGTTTAGATGATCTGTCTAGTAAGATAGTGGGGTACTAACATCACCCACTATTAATGTATTCTGACTTATTTCTGATTTAGTATCCAGCAGATCTTTCCTTATAAAGTTGGGTACACCTGTGTTTTATGTATATATGTTTCTAAGTGTAATATCTTATTGTTGAATTATTCCCTTAATGAATAAGTAGCCTTCTTTATCTCTTTTTATTACCTTTGGTTTAAAGTCTATTTTGTCAGATATTAGTATAGCCACACCTGCTTGTTTCTATTTTCATTTTCTTGGAACATCTTTTTCATCCTTTCACCCGACGGTGGTATCTATAGATAGGTTATTAGAAACAGAAGATAGATGGATCCAGTTTTCTGATCTAGCTTGTTAATCTGTGTCTTTGGGTTGAGGAGTTGAGTCCACTGATGTTCACAGTTAAAACTGAAAGGGGTGAGCTAATCCCTGTTACATTGAAGACTTTGTGAAGTTTGTTGTTTTCTTGATCTTCATTTGTTTTCATGTCTGTTCTGGTTTTAATTATCATATTTTCTCTCCTGTAGCCTCTTGAGTATGTTTATTCTCCTCTTTAGTGTGAAGTATCCCATCCAGTAGTCTCTGTAGCATGGCTTAGTGCTCATGTATTCATAAAGCCAGCTTTTATCATGGAAATTTTTTCTTTCACCTTCTGTAATACAGAATAATTTTGCTGGGTATAGTAGTTTGGCTTGACATCCACTATCTTTCAAAACTTGAAATACTCCATTGCAAGCCCTTCTGGGTTTCAGAATTTATATTTTAAAAAAATCAGATATATTACTGATTGGCTTACCTTTGCAAATGATGAGATGCTTTTCTTATGCAGCTTTTAGTATTCTCTCTTAGTTTTCTATTTAGTGTTTTAACTATAATGCAACATGGGGAATTCCTTCTCTGGTCCTGTTTATTGAGTGATCCATGAGCCTTCTGTTTCTGGATGGGCCTCTCTTTTGTAACATCCAAATATTTCACTTCCATGATTTTATTGAAGATATTACCCATGCCCTTGGGCTATAGTTATTCCTCTTCTTATATGTCCATGATTCAAGTGTTTTGTCTTTTTAAAGTATTCCACATTTTCCTCATGTCCTGTTCACACTTTTTTTTTTTTTGAACCTGTCATTGATTTTAGCCTCCCAATCTATTTCCTCTCTCTGTTCTTCAAGCACTGGATTATGTGGTCCTCCACATAATCCATTCTGTCTGTGAAGTTTTCTTGGTAGCCTTTTCAGAAGGTCATTCTGTGCTGGAGAGATGTCTTAGTGGTCAAAGATGCTTGCATCTAATGCCTGATGGCTGCAGTTCAAATTCCCAGTACCACCATAAAGCCAGATGCACAAAGTGGTGCATGTGCCTAGAGTCTGTTTTCAGTGGCAGGAGACCTTGGTGTGCCCATACTCAGTCTCTGCCTCTCTTTCTCTCTCTCAAATAAATATTTTTTTTAAAAAGAGGGTTATTTCATTTTTGTTTTCCATTTGGTTTTTATTAAGTGTCTCCATCTTTTTATTGAATTCAATTTTTATTTATATGATATAAGCAGTGAGAGGTAGAGAGTAGAGAGACAGACAAAGAAAATAGGCATGCCAGTGCCTCTAGCCACAGCAAGTGAACTCCAGATGCATGCACCTCTTTGTGCATCTGGCTTTATGTGGGTCCTGGGGAATTGAACCTGGGTTGTTAGGTCCTACAGACAAGCCGTAACTCCTGAGCCATCCCTCCACCCTCATTTTTATTTCTTAATTGACATTCATATTGTCTTTTGGAATTCATTCCTGTATTTGGTCATGTCTTCATCGAGTTTATTGCACTGACCATTGAGGGATTTTTTGCTGATTTTCTTTCATTTCATTCAGCCATCTACTGAGTTTTTTTTATTCTCTTCCACTTTATTTAGCTATTGAGTTTGTTTTATTGATTCTTTTCCATTTCATTCAGCCATCTATTGGATTCTTCTATTTTATTCATCCATTTGTTCATTGCCTCATTAAGCTTGTGAACTATGCTTATTGGAATATTTTGGAATTCTTCATCTGGAAGTTCCTCTTAGTAGTAGACCTGGGAGTGAGGTTGGCACCAGATAGGGCTTTAATCCCAGTGAGTGCAGGCCTGAGTTGTGCCCACCAGGGAGAGGAAGCTCACCTTGACCTCAGTGGCCTCCTCAGTGTGTGGGGCTAGGGAGTGAAATGTGGCCAGATTTTTTTAAATATCAAAGTCATGGATGAAAAAGAAAGTTTGGGGCTGGAGAGATGGCTTAGTGGTTAAGCGCTTGCCTGTGAAGCCTAAGGACTCCAGTTCAAGGCTTGATTCCTCAGGACCCATGTAAGCCAGATGCACAAGGGGGGGCATGTGTCTGCAGTTCGTTTGCAGTGGCTGGAGGCCCTGGCACACCCATTCTCTCCCCCCCCCTTTCTCTCTGTCTGTTGCTCTTACATAAATAAATAAAAATGAACAAAGAAAACACAAAAGAAAGTTTGGAGCTGGAGAGATTGCCTAATGGTTAAGGAATTTGCCTGCAAAGCCAAAGGACTCAGGTTCAATTTCTCAGGACCCACATAAGCAAGATGTACAAGGTGGTGGACGTGTCTGGAGTTCATTTGCAGCAGCTGGATGCCCTGGCATGCCCATTCTCTCTCTCTCTCTCTCTCTCTCTCTCTCTCTCTCTCATAAATAAAAATACAAATATTTCTTTTTTAAAGTGTGAGCCAGGCATGATAGCACATGTCTTTAATCCTAGCACTTGGGAAGTGAAGAGCAGGAGTTCAAAACCAGCAGTAATCCATAGCCAGCCTGGGCTATATGTCTCAAAAAACAAAAATTATGGATGGAGAGATTGTTCAGTGACTAAGGCATATGCCTACAAAGCCAAAGGACCCAGGTTTGATTCCCTAGGACCCGTGTAAGCCAGTTACACAAGGTGACATATGTGTCTGGAGTTCGTTTGAAGTGGCTGAAGGCCCTGGCATTCCAATTCTCTCACTTTACCTGCCTCTCCCTCTCTCTCTCTCTCTCTCTCTCTCTCTCTCTCTCTCTCTCTCAAATAAATAAATAAATATAAAATTACAAAAAAATTCAAGTAACATGTCAAAACATTGTATACTCAGGAGTAGGGAAGAGGTGGATATTTTAACAATGACATATCCAGAAAAGAAGTCAATTTGGATCCTTGTGTCACTCTATACACTCAAGAAAATCCCAAAAAAGATCCAAAATGTAAACATTAAATATGCCATTCAGCATGGTGGTACACTCCTTTAATCCCAGCACTTGGGAGGACAACGTAGGATGATCAGCAAGTTCAAGGTAAGCCTGAGACTACATAGTAAATTCCAAGTCAACCTGGGCTAGAGTGACAGCCTACCTTGAAAAACAAAAATAACATAAAAAAAAAAACAAAATAAAATGTGACAAATACTAAAACAACACAAAAACTAGAGGAAAGTGAGATAAGAAGAAGACTTAGGAGGCAGAGGCCATCCTTCTATAACAGGGTTTGAGGCTTCAGAAGTCCTTGAACCCCAAACCCTGAGCTCATGTCTGTCTTTACCCCCCAAAAATGAGATAAACCAGACTGAGAAGGATACTTATTAAATTATTACATTTATTCAGGAATATATGAGGAAGTGAAAAAGAATACACCCACATGGCCCAAGAGCCTACATGAGAAGTGAGCATGGGCCTGAAACATGAAAAGGGATTTAGAGAGGAAAAAGAAGAAAGTACAGAAAAAAGATCAAAGTTCAGGAAAGATGAACAGCCAGCAAAAAGAGGGACCAGTCCACCTGGTAAGTATCTACTTATAGGCTTATTGTGGTGGGTCTTACCTTCAGGCTCAGGTGAGCCAGAGTGAGAGCTGATGGGTCTGGGCCAGGTGCTGGCTCAAGAAGAGAGCAACCAACCATGAGGCCAAGATTTGGGGCTGAGCTTAAACCATCTACAATTCTGGGATCAGATTGACATTCTAGGAAAGGAGAACTCCTTCCTATAACATGGTGCTAGGGGTTCAGGAATGTTCTTGAACCTCAAATCCTAGGTTCATGTCTACTTTTAAGCAAGGAATTGATTAAAATAAGCCTGAGAAGGATTATTATCAAATTATTATATTTGGGCTGGAGAGATGGCTTAGCGGTTAAGCGCTTGCCTGTGAAGCCTAAGGACTCCGGTTCGAGGCTCGATTTCCCAGGACCCACGTTAGCCAGATGCACAAGGGGGCGCATGTGTCCAGTGGCTGGAAGCCCTGGCACGCCCATCCTCTCTCTCGCTCTCTGCCTCTTTCTCTCTCTGTCACTCTCAAATAAATAAAAATAAACAAAAAAAAATTTTTAAAAAGATTATTATATTTACTTAGCAAAGTACAGAACCAAAGGAAAGGAGAATGAATACATCCACATGGCTTGAGAGCCCACATGGTGAGCCTGGAAAAACCATAGAGGGGGGCAGAAAAGAAAGTACAAAGAGCTCTTGCCATGTGGAGGAAGAGCCCATGTGGAAAGTAAAGGCTAGGGAGCACTCCTCTCAGCTTGGCCCAGCTGGGGCAAGACTAGGGGAAACTCACCAGCAGCTGGAGGTTCCCAAGTGGTCCATCAGCTCATAGAGGGCTTGCCCTCCCCTTGCAAATGTATTTCTAACCTTATCATGGTGGGTCCTACCTTCTAGCTCAGGTAAGCCAGAGTGAAGGCTTATTGGTCTGGGCTAGGGGCTCTTTCAAGAAGAGGCCAGCCAAGTTGGTTTAAGTTTGACCAACCACAATGTTAGGATTAGATTTAAATCCTAGGACAGACCTCCCTCCTAGAAAGGATCAGGTTGTTGTGAAAAAACAGGCCTAGGGAAGAGATAAGAATTCAGATCTTACTTTGATCTCTAGCAAAGTGGAGACCACATAGATAGGCCCAAAGGCATGTCTGTTTCTTACTTTCAGTGGCCCAGTCATCTTAATTGCCTAAAAGAGCTACCTGACCCCTCTCATTCCCTGCCTCTTGAGAAGACACTGTAACTGCTGTTAGAGGAAAGAGGACGATAATTGATCAGTCTTTAACTGCTTCCAGCTAAATGGAAGGTGTAGAAATATGGCAGTTAGGGCTGGAGAGAAGGCTTAGAGGTTAAGGCTCTTGCCTGTGAAGCCTAAGGACCCATGTTCAACACTTTAGATACCATATAAACCAGATGCACAAGGTGATGGAAGCATGTAAGGTTGCACATGCACACAAGGTGCCATACACATCTGGAGATCTGGAATTCGATTGCAGTTGATGAAGACCCTGGTATGCCAACTCTCTCTCTCTAAAAAAAAAAAAAGAAAGAAAGAAAGAAAGAAAGCAGAAAGTCTCTCCCAGAGAGGGGAACTATTCTAAAGGACCCCAAAAGTATATTGATGAGGTGCAGGAGATAGTCCTGGAAGAAAATGTTGGGGAGAAAGAATAAAAACAAGGACTTAATGGGAAGTGGACATGCAGCAAACTGGTCACCTTCAGGGTTTCAATTCTTGTGGACTTCTAGGCCTTGGACAGCATTTTAGGGAACCCAGGTTGGGGGGGGGGGTGAGTTAGATGGTCTCAGGCCCATCTGAGCATGAGCTTACTGAAATCCTCTCCAAATAGCACAGTCGTGTCTGACATGGTCTGAATCTGTTCCCATATGGCTTGTAAAACAGATGAGATATTAGCAGAGTTATAATGGCAAATATACCATATTTTGTATAATAGCCTTCTTCATCATTTGAACTTCAATATTTAGAAGTAAGAGTTCCTTAGCTATATCATTTAAAGCCTTTTTTAGTTTTTTATGTCATATGACATCTTTTTTTTTTTTTTTTTTTTTTTTTTTTTTTTTTTGGTTTTTCAAGGTAGGGTCTCACTCTAGCCCAGGCTGACCTGGAATTCACTATAGAGTCTCAGGGTGGCCTCGAACTCACGGCGATCCTCCTACCTCTGCCTCCCGAGTGCTGGGATTAAAGGCGTGCACCACCACGCCAGGCTATATGACATCTTTTAAGTAAATAGATGAAGCAAAAAAACTAGAGATTAAATGATCATACCATTGAAAAACATTTATTAGTCTATTGGTGCTTTAAAACCAGTAAAATGTTTGGGTGATCTAAGGTTTTTGTGTTTATCACCCTTGTATACAAGGAAATCCAAGAGTGTACTTTTTTAATCTATCCTGGAGGTAGTCAGGGTCAAAGGTTGGTACCACAGAGCCATTGGGTGCCATTAGGGGCTGCCCAGTGTACTTCTAGCTTCAGGACTTTAGCAGCAAACCATTATAATAGTTGGAGTATAATGATGTCCTGGCGCAAGTTAAAATGGACTTACCATTGTTCCCAGTATAAGAAAGTCTTTTGAACTAAGCAACCCTTGGTCAGAGTTTTATATATATATTAGATTTGAAAATAAACATTCTGACATCCATGGTTGTTTTCCTTTATTGCAGAATTAGAACTATTAGAGAGGGGGACAACATGCCTTAAGGCCTTGTTTGTTTCCCCTTTTGGAAAGCTCTTGTTGTGTTGCTAAATAGGCCATCCATATAATACGTAAGGTATCCCTTCATCTTTGGTTATATATTTCTCTCTGAGTGTTTAATACCAAGAAGGTAACCAAAATTTAATCAAGGATTAATTTTGGAGGTCACTAATGGCTCTCCAAAGGAGATTATAGGGTCCTGAGAGGAGTACTATGGCTTCTCCAGTACTGGTGTTGTCTGTTAGGATGAGTCAGGGCTGTACTGGCCAAGTAGTCTTCCCTCCTTTGGGAAGCTGGGAGGACTGATTTTTCCTCAGTTGTGACTCTCCTGTTTCAGACTGCACATCAATTTTTTTTGTTGTTGTTTCTGGGTCTCCATGTCCTCCCTGGTCAGGAAGGCAGGTGATTTACCAGAGGGCCAGTGTGGAAGTGCCCCATCATCTCCTGTGGCCTCATGGGAGCAGAGACCAAAATATTGGCCTTTTTAGCTTCAGTGAATCCCACTGGCTTTGGCTTCTACATAGGTTATTAGAACACTTATAAAGGAAGTTACACTAACCTGGATGTTTTTAAATATACCGCACATTTGATTACTGAAACAGATCTAGTTAAAGAATGGTACAAGAGCTTAAAGTCATTTTGTCCAACCTTTAAGTTTAGTTGTCCTGTGGCAGCATACACCATATATGCAGCATAGAAAGCAGGCACACCTCATCCTTTAAACATCTAATAGGTATAAATACAGGTGTAACATGTTACTGGTCCTAAAAACTTTTTTTTCGAGGTAGGGTCTCACTCTAGCCCAGGCTGGCCTGGAATTCACTCTGTAGTCTCAGGGTGGCCTCAAACTCACAGTGATCCTCCTACCTCTGCCTCCCGAGTGCTGGGATTAAAGGCCTGTGCCACCACAACTGGCCTAAAAACAATGTTTTTATCAAGTCAAAACCAATTAATTTAATCTAGAGACTGTCAGAAAAGGACAAGTAAGATAGCATACAGTCTTGGAATCTGTGTTTGAAAACAACTTTGATTAGTCTAGATACCTGTGTGTGTACCAATTACCCAGGGAATGTTCAAAACAAAACCAGAGAACTTGAAATTATTTTTCTCAGATAAGGACCATTGTTTGAGCATGAGTCTGTGTCCTAAAGAAAGAAATATGTCTTAATAGTTAATTGACTAATATGCAGTAAACTTAAGATAATTAGAAATGAGACAGTTATTTAGACAAAATCACATTTAAAGTATTTGATTACACATAATAGAGTGGTCATTGCTGAGCCAAAACAGCTGAGTTCTAATACAGCCCTTAACTAATCTGTTTTGAAAGAAAGGAAGGAAGGAAGGAAGATGGTTAATTAAGTTTAAGTTTTATGGGTTGAGATGAGATGATTGAAGGAAGTGGGAAGGATATTTTTTATTTATTTAAATACATACATATATATGTATATATTAATATATTAATCAATATTAATATATATTAATCAATAATACATATTATCAATTATTATATATTAATATTGAACATCTAATAGCTATATATTATATATATATATACATATATATATTATTGACAACTTCTATACTCACAGACAACAAGCCATGGTATTTCCCTCCCCTCCCCTGCTTTCCCCTTCATAACTCTGTTCTCTGTCATATCCCCTCCCTCTCTCCATCAGTCTCTCTTTTAATTAATGTTAGACATATAGAATGCTAAGAAAGCCCTTTTTTTGAGTGGAACTTAGATCACAATGTTAAGGTATGTGTGTGAAGGTGCACGTATATAGAAAGATTATAAGAGAAATATAAAAAGACCAAATTTTGCCTATAATTAATCAATTAATTTCTCCTAATTTCCTTTTATAAGGGACAAAAAGATACTTTTCCGGCTAAACATAGATAAAAACCATGCCTAAAATTAAGAGTTTTTCAACTATTTACAGATTCTTGAAGATGCTCCAGAAGGGTATTTATAAGACTATTAAGAGACGCCTTATATCACCAAAAATCTCTACATTTTAAATGAAATCTATAAAAAAATGACAAGCCATGTCTTATAATACATACATACATACATATATTTATATTCATATATATATATCTATATATATGTACCTAGAAATTTTATATAACCCATTGATTTAAGACATCTCCGGTTAATAAACCCCATGAATATTTTGCTTATGAATACAGGCCAAATATGACAACTGTTTTGTGGATAATCTTTATCAATACCTCTAACACACTTAGGAATTATTTTATTAAGAATAGCTAAAGCAAACCTGGGCGTGGTGGCACATGCCTTTAATCCCAGCACTTGGGAGGCAGAGGGAGGAGGATCACTGTGAGTTTGAGGCCACCCTGAGACTACATAGTAAATTCCAGGTCAGCCTGGACTAGAGTGAGACCCTGTCTTGAAAAGAAAAACAAGAAGAAAAAAGAACAAAAATTGCTAAATCAAGCTTGCCAGGAATGGTGGTGCACACCTTTAATCCCAGCATTGAGGAGGCAGAGGTAGGAGGATCGCTGAGAGTTCAAAGCCAGCCTGAGACTACAGAGTGAGTTCCAGGTCAGCCTGGGCTGGAGTGAGACCCTGCCTTGAAAGCAAAATAAATAAAAAAAGAAAGAATAGCTAAAGCAGATGTTTGTGATTGTCTTGAGGCAGGCTGGCCTGGAACTCAGGCCAGCTGCCTTCTCCTTTCAAGTGACAGGTTACAACCTGTCAATTCCATAATCTCTTAAAATACCTGGAAAATTATTAGCCACCACATTGGACAGAATTTTGTTGTTTCTAATAATCCTCTGTGTAGGTTAAAGCTGACCTAGAACATAAGCTCAATAACTATACTTATGATATAAACAAAAATTTTGAATCCTCAATAACATCTAATCATTAAAAACCAAATTTTGAGAACTAATGGCCTATTGAGTCTTTTTTATGTTTAGAAGTAAAGCTTGTTGTTTTAAAATACAGAATAAACTAACCCATCAAACATTTCTTTAAACGGTTGAGATTTTAAACTAAGGAAGTATTTATAAATACCTATAGAGTTTTTTTTCTTTTAATAAATTTAAAACTAACAAAACAATGACCAAACCTTTCTGGAAGAGTTACTTAAGCCAGCCTTCAGAGCAAACCCACATGTACAAGTAAATTTCACAAAAATTAAGACATCATAATTTCTGTAGTAATGGGACTTGAACTCAGGGCTTCACACATATTAGGCACTTAGTCTACCACGGAGCTATATTTTTAGTCCTCCTGTATTTTATACATTTTATACACATATATTTGATATAGGGTCTTATTAAGTCACTCAAGCTGGCCTTGAACTCACTCATTAGCCCAAATTAGCCTTGAATTGGTGATCTTCCTGTCTCAGCCTCCAGAGAAGCTGGGATAACAGGCCTGTGCCACCAGGCCTAGTTCATCTCAGTTTTGATAAGACCTGTATAAATAAATCATTCATGGTTATGTAAAGATGTATTTGTCATAGAACATTCAGGCAGAAAATCACAGTAGTAGCACCATCAGGCATGCCTTTCCTCATTGAGCCTCTGTATTTCCTGAGGTGCAGCCTTACCTCCCCCACCATCAGGCCACCCTGTTCACAAGTGGAAGGAGTGGGGAGACAAGTGGCCAGGAACCCAGGGCTGTTCACTACCTGTGGCTGGGGGCTGAATGGTGGGTGTATGGCTTGAATGTGGGCTTCTAGGGAGCTAGCAGAGAACCCTTTCCAGCAAGTGCCTAGGCTCCTGGTTGCCCAGGGCTTGGCTGGGGTGGTTCCCACCTCCACCTTGCTTTGGCAGTCAGAGAACAGCAGTCTTTGGCCAGTGGCTTGCTCCAGAGGTTCAGCTTCAAGTCTCAAACAGAACTGGGCAAAGGCTGACATGTGAGGGAGGTAAGGGGCCCAGGAGGAATCAAAGCCCCACCACCAATATCCAAACCCCCAACCGCATGGTTGAGGGCAAGAAGGATCTACAGGGCACCCTGTGTAGATTGGAGGCCCCAGAGCCAGCAGGCAGCCCAAGGACCCCAACCTTCACTGAGCCACAGCCAGCAGCCACTCCAAGGTGAAGTTCGCCCTTGAGACCACTGCCACAGATGATTTCCATCTGGTGCCATCCCAGCATGGCCCCAGATGGCACCCCCACAGTGTGGGCTCACAATCCCAGCAGGGTGAAGTGGGGCCAGGTAACAGGAGACACATATCCAGAATATAGCCCCAGAAAGTTCCCCTTGGGGCCTGGCCAGTGAGAGCTATGACAGAGTCCTGAGTCCAAAGAGAGGTCCGGCCCACCTGGCTGCCTAGCAGATGCACTGGTTACCAATACCATGCACCATTCACTCCCCTCAGCTTAGCCAGAGATAGTGACTTTAGCCTCCAGCAGGAAGAGACAGTAAGCTAGTTTTTCACAAGTGGAGAGAAGCAGTAGAAATAGTCTGAGTCATGCTCACAGCTGGAAAACATGCTTCCCCATAATATATAATAATCATAACTTTCCTTCTTGAGATAGTCTCACCAGTGTTGCCAAAATGTAATGGAGTTTGAGAAAGTCCTTGAACACCAAACCCTAGGTTCGTGCCTACTTTTAAGCAAGGAATTGCATAAAATTAGGCTGAGAAGGATTATTGTTATTTTTATTAATTATTAATTTTTTATTAATTAATTTAATTAATTAGTTTTGTACTCAGCAAATACAGACAACTTGGTACCATTACCAGGCTCATCGATTACCTACCCTCTCCCCTGGGCCCCTCCTTGTTGAGGTATATGGGTCATGCATTCAGTTATGGGTAGGATAAATCTATGCATCTTATGACCCAACATGTGGCTCTGACATTCTTTCCGCCCCCTCTTCTGCAAAATTTCCCTAGCCATGTTGGGTTCATTTTTCGTCTGCTTCAGTGATGAGGTGTTGGTGGCGTCTGGGTCTCTGGATCTCTGATTTGGTAGGAGTTGATTTTTCTCTGTGTTGATCATCTTCACCCTTGTGCTGGTACCCAGTTCAGCAAGAAAACAGCATGCTTGCTTGTTTCGCCATTTTTTCTTAGTTTCAGCCGGGGCCCTTTGGAGGTATGATGGGGTGGCTCTCTCCTTAGGATCTACATCTATCTGAAAAAGAGAAGCAGAGTCTCCAACAGAGACTAAGTTAGCACAAGAAAATGAGATAACCCTTACTTTTTTATAGAGAATTTAATAGGTGTAGGGCCTCTTGTAGCCCACAATTGGGGGTAGCTTGATAATGCAGAGCAGGCTTATGTTAGCATATGGTTCTGACTTGTTTCCCAGCTTCAGCTATGGGTCCCGTACCACTGAGAGGATCAGTTAGCTGAATCAAGAGCAGTTGGTTTCCCACCATGGCTGTGTGCCACAATTGCACTTGGGTGAGCATCATGACAGGTTATTTGTTGCTAAGTAGGTTAGACCATGAATTGCTTGGACAGATATTGGTGATTTTCCTCCAGTCACCCATGTAGCACCTTCTGGCAATAGATGCGCTGACTGTCTGGGGACTGACTCTCTTCCAGCTTCCAGCCATGCCATTCCATTTTACGTGTCAACCGCATAAGGTGTCTTCAGCAGTAGGGTCTTACCACTAACCTTTGGTGGGTCATTAAGTACTCTGACAGAAAGCTGTCTTTCTTTTAGGTCTTTCTGATCAAAAGTTCATTGTGGATGATAGCCACATGCTGGTACTGGGAGTTACTGGTCACTGCCCACTAAGAAAAGGAAGAAAAAGAAAATATAAAAGAGCTAAAGAGAAGAGAGAGAGGAAGGGAGGGAGGGAGAGAAGCTGTAGAAGATTAAAGTCAGTCTTCATCATACCCTCTCCAGTGTCTTGTGGCTCAGGTGCTCCCTCTAAGGGCCTGGTGAAGGATCAGCCATTTGGTCTGCCTTTTAGGATGTAGAATTTTATGGTACCATTGTGGTTTGGGGCTAGATTTGTGTTTCCCACCCCCTCCATTGCCCTCCCCGCCCTCCCCACCCATCCTATTGTCTAGTCCATGAAAGGCTTGCTGGGAATGTAAGGCATCTTGAGTAGATTCAGGCTAGGTGCTGTACATGAGTGAGACTATGTGGCAATTTTTTTCTTCTGTGATTGGGTAAGTTCACTGTGAATGAACTGTTCCAGGTTCAACCATTTTTCCTCAAATTTCATTGTGTCATTTTTTCTTCCTGCTGTATAGAATTCCATTGTGTAGATATACCACATCTTAGTTATCCATTCTTCTACTGATGGACATCTGGGTTGATTCCAGCTCTTTGCTATTATGAATTGAGCCGCTACAAACATGGTTGAGCAAATCTCTCCAGCCTGTGGTTTGAAGGTTTTAGGGTAGATGCCCAGTAAGGGAATAACTGGGTCTGTTGGTATCTCTATAGTCAGCTTTTTCAGAAGTCTCCATATTGCTTTCCAAAGTAGTTGTACCATATTGCATTCCCACCAACAATGCATGAATGTTCCTACTTCTCCAGGTCCTTGACAGCATTTATTTCCATTTGATTTTTTGATGTTTGCTATTCTTACTGGGATAAGGTGAAATCTCATAGTTGTTTTAATTTGCATTTCCCTGATAATTAGGGATGATGAACATTTTCTTAAGTGTGTGTTTGTCATTTTTATTTCTTCCTCTGTGAACTGCCTGTTGAGCTTTTTACCCCATTTTGTGAGTGGGGTGTTTGACTTTTTACTGTTTAGATTTTTGAGTTCTTTGTAGATTCTGGAGATTAGGCCTCTATCAGTTGGATAACCTGCAAATATTTTCTCCCATTTGGTGGGTAATCTATTGGCTGAGCTTATTGTATGCTTCTCTGTAAAGAAACTCTTCAGCTTCATGTGATCCCATTGGTTGAGTGACTGTTTAAGATCGTGAGCTATTCGGGTTTTGTTCAGGAAGTCTTTTTCCATTCCTATGTCGTGGAAGGTACTTCCTATACTTTCTTCCAGTAGTAGTCGAGTTTCTGGTCTTATATTGAGGTCTTTGCTCCATTTGGACTTGAGTGTAGTGCATGGCGAAATGTGTGGATCAAGTTTCAATTTCTTGCATATGTTTATCCAATTTGTCCAGCACCATTTGTTGAAGATGCTGTCTTTATTCCAGCCTATACTGTTAGGGCCTTTGCCAAATATCAAGTAGCTATAGTTGCTTGACCCAACTCTGGATCCTCAAGTCTATTCCATTGGTCTATACTTCTGTTTTTATGCCAGTACCATGCTGTTTTTATTACTATGGCTTTGTAATATAGCTTTAGATCAGGTATGGTGATGCCTCCAGAGGTATTTCTTTTGCTGAGGATATGCTTGGATATGCGAAGCCTTCTACCTTTCCATATGAAATTTGAGATCATTTTTTCTATCTCTGTGAAAAACACTGTAGGGATTTTAATTGGAATTGCGTTAAATCTGTACATATTGCCTTTGATAGGATTTTCATCTTCACAATGTTAATTCTGCCTATCCAGGAGCATAGGAGGTCTTTCCAGTGTCTCAAGTCCTCCTCAATTTCTTTTGTGGGTGTTTTTATGTTTTCGTTGTATAGATCTTTCACTTCCTTGGTTAATGTTATTCCAAGGTATTTTGTTGTTGTTGTTGCTATTGAAAATGGGACCATGTCCCTTATTTCTTTCTCTGTATCTTTTTCATTTGCATATAGGAAGGCTACTGATTTTTGTGCATTGATTTTGTATCCTACTACTTTGCTATAGGAGTTAATCACCCTCAGGAGTTTTGAAACGGAGTCTCTCGGGTCTCACACATACAATCATGTCATCAGTGAATAAAGCTAACTTAACTTCTTCCTTTCCAAATTGTATCCTTTTTCATTTCCTTCTCCTGTCTTATTGCTTGAGCTAGGACTTCCAGTACTATATTGAAGAGCAGAGGTGAGAGTGGACAACCCTGTCTTTTTCCTAATCTCAATGGGAATTCCTCCAGTCTCTCTCCATTAAGTATTATTTAGGCTTTCAGAGCTTTGTATATTGCCTTTATTATGTTAAGATATGAACCAACCATGCCAATTCTCTCCAATGTTTTGATCAAGTGATGTTGTATCTTGTCAAAGTCCTTTTCTGCATCTATCAAAATGATCATGTGGTTTTTGTGTTTAACCTTATTTATGTGGTGTATTACATTGACAGATTTCCATATGTTGAACCACCCCTGTGTTCCTGGGATGAATCCCACTTGGTCAAGGTGGATAATGTTTTTCATGTGTTGTTGGATTTGGTTTGTGAGGATTTTGTTCAGGATCTTTGCATCTAAGTTCATCAGGGAAATAGGCCAGTAATTTTCTTTTCTTGTGGCATCTCTGACTGGTTTTGGAATTAGGGTGATACTGGCTTCATAAAAGGAGTTGGATAGCTTTCCCTGTTCTCCAATTGTGTGGCACGGTTTGCGGAAGATGGGTTTGAGTTCTTCCATGAAGCTTTGATAAAATTCAGCTGAGAAGCCATCTGGCCTGGACTCTTCTTTTGGGGGAGGTTTTTTTTTTTATTACTTTTTCAAACTCAATGAGTGTGATAGGTTCATTGAGGAGATTAATCTGCTCTGAGTTTAGCTTTGATAAATGGTATGGGTCCAGGAATTTATCCATCTCCTACACATTATCCATTTTTGTGGAGTAGAGGTTTTTGAAATAAGCCCTGATGATTCTCCCAATTTCACTTATGTCTGTTGTGATCTCTCCTTTTTCATTTTTAATTTTGTTAATTTGAAGCATCTCTTTTTTCCTTGATCAAATTGTTCAGGGGTTTGTCAATCTTGTTTATTTTTTCAAAGAACCAGCTCTTTGTTTTGTCAATTGTCTTAATTGTTTTCTTAGTTTCCAATTCATTGATTTCTGCTCTGATTTTAATTATTTCTTTCCTTATGGAGCTCTTTGGGTTGGATTTTTCTTGTTTTTCCAGTGCCTTTCAGTGGATGGTTAGGTTATTGTTTTGGGATCTTTCTGTCTCTTTTATGAAGGCATTGAGTGCTATGAATTTTCCCCTGAGGGCCGCCTTCATTGTGTCCCATAAGTTTTGGTATGATGTGTTCCCATTGTCATTCAATTCCAGACATTTTGCAATTTCATTTTTTATTTCATCCCCTATCCATTTATTGTTTGAAAGTGTGCTGTTCAGTTTCCAGGTGCTGATGGGATTCTCTGTGGGTCTTTTGTTGTTAATTTCTAGCAATATAGCATTGTGATCTGATATCATGCAGGGAATTATGTCAATCTTCCTAAATATGTGAAGGCAGGTTTTGTGACCCAGTATATGATCTATTTTAGAGAATGTTCCATGGGGTGCTGAGAAGAATGTGTAGTTTGTGGATTTGGGATGGAAAGTTCTGTAGCTGTCCATTAGGTCTAAGTGATCTATGGTTTTGTTGAGCTCTCTTACTTCCCTGTTGAGTTTCTGTTTGGATGATCTGTCTATTACTGATAATGGTGTATTGAAGTCCCCAGCTATGATGGTGTTTGTGGTTATTTCTGTGTTATTGTCAAGTAGGTTTTGATTTATGAACTCTGGTGCCCCTGTGTTTGGTGCATACAGATTTATGATTGTCATATCCTCTTGATGGATCATTCCCTTGATAAGTAGGAAGTGGCCTTCTTTGTCTTATTTGATTATTTTTGGCTTGAAGTCTATTTTATCTGATATTAATATAGCTACGCCTGCTTGTTTCTTATTCCCATTTGCTTGGAATATTTTTTTCCACCCTTTCACCCTGAGTATGTGTCTATCTTTAGTGGTGAGGTGGGTTTCGTGAAGACAACAGATTGAGGGGTCAAATTTTTTGATCCATCCTGTTAGCTTGTGTCTCTTGATGGGTGAATTGAGGCCATTAATGTTTAGGGTAATGACTGTGAGATTTGATTTGATCCCTGCCATATTGTGATGGTAAATATGGGTTGGTGTTTTCATGGACTTTGAAGTTTTTTGTGCCTACTCTGAGTTTCTTTATTGTTATCTCTTTCTTCTAGGCATTTGAGGTTGATTATTTGTTTCTTCTCTGTGGAGAATTTCCTGAAATACTCTCTGTAGGTTTGGTTTTGTGTTCATGTAATTGTACAGCTGAGTTTTGTCATTGAAAGTTTTTTTTTTTTCACCATCTTTTATGAGGGATACTTTTCCTGGGTAGAGTAGTTTTGGTTGGAAGCCATAGGTTCTTAGACATTGCTGTGTTTCATTCCAGGCTCTTCTAGCTTTCAGGGTTTCCATTGAGAAGTCTTAAGTAATTCTGATGGTGTTACCTTTCTAAGTGGTGTGCTGTTTTTCCCTAGCTTCTTTTAGGATTTTCTCTTTGGTGTCAATGTTTAGAGTCTTAATGACAATATGTCTTGGAGAGTTTCTCCTTTGGTTCAGTCTGTTTGGAGTTCTGTTGGCTTCTTGTATCTTGATGGGCCTTTCTTTTAAGAGACTGGGGAAGTTTTCTTCAATTATTTTGTTAAATAAGTTCTCCATGCCTTTGGTCTGAATTTTTTCTCCTTCTGGTATTCCAATGATCCTGATATTAGGATGTTTAAGTGTATCCCACAATTCCCTCATGTTCTGTTCACAGAAACTTTTGAACGTACTGAAATTTTTGAACTCTCAAACTGTTTCTTCTATCTTGTCTTCCAGATCAGAGTTTCTGTCCTCCACATTGCTGACTCTATTCTTGAGAGCTTCTAGGGAGTCTTGGACTTGTTCAATAGGTTTTCATTTTCTACTACTTTTCCATCCCTCTGTCAAGCTCCCTTTTCACATCATTTTCTCATTTTCTTGATGATTCTTGGAATTCATCCTTGCATTTCTTTATGCCTTCATTTAGCATGGCCAGCTGATTTTTAAGGTCTTCTTTTTTTTCACTCTCCCTCAAATCTCTTAACTGTCTTTCTTTTTTTTTTTTTTTTTTTTTTTTTTTTTTTTTTTTGGTTTTTCGAGGTAGGGTCTCACTCTAGCCCAGGCTGACCTGGAATTCACTATGTAGTCTCAGGGTGGCCTCGAACTCACAGCGATCCTCCTACCTCTGCCTCCCGAGTGCTGGGATTAAAGGCGTGCGCCACCACGCCCGGCTCTTAACTGTCTTTCAACTCCTTTCATTTTCTTATCTATTAGGTCTAGTCTAGTGATGGCATCATCCACATGATTATCAGTCCTTTGTTGCTTTTCTGCAAGCTCTACCAGGAACTTGTTCAGGGTAGCATGCTCATAGCTTCATTTTGGTGTTCTGATCCTAATCACTCTTCTATGTTTTGATTAGAGATGTTCCCTATAGGACTGGGTGTTCTAGCTGGATTTTCTTGCATTTATTTTTCATGTTATTTCTTTTGTGCAGTGGTCTGCCTGTCACAGTGTATGGGCACATTGGTGAGTGGATCAGCCTGGGCTCAAGCACAATGGGAATCTGAAGCAGCCTGAGGCAGTTGCCAAGCAGCCTGGGCTTTGGCTTGCCAAAGCCACCTGAGTTCCTGCCTGGCCGCCGTGTCAAAGCTGCCTGTACTCGCACTCGGAGGGACACTGAGGCACCAAGCACTGAAGCAGCCCTAACTCTGGCATAGCGCAACACTGGGATCTGGGAGCAGTCTGTGCTCCCCCGCAACAGGACAATGGCGGTCAACTGGTGTGGCAGACAGGGAGGGGAAGGCACCTAAGCTGCTGCAAGTGATAGGCATCGTCTGAGCTCACTTGAAAAACTGCAATTGGCCTGGGCTCATGCGTGGATGTGCAGCAGCCGGAGCAGTAAGGGAAGAGATGGGCGGAGCAGGCTAAGCTTCCACAAGCGGGGATCTGAGCGGTGGTGCCGTTTGGTGGGCACATTGATTAAAGGAGCCTGAGGTCCAATGGGCCATCAGGCATAGCCTGGCCAAGGTCACACATGGGCAGGGGTTGCAGGGTGATTGCCCCTGTGCAGTGAGGCAAGTGGAACTATGTTGGCCTGGGACCCTTTTCCTACAGTAAGTGTGGGAGTTTCCTGAAGCTGGGACTGTGGGTACCATGGCTGCTTGGGGGGGGAAATGTGGAAAATCAGCGATTCCCTGTTTTTTCCCCTCTGTGCTCTCCCACTGGCAATCTATTGGAGATTTCTCTCCCCTAAAAGACCCAGTGAACCCTTAATGTCTTGCCTTTCTTTCCTGGGGATGTGCAGTGCAGTTAGGCAGTCACCATCTTGGCCGGAAGTCCCAGGATTATTATTATATTTACTTAGAAAAGCACAGAACCAAAGGAAAGGAGAATGAATACACCCATATGCCTTGAGAGGCCATATGTGAGCCTGAGAAAACCATAGAGGGGGCAGAAAAGAAAGTACAAAGAGCTCGTGCCATGTGTAGAAAGAGCCCGCGTGGAAAGTAGGGGCTGGGGGCACTCCTCTCAGCTCTGCTTGGCTGAGCCAGGCTGAGGGGAAACTCACTAGCAGCTGCACTTTCCTGAATGGTCAGGCAACTCAGAGACAGCTTGCTCCTCACTTGCAAATGTATAACCTTATGGTGGTGGGCCCTACCTTCCAGCTCAGGTGAACTAGAGTGAGAAGTGATTGGTCTGGGCTAGGGGTTGTTTCAAGAAGAAGCCAGCCAAGTTCTAGGATCTAAGCTTGACCAACCACAATGTTAGGATTTGATTTAAATCCTAGGAGAGACTCCCTGCCAGAAGAGGCCCAGGTTGTTGTGGAAAAACAGATCCAAAAAAAGAAAGAAAGAAAGAAAAGGAAAGAAAGGAAAAGAGAAGAAAAAAGAAAAGCAGGTCTAGGGCAGAGGTAAGAATTCAGATCATACTTTGACCTGTAGCAAAGTGGAGACCACAAAGATAGGCCCAAAGACATTCCTGTTTCTTACTTTGGGCCCTAGTCACCCTAACTACCTTAAAGAGCTACCTGACCCCCCCCCCCCCCATCCACTCCCAGGAGGGGCTCAGGTTGTTTATGAAAAAAAAAAAAAGACAGGTCTATGTAACTCCTTTAGCAGAGAGGTAAGTAAAGGAGAGATCCTTGTCTGATCTCTAGTTAAATGTGATTGTAAGGGCAAATTTAAGGACATTTCTGCTCTTTACTTTCAGGGCACAGTCACCTTAAACTACATAACAAAGCTACGTGCTTCCCTCTCACTTCTCCAGGGACCCATGGTCCAGCCCTTTTCAGCTGGCTCTCATCCTGCCCATCCTCCAAACCTATTGATTTAGCCTTGCTGCTGACTCTGGAGCTATAGTTCAGGACATCTCTTCTCTGTCTAGAATCACTATAGTTCATTCCCTTTGCTTAGACTTGTGGTGTTAACTATGCACACATACACATTTTAATATAAATTGTATGCGCATATGCATGTACATGTGTATATCATACTGTGTACCATTATGTGTCTTGCTTATTTCTCTTAGAATTACTTATGGATGGATATGACAGCGCACATAAGAGTAGAAGGTTGAGAGTTAACTTGTAACAGTCATTATCTATGGGATGAGGAGTTCAACTATCTAAAGAGAACTTGCACTCTTTAATCTATCTGCTCTGTGGTGTTTAAAGTTCCTACAGTAATCATAGACTCACATACCACTTGTTCAAACTAAAACACTTTGTTGCTATTTTAAAATAACCTTCTATTTGCCTCACAGCAGACCCAGAGTGGAGCTCCAAGCAGACAGACATTACTTTCTTCATGGAGGTGGCAATCTAACAAGGAATTTATCAAATCATAGGACAAAAAGATGTGAAGCTGTGCAGGGACCCTGTGATAGGGACTCCCAGGGACATGAGAGGTAAGGATACAGTCATGCTTCCCTACGGGAAGGTAGGTAGAGTGCTCATGCCTCAGCCTTAAAGCCTGAGCAGAAATAAGGCAGGCAAGTGGGGCAAGGGGAAGGGCAAAAAGCATGCCACACAGAACAGTTGGTCCAGCACCTGAGACCTTAAAGGAAGCCCGAGGACTTAGAGCCAGGTAGCAGTCAGCATAGGAAGGTATGTCAGCTCCAGTCCCTGGCACTGGAAAGCCTTAAAGGAGTTTTCACTCTGAGGCCTGTATTAGTCACAGGAGTTCAAGCAAAAAGGGCTGAACCTACTTGCTCTTTAATCATTTATTAGCATTTTCTCTAACTGGCAAACTTGAGTGTAACTTCAGAGCCAGCACCAGGCTCCCAATGATGACTGCCTCAAAGTTGCCCTGGAAGCCATGGAGGTCCTGGCCAAGTGTCTCACCATGGGATTCTACAATGCCAACACTGAGTTTCACTCCCAGGGTCCTGGCCTGGGTACCCTTAAGCATGAGCTTGAGTTCCAGATCACATACAGTGTGGATCCCCTCCAATGGGACATCGCCAACAGCTGGTCCATGAACCTGGAGGACATTAATCGCATGCAAAGACTGTAGCTGGAAGTAAGACTTTGTTCTTCCAGCGTTGGTGACAATAGTAAACTTGCATGGTTCCAGCACCACAGCTACTTAAGGAGGCAAAGGGTCAGCTCCCATGTCTTGGACTACACAAAGCACAACCTCAGGGCCTGGGGAACTCCATTCTCTTAGTTGGAGTACTAATTTTCCTAAACTCTACAGCTCACATTGAACTGCTGGGTGGAGATGGAGCTAAGTTGAAGCATCACCTTGGCTGTGTACCTACAATGGTCTAAGCACACATGCCACAGAGTGAATTCTTAAGTCAGAATATTGACATAGTAGCCATTTCTAAAAAGGTGAAAAATCACTACATTTTTATTTAATTAAATTCAATTTAAAAAATAACAAGGAGAGCTGGGGAAATGGCTCAGAAGTTAAAGGTGCTTGTTTGCAAAGCCTGATGGCCTGGGTACAATTCCTCCATACCTACATAAAGCCAGATGCACAAAGGGGCGCAAGCATCTGGAGTTCACTTGCAGCGGCAAGAGGCCCTAGTGTGCCCATCCTCTCTCCCCCTCTCTCTCAAAAAAAAAAAATTAAAATTAAAATTAATTTAAAAATCAATGAAGAAAATAGAGTTAATAATTCTAAAGTTCTAATGGACTTAACAGGTGTCTACAGAATATTCCACCCAAACACTGAAGAATGTACATCCTTTTCAACAGTTCATGGAAGTTTTTCTAGAATAGACCAAATTTTAGGGCACAAAGTAAGTCTTAAATACAAGCAAATTGAAATAATTCCTTGTAATCTAACCAATCACAATGGAATAAAACTAAAAAATAAACAGCAAAGCCAGGCATGGTGGCACATGCCTTTAATCCCAGAACTGAAGAGGCAGAGGTAGGAGGATTGCCATGAGTTCAAGACCACCCTGAGACTACATAGTGAATTCCAGGTCAGCTTAAGCTACAGTGAGACCCTACCTCAAAAACAAAAAAAAAAAGAGGGGGGTGCTGGAGAGATGGCTTATCGCTCAAGCACTTGCCTGTGAAGCCTAAGGACCCCGGTTCGAGGCTGAATTCCCCAGGACCCACATTAGCCAGATGCACAAGAAGGCGCACGCATCTGGAATTCCTTTGCAGTGGCTGGAGGCCCTGGTGCACCCATTCTCTCTCTCTCTCTCTCTCTCTCTCTCTCTCTCCCCCTCCCTCTTTCTCTCTATGACTGTCGCTCTCAAATAAATAAAAAAAAAAATCAACAGCAAGAGAAATTGCACAGAAAATTAACAAAGTCCTGGAGGTTGAACAATACATTGCTAAATGATGAATGCGTCATTGAAGAAATCAAGTAAGATATTTAAAACTTCCTAGGGTAGAACAAAAATAAAAACATATAACAGAACCTATGGAATACAATGAAAGCAGTTCTGAGAGGGAAGTTTATAGCTATAAATCTGTGCATTAAAAATCAGAGAAAGGGAGCTTGAGAGATGGCTCAGCAGTTAGGTGCTTGCCTGCAAAGCCTAAGGACACAATTTGGTTCCCCAGTAACCACATAACCAGATGCACAAGGTAGCACATGCATCTGGAGTTTGAGTTTGTTTGCAATGGCTAGAAGCCATGGTGTACCCATTCTCTCTCTCTCTCTCTCTCTCTCTCCTCCCTCTCTCCCTTTCATTCTCTTTCTCTCAGATAACTAAGTAAATAAATAAATAAAAACTCAGAGAAAAAAATCCAGGCAGGGTGGTGCATGCCTTTAATCTCAGCACTTGGGAGGCAGAGGATGGAGGATCACTGTGAGTTCAAGACTGACCAAGCTAGGACTACAGAGTGAGTTCCACATCAGCCTGAGGTAGAGTGAAACCCTACCTCGAAAAAAAAAAAAAATCCCAAAATACAAAAATAACAAATTGGGAGGCAAAGGCAGGAGGATTGTTGTGAGTTCAAGGCCAGCCTGAGACTACATAGTGAATTCCAGGTCAGCCTAGGCTACAGAGAGACCCTACCTTGAAAAACCAAAAATAAATAAACAAATAATAAAAAATCAGAGAAGAAGTCAGGTGGAGACACATGGCTTTAGTCCTAGCAATCATTCAGAAGGATGAGGTAGGAAGATCACCATGGGTATGAGGCCATCCTGGAGCTACACAGTTAGTGGCAGGCAAGCCTGGGCTAGAGTGAGACTCTTCCTTGGGAAGAAAAAAGATCAGAGAAATATCAAATTAATAACTTAGTTATATACTTCAATGTCTTCAAAAGGCAAGAAGATGCCAAAACCAAAGACAATAGATGGGATGAATTAATAAAGATCATGGCGAAATTCATGGTATAAAAACAAAAAGAACAAAGAATCAATGAAACAAAGAGCTAGTTCTTTGAAAAGATAAACAAAACTGAGAAAAGAAACCCCTAGCCAGGGCTAGAGAGAGGGATTAGCAGTTAAAGCACTTGCCTGTGAAGCCTAAGGACCCAGGTTCAATTCCCCAGGACCCATGTAAACCAGATGCACAAGGTGGTGCATGTGTCTGGAGTTGACCCTGGAGGGCTCGTTCTCCCTCTCTGTCTGCCTCTGTCTCTCACACACAAATATATAAATAAATATTTTTAAAAAGCCTTAGCTAAACTAACAAAAGAAAGACAGGATCCAAATGAATAAAATTATACATGAAAAAGAAAACACTATATCAGATACCAAAGAAATTCAGAGGACTACTAAGGCTTACTATATATATGTATGTATGTATATTTCAGGGAGACAGAGAGAGGAGAGAGAATGGGCACACTAGGACCTCTAGCCACTGCATACAAACTCCAAACACATGTGCCACATTGTACATCTGGCTTACATGGGGACTCAAACCTGGGTCCTTAGGCTTTGTAGGCAAGTGCCTTAAACACTAAGCAATCTCTCCAGCATTAGGGTATACTTTCAAAACATATATTCTTATAAACTGGAAAAATGTAGGAAAATATAAATTTCTAGGCACATGTAGTCTACCAAAATAAAACCAAAAGAATATAAATAAAGTAGATTGAAAATAAGCAATGAGATTATAGTAGTAATAAACATTTTTTCAACAAACAAAAAGGCCAACGCCCAGATGGATTTACTGCTGAATTCTACCAGACTATTAAATGAGAACTAACATCAATGCTCTCAAATTATTCCATAAAATAGGAAAGGAAGGAATACCACCAAATTCCTTTTACAAAGCCAGTATTATCCTGATACCAAAAACAGATAACACACACACAAAGACAGAAAATTAAAGAGCTGGACAGATGACTCAGAAATTAATGGCACTTGCTTGCAAAGCCTGCCAACCAGAGTTCAATACCCCATTAACAACATGAAGCTAGGTGCACAAAGTGCCACATGTTTCTGGAGTTGCAGTGGCAAGAGGTCCTGGCATGCCCATTCCTTCTCTCTCTGCCTCTGTCTCTCTCTCTCAAATAAATAAATAAATAAATTTAAAAAGAAAATTAAATGCTAACCACCCTGATAAACATGGATGAGAAAAAAATAATAAAAATACTTGCAGGGCTGAAGAGATGGTTTAGCAATTAAGGCACTTTCCTGCAAATCCAAAGGATCCAGGTTCAATTTTCCAGGACCCAAGTAAACTAGATGCACAACATGGCACATGTGTCTGGAGTTTGTTTGCAATGCTGATGGCCCTGGCATGCTCATTTTCTCTCTCTCATAAATAAGTAAATAAATAATTTTTCTTTTTTTTTTTTTTTTTTTTTTTGGTTTTTCGAGGTAGGGTCTCACTTAAGCTCAGGCTGACCTGAAATTCACTATGGAGTCTCAGGGTGCCCTTGAAGTCACGGTGATCCTCCTACCTCTGCCTTCCAAGTGCTGGGATTAAAGACGTGTGCCACCACACCTGGTTTTTAAAATATTTTTTAAAATACTTGCAAATCTTGTTCACAGTGGCAGGGGGCCCTGGCACACCCATACTCCCTCTCTTTCTGTCTGCTCCTTTGTCTCTTTCTCAAATAAATTAATAAAAAATATGTTCTTTTTTAATACTTTTAAAAAATATTTTTATTTATTTATTTGAGACAGAGAGAGAGAGAGAGAGAGTGAAAATGAGCATGCCAGGGCTTCTAGCCACCGCAAATGAACTCCAGATGCATGCACCACCATGTGCATCTGACTTATGTCGGACCTGGAGAATCGAACCTGTGTCCTTAGGCTTCATAGGCATGTGCCTTAACCGCTAAGCCACCTCTCCAGCCCAATAAAAATATTTTCTAAGAGCTCATCACTGAAGTAGACTTAAAATGCACCCAACATGGCTCAGGGAATTTTGCAGAAGAGAGGGCAGAAAGATTTTTAGAGTTGAATATTATGCACAAAGACACTGCCTCTCTCCCATAACTGACTGCTGTCCCCACAGTGCATGACCCACAATCCCTATGGGGATTACCTGCATCCCCAAAGACGGCCCCTTCAGAAAAAGGGCAGGGATGAGGGAAAGGATGGTACCACCATGTGTTGTTTACATACTAAGTATATCCATAACTAACAAAAATAAATTTTACAAAATAGTTTTAAAAAATAAAAAAATACTTGTAAAGTGAATTGAACTACACATCAAAAAACTCATTCATCATGACCAAGTGAGCTTCATTCCAGTGATACAAAGATGGCTCAATCTACTCAAAGCAATAAACAAAATAGATCACATTTCTGTCTCAAGGACAGAAAGAAACCACATAATCATCTCAGAGAGATGGTTCAGTGGTTTAGGGACTTGCTTGCAAAGCCTAAAGGCCTGGATTCAATTCCGCCAAGGACCCATGTCTGGAGTTTGTTTGCAGTGGCAGGAGACCCTGGCATGCCCCTCTCCCCACCACCACATTCATTCTCTCTCCCTCTCTCTCTCTCTTTGCATAAATAAATAGACTTACTTATTTTTTATTTTTTGGTCTTTCGAAGTAGGGTTTCACTCTAGCCCAGGCTGACCTGGAACTTGGTATGTAATCTCAGGGTGGCCTCAAACTCCTGGAGCTCCTCCTACCTCTGCCTCCCAAGTGCTGGGATTTAAGGCATATGCCAGCACACCCAGCTAAATAATTTTTTTTTAAATACAACATCCCACTTTGTCAAATATCAGGTAGCTATAGTTACTCAAACTCATACGTGGATCTTCAATTCTACTCCACTGATCAATGTGCCTGTTTTTATGGCCATGCCATGCTGATTTTATTACTACTGCCTTATAGTATAGCTTGAAATCAGGTATGGTGAGACTACCAGAGGTGTTCCTTGTGCTGAGTACATTTTTGGCTGAGGACTTTTGTACTTCCATATGAATTTTGAGAGTGTTTTTTCTAAGTCTGTGATGAATGTTGCTGAGGTTTTAATTAGAATTGCATTGAATCTATGTATTTTTGGTATACAGATTCTTTTGGAATGATGGCCATTTTAACAATAGTAATTCTTCCCATCCATGAGCATGGAAGATTGTTCCATCTTCTCATGTCTTCCTCCTGTTCTTTCTTTGCTGTTTTTATGTTTTCATTGTATAGTCTTTTACTTTCTTTGGTTAGGGAGATTCCAAGGTATTTGATTTGTGTGTGTGACTATTATAAAGGGAACCGCTTCCTTGATCATTTTCCATACTGTTGTCATTGATATATACAAAGGCTAGTGACTTTTGTGTTGATTTTATATCTGCCACTTTGCTGAAAGCATTCATCACTTTTTTTGGATCTCTTAGGTATAGAATCTTATCATCTGCAAATAGGGCTAGTTTGACTTCTTCCTTTCCAACTTGTATTTCTTTTCTTTACTTCTCTTGTCTTATTCCTTGAGCTAAGACTTCAAGTGCTGTGTTGAAAAGCAGTGGTGAGAGTGGTCACCTCTGCCTAGTTCCAGACCTTAATGAGAATGCTTTGAATTTTTCCCCATTTAGTATGATATAGACTTCGAGTCTGTTGTATATTGCCTTTCTCATGTTGCTATATGGTCATGACATCCCTATCTTCTCCAGTGTTTTAATCATGAAGGGATGTCAAGTTGTTGAAGGCCTTTTCTGCATCTATTGAGATGATCATTTGGTTCCTAACTTTTGAATCTGTTTATGTGATGTATTGTTTATCGATTTCCTTATGTTGAACCAAAAGATCCCCTTCACATGAAAGACCAGAGAGGAGCCGAACGTGGTGGTGCACGCCTCTAATCCCAGCACTCAGGAGGCAGAGGTAGGAGGATCGCTGTGAGTTCGAAGCCACCTTGAGACTCCATAGTGAATTCCAGGTCAGCTTGGGCTAGATTAAGACCCTACCTACCTAAAAAAAAAAAAAAAAAAAAAAAAAAAAAAAAAAACAACAACAACAAAAAAAACACCAGAGAGGATTAAGAAATAGTGGATAGCCAGGCTGGAGGTGCATGCCTTTAATCCCAGCACTCAGGAGGCAGAGCTAGAAAGATCACTGTGAGTTTGAGGCCAGCCTGAGACTACATAGTGAATTCCAGGTCAGCCTGGGCTACAGCAGGACCCTACATCAAAAATCCAAAACTAAATAAATACTTAACTGAATTCAATCTTCTTAATTTTTTAACTGACGAATAACATTATTTTTAATCTTGGACATGGCGTGTTGAAGTATATACACATTGTGGAATGGTTAAGTCTATCTAGTTTTCTTTTTTTTTTTTTTTTTTTTTATTAGTCAGTTCTGTATTCAGCAAATACAGTCAGTTTGGTACCATTATTAGGCTCATCCGTGACCTACCCCCTCCCCTTGGCCCCTCCTTGTTGAGGTATACAGGTCATGCATTGTGGAGTTAGCCCACAGTTATGGGTAAGCTAAATGTCTCTGCATATCATGACCCAACATGTGACTCTGACATTCTTTCCGCCCCCTCTTCCGCAAAATTTCCCTGAGCCACGTTGGGTTCATTTTTGGTCTGCTTCAGTGATGAAGGTCTATCTAGTTTTCAAATGCATTAACTCAGCTATTTTTCAGTGAGAACATCTAACATCTTTTCCCTTAATATTTTTCAAGGATATATATATATATATATATATATATATATATATATATAATCTCCTTACACACACACACACCTACCTTGCTATATAAGGGCTGGGAAATGACTCAGTAGGCAAAATGTTGGTCATGCAACATGACTGGATTTCAGATCTCCAATACCCATGTAAAAAGCTGGACATGGCAGTATGTATCGGTAATTTCAGCACTGGGAGGTGCCAGCTAGCTAGTCTAGCTGAATTAGTGAGCTCTAGGTTCAGTAAGAGGCCATCTCTAAAGATAGATTTACCAATAGACATTCAATACCGACCTCTGGCCTCTACTCATACATACACATACACACATATGCACAACATACAAACATGGATAACACACACAAACACACACAGAATGCTGCATACCACCATTATTGGGCGACAACATATTCTAACTTTTCTTGAAAAATGGCCAGTATGCCTTTTCAAATTTCCATTTTCAGTAATAGACCTATTGTTGAGTCTGTGTAACTCAGAATTATATGGTTAGTTATATGGGACTAATCAGAAAAACATACAAATCCAGACTGAGGCACACACTAAAGGGTACTTTGGCAATATTTGCCAAGGCTGTCAAGGTAGTAAAAAACAAGTAGAGAATAGGAAATTCAGAAACCAGAGAGAGGAAACTAGGGAGATATGACAAGAAAATACAATTTAGTGTCCTAGATTGGACCTCAGAACTTTTAAATTACTAGAAAACAATGAAATCCAAATATTGGGGCACAATGAATAGTAACCTACAAATGTCTTGACTAATGTACCTAGCAATGTTACCATGTTGAAAGGGGTGCTAGTTAAGTGGTATCCTGTCAGGCACTGCCAGGAACAGGCTGGAGCCTTCAGTACATGGCCTGAGCTGCCAGGCAAGGATAAGGACCCCTGGGCTACAGGAGGCACTCCCTCTTCAAGCCCAGCACACCTGAACTTGGGCTTTGCCCTGTGACCTTTGGCCAGTTGCCTAGGAAACTCCTTATATGGTATCAGCCAGCAACCTTTCCACAGCCCATACCCCTGTACCCTATACCTTCCCTCTGCCATTGCTTACATACTGGAATGTATGTCCCCATATGCTAATTAGGCATCAGCAAGCAACCTTGTACATCTAATCCCCTTAGAACCCTCAACTGCTTATAAACCCATCTCCCTATTGATTAAACCGAGCTGTTCACAGAGACTATCTCCCGAAAGTGATTCTTTCATGCGCTCACTCTCCACAGTTGCCTGGATGCCTTCAGGGAACTGCAGCCAACCCCGAAGACCCAGGGACCTACAGCATCCAAGAACTTCTTGTAACTTTTCTATAAATCTAGAAATAAATTTAGAATTATTCTGAAAGTTAATTTTAAAATATTACAGGACTGAGCATGGTGCACCGTGCAGACTTTCTTACATGTGCTCCACATTCTAAAATTATTTAAGAACCACTGGACCAAGCCTCCTGCTGCTTTGCTTAACCACTGCATTCTAAGTACTCTGCCTCCTTCCCATCACCCATACCTCCTCACAAATATATAAAGGAATAAATAAGTGAATGAGTGAATAAAACGAATGATAAAACTTAGCCAGGGACTAGAGGAATCAAGAAAAGGGAGCTACTGTTTAATGCATATCAAGTTTTAGATTGAGACAATTAGAAAGCTCTGGAGAAAAATGGTGATGATTACGTAACAATGTGAGTATCTTAATGTCACTGAGCTATACACTTAAAAATGGCTAAAATAGTAAATTCCACACCATGTATATTTTACCATAGCTTAAAAGGGAAGGAGTTACCAATATGCACTAGTCCAACAAAGATTAAATAGAAATAACATTATCTACAGACAAAAAGGGTTCATGTGATTCCATTCAAATGGAAATATTCAAAAATTCACTATGGTGATAGTTATATATGTCTGTGAATACACAGAAAAAAACACTGAATTGTGTATGATACATGAATTATACTTCAATTAAACTTCTAGGAAAAACTACTTTTAATGGTTTTCAATCTAGAACCATGTTTCTTTGAACAAGCAGTATTTGACAAATTGTGGCCCCATACTCCAGTGACATGCTGGGGAAATGAAGAACAAAATTAACTTAAAGATGGTTTAATAGCTGGCAGGAAAGATCAGCAAGGTCTGAGCACCTGGCCACAGCGGTCATCTAGTCACAGAGCAAGAGCAAAGGTGAGATTATAAAACACACTAGAATGAAGTTATCAAAGACCTTTATTCGGTCTACCTCATTCATTAAGCCACGTATACAGAACAGTTTCTTCATTTCTGCCCCAAGCAGTAGCAGCTACATCCAGGCTTGAAATGGAAGACAGACTTAACTAGTGGAAGATCTTGTAGAGAAAGCTACTGGATGTGATCTCTGCTTATCCCAGCTTTGGTAAAGGTAGAAAAGGCAGAGTGTATACGCGCAGACTCCATTCTTCAAAGCTGAAGCCTGCAGTGGGGTGAGCTGAAAAATGCAGTACAAGCTCACAAAAACACCCAGCTCAGCAGTCAATCCAAAGTACCTGAAAACACAAACAATACTGTGTGAAGCAAGGTGTCTCATGACCTGGATTAGTGTGACAAACAAAGTAGTTAAAACAGAAGGGATATGGGTAGTGATGCAGTTCTAATTTTTAGTAATATCTACCCAAAATATGCCAGGGGGGAAAGAGGTCATTAGAGAAGGACAGTGGGAATTAACACACCAACCAATTAGAATCAGCAGTGGGGAGACACCAAGGAATCGCTACACTGCTTAATGGGGAGTGATGGATAATCTGAGAAAAGCTCTGAGCAAAGAGTTTATAATCTTTCCACAAAGTCCCAGTGTAATCTGGGGGACTGAGCCCACAAGTGTGTACACCCTGTCATCCAAGATAATATTCAAACAGCCTTTTGTGTGTGTGTGTAAGAGAGAGAGAGTGCACAAAAGAACACGAATACACAGGTGACAGGATCTTTTGCTGCTGCAAATGAATGCCCATCTGGCTTTACATAGGTCGCTGAGGAACTGAACTCCAAACTGGCAGATTTGCAAGTAAATGCCTTTGATGGCTGATTTATCTCCTCAACCTTGAAAAAGGCTTTTTAAAGGTATAAACCTTCAATAAAGAGCAAAGGCCCATCAGCAGCTGGGGGATTTCAACCACCACCAACTAAATTATCAACCTCTCAGTAAAGCATATTATTATTTTATTTATTTGCAAGCAAAAAGAGAATGAGAATGAATATGGGTGCACCAGGGCCTCTTGCCAATGCAAATGAATTCCAGATGTATGCACCACTTTGTGCACCTGGCTTTACGTGGATACTAGGGAATCAAACCCAGACCATCCATTATTTATTTTAAGTTCTTCAAGGTAGGGTCTCACTCTAGCCTGGAATTCAGTATGTAGTTTTGTACTCTCAGGATGGCTGAGAACTCATGGTGATCCTCTTAATTCTTCCTTCCAAGTGCTGGGATTAAAGGCATACACCACCACACCCAACTTGAATATCTGCTATTTTAATGATAAAATTTAGTTAGTATACAAATTAAACCAAAATCTCAAAGGATAATCATGGGCAAGTAGAAAAGCTTCCTGTAGTGAAATAATCACTTCATGTAGAAACACTAAAGAAAAAAACGGGAAGGAGGAGATGATTCTTTAAAAGCTGGGACCAGATTATATTTAGGGATGAAGATCTAAATAGGAATCAAACTTGTTTTTGTTTTTGCTTTTGTGGTGCTAGAAATTGAACCCAGGGCCTCAGCCATGTGAGATAAGCACTCTACCACTGAGCTACACTGCTAACCCAGAATCAAACGAACAGTTCTGATGCAACATGAAAACCGGGCATCTTTTTTTTTTTTTTTTTTTTTTTTTTTTTTGGTTTTTTGAGGTAGGGTCCCACTCTCTAACTAAGGCTGACTCTGTAGTCTCAGGCTGGCCTGGAACTCACAGCGATCCTCCTACCTCTGCCTCCCTAGTGCTGGGATTAAAGGAGTGCGCTACCACGTCCGGCAAAGACATCTCTTTTCTTAAGGTTGGAACTCACATCAATTCCAAGAAAACATCAGGTAGAAATGATGAGCACTCATAACAAACTCACCTTCCAGAAAAGCAAATTCATCCACAGCTTCTATTGCATTATCTGAAACACAAGATAAAGGGACAGCCCCCAATTAGCACAACCCATAGTGAAGGATTTGAAGCTTTATGCAAATAAGATCATTTATAAACTATATCCCTTGCTGTCATGAAATCCATTTTTACACTATCCGTTCTTACTAAATTAGCTACCTCTACACTAAAAAAAAAAAAGGCCACATGAATACTCCCCAATGAGGAGTGAGGCAAATCTACATTCCTGTTTTACACCTAAACTGATCTTCCTCTTTGCTTTGAAAGTTACCAGAAAAGAATCTGACAACATACAAGAGTTGTGAGATAAAGGACATGAAACCTTACACAAGTACAAGAGTGACCATGTAGACAAATGAGTCAAAATCAAGCCTCACCCTTAACCCCGTTGCCAGCCACAGTGATGCCTTAGTAACCAGCAAGAGGGAAGCCTAGGCCAGCCCTCTCTTGTCTACCCCCAGGTACCACAGGGACACTTTACCCAAATCTCTCCTCTGGAGGGTTTTCCTCTTTCCTTGCTGGGCACAGCAGTAGGCATCTTTTGCAATGGTCTCCACGAACAGTTCCTGTGAGGCAAACAAGCAGAGCAAAGATTAGCAGGTTCAAGCCCGCTGAGGAGGTGGGCGATCCTGCTTATAAGCGGGAACAGGAGGGTAAAATGAGACTCAGGCACAGGGGAAGTTCTAGAAGCTAAGACTTCAAGAAGTCAAGACTTCAAGAAGTCAAGACTTCAAGAAGTCTTCCCCAGTTGGCCCGAGCATCATCTCCTCGCTCCCTTACTTCTAAATTCCCTGCGCAGTCACTAGACACTCCACAGCCATCGGGTGCGGGAGCTTCCGCCCCATCCTGGCGCAGCACGCCCGGCGCCGCCAGCTCCGCCCCACGGCCGGGCGCAGCTCTCGGGCCGCCCCGCCCCGCCCCGCCCCGGCCGCCCCGCCCCGGCCCTCGCACTCCCGCCGCACCGCGGCACGCGCCAGAATAAAGATGGCTTCCTGTCCCGCCAGCGTCACGTCAGGGTCCGCCTTCACCAAGGCCTTCACTCGCGCCAGAGGCAGCCTCGAGAGGCGAGCCCCGGTCGCATTCGTCGGAGCTTGGGGCTGCAAGGCCACTGCCTCCCCTCCGGAAGCCTCCTCCTCTCGGGGCGTCCCGCTCCCAGCCGCCGCCGCCATCCCCGCCCCGAGCCTGCTGCGCGCGGCCGCCGACTGTGCGCGCGCATGCGGCCCGATCCCTTTCCCGCGCGGGCACGAGGCCACGCCCCCGGCGGGTTTGCTCCGCCCCTGCGCTGTGAGAGGTGCGCCGCCAACCCGGAGGCTCGCTCCAGGGCTCGCCAGCCGCCCTGCACTACGACGGGGTGGGCCTTGCGGAAGCGGAAGTCCAGATCCTTTACACCACAGGCTCTGTCAGTGTTGAGCCCAGGCTAGTGTCCGGGGTTCCCGCACGTCCGCGGAGCGCAGAGGGAGCGAAACCTAAACCGGAGTCGGGGGAAACCTGCTGTACATCTCTTGAAGGAGACGGAGGAGGACTTTGGACATCAGCCCCCGATCGGCACAACCGGTAGTGGAGGACTTGAGGCTTTATGCAAATTAGAAGGGAAGATGTGCAGTCCAGAAAACCTCAACAAAGAGGCATGCTGCCTGGGAAAACGCGAAGTTTGTTTAAACCCCGATCACATCAAATCAGATCCCTTTGCACTCCTAAAGACTATTGAGGACCAAAAAAAAACTTTGTAGCACAACATTTTCGTGACAAATTACTTCAAAAACGAAAAGCGGGGGGGGGGGATCTCAAAAAAAAATTTATTTTCCGAGGTAGGGTCTCTCCAGGCCAAGTTGAATTGTAATTCACTATGTAATCTCGGTGGCTTTGAACACACAGCAACCCACCTACATTTGCCTCCAGAGTGCTGAGATTAAAGGTATGTGCCACCATGCCCAGCTAGGGAAAAAATTAAAATTCAGGGAAGAGTCTCTTACATGTAGTTTAATAGAAAACCAATTGGATTGTGTAGCTGCTGCTGTATTGGTATTGGCCCCTTTTGCATAGCTCTGTAAAACCCCACTGCATCTTGTTGAATGGAAATGAGAAAGGCATATAACCTTAGTATTAAAATCATTTTTGCTGAGCGTGGTGGTGCATGTGGGAGGCATAGGCAAAAAAATCACTGAGAGTATGAGGCCAGCCTGGGACTACATAGTTCCAAATCAGCCTGGGCTAGAGTGAGACCCTACCTCAAAAAAGTAACATGGGGCTGGAGAGATGGCTTAGCGGTTAAGCGCTTGCCTGTGAAGCCTAAGGACCCCGGTTCGAGGCTTGCTCCCCAGGACCCACGTTAGCCAGATGCATAAGGGGGCGCACGCGTCTGGAGTTCGTTTGCAGTGGCTGGAGGCCCTGGCGCGCCCATTCTCTCTCCTTCTCTCTATCTGCCTCTTTCTCTCTCTGTCTGTCGCTCTCAAATAAATAAATAAAAATAATAACAAAAAAAATTTAAAAAAAAAAGTAACATGGCTTTGACCTCACAGACCTCTAAAAAGGATCTGCAAGAAACATCTCCCACCCCTTATGGGTTCCCACACCCCACTTTGAGAGCTGCCATAGAGGAGTAGTTAATATTTGCAATTGTTGCTACAGGCACAAAAGCCTAAGGACCTTGGTTCGATTACCCAGTACTCAGATAAAGGCAAATGCACAAAGCGGTGCATGCACCTGGAGTTTGTTTGCAGTGGCTGGAGGCCCTGGTGCACCCATTCTCTCTGTGTCTGTCTCTCTTTTCTCTGCCTCTCTCCCTCTCTCGCTTGCACACTCTCTCTCTTTCTGTACAAATAAATAAAATTGTTGCTACAATAAAAGTTTATTTTTGAGCCCTCAATGTGTCCCTAGTTGAAAGTGTTTTTATGCAAATCACATTAATTTGTTTAATATTCATAATGTCCTATTTGAGGTAGGTACATAATACTGTTTTACAACTGAAATTGAATCTCGGTGATGAATAATGTGCCCACAGAAGAATGACCTTGAATTAGATATTTGAAATCACTTCCAAATTCATGAAATTTATGTAATAAACTGACTGGATCTGAATGAGGAACTTGAGGGTTAGGTGGCAGGTGCTGGGGGGAGGCGGGGTAAAAAGTGGCTGAAGGCTTTCATTATCTTTTTCCATGAAGGAGTTTCCTCCCTAAATATCTTTTTCCTTAAACCTGACTCCCTTTCTAGATTTCTTGCTCCCTAAAGGAGTTTCCTATAGAAAATCCAGATCTTTATCAGATGAATAACTTCTGCCTTCTTCCTTATCTTAAGCTCTACGATAAAACCTTTCAAAACTTCACCCTTAAAGGTCTGTGGGTTTTACTCTTTGAATTCGTAGGACAAGAATCGGAGGCTGCTCACTTAGTGGAAGTTTTATGTGGCCATGACAGTCCTACACCCTAACTGAAGGGTTAATAGCCTTGCCTGAAAATTAGAGGGAGCCAAAGAGTTAATAAGTAACCTTAAGATTGGAAGGCCATAAAGGGAGACATCCAGTCCTCCCTAGACAATTCTGCTAAAAGGCCTATTTTGAGCAAATAACGTTGATGCCTTATCTGCTTCGTTGGACCTGCAGCTGGTTCAGTCTATTTGCCTTAGGATCCTCCTTATAAGTTTGAACCCCAGCCTGACTCTGCTTCAGCCTGCATCCTGCAGGAAGGCTTCTGCCCCTCACTGTACCTCTCAGTAAACTGTCTGTAGAGATCAAGTCAGGTGTTCTTTCTTGCTTTTCTCTTACACTTTCCTCACACTAACTACTGGGTTAAAGCCCAACTGGGAGCAGAAAATGGCTCTGCAGCTCACAGAGACATAACAGATCCCCATGTCACACATGCAGTGACCAAATTAGGGTAGACTTGAGCCTTGGCCAGGAAGTAAAGTATTTGGGAGAGGAGATTGAATCATGTTTAACCAAAGGTTTCCTTATATTAGTCCTATACCTGAAGGGTGGTAGAGTTAGGGTGACTGGACCCCTGAAGGTAAAAAGGGCAGGAAAGTTTTTATCTCATGCCTAGTTCCAAAAAACTTTTTCCACAAACAGTTAGTACCCCTCCTGGGAGGGAGGTCTCCCATAAGACTTAAATACTGTGGCTGGTCAAGTTCAGGCCCCAGAGCTAATCTCTTCCTGAGACAGCCCACCACCCTAAGGTTATAAATACCTTTGCAAGGGGAGGGAAGCTCTCCCTCTCTGATCACTTGCCCAGGCCCAGCCTGGAGGAGCTGTATCTAGGCCCTAGCCCAGGCCCAGCCAGGAGTGCTCCCTAACCCTTACTCTAGGCATGGGCTCTTTATCTCCTCCAGCTCCCCACATGGCAGGAGCTCCTTGAAATTTCTTTTTTCTTTCCACACTTTTTACCCAGATTACCAGATCCATATCTAGTCACACGGACTTCTGAGCTACAGAAGGCCCACATCGGCTTTTTTGGGGTCCCTGTGGTGTACTTCCCTTCTCCCCATTTTTATTTCCCCTTACTTCTTTTTTTGTCTGTTTGTTTGTTTGTTTTGTTTTTCGAGGTAGGGTCTCACTCTAGCCCAGGCTGATCTGGAATTTACTATGAAGTCTCAGGGTGGCCTCAAACTCATGGCAATCCTCCTACTTCTGCCTCCCTAGTGCTGGGATTAAAGGCGTGTGCCACCATACCCAGCTTCCCCTTACTTCTTAGCCTTCCCCTTCCTACACTCCTTTGTAAAATCTGAATAAAATGTGGTATTTAAAAAAATCATTCTCAAATCCAGAATTGCCAATTCTTTGGTTAGTTTGCAGGTATAAACTCAGGGCTTGGGGTTCCAGGAAGCACCTCAGAACCCCATTTTCTCATTACATACCCTTTTCAGTTTGTACTTGAGAAAAGGGAAGAAATAAACATACTAAAGAAAAATTTAATCTTTATCAATTCATTGTTGAAATAAATTGATTAGGCAGTGATTTCCAATTTCTTTTCACCCCAACTTTACTGAAATGATATGACGTCAATGTAATAATGTACAAGGCTCTCCACAAGTATGCTTTTCTCAACCTCTTCACTTCCATTGCACACCACCTTCCAGCCTTCTGCACCTATACCACATAGGTTTTGTCTTCAGTTCTACAATTCTGCAGAATTCTTGCCTTCAAATTCATCCTGTCTTCCTTATGGAAGCTTCCCCTGTCCCAACCCACATTTCCACCATTGAAGTTAAACCGCTTATACCACTGAGCACCTGTCCTTCATAGTTGTTGTACTTACCTTCTCATTGCTGGGACAAAGAACTTGACAAAGAGCAGCTGATGAGAGGAAAGTTTTTATTTTGGTTACAGTCTCAAGGGGATATTGAAAGACCCAGAAACTAAATTAACGCCATGAAGAGATTCAGTAAGGTGCTGCCCTGGCTGGGCCTAACTTTCAGGTTTTCCCTTTAGGCAGAAGGCAACTGCCCTGACATATGGTTAGGGAAGATGCCCACCCAAAGGCCGGAGTCACCCCTAGCCTAGACATGCCCAGGACATGCCTGAGGCCTGTCCTCTCTGCTCTTTCTGCCCCAGCCAATCACAATGAAGACTACCTCATCTGCCTGGGGTTCCCCTAGCTCCTACCTCCGTCCTGCCCCCAACCTTGTGCCCCAAAATCTTCCTGCCTCTGTCCTGCCCCCAATTTTGCCCTCCAAAATCCCAAGCCAATCAGAAGAATACAAGTGCATTTACTGTTTAAATCAAACAATCATGTATCTATCCCCTACATCCTTGTTCGAATTTCTATATAAACCCTACCCTCCTGCTACTCGAGGCTCTTGGATGGATCCACTGCATTGGTGAAGTCAAGAGTCCGAGCTTAAGCCCGAAATAAAGCTCCTTGCCCTTGCATACGTGTATGGTTCTCCTTGGTGGTCACTGGGGGTGCCAAGAACTGGGCATAACAATATTTCATGGTGGCTTGGAAAGCATGGCATGAGTGGAGGCTGGACATCACCTCTGGCACAGCAGGTGGAAAACAGCAGCAGTAGAGTGAGCCAAACTCTAGCAAAGGGGAGCCGACTATAACGCTCCTAAGTTCACCCCAAACAATAAACAATGCCTCCTCTAGCAAAGCTCCACTTCCCAAATTACCACAAGGTAGGGACCAGGCATTCAGAACACATGAGTTTATGGGGTGCATCTGACTCAAACCACAATATTACTGGTGATCATGGTTCTACAATACTTCATTTCCCTGTGTGATTATTTGACCCATGTTTGACTTTTCCAACTCCACCTTCCCAGATTAAAAACCCCTGAAAGAAGGTGTCCCTGTCTTATTTTGTACATTGGGTCTCCAGACTATGGTACACTATGGAACACTTAGTAAGTTCTCAATAAACATGAGTCAGTGACTCATTAGCAATACATCATCTGAAATTGACCTCTATTAAAGACATGTTAGAATCTGAGGGTTAAAGCTATTATCTGAAAATGCCTACCAAAGGTTTCTAGTAATTCTCACTGAGAGTAGCATTAATATATGGGTATGCACATTAAGAAAAATGTTTACCAGGCAGTTGGTGAGCATAATATATACATTTAGCCAGACCCCAGCAGGCACTACACCCCTAGAGCTCATGACTTCCCAATCATAGGTTTTCAATATCAGGCATGTGTTCCCTCCCATGGAGTGGGCCTCTAGTCCAATTAGAGAGTGGTTTGTTTCCCCCAAAATAGACATGTCCCTATTGCACCCATTGGCTCATTTGGCCTGGCTGGCCAAACTTAAGGCTTGCAGTATCCACTGTTGTTTATCTCCACTGGTGACTTCTTTCTCTCCCATGGAGCTACATGCAGCATAGCTTTTTCCAGCTTTCTCTCAGGTGGTATATGTAGAGGAGATTTTCAGCTCAGCTCCAGCAGGATTTCTCAGTGACTTTGCAGCCCAAGCATGTGGAGTCTTCAGTAATAGGGACTTATCATCTATTCCTGGAGGGAAACCAAGGGCCTAGGCAATGGCCTGTAATGTTTGGGGGCATCAGGGACCTCCCTGGCCAACAACTCACTGGAACATATACCATCCCTGGCACTAAAAATTTTCTAGTAAACATCTATGCTTTCTGGATACAGCATTGTCCAAAACAGTAGGTTTCCATATGACTTATTCACACCCTCTTAAATTTTGATTAACCCTCCCCCCACATTTCCTTTACTCAATCTCTTCCCTTAACCTCATTTAGGCCACTCCACTCCCAGTAATCTGTTCTTCTACTTACATATATACAATACCAACCCCTTTAAGTCTCCCCCCTTTTCTCCCTCCTTTATATTCCCTTTCTAGCTTACTGGCCTCTGCTACTGAGTTTTATTCCAACTCACAAATAAGTGCAAACATTTGTAGCTACAATCCACATCAGAGAGAGAATATCTGACAATTGGCTTTCTGGGCCTGGGTTACCTCACTAAGTATAATCCTTTCCAGGACCATTGATTTTTCTGCAAATTTCACATCTATTTACTGCTGAATAGAAATTCTTGTCTAAATGTACCACATCTTCATTATTTACTCATCAGTAGAGGGACATCTAGGCTGGTTCCATTCCAAGATGCTGTGAACTGAGCAGCAATAAATATGGTTGTGCAAGTATCTCTAAGGTAGTGTGAATCCTTAGGGTATATACCTAGGAGTGGTTTAGCTGGGTCATATGATAAATCTATTTTTAGCTGTCTCAGGAACCTCCACACTGATTTCCACAATGGCTGTAGCAGATTACATTCCCAATAACAGCGTGGAAGAATTCCTCTGTCTCCATGACTTCACCAGCATTTATTGTCATTAGATTTCTTGATGATAGCCATTCTGAGGAAATGAAATCTCAAAGTAGTTTTAAGTTTTATTTCCCTGATAGTTTAGGTTGTAGAACATTTTCTTAGATGTTTATATACCATCTGTATTTCTTGTTTTGAGAATATATTTAGCTCCATATCCCATTTTTAATTGGGATTTTTGATTTCTTATTATTTCATTTCTTGAGTTCTTGGTATATCCTGCATATTAATCCTCTGTCAGATGTATACTGGAAAAGATTTTCTCCCATTCTGTAGGATGCCTCTTTGCTCTATTCACAGTGTCCTTTGCTATACAAAAGCTTTGTAATTTTGTGAGCTCCCAGTGGTTGATTTGTGGTTGTATTCCCTGAGCATCTGTGGTTATATACAGAAAGTTGTTGCCTAATCAAGTATGTTAAAGGGTTTCCCCTACCTTTTCCTCTTGCAGATGCTGAGTTTTGGGTCTGATATTAAAGTCTTTGATCCATTTAATCCATTTTAATACTTGTGCATAGAGAAATATAAGGATCTATTTTCATCCTGCTACATATAGATATCCAGTTTTTCTAGCATCATTTGTTGAAGAGGCTGTCTTTACTCCAATGAGTATTTTTGGCATTTTTGTCAAAAATCAGGTGGCTATAGCTACCTAGACTTACACCGGGGTCCTCTGTTCTGTTCCATTGATCTATGTGTCTGTTTTGTGCCAGTACTATGCTGCTTTTGTTACTGTGGCTCTGTAACACAGGTTAAAATCAGGTATGATGATACCACCAGCCTTATTTTTGTTGCTCAAAATTGTTTTGAGCCAGGCATGGTGGTGCATACCTTTAATCCCAGCCCTTGGGAGGCAGAGGTAAAGGATAGCTGTGAGTTCAAGGCCAACCTGAGACTACATAGTGAATTCTAGGTCAGCCTGGGCTAGAGCAAGACCCTACCTCAAAAAAAATTGTTTTGGATGTTCAAGGTTTTTTCTGTATCCACATGAGCTTTAGGATTCTATTTCTGTGAAGAATGCCATTGAAGTGCTTTTTTCTTTCTTTTTTTTTTTTTTTTCTTTTTTTGGTTTTCCGAGGTAGGGTCTCACTCTAGCTCAGACTGACCTGGAATTCACTATGTAGTCTCAGGATGGCCTCCAGTGATCCACCTACCTCTGCCTCCCAAGTGCTGAGATTAAAGGTGTGTGCCACCATGTCTGGCTTTAAAAAAAATTTATTGGCAACTTCTATATTTACAGACAATAAACCATGATAATTCCCTCCCCCACTTTCCCCTTCACAACTCCACTCTCCATCATAGACCCTCCCTCTCTCCATTAGTATATCTTTTACTTTGATGTCATCATCTTTTTCTCCTATTATGAGGGTCTTGTGAAGGTATTGCCAGGCACTGTGAGGTCAAGGATATTGAGGCCAATTTCTGTCTGGACAGTTGCATTGTAAGGAGTGTTACCCTTCCTTTGGCTCTTACATTCTTTCCACAACATCTTCCTCAATGGACCCTGAGTTTTGGAGGGTATAATAGAGATGTTTCAATGCTGGATACTCCTCCGTCACTACTCAGCACTATGTGGCCTTTTGGGTCATCCCAGTGGTCACAACCATCTGAAAAGAGAAGCTTCTCTAACCAAAAGTGAGAATAGCCTTAACATATGAATATGAACATTAAATGTAGTGCTTTCAGGGTAGTTTGGTGAGAATAATATATGCATTTAGCCAGACAAAAGCAGGCTCTATACCCCTAAGGCTGGTGACCTCCCCTGCCATAGACTTTTGAATAGTTTTTGATACTAGTCATGTATTCCCTCCCATAGACCATGCCTCCAGTCCCATTAGAGAGCAGTTGTTTTCCCCCAGAGCAGACATGCCACTATTGCTCCCATTTGATCATTGCTTTGTCTGACCAAACTTGAGGCTTCCAGTGTCCACTGTTTTGACCACTGATGACTTCTTTCTCCCATAGGGCTGCATGCAGTGAGCTTTTTCCAGCCTTCAGTTGGCTGGTCTATAGAGAGAAGGTTTTCAGCTCACCACCAGCTTGATTTCTCAGTAACCTTGCCACCCAGGCATGTGAAGTCTTCAGCAATAGGGTCTTATCATCAGTTACTTGTAGGAAACCAAGAACCTTGGCAACAGCCTGTAATGTTTTGGAGGCAACAAGGACCTTCCTGGCCAAGTCACTGGAAGGTATCCCATCCCTGGCACTGAAAATTTTCTAGTAGCAATCTATGACTTTTTGATGTACCATTACCCCAAAAAAGTAGGCTTTCATAAGTCTTATTCAGAATTTCTTGAATTTTAGTTGACCTTCCTCCCACACTTCTCTTACTCAGTCTCTTCCCCTGGCCTTACTTAGTGCATTACATTCCCTGTAAACTGTTCTTCTACTTACATATATACAATATCATTCCCTTAATTCCTCCCCTCTCCTCCCTCTCTTATAGCATTTTTTAGCTTACTGGCCTCTGCTACTGATTTTTGGTTCCAACTCACACCAAAGTCCAAACATTTGTAGGTATTAGGTTGGATCCACGTATTAGAGCGAATATGTGACATTTGGCTTTCTGGGCCTGGGTTACCAAATTTATAATCCTTTCCAGCTCCATCCATTTCTCTGCAAATTTCATTTCATTTTTTTAACTGTTGAGTTGAACACAATTGTATAAATGTACTACACCTTTATTATCCATTCATTTTCTGAGAGACATCTAGGCTGGTTCTATTTCCTAGCTATTGTGAATAGAGCAGCAACAAACATTGTTGTGCAAGTTTCTCTAAGGTAATGAGAAGAGTAATTAGGATATATGCCTTCAAGTGCTTTAGCTGGATCATATGGTAAATCTATTTTTAGGTGTCTCAAGAACCTCCACACTGATTTTCACAATGGCTGTATCAGACTACATACCCACCAACAATGTAAAAGGGTTGTCCCTTTTCCAAATCCTTGCCAACACTTATTGTCATTTGTTTTCTTGATGATAGCCATTTTGACAGGAGTGAGATGGAATCTCAAAGTAGTTTCAATTTGCATTTCCCTGATGGCTAAGGATGTAGAACACTTTTTTAGATGTTTATATACCATCTGTATTTCTTCTTTTGAGAACACTCTATTTAGTTCCACAGCCAATTTTTTTTTTCCCCACAGCCAATTTTTTAACTGGGTTGTGTGATTTCTTATTGTTTTGTTTGTTGAGTTCTTTATTCTGGATATTAACCTTCTGTCAAATGTATAACTGGCAAAGATTTTTTTCCCATTCTATAGGTTGCCTCTTTGCTCTATTCACAATGTCCTTTGTTGTCCAAAATCTTTATGATTTCATAAGGTCCCAGTGGTTGATTAGTGGTTTTATTTCCTGAGTAATTGTGGTAATAGTCGGAAATCATTGCCTATGCCAATATGTTGAAGAGTTTCCCCTACCTTTTTCCTCTAGAAATTTCAGAGTTTCAGGTCTGACATTAAGGTTCCTGATCCATTTGGACTTGATTGTTATTCTGGGAGAAAAACAAGGATCTATTTTCATCCTTCTACATATATATATCCAATTTTCCAGCCCCACTTCTTGAAGAGGCTGTCTTTTCACCAATGAATATTTTTGTTATGAATGTCAAAAATCAGATGTCTGTACCTGCCTGGATTAACATCTGTGTCCTCTTTCCTGTTCCATTGATCTACATGTCTATCTTTGTGCCAGTACCATGCTGTTTTTGTTACTATGGCTTTGTAATATAGCTTAAAATAGGGTGTGGTGACACCACCAGCTTTATTTTTTGCTCAAAATTGTTTTGGCTATCCGAGCTTTTTTGTGATTCCAAATGAATTTTAGGATTGTTTTTCCTATTTCTGTAAAGAATGCTGTTGGAATTTTAACAGAAACTGCATTAACTGTGTAGATTGATTTTGGTAAAATCAACATTTTCACAATATTGATTCTTCCAATCCAAGAACACAGGTGTCTTTCCATTTCTAGTGTCTACTGCAATTTCTTGCTTGAGTGTTTTAAAGTTCTCATTGGAGAGATTCTTCACATCCCTGATTAGGTTTATTCCAAGGTGCTCTTCCTTTCTTTCTTTTCTTCTTTTTTTTTTTTTTAGGCAATTGTAAATGGGAGAGATTCCCTGATTTCATCCTCCATATGTTTGTTGTTAGTATATAGGAAAGCTGCTGATTTCTGTGTGTTTATTTTGTGTCCTGCTACATTGCTAAAAGTCTTTATCAGCTCTAACAGTTTGCTGGTAGAGTCTTTAGGGTCCTTTACGTATAGAATCATATCATCTACAAATAAGGATAATTTGAGCTCTTCCTTTCCAATTTGTATCCCTTTTATGAGTATCTCTTGCCTTATTGCTATAGCTAAGACTTCCAGTAATATATTAAGTAAAAGTGGGGACAGTGTACACCCTGTCTTGTTTGTGGATTTAGTGGAAAAGCTTCAAGGTTTTTTTTTTTTTTTGCCATTTAGTATTATATTGTGTGTAGGTCAGTCATAAATAGCTTTCATTATGGTGAGATACATTCCTTCTATTCCAAATTTCTGACGGACTTTTTACCATGAAGGGATGTTGGATTTTGTCAAATGCGTTTTCTGTATCTATTGAGATGATCATGTGATTTTTGATTTTTGTCCTACTATACCCTGGATTCTGATTTATTTATTTATTTATTTATTTATTTATTTATTTCACAGAGAAAGAGGGGGAGAGAGAGAGAATGAGCACACCAGGGCCTCCAGCCACTGCAAATGAACTCCAGATGTGTGCACCACTTGTGCATCTGGTTTACATGGGTCCTGGGGAATAGAACCTGGGTCCTTTTATTTTGCAGGCAAATGCCTTAACTGCAAAGCCATCCCTCCAGCCCTACCCTTAATTCTTATGTTTGATCTTTTCATAGTGTCCTGAATATCTTGAAATTTCCATTCATACCTTCCTGTTAGCTTGTCTTCCTATTTGTTGGACTATATTAAATCTGCCACCTAGTCTTCTAGTGTATATATTCTGTTCTCTCCTTCAGCCATTCTACTGGCGAGACTTTCCACAGAGTTGTTTTTTTTTTTTTTTTTTTTTTTCCGAATGTAGGGTCTCACACTAGCCCAGGCTGACCTGAAATTCACTATGTAGTCTCAGGGTGTCCTTGAACTCACAGCAGTCCTCCTACCTCTGCCTCTGGAGTGCTGTGATTAAAGGCATGTGCCACCACACCTGGCTTTCCACAGTGTTTTTTTATGTCATTGACTGTGTTTTTCAGTGCTAGTATTTCTGCCTGGTTTTTCTTCAGTATTTTTATTTCCTTAGTCATGTCTTATAATGACCTCCTTATTTCATTTAGCTGGTTTCCTGTGTTCTCTTGGAATTCCTTGAGGGGTTTGTTTCTTCTTTGTTTGTTTCTTTTTTGGTTTCTTTGAGTATAGGTAAAATCATTTTTTTTGAAATATTTGTCAGGCATTACATCTAAACCAGTTTCATTGCGGGCCATTTCTGATGGATTTATAATTTTTGGTGGGATTGTATTTTCTTGATTCTTTGTGTTTCCTATATTATATTGTAGTTATTTGTCCATCTTGAGTTGATTTGATGCTTGGGTTTTCTAATTATCTGTGCTGCTTTTAACCTTGGAAATTCAAGTTTATGTACCTTCAGAGTAAGAGTTTAATGTGCCAAGTGTAGCTCTTGTATTCCAATCCAACCACAGAAGTAATCCTATATCTTGATTTTGCTTGCTATTCAAGTATTCTAGTGGACTGGGTGGAGCAATTTATTGGAAAATTCTAAAATTCAACTGAGCAATATACACATTCAATAAAAACCAGCACAGAGTATCCAAGTGTGGGGACTGAAACATATTACCTTATAAAGCCAAAATCCCTAAGGATGTGTGTCGCTCTACACCCTTAATACTGTCAGCTGAGAGGTTGAGATTTCTGTTCTGAAATGGGTTCCAGGTCAGCCTGGGCCTGAATCAGACCCTGCCCCCAATAATGACAGAAGGAAAAGACAAAGACCCTATGAATCTGAAAATATCAAAGGCAATAACAGTCAACCCCCAAATACAGCTTAATTGATAATGGAAATGCCAACCAAAAATATGTAACCCATAACCTGCCCTGACAAGGAAAGACAGATTAGCACTTCCAGTGCAGGCCTATGTACCTGGTTTTTTGTCAGTCAGACTCATTGCCTTTTGGGGTGGCTTCAGATCTCACCAATGCTGAGTGCCCACCTCTATCCCTCTGTGTTGTGCTGTGAATCTGGTGTTCTGATCAGCTGTTCTGGATGCCCTGCTGCGAGGGGCTGAATGCATTCTCAGGAGGGTCACAGTGCTCTTGTTTGGGGGATGGGAGAGTACAGGAAGCCTGGAGTTGAACTGAAACTGCTCAGCTGGTCCTGCCTGTGTCCCCTTCAGCTGCTTCTCAGCTAATCTCTGCTGTTTCTCCTTCAGTTTTCTTGACTTTGCAAGGAGGCTGATGAGGTCAGAAAATCCCCTTGTTTGGTCTCTGCTGCTGCTGCAGTTAGATAGGTGCAGATCTATGTGGATCAGGTCTTGGTCCACAAGCACCTCAACAGGATTCTGGCTGGTTTCATCATTCTGATGAATCTTAGTGTCTCCTGCTTCTACACGGTGGACAATAAAAACCTATACACCTTTGCTTTTTGAACAAAGAGTGTATTTTGCTGTGGTTTTGCTTATATCCCTCCCTAGGCTGGATTGGCATGACTCCTGTGCAGCCATCTTACTCAGAAGTCTGGAATTTTTTAAAATATTTTATTATTTTTATTTATTTAATTGACAGGGAGAAGGAGGCAGAGAGAGAAAGAGAGAGAGAGAGAGAGAGAGAGAGAGAGAGAGAATGGGTGCATCAGGGTCTCCAGCCACTGCAAACGAACTCCAGATGCATGTGCCACCTTGTGTACCTAGCTTACATGGGTCGTGCGAAATTGAACCTGGATCCTTTGGCTCTGTAGGCAAGCACCTTTACCACTAAGCAATCCCTCCAGTCCTCCATTGGGATTTTGACAAGGATTGCATTAAATATGAAGATTGCTTTTGGTAAGATTGACATTTTCAAAATATTGATTCTTCCAGTCCAAGAACATGGCATGTCTTTCCATTTGCTAGTGTCTTCTTCAATGTCTTTCTTGAGTATTTTAAAGTTTTCCTTGTATAGATCCTTCACTTATTTGCTTAAGTTTATTCCAAGGTTCTTTATTTTATTTTACTTTATTTTATTTTATTTTATTTTGAGGCAATTGTGAATGGGAGTGATTCCCTGATTTTTTTCTTAGCATGTTTGTTGTTAGTATATATGAAGGCTACTGATATCTGTGTGTTTATTTTTTATCCTGCTAAAAGTGTTTATCAGTTATAACAGTCTGCTGGTAGAGTCTTCAGGGTCTTTTATGTATAGAATCATATCCCTTTTATGAGTGTCGCTTGTCTTGTTGCTATAGCTAAAACTTCCAGTACTATATGAAAAAGAACTAGGGAGAGTAGACACCCTTGTCTTGTTCCTGATTTTAGTGGGAAAGCTTCAAGTTTTTCCCCAATAAGGATTCTGTTGGCTGTAGGTTTGTCATAAGTAGCCTTTATTATGTTGAGATATGTTCCTTCTATTCTCAGTTTCTGTAGGACTTTTATCATGAAAGGATGTTGGATTTTGTCAACTGCCTTTCCTGAATCTAAAGAGATCATATGATTTTTGTTCTTCAATCCATTTATACAGTGTATTACATTTATTGATTTGAACCATCCCTGCTTCTCTGGGATAAAGACACATAATCTTGTATTCTGTTTGCCAATATCATCTTGTGAATTTTTTCATCTATGTTCATGAGGGAGATTGGTCTGTAATTTTCTTTTTCTGTTCTGTCTTTGTCTGGTTTTGGTATTAGGGTGATGCTGGCTTCATAGAAAAAGTTTGGCAGAATTCCTTCCTTTTCATTCTTATGGAAAAGTTTGACAGGCATTAGTGTTAGCTCTTCTGTGAAGGTCTGATAAAATTCACCAGTGAATCAATCTGGGCCTGGAATTTTTTTACTTAGGAGATATTTTTATAACTGCTTAGATCTCCATACTTGTTATAGGTCTATTTAAGTGGTTAATCTCATCTTAATTTAATTTATTTAGGTCATATAATCAAGGAAATCATTCATTTCTTTGTCAAGCATTTCATCTAAAATAGTCTCACTGATGGTCATTTCTGATGGCTTTGCAATTTTGGGTGGGATTGTATTTTCTTGACTTTTTGTGGTTCTTGTATTATAGTGCAGAGATTTTGCATCTTGAATTTTTGGGTTCTTGGGTTTTCTAATTATCTGCTATTTTCTTAGTTGAGTGTATCCAACTTTATTTATCTTTAGGGTAGGACTTTAAGGGGCCAAGTGCAGCTCTATACACCAAGAAAACAGCAGAAGTGACCCCAGAGTTTGCCTGACATTCAAGTATATTGGGTGGAGCAATTTACTAGCAAATTCTAAAATTCAATTTGGCAGTATACACATGCAGTCCAAACTGGCACAGAGTATGTATGCAGTAGTAGGGATTAACATAAACAGATAATCTAATAAAGCCAAAATCTCTAAGGGGATGTGTTGCCCCACACCCTCAATCCTGTCAACTGGGAAGTTGAAATTTCTAGCCTGAAAATGCTTCTATGTCAGCCTGGGGCTGAGTCAGCCCCTGCCCCCAATAATGACAGAAGAAAAAAGACAAACACCATATGAATCAAGGAACACAGAAGACAACAATAGTCAACACCAAAATACAGCTTATTTGAGAAGGATAAAGCCAACCAAGAATATGTAACCTGCCATAACATGAAAAGAGACATTAGCACTTCCAGTGCATACCTAGGTATTTGGCTTTGTGTAAGTAGGCCCTGTTACTTTTGGGGATGGCTTCCAATCTCACTATTGCTGAAGGCCCACCTTGATAGCTCTCTGTTGTGCTGTAGATCTAATGTTCTGATCAGTTGTGCTGGATGCCATGTGGCCAGAGGTGAATGAGTTCTCAGACAGTTGGGGGGTAGAGGCTGTGCAAGATTCCTGGAGTTGTACTGGAGCTGTTCAGCTGGTCCCATTTGTGTTCTCCTTCAGCAGCTGCTCAGCTTATCTCTGCTTGTTTTCCTTCAAGTTTCTTGACTTTGTGAAGAGGTCTGATGTGAGAGGAAAATCCCCTCAACTGGTTTTAGCTCCTGAAGCTATGCATCATATGGGTGGGTGGGCACATGAACCAAGGCACTGGTGTTCACTCCTCAGCTGCTATTTTCCACCTCCTGCAGCAAGAAGGTGATTTCCAGCCATCTTCTCATACCATGCTTCCTCTGCCATCATGGAATTTCTCCTCAAAAGTGTAAGCCAAAACAAAAACTTTCTTCCTATTAGTTAAGTTTTGTTGGATACTTTATCCCAGCAACAAAAGGTAACTGCAACAGAAAATTGGTAACAGAAAAGTGGGGTTGTAAATGATAGAAACATTACTGTGTTGCTGCATTAGGGTTCTCTGGAGGAACAGAATCAATAGGATATATATATATTAGGAGGGATCTCACTCTAACTCAGGCTGACCTGGAATTCACTAATGTATTAAAAAGGAATTAAATGGATTAGTTTATGGTAGTCTAACAATAGCAAGACATGAAAGTCAAGGAACCTGGTTGCTGTTCAGACCATGAGGCTGGATGCCTCAGCAGTCCCAATAAGAGCATTGAAGGCCTGGAGGTTTCCTGGAGTGCTGCTGATCTTCAGTCCACACTAGCCTTCAGTCTGAGCTGGCCTTCAGTTCACACTGGAAGGCAGCAAGCAGCACTGCAGCCAGGTGGAAGGAAGGGATTATTTTTTTTCCCAGACCTTCTTTAGATAAAGCACCCCTCCAAGAGGGGCTTTACACTCGGGAGGAAGGGCTCACCCTGGGGGAAGGCCTTCCTCCTGCAGCTAATCTTTCCTGGAAGCAACCTCAGAGACCCACTCATGAGGAATGTCTATGGATTCCTAAACAGATCAAGTTGAAAACAAAACTTAACCATCACAAGACCACCCCCTGTCAACTTGACACCAAACCATATCTCCTTACATCATACTTAATTTCCAAATGAAGACAGTAACAAAAATTTGACTAATGGGTCACTTGGTGTGATGGTAAGTGGTACTATTCCTATTTCTACCCCTTGATTCCTGAACCCATGAATTCAGGCTATAAGAGAAACAGTATCATATATAGAATGCTGATTCCAGGCATATACAGCCTGCTGGAGGACGCTGTCCCAGCCCTCCAAGCTATTGCCACCTAGTTGGCACTGTAACTGTTTCTTTAAAAAACCATTCCACTTTCCTATCCAGCCAGCTGATTCAGGGTCGTAGGGTACATGGTAAGACCAGTGAATTCCATGATCATGAGTTCACTGCCACGCTTCTTTGGCTGTGAAGTTAGTTCCTTGGTCAGAAGTAATGCTGTCTGGAAAACCATGACAGTGGATAAGGCATGCTGTAAGCCTATGGATGGTATTTTTGGCAGAAGCACTACCTGCAGGAAAAGCAAATGCATACCCAGAGTAAGTGTCTAGTCCAGTAAGGACAGAATGCTGCTCTTTCCATGATGGAAGTGGTCTAATGAAGTCAGTCTGTCACTAAGTTGCTGGCTGGTCACCAAAAGGAATGCTACCATATCCAGGATTCAGAGTTGGTCTCTACTTCTGGCAGATTTGGCACTCAACAGGATCTGTAGCCATGTCAGCCTTAGTTAGTGGAAGTCCATATTTTTGGGCCCATGCATAGCCTGCATCTCTGCCACCATGGCCAGTTTTTTCATGGGCCCATTGGGCAATGACAGGGGTAGCTGAGGAAAGAGGTTTACCACTCTCCACAGAATGGGTCAGCTTATCTACTTCATTATTAAAGTTATCATCTGATGAGGTCACTTTCTCATAAGCATTAGCATGGGAAACAAGTATCTTTATATCCTTTGCCTATTTAGAGAGCTCTATCTACATACACCTTCCCCAAATGTCCTTCTCACCAATTTTCCAACTGTGCTCCTTCCAACTCTCAGAACATCCAGCCAAACCATTGTCCACAGCCCATGAATCAGTGTATAACTGCACATCAGGCCATTTTTTCCTTCCAAGCAAAATGCACAACCATGTGCACTGCCTGAAATTCTGCCCATTGCTATTGTTGGGGGGGAGGTGTTTTCCAAAGTAGGGTTTCTCTCTAGCCAAGGCTGGCCTGGAATTCACTATGTAGTCTCAGGGTGGCCTTAAACTCATGGAAATCCTCCTGTCTCTGCTTCCTAAGTGCTGGTGTGCACCACCATGCCAAGCTAAATTCTGCCCATTGTGAAGACTTCCCTTCACCACAGTCCTTCAGAGTTGTCCCAGAAAGGAGCTATAATACTGCAGCTGTCCACTTCTGGGAGGTGCCTTCATAATGTGCTGAGCCATCTGTAAACCATGCCCTAGTCCTCTCCTCTTCAGTCAATTGAACATAGGGCATGTTCCATGATGCCATAGGTACATGAAACTTGCCCCCCACAATCCTAAACATTCCTCCTTCAGCCATCTACCCTTTACCTCCTAACCTATCAAATCATGGAGCCAGATATGCAGAAAGTGGCACTAGTTCAGATATGTCATTGGAAGATGTATATGTACTTCCCTCAGCCAGAGGTTCTACACAGTAACAAATTCAAGGGGCTTGGTGGAAGGAAATCCAACTTTGAAAAAGTAAATGGATTAGCTAGGCTGAGAAGAAGGCCTTATGAGACATTGTCCTCCAAACGTGACATGGCCATTAGCATCTTGAAATTGGAGCAGTTGTAATTGATTGCCCACACAAGCTGCTCACATGGCCCAGCCCATTAACATTCCTTCAAACAAATAATTCTTGGAGGGTTTTGAGACCCTTACTTGAACTACAGGCACTTACTCTTTCCACACACACCCATGTGCATGTAATCCTACCCTGGCTGCAAATGGTATCAGGAGGTGCTAAACTCCTAGAGTATACATACAGGAGGTAGAAGGTTAACTGGAAAGGGACTCCATCTTTTGTGAGGTCATACACCCATGTTAGGGTGGGCTTTCCAGTTATGAAGCTGTTTTTGAGGACACTAATGTTTCCTCACCCATGCTCCTATAGCAACACCAATAAACTCATTAGTCATCAAGTTGACCTTGGATGGAATCACTTTTTTTTTTTTTTGTCTGTCTGTTCCTTACCTAGGGCAGCCTCTTCAAGGAAAAAGATTCCTTTTTTATGTATTAACTGAAGGCCTTTTTGCACAAAATTTCCATTCAAGGTGTCACTGTTCTGCTCCCTTATATCTTTAAGGGCATAGCCAGATAAAACATTATATAGGCCAGGAGTGGTGGTGCACACCTTTAATCCCAGAACTTGGGAGGCAGAGGTAGGAGGATCACCATGAGTTCAAGGCCACCCTGAGACTCCATAGTGAATTCCAGGTCAGCCTGAGCTAGAGTGAGACCCTACCTCAAAAAACCAAAAAATAAAAATAAAAAATAAAAAAAAAAACCCAAACATTATATAGAAATAAAGTTAGCAAAGGGAGCTTAACAAAAACATTAACAATGCAAAAAAGCATAAAATAATGAAGAAGTAAAATAAATACATCTGACACTTTGAGCTCCTACCCTGAAGATACAACTTCTGACATACATGTCTAAGAATACAAGTGATAAACAAAAAATTCAAGCAACGAAATAACTCAGATGCCAAAATCTTAATGCAGTAATATAAGAAACAGAAAAAATCAAAGCAACATAACTCCTCCAAAAATTCAAAATCCAAGAGTAATGTGTTCCAGTGAGACTGAATTAGATGAGATTCCAGACAGAAAATTCAAAAGAATTACTACAAGTATATTCAAAGGAATCAAAGAAGAAAACAAACTCCTGAAGGAGAAACAGGAGGTCAATATCAAAAGCCACAACAAACTTGCGCCCCCCCACACACACACACAAATCTGTGCACTCCTCCTTCAGCTTCCTACCTTTTACCTCCTATCCTATCCAATCACAAAGCTGGATGTGCAAAAAGTAGCACTAGTTGAGATATATCATTGGAAGATGCATATATACTTTCCTAGGCCTCAGGTACTACCAGTAACAAATTCAAGGGATTTGGTGGAAGGAAATTCAGGAGATCAATACAAGATATGAGTAAGGAAATAGAAATACTAAAGAAAAACCAATCTAAAACATTTGAAATAAAAAACACAGTAAGTCAGTTTAAAAAGAAAAAACGCTGTTGAAAGTCTCACCAATAGAATGGATCAAGAAGAGCATAGTGCCGGGTGTGGTGGTGCATGCCTTTTATCCCAGCATTTGGGAGGCAGAGGTAGGAGGATCACCATGAGTTGGAGGCCATCCTGAGACTACATAGTGAATTGCAGACCTAGAGTGAAACCCTACTTCAAAAAAAAAAAAAAGAGGATAGAATATTTGACCTTGAAGACAATGTGGAGGATTTGGAACACACCAACAAGAATGAAGATAAAGTAATAAAGGACAAGGGAGATGGGTCAGAGCTCAAAGGTGCTTGTGAGCAAAAGCTGACATGCCAGGTCTGATTCCCTAGTACCCACATAAAGCCAGATGCAAAAAGTGGCACATGTGGGGCTGGAAGGATGGCTTAGCAGTTAAGATACTTGTCTGCAAAGCCAAAGAAACCAGGTTCAATTCCCCAGGACCCATGTAAGCCAGATGCACAGGGGGCACATGCATCTGGAGTTCATTTGCAGTGTCTACAGCCCTGGTGTACCCATTATGTTTCTCCCTATTTCTCTCTGTCAAATAAATAAATAAATATTTTTAAATGGCACATTTATCTATAGTTGATTTGCATTGGCAAGAGACCCTTTGTGTGCCCATTCTGTCTGTCTCCCTCTCTCTCTCCCTCTCTTCCTCCCTCCCTTCTTGAAAATAAATAAATAAAATATCTTTTAAAAACAGATACATTAATAAGAAGGTATGAGCCTATATATATATATATATATGTGTGTGTGTGTGTGTGTGTGTGTGTGAGAGAGAGAGAGAGAGAGAGAGAGAAAGAGAGAGAGAGAGAGAGAAAGAGTTTAGACAGACATATTCTGTGAAGGTAGATAATGTTGTGCCTGGAAGCCATAGGTTACTATTAGAAAAAGTTCAGTGTTAGGAGTGGGATACCTTCCAGTGAGTTGTTGGCCAGGGAGGTGCCTGATGCCCCCCAAAATATGACAGGTTATTGCCAAAGCTCTTGGTTTCCCACCAGGACTAGATGGCAAGACTCTATGACTGAATACTCCACATGCCTTGGCTACAGGTCTTTCACTGGGAAATCAACCTGGATCTGAGCATGAAGCCTCCTCCTTATTAACTAGCTGTCAGGATGCTGGAAAGAGCTATATAGCCTTTGGGAGGAGAAAATTCATCAATGATCTTAACCAGCAGTGGATCTTGCAAGCTGGCCATCCAGGTCAAAGGTAACTGATGCAATGGTGGCATGTCTGTTTTGGAGGAAACCAATTGCTCTCTTATTAGATTTGAGGCCCACTCTATGGGAGATAATTCATGTCTGGTACTGAAAACCTAGTTGAAAGCCTACAGCTGAATATTCCATAAACCCTAGGGGGAAAAGTGCTACTGTTGTCTGGTTAAATGGGTATATTATACACACAAAACTGCCCTGTAAATATTTATGTTCATGCCCCTATGTTAATGTTAGTATCACTTTTGGTTAGAGAAGTTTCTCTTTTCAGATGGCAGTAACCAATGGGATGGCTCAAAAGTGCCCAAAGTGCTGAGTGGAAGCAAAAGTGGAGTGTTCAGCACTAAACGAGTCATCTCTATCACACCTTTCAAGGCTTAGAGGTCATTGAGGAAGAGGTGGCAGAAAGAATGTAAGAGCCAAAGAAAAGAGAAGATTGCTTACAATTCTGTCTTCCAGACACAAAGTGGTCTTGATATTCATGACCTCATAGTGGCTGGCACTACCTTCACAAGATATACATAATAGGAGGGGGAAAATGATGGCATTAAAATAAAAGAGAGATTAGTTGTAAAGAAGAAGGGATTCAGTGGAAGAGGAATTTGGGAGGAGAAAGGGGGAGTTTTGGGAGGAGATTATGATCATGGTATAATCTCTATGTTTAGGGAAGTTGTCAATAAAAATTTTAAATATAGATAAATTAATAAGAAGGTATGAAGCCGGGCGTGGTGGCGCACACCTTTAATCCCAGCACTCGGGAGGCAGACGTAGGAGGATCACTGAGAGTTCGAGGCCACCCTGAGACTACATAGTGAATTCCAGGTCAGCCTGAACCAAAAAGTTAGACCCTACCTTGAAAAACTAAAAAAAAAAAAAAAAAAAAAAAAAAAAAAAAGAAGGTATGAGCAGAGATTTCAAGGCATTTGGTACACTGTGAATAGATAAAGTAAGAATTATGGGCATAGAAGAAGGAGAAGAATTTCAATTTAAAGGCATACTATTTTCAACAAAATCATAGTAGAAAATGTCCCAAAATTAGGAAAAGAGATGTCAATATAGATACAGGAGGTATTTAAAATACCAAACACATAAGACCAGAAAAGAACCTCTCCTTGTCATATTATAATTAAACTACTAAACACACAGACTGAGGAAAGTATATTGAAAGCAGTAACAGAGAGGCAGAGTCACCTATAACAGTGAAACCATCAAAATAATAGCAGATTTCTCATTAGAAACCTTAAAAGCCAGAAGATCTTGGAATGATGTACTCTAAGTTCTAAAAGACACCAACTGCAACCCAGCCTACTATATCCAACAAAGCTATCTGACATGTTGAAGGATCAGTAAGAACATTCCATAATAAAAACAGGCTAAAGGGATACATGACCACTAGCCCAACTCCATGGAAAATAGTTGAAGGAATTCTTTTGACTGGAGAGAAGGAAAAGTGCATACATTAGACCACAAGAAAGAATAAACCATACTTAAAAGTTACAGCAAGAGAATAACAGAAAAATAGCAATTGCTATAAAATCAACAAGAATGACAGAAATAAATATACACTTTTCAATAGTAACTCTGAATATCAGTGTTCTCAATGCTTCAAATGAATGACAGACTAACAGAACTGATTTAAAGTCAGGATCCTTCCATTTGTTACCTAAACTCACCTCTCCATAAAAGACAGACACTACCTTAAGGTGAAAGTATGGAAAATAGTATTTCAAGCAAATGGGCATAGGAAACAAGCAGGTGTAGATATTTTAATATCTAACAGGATAGACTTTCAAACCAATATTAATTAGAAGAAATAAAGAAGGTCACTTCATACTGATTAAGGGAGCAATCCAACAATCCAACATTACAATTTTAAACATATGCACCACACATAGGTGAGCCCAATTTCATTTAACAAACACCACTAGATGTAAAGTCACAGATTAACCTAAGCACAATAGTGAGTGATTTCAATACCTCACATTCAACAATTATAGGTCATCCTGGCAAAAAAAAGAAAGAAAGAAACTGAGAAGTATCTAGATTAAATAACGTCACAGAACAAATGGACCCAACAGACATCTACAGAACATTCCATTTAGTGCTACAGAATACACATTCTTTTCAGGAGCACTGGAATGTTCTCTAAAATAGATCATATATTAGGACACAAAACAAATCTTAACAAATACAGAATGAAAGAATGTGAGTGGAAGACTTTGAAGTCTGTAGAGAGAGAAACCTCACAGTGACTTGCTTTGTATTGTCACTTCCTTGCATGAATTAAAAAAGACAAAAAGCACCACAAAGTGGCATTGATGTTCTCACAGTGGCAGATACTACCTAAACAAGACCTGCATAATAAAGAGGAAAAAACGATGACATCAAAATTTAACAGAGACTACTTGGGAAGAATCAGGAATTCAGCCGAGGGGCTATAGAGGAGGGTAGTGGAGGGGATTATGATCATGGTATACTGTTGTTGGATGGCAAATTTCCTCTGCACTGAAAGGTGTAAATAACTATCTCCAGCTTTATCAAAAGCACCTGGGTCAACTCACCAGAGAAAGCATGGGGAGGGTCATCAGACCCCCACCTGAGATTTGGATGACCCCTGTGCCAGCTGTCTACAATAGCGCACAAGATCTCATGGCCTCAGGGGAGAGAGAGAGAGCATAGAGAGAATAAAAGATCTAGGAATAAGGAGCTCTATATAGCAGCTTTTCTAGAGTCTCCGTGCTCTGTAAGTAAGCCCTCAACGGGAGGCTGAGGGAGGAGCACAGTGAGCCCCACTGACGTGCTGCACTGTGGTCTCACACTCTTGGACAGGGACAAGGAGAGTCTAGAAGGGGTCACAGGGAGGTTGTCCTTCAGGGTGGAGTGAGACTCCATGCTGTGGCTGCTCTGGAGAACCCCATGTTCTGTAAATAAGCCCTCATCCTCAGGCTGAGGGAGGAGCAACCAAGGAGTAATCTTAACATAGGAAACCCCATCAAAGTGGCTTCTTTGGGGGCTCCCCATTCCTATAAATAACCCCTCTCCATGCTCTGTAAGTATCCCAATAAACTCATTGGCACTGAACTGGTATTGGTGTAATCATACTCTGGTCTGCCATCTGAACCCTATTTAGGGTGAAGATGTGTGTTCTCATGCCCAGGGAGAAAGTTTCCTACAGCAATAGTGCATATTTTATGGGGGTTGTCAATAAAAAGTGTTGCTTTTTTTTTTTTTTTTTTTTTTTTTTGGTTTCTCGAGGTAGGGTCTCACTCTGGCTGAGGCTGAGACTATGTAGTCTCAGGGGCTTTTTTGTCTTTTAAAAAACTCCTTCCCTATAGCAACTTCTGATCCGTGTCTGTGTGTGTGTGTGTGTGTGTGTGTGTGTGTGTGTGTGTGCATGTGTGTGCATGTGTGCGCTGTGAATGATGGAATGTGGCAAGTTATACACCAGTCTATTAGCAAGTGCTGGGCAGGGGAAGAGAGAGGGTTGTGAGAGACAAGGATTATTGTTTCTCTCTGTAGATCTTAGTATTATCTCTCTGGTTACAGAAAATATATGTTGCTCCTATAATTTAAAAAGTAATGATAAAATTAATTTTGAAAAGAATTAATTTTGGCCAGGCGTGGTGATGCATGCCTTTAATCCCAGAACTTGGGAAGCAGAGGTAGGAGGATCACCATGAGTTCAAGGCCACCCTGAGACTATATAGTGAATTCCAGGTCAGCCTGAGCTAGATTGAGACCCTACTTCGAAGAAAAACAAGAATGAAGTTTGGGCTGGAGAGATGGCTTAGTAGTTAAGGTGCTTGCCTGCAAAACCAAAGGACCTACGTTTAATTCCCCAGGACTCATGTAAGCATAATGGTGGTACATGCACCTGGAGTTTGATTGCAGTGGCTGGAGGCCCTGGCACACCCATGCTCCCACTTCTCAAATAACGAAATAAAAATAAAAAAAATATTTTTAAAAAGAATGACTTTTCCCACAATAGGGGAAAGAAAAACTGATACACAAAGATCAACAGGCATAGGAAATTGCACTTGCATACCAGAAGACAACCTAGTGATTATGCCCACACAGATCAAAGACCATAGAGACAAATCACATGTTCTTTCCTTCCAGACCAGACTGATACAGATTACATGGGCCTGGTGGTCTCCTGCATCTTTATACAGATCTAGTCCCTCCCAAGGCTCTAACCCTGCATCAAGACCAGGTCCTGGAAGATGTTAATATGTCACATCACCATTTCAGGAGAAAACATGGCAAACCTTCCTATACATGAATGAGAAGACAGCTGCCTCAGCAGGCAGTGGTCTGTACAAATCTCACAGATACAGGCCATTTGAGAACAGAATAGCTTACAGACAAATTATCTCAACTACCTTTGAAGATACTGCTTCATGATTCTTATTTATTTATTTTTTCACTCACTCATAAAATTGGGTGGGTAGGGGTCATCAGGGCCTCCTACTACTGCAAATGGACACCAGATACTTGCACCACTTTTTGCATCTGGTTTTATGTGGGTGGCTAGGGATTTGAACCTGGCCAGCAGGCTTTCCAAGCAAGCACCTTAACTGCGGAGCCATCTCCCCAGCTTCTGCCTTATAATCCCCTAAATGAGAGCCCACATTACTGAATAGATTAGTCACTGTAAACCCTTGATGAGGGAGGAGGAATGTAAGAAACATGAATGTGTACTAGAAACGATGTGATTAATGCACATATCCAAACAGTAGTTCCATGGGCATTAATCTTATTGCAGTCTGCCTCCTTAAGCTATCTCACAGACATATCTCTTCAGAAGAGCATATTTGTCTTTTTAAAACATCCATTTAAAAATGTCCCTATGGAAGTATAAGAATGAATTAGTCAAAATAACTAAAGCCAATAAAAAATTGGTCCCAATTTTCTCAAATCATAATTACCACCTCCATCAAAATAGTCTGCACTTAGAGTACAATCTAGAGACCCAGCTCCAACCCCAAACTTCTGATGGGAGGGAAGATTCCAAGGGTCCTGGTGTCTTGTAGAGAAAAGGTCACTGGAACTGAGGAAGCAGTTAGTATCAGAAGCCCACAATGCTGCTCACAGATATGATCAGTGAGTGGAACTGGAGAGATAAGGACAACTCCTCACACAGGGAAAATAGACTTTTCCCTGTAGGTCCTGACACTTAACATTGGGAATAATTTCTTTTTAGGAACACCCCGCTTCCTAGGAGCTAACTTTGACTCAATCACTCGTCTTCAGCAACTCTCAATAGCTAAATTTACCTCTGTCTTTCCCTAGCTCCTAGCACACCTTCTTAGTAGTTAATTACTTCTAACAGTTCAGCCATGGCTCCTGCCTAGGTCACCCCCATTACACTTGACCTTCACCTGCCTAAGCCTTTGCCCTACCTGATTTTCCTCTCAGCTTACACACCCAATGATGTGACATACTCTCCTGCATTTTTAAGAGCTCAAGGCATTGGAAAGGGAAGCCAAGCAAATATAATTAAGGATAAATACATAAATCAAATACTGTGCAACACTGGAATAAGTTGTCTTTTCTTCACACAAGCTGCCCACAGTGCCATCGTATTCAAATGACTTTCAATTCTTACTAGTTTCAGAAAACCTAACAGACCAAAAGTCCCCAGGTTAAGTTCTTGGTTGTTTTGTATACCCCACAAGGATGGCATCTAATTTTTTGTGAGTTTTCAAAGTACCTAGCAGATGGTGTTAACATAGTGGCTTAGTAAATCCTTACTGGTTGATTGGTTGGATGGTTGATTTAGAATTCAGTTATGTTTTAGTCATTAAGCATGCCCACAAAGAACAGCATTTAAATGTCAATGAGAAGATATGTAGAAAATGATGCTATCAATGGATTATTTGTCAAACTAATGAGGCTTTTCTTCCCCCCATGGTTGATGCATCTTATAGAATGCCCCACAATCAGCAAAATTTTCTACTTGTTTAAAATATATTCTGCAGGGCTGGAAAGATTTGCTCAATGGTTAAAGGTGCTTGTTTATCAAGCCTGCCAGACCTGGTTCAATTCCCCAATACCCACATCAAGCCCAATGCACAAAGTTGTACATGTGCCTGGACTTTTCAGCAGTAAGATGCCCTGTTGTGCTCAATCTCTTTTTCTTTCCCTCTTTCTCTCCATCCCTTGCTCTCTCTTTCTCAAATAAATATTTAAAATATTTTACACACCTAATCTCATTTTAGTAATTTTAATGGGATAGGATACATGCAACAAAGCACATAAGTTGTGTGTTTATTACCTATTGAGTCTCCCAATAAATGATCACAAGTTTTGCACAATGTATAACCAACACACACTTCAAGAAGTCTCAAGAAGCCTCTGGAAACATGCCTCACAGCCACTCCTTCTTCCACATAACCTCTACCTGGTCAATAACCCCAGAAATTAGTTTTGCCTAGCTTTGACCTTATACACATGGAATAATACACTGTATGTTCTTTTGGGAACACATTATATTTTAATCATTTGTAGCCCCTGGAATATTTTCTAACTCCATCCCTACTCCTCTCTGAACAAAGGCCCATATTTCACTTGCTTTTATCCTTTCCAGGCCCTTAGCAACTACTCAATATTTTCATTAAATAATTCAACAGATAAAATCTCACACATCTGGCCAGGCTGGTTTTTTTTCCCCCAGATATTCTCACTCTAAAACAACTGTGTATAAACAGTCCCGTTTGGTTCAAACAGGAAAACTTAGAGTATCTGGAGAAGGGTTGGAGACATGCCTCAGAAGGTAAGAGTGCTTCCTATGCAAGCAGGAGGGTCCAAGGGAGCCTGAGACTGGCTGAGTATGATCCCCTAGTACCCACATAAGCAACTGGGCATGCCCATGCTTATCTGTAACTCCAGTCCTATGGGGAGCAGAGACTGGAGAACTTCTGGAGCTTGCAAAAACAGCAAGCTCTAGGCCTGGTATATAGGCTTGAATCAGAAGTGATTTGCAAGTGAGATTGCACCTCCCATGTCAGGGTAAATTATATGTTAAATCTGATGGATGGTTGGATTGGCCATTCTTAAATAAGCTATATTTCGGGTTTGTCATTTGTTGCTTCCTGATTTATACTGCCTTTATTTCCTCTTATGTCATTCATTGGGGAAGGGTCTCACTTGGTCACAAGCTGACTTTGAACCCTCAACAGACCAGAAATCTTAGCCTCCTAGTTGAAAGGGTTAAGGTTGTGGGGCAACACACATCCTAAGGGACAGTGCCTGTGTTAGAGGATCTGGTTGTCATAATACCTACTCTTTTTTTTAATTGTTTATTTTTACTTATTTGAGAGAGACAGACAGAGAGAAAGAGAGAGAGAGAGAGAGAGAGAGAGAGAGAGAATGGGTGTATCAGGGCCTCCACCTACTGCAAACAAACTCCAGATGCATGTGCCACCTTGTGCCAATGGCTTACATGGGTACTGGGGAATCAAGCCTTGAACTGGGGTCATTAGGCTTCATAGGCAAGTGCTTAACCACTAAGCAATCTCTCCAACCCAATAGTACCTACTCTTTCATGCATAAATACTCTGGGCTGTTTTTCATTGAATGTGCACATTGTTTAGTTAAATTTTAGAATCTTCCTGTATTTTGTTCCACTCAGCCTACATGAACACTCTCATAACAGGAAAACCCAACACCTAAGGTTACTTTTGTGGTTACCCTGAGAGTCTTAAGAGCCACATCTAGCACCTTAAGCTCCTACCCTGAAGATGTATAACATCAGATTGATTGATACATCTAATAATACTGCAGCTAATTAGAAAATCCAAGCATTAAATTAATCCAAGATGCAAAACTATGTCCATTATAACACAAGAAACAAAAAAATCAAGACAATATAAATCCACCAAAAAGTATTAATGCATGAGAAATGACCTCCAGTGAAAATGATTTAGAGGAAATGCCTGAGAAAGATTTCAAAAGAATGATTATAAATATGCTCAAAGAAGTCAAAGGGGAAATCAAATGAATGAAAGAGGAAATCAAAGGAATCAAAGAAGACACAGGAAACCAATTTAGTGAAATAAAGAAGTGAATACAAGACATAAATAAGGAAATAGAAATAATAAAGAAAAACAAAACAAAATTACTACCAATGAAAAACACAGTCAATGAAATTAAAAACTCTGTAGAAAATCTCACCAATAGAATGGAAGAAGGAGAGGACAGAATGTCTAAACTAGAACACCAGGTGGCAGATCTAATACAGTCCAACAAAGAGAAAGACAAACAAATAGGAAAGTATGAATGGGAATTTCAAGATATTCAGGACACTATGAAAAGATTAAGCATAAGAATTCAGGGTATAGTAGAAGAAGAAGAATTTCACTCCAAAGACATAGTATGCATTTTCAACAAAATCACAGAAGAAAACTTCCCCCAAATTGGGAAAGACATGCCAATACAGATACAGGAAGCCTTTAGAACACCAACCAGACAAAATCTGGAAAGAACATCTCCTCGCCATATCGTAATTAAACTACAAAACAGTACAAACCAAAGAAAATATATTGAAGCAGTTAGAGACAAAAATCAAGTCACATATAAAGGCAAGCCCATCAGGATCACAGCAGGTTACTCAACACAAACTTTAAAAGCCAGAAGGACTTGGAATGATGTATTCCAAGTTCTGAAAGATAACAACTGTCATGTTTACTTTATCCTGCAAAGCTATCCATTCAAATACATGGAGAAATAAGGACATGCCACAACAAAAGCAGGCTAAAGGAATATTTGAAGACAAAACCAGCTCTACAGAAAATATTGAAAGGATTCTCCATGCTGAAGAGGAAAAAAGCACACATATAAGGAACCTGAAAAAAACAAGCCATATTCAAATACTAGTTAATACAAGAATGCAAAGGTAAAACCAGAAGAATGACAAAACAAGACAAATGGCAAAAATAAATACACACTTTTCAATAATAACTCTTAATATCAACAGCCTCAATGCCCCAACCAAAAGACATAGATTTGCAGACTGGGTTAAACAGCAGGATCATTCAATATGTTGCCTCCAAGAAACTCACCTTTCTACAAAGGATGGAGACTATCTTAGGGTGAAAGGCTGGAAACAGTGTTTCAAGCAAATGGACCTAGAAAATAAGCAGGGGTTGCTATCCTAATATCTGACAAGGTAGACTTCAGTCCAATATTAGTTAGGAAAGATAAGGAAGGTCACTTTATATTGATCAAAGGCACACTCCAACAGGAGGACATTACAATCCTAAACATATATGCACCTAACATGGGGGCTCCCAACTTCATCAAACTAATGCTATTAGAACTAAGGTCACAGATTACACCAAACACAGTTGTAGTGGGTGACTTCAACACCCACTCTATCAATTGACAGGTCATCCTGGCAAAAAATAAACAGAAAGGAATCTGGATTAAAAGAGATCATAGAATAAATGGACATAACAGATATCCACAGGACATTTCATCCAAATGGTACAGAATACACATTCTTTTCAGCAGCACATGGAACATTCTCTATAATACACCATATATTAGGACACAAAGCAAGTCATAAAAAATACAGGAAAATTGAAATAATTCCTTGCATTCTATCTGACCACAATGGAATCAAACTACAAATCTGTAGCAAGAAAGGCTATAGAGCATACACAAAATCATGGAAATGAAACAACACATTACTAAATGATGAATGGGTCAATGAAGAAATCAAGAAGGAAATCAAAAAATTTATAGAGTCAAACGATAATGAGAACACAACATACCAAAATCTCTGGGACACAATGAAGGCAGTCCTAAGAGGTAAATTTATAGCTTTAAGTGCCTATATTAAGAAATTAGAAAGGTCGCAAGTAAATGACCTAATGCTTCACCTTAAAGCCTTGGAAAAAGAAGAACAAGGCAAACCCAAAATCAGCAGACGGGAAGAAATAATAAAGATTAGGGCAGAAATTAATGAAATAGAAACCCAAAAAACAATCCAAAGAATCAATGAAACGAAGAGTTGGTTCTTTGAAAGTATAAACAAGATTGATAAACCTTTATGAAATCTGACCAAAAGAAAGATGAGACACAAATTAATAAAATTAGAAATGAAAAAGGCACTATCACAACAGATACTACAGAAATTCAAAAACTCATAGGGACTTACTATAAGAACATATACTCCAGTAAGTTTGAAAATCTGAAAGAAATGGATGATTTTCTTGATTTATATGGCCTACCCAAATTAAATCAAGATGAGATTAACCACTTAAATAGACCTATAACAAGTATGGAGATCCAAGCAGTTATCAAAAATCTCCCAACTAAAAAAAGTCCAGGCCCAGATAGATTCACTGGTGAATTTTAGCAGACCTTCAGGGAAGAACTAACACCAATGATTCTTAAACTTTTCCATAAAATAGAGAAAGAAGGAATCCTACCAAACTCCTTCTACGAAGCCAGCATCACCCTGATACCAAAACCAGGCAAAGATAGAACAAAGAAAGAAAATTACGACCAATTTCCCCCATGAACATAGATGCAAAAACTCTCAACAAAATATTGGCAAACAGAATACAAGATCCAATATCTAAAATAATACTGAGCAACAAAAATAAGGTGGGTGGTATCACCATACCTGATTTTAACCTATACTACAGAGCCATAGTAACAAAAACAGCATGGTACTGGCACAAAAACATCTATGTAGATAAATGGAACAGAGAGAGAGGACCCAGGTATAAATCTGGCTAGCTATCACCACCTGATATTCAACAAAAATGCCAAAAATAATCATTGGAGAAAAGACAGCCTCTTCAGCAAATGGTGCTGGGAAAACTGGATATGTATCTATAGAAGGATGAAAACAGATACTTCTCTCTCTCTCCATGCACAAGAATTAAGTCCAAATGGATTAAAGACCTTAACATCAGACCTGAAACTCTGAAACTGCTAGAGAAAAAAGTAGGGGAAACCCTCCAACATATTGGTCTTGCAAATACTTTCTGAATATAACCCCAATTGCTCAGGCAATAAAACCACAGATTAACTGCTGGGACCTCATGAAATTACAAAGATTTTGTATGGCAAAGGACACTGTGAATAAAGCAAATAGGCAACCTACAGAATGGCAAAATATCTTTGCCAGCTATATACCTGATAGAGGATTAATATCTAGGATGTACAAAGAAGTCAAAAAATTAAATAATAAGAAATCAAACAATGGAATTTAAAAATGGGTTATGGAACTAAATTGAGAATTCTCAAAAGAAGAACACCTATGATGTATAAACATCTAAAAAATGTTCTACATCCCTAGTGATCAGAGAGATGGAGATTAAAACTAAGTTGAGATTCCATCTCACTCCTGTCAGATTGGCTACCATCATGAAAACAAATGACCATAAATGCTGGCAAGGATGCAGAAAAAGAGGAACCCTGTTGGTGGGAATGCAATCTTGTCCAGCCATTGTGATCAGTGTGGAGGTTCCTGAGACAGCTAAAAATAGATCTACCATATGACCCAGTTATACCACTCCTAGGCATATATCCTAAGGACTCGTCTCTTAGAGATGTTAGAGATACTTGCTCAACCATTTTTATTGCCACTCTATTCACAATAGCTAGGAAATGGAACCAGCCTAAATGTCCCTCAACTGATGAGTGGATAATGATGATGTGGCACATTTACACAATAGAGTTCTACTCAGCGGTAAAGAAAAATGAACTTATGGAATTTGCAGGAAAATGGATGGATCTGGAAAGGATTATACTAAGTGAGGTAACCCAGGCCCAGAAAGCCAAATGTTGCATGTTCTCTCTCACATGTGGATCCTAGCTACAAATATTTGGACTTCTGTGTAAGTAGGAAGAAAACTCAGTAGCACAGGCCAGTAAGGTAAAAAGGACATAGAAAGGGAGGGGGGACTTAGTAGGATGATATTATATATATGTAAGTAGAAGAACAGATTAATGGGGGTGGAAAGGCCTAAGTGAGGTCCAAGGAAGAGATTGAGTAAAGGAAAGGTAGAGGGAGGGCTAAACAAAATCTAAGAGGATATAAATAAGTCATATGGGAACCTCCTTTTTTGGAAAATGGAACACTCAGGAGCCATAGATTGTTACTAGAAAAATTTCAGTGCTAGGGATGGGATACCTTCCAGTAAGTTATTGGCCAGGGATCCCTGATGCCCTTAAACATTACATGCCATTGCCAAGGCCCTTGGTTTCCCACCAGGAATTAATGATAAGACCCTATTGCTGAAGACTCCACATACTTGGGCTACAAGGCCACTGAAAAATCCTGCAGGAGCTGAGATGAAAACCTACTCCATGTAGACTATCTGACAGAAAGCTGGAAAAACCTATGCTGCATGCAGTTTAATGGAAGAGAGAGAAATCGCCAGTGAAGATGCTCAACAGTGGACACTGCAAGCCTTAGGCCAAATGAGCCAATGGGTGCAATACTGGCACATCTGTTATAGTGGAAACCAACCACCCTCTAATTTGACTGGAGGCCCACTCCATGGGACGGAATACATCCCTGATACTGAAAACCTACAACAGGGGTAGTCATGAGCCCTAGGGGTATAATGTCTGCTACTGCCTGGCTAAATGTATATACTATGCTCACCAAACTGCCCAGTTAGCACTTCTCATAATGTTCATACCCATATATTAATGCTACTCTCAGTTTTGGTTAGGGAACCTTCTCTTTTCAGATGGCAGTGACCTTGGGATGACCCAGAAGACACCATGGTGTTTAGAAGAAGTGACAGAGGAGTGCTCAGTACTGACATATCTCTATCACACCTTCCAAGGCTCAGGGTCCATTGCAGAAAAGGTGGCAGAAAAAAATGTAAGAGCCAACGGAAGGGTAGGACTCCTTACAGTGTGCTCCTCCAGACACAAAATGGCCTGGATATCTATATCCTCACAGTACCTGACACTACCTACACAAGACCATCATAATAGGAGGAAAAGATCATGACATCAAAATAAAAGAGCCTCATTGAGAGGGGGAGGGGATGTGATGGAGAGTGGAGTGTCAAAAGGGAGGCTAACTGGATGTTTATGCCATATGTTAATGGTACTCTCACTTTGGGTTAAAGAAGCTTCTCTTTTCAGATGATGGTGACCATTGAAGTGATTAAAAAATGGCCAAAATGCTGTGAAGAAGTGACAGTGGAATGTTTAGTAGTGAGCCATTATTACACCCTCTAAGGCTCAGGAATCATTGCTGAAGAGGTGGTTGAAAGAATGTAAGAGTCTAAGGAAGGGAAGGAGTGCTTTCCAATACTGTCTTCCAGAAACAAAGTGGCCGTGGCATTCATGAGCTCACAGTGGCTGATGCTACCTCCCCAAGACCTGCATAATAGGAGGGAAAAAATTATGACATCAAAACAGAATACAGACTCGTTGGAAAGAAGGGATTTAGTAAGTGGAGTGTGGTGGTGCATGCCTTTAATCCAAGCTCTTAAGAAGCCAAGATAAGAGGATCACTGTGAGTTCCAGGCCAGCCTGAGACTACATAGTGAATTCCAGATCAGCCTGGGCTAGAGCAAAATGCTAAATAAGAAAAATAAATTATTTTTTAACAAGTGACTTAATAAAAGGGAGTTTTGTGAAGGGGAAAGAGAATGGTGGGAGAGGATTATGATCATGGTATATTGTCTATATGTACCAAAGTTGTCAATAAAAAGTTAAAAATTTAAAAAAAAAACGCAAGCTCTATAATCCATTAGAGACTGTCTCAAGTAACACAGATAAGTGACAGAGGGTGGACGCTAATATTTTCCTCTGGCCTCTATGTACATTCATGGTGGTAGGGGGGCACACATCTGCACATACATGTTCATACAACATACCACCACCACACATACTATACACATGCAAAAAAATAGGTGTAGCTGGTAGGGTATCACATAAATCTAGTTGGTACAATACCACAAGAGATTTGATTTGGGTCTAGTGCTATATAAGAGTTAAAAGCATGAGACATCTATTTTTCTTGGGCATTGTGATGGTTAATATTGGTGATAAATATGGCAGGATCTAGAATTACCAAGAAGAGCTTCTTAATTGGGTTAACTGAGTAGAAACACCCACCCTATTGTTGGCAGCATTCCGTGGTGTTCTAAACTGACTAAAAAGGAGAAAGCTAGATAATCACCGGCATTCACTATTTTCTGCTTCCTGAGAGTGGATGAAATATTACCAACCCCTTATACTCCTGCCACAATGCCTTTCCCACCCTCAAAATGTGACCGAAAGTAACCCCTTCCTTCCTTAAGTTGCCCTTGTCAGGGATTTTGTCACAGAAACAAGAAAAGTATCTAATACAGGCATCTATTTTTAAATTATGGTATATTAACTTCTGTTGCTATGACAAATAACTCAATAATCAACCTTAAAAAGGAAAGATTTATTTTGGTTCACAGTTTTAGGGGCATCCATCCATGATCACTTGTCCCTCTTGTTTGGTCTAGTAGCAACATAAAGTGTAATGATGGATGAGCTTTGTGTACCTCAGGGTGGTCAGCAAGCAAAGAGAGTGAGAGGAAGGACCAGTGCCCTAATATCCCCTTTAATGGCACATCACCAATGACCTAACTTCCTTACACTTCACATTAAACACCTCCTAAACATTTACAACCTCCCAGTACTGCCACAGGCTGGGTATTAGGGCTTCAATGCATGAGCTTTTGAAGGAGACTCCAAATCCAAACTATACAAGATGCTGTCTGCTCATGTCCAACCTCTCTTAAAAAGAGTGACACCTCACGCAGTTCTCCACGAAAGAGAAGGCATAAGATAACTTAGAGAGCACAGAGCCCACCTCTCATCTGTGAGACAGTGCCCACAAACTACTAATGTTGGAGATGATGGACAAAAGACTGATTACCTACTATAGCCTTACCAAACAACAATGCCTCTCCCACCATTTTTGTTTGTTTGTTTGTTTGCCATCAGCATGTGCCAATCCCTAAGAACCTCCTCTGACATGAAAGTTTGACCTTTAACTTCTCTCTTGTCTAGGGTCTACACATTCTTAAGGGAGCATGATCATTTGCCTAAATTTCCCATGTCCTGAGAATCAGATAGGAAAAAGAACATGCTTCCAGCTACATTTCTTGAAGGAGAGGTTTAGTTCTCTGAGAAGTGGATGCAGGTTTTGAGTACTTCACTAAAAGTAGTGCATATAAATATAGCTGGGATGGAGGGCTGGAGATGTAACTCAGCTGGTGAAATGCTTGCCTACCATGCATGAAGTCTTGGGTTCTACCCCCAGCACCACATAAACCAGGTGTTGTGGTTTGAATGGATGTCCACCAATAAATTCAGATGTTAATTAAAGGCTGTAATTTAGATCTTCAGCCACTTGGCTGAAATTTGCAAAGTTCCTGAGTTCTTCCTGGGTTCCCTATGGCTTGGCTGCCAGGTTTTTGCTCTTGCTTTTCATGGTGGTTTCCTCTCTCTCTCTCTCTCTCTCTCTCTCTCTCTCTCTCCATGGATCTGTGAAAGGAGGGCCAATTTCTTCTGCCATTATGGAACTTCCCCTCTATCTGTAAGCTTCAATAAATCCCTCCTTCCTCCCATAAACTGTGTCTGGTCTGGAGGTTCATCCCAACAATTTGAGGCTGACTGCTACACCAGGCATGGTTTCACACTCCTGTAATCCCAGTACTAGGGAGGTGTGGGCAGGAAGATCAGAAGTTCAAGGTCATTCGCAGGTACATGGAAAGTTTGAAGGCTGCCATTGAACTGGCTTTCTGTCCTAGTCCACTCATTCTCAGGCTCTCTTGGGGGAAATCATTTCATCTCTCTACACCACAATGTTCTATTCTGTACAAAGGAAATATGTGAAGCTTTTCCTTGTTCCCTGGACTCTTAAATCTAATCTCCAAGTTGGCCATCAAAGCTCCCTCCTGAGTTCCTACAGCACATGCACACAACTGCATTAAACCTGTCGCCTGGCTGGGTGTGATGGTGCACACCTTTAATCTCAGCACTCAGGGGCAGAGGTTGAAGGATCACTGTGGGTTCAAGGCCACCTGGAAACTATACATATACTATGTTCACCAAAATGTCCAATAAGCACTTCTCTTAATATTCATACCTACATATTAATGCTATTCTCACTTTTGGTTATAGAACCTTCCTTTTCAGATGGCAGTGACTTTGGGATGACTCAGAAGGCACCATGGTGCTGAGAAGAAGTGATAGAGGAGTGCTCAGCACTGTAATATCTCTATCACATCTTCCAAGGCTTAGGGTCTATTGCAGAAGAGGTGGCGGAAAGAATGTAAGAACCAAAGGAAGGGTAGGACTCCTTACAGTGTGCTCATATGCACATAGTATATGCACATAGTGAATTCCATGTCAGCCTGAACTTCAGTGAGACCCTACCTCAGGAAAAAAACAAAAACAAAAAACCTGTCACCTGTACCCGTACTCTTTGTAGCTCCCACCAAATTAGAGATGATGACTCTTCATTTGTGATTATTTATATTGGCAACTAACAGGATGTTACCCTGATGTGGCTAACTGAAGTAAGATGACTCACCTTACTTGTGAGTAGGGTCCTAGACTGCATAGGTAGGAGCTTGGTGGCTGAGCACCAGAATTCATTCATTGCTCTGCTCTCTCACTGATACGTTGAGTGTGACCAGCTCCTGCCACCATGCCTTCCCTGCCATGATGAACTGTAACCTGGACTGTAAGCTGAAATAAACCCTTCCCCCCTTATACTGATTTTTTTTTTTTTTTTTTTTTTTGTCCAGTATTTAGTCCCACAACAAGCTGGTAACTAATACAGAAGTCCCTTCCAGGGCTACATTGAGAATTCATCTGACAGTCTAGGAAAATAATGGCCCCAAACCTTTTGGTAATAAAGTTGACTTTGTGCTCTTACTGTTTTGGGTTTGTTTTTCAGAAACAGAGTCTTACGATGTAGCCCCAGTTGGCCTAGAACTCCCTGTGTACTCTAATCTGGCCTAGAACTTGCAGTATATTCTGCCTCAGCCTCCTATGTGTGTGATTCAAGGTATGCATCAACGATCCTGACTAAAAGTCATGTTTTGTTGGAGCATAGCCATACCTATTCATTGACATAGTTTCCATGGTCCTGTTTGTGTTAGAGATGCCAATTAGGTAGCTATGACAGAGATACATAGGTCAAACACTTAGAGACTTGCTTTCTGGCCTTTCCTGAAAAGGCTTTGTAGCAGACAGCTTCAGGTTCGCTGAGATGAACTTCCAGACCAGGCACAGTTATGGAGGAAGGGATATTTATTGAAGCTTACAGATCCAGGGGAAGTTCCATAATGGCAGAAGAAACCGGCCTGCCTTCACAGGCCCAAGCAGAGAGAGAGAGAAGTACAAGCCTACAGGTCAAAAGCCACAGCACACTTCAGGAACTCCAGCTAGGCACACTTTGCATATCTTTAGATTGTAATCTGAAATCCACCTCCACACCTTAACATCCACCCAGTGACCTTGCCTCCAGCCAGGTGGCTAGAGATGCAAACTACAAATAAGCAACTGAATATATTGGGGGCCATCTATTCTATCCAAACCACCACAGGCTTGCTGGCCCCTGGTATAAATGATGAACAGCAAATACAAAAGCAAATTCAGGACTGGGGAGATTACTCAGCAGTTACAGGAACTTGCAAAGCCTGCTGGACCAGATTCAACGGCCCTGGTACCTGGCAAAGCCAGATGCACAAAGTGGTGCATTTGTCTGGAGTTCCTTTTCAGCAGGAAGAGACCTTGGTATGCCCATTGTTATTCTCATCCTTCATCTCCCTTTTTCTCATTCACATAAATAAATAAAACTATTTTAAAAAATAAAGTAATAATAAAAGAACCAAATTCAGATGACTAGGTCTGCCCATTTCTCAAGAGAGTCTGAAATTTGGGGTCTTTTAGAAAAAAATTCTTATTTTTCAATGGCCTTATGGAACCAATGGGCCATTTCTCTGTGATCTCTACAAGAAATCACATAATGCTAGTAAGCAGGGGCTTCGCCACAGCCCTCTGTATCTCCAAGCCCTCACATAGTACCTTGCACATAATAACTGGACTAAACATGGTTTCATGATAGTTTGACTGAAAGGTATCCCCCATAGCCCCCTGTGTTTGTGATTAAGCCTCATACTCAATCTCTAGCTGGTGCCAATTTGGGAGGTGGAGGGAAGAAGTGTGTTGCTGGGGCAGACTAGCTCCCCAGAACCAGACTAGTTCACTTTTGCTGCTACCTTGCAGCTGATGTGCTGCCCAGCCTCTGCTCTGCCATGCTTTCTCTACCATGATGAACTTTCCCCCCTCAAAACTATAAGCCTGAATAAACCCTTTCCAAATGTTTTGTCCCAGCAGTGAAAAGGTAACTGCTACAGGTTGGGACAAAATTTCTTCCAGTTTCTCTAATGTTAACATTCTTAGTCACAAGAGAGCTTTTTACTTTTTGCATGTGTGTGCATGTATAGTATGTGTGTGATGTGTGGTGTATGCACATGTGTGCAGACGTAGGCTCCCCATGTGTGGTGCATGGAGCCCAGAGGAGAACATCAGGTGTCCTTCTCTTCTCCCTTATCTGTGTATTTCCTTGAGACGGGTTTCTCTCAGCCTGGAGCTACCATCCTTCAGTGGGACTTGGCCATGGCCAGGCTCCACTCCAAGAACTGGGGTTACAGATGTGCATAGCCACACCAAGATTTTTACATGGATTATTCTGGGGTGATTGAATTCAAGCAGTCTCTAGAGTAAGAGGTCCTCATGCTTAAATTCCAAGCACTCTTAACCTCCTGAAAGCTTTCTAAAGTATAATTTAGCTGCTATAACTACCAAATTTAGCAAAACATGGTGGTCCTATTGAGAGGAAGATAGGTTAGTATTAAGGAGAGGCAGTTAGACACAACAGCCCATAGGAGAAATGTGGATGTTAATCCCTGTCTGCCAAGTAGAGATTAAACAAACCGCAGCTGCTTAACTGCTGTATAGAATTCCATTGTGTAGATATACCACATCTTAGTTATCTATTCTTCTAGTGATGGACATCTGGGTTGATTCCAGCTCTTAGCTATTACAAATTGAGCCGCTACAAACATGGTTGAGCAAATCATCACACATTCACCCTGCTGTCTGCATCAGCTGCTGCTGAGCTGAAATTACTCAGGTGCCTGCGGAGTTCAGCCTGGCCCCTTAGGGATGCTGCACCCAGGTGTGCTGACTTCTGGATTCAGCCCCAGACCCAGGATTAAAAGCCTGGCTGCTCGTGAGGCTTTTAGTGGGCTTTTCCCTCCTCTCTGGCTCCTGAGCTATTCATCTCCCAGCACTCAAGGATTTTGTCCTTCCCACTCTGGCTGCTGCTGGGGGGTGGGGGTCGTGGGGAAAGATGATATGCTGTTGCCTTATTTTTAAAGCCTCCTTTTATGTTCTTTTTCATGTTTTTTTCTAGGCCCATAGACTTTTACATGGGTCCTTAGACCACATGGATGTACCCAACTCCTTACCTTTTGTTTCCTGTGTGGAAAATAAAATGTAATAATTCACAAAAATAATCCTCCGTCTTGTTTTACTTAAAGATTTTAAGTAAAGCAGACATGAGCTCAGGTTTGGAGTTTTTGTTTGAACCCCCAAAATAAAGTCCTGTCTCACTATCTACTTAAAAGTATGAATTTAGGGGCTGGGGAAGTGACTTATAAAGTGTTGCTGTGCAAATCTGAATACCTGTGTTTGGATCCCCAGACCCCACATAAAAGTCAGAAGCTATAGTGGGCTTCTGTAATCCTAGTGGACCTACTTCAAGAAAGATGAGACAGGGCTGGAGAGATGGCTTAGCCATGAAGGCGCTTGCCCATAAAGCCTAACGACCTGAGTTTGATTCTCCAGTACCTACATAAAGCCAGATGCACAAAGTTAATAGCACATGCATCTGGAGTTCATTTGCAGTGGCTGGAGGCTCTGGCAACCCATTCTCTCTGTCTCTCTTCTTTCTTTCTATCTCTCTCTCTCTCTGTCTGCATACAAATAAATAAATAAAAACTTTTAAATGAAAGAAGTTTGTAAGTAAAGCAGTGAGTAATAGTAAAAGACTCTGCCTCAAGATGAGGTGGAAAGGGGAGGACTGACTTGACACTTGTCCTTGGGCCTCCACACATGCACCATTGTAGTGCCTGCCCATACCCAAACACACCGAGTAATCTTTTTATTTATTTATTTGGAAGGAGAGAGAGAGAGAGTGAGAGAGAGAGAATAGACATGCCAGGGCCTCTAGCCACGGCAAATGAACACCAGATATATGAGCCACTCTTTGTGCATCTGGCTTTACATGGGTACTGGGAATAGAACCTGGGTCATTAGCCTTTCCAGGGAAGTGCCTTAACTGCTGAGCCATCTCTCCAGACCCCCAAATAATCTTTTAAGAGCACGAATTTGATGGAGAGCAGGCTCTTTTTAGAACCTTCAAAACACTGCTTAAAACTCTTGATATTGATTAGAAGCAAGGTAGTTTTCTTTTGCAGGTAGTTAGCTAGGGACACAGGCCAAGAAGATATAAATGCTGCCTTACCCTAGCCAGGCTAAGACTCCAGTCTTAATTCAGTCTGACCTAAGATGGTGGTAAGGAACATCCTGATTCTTCCTCCTTAACTTTTCTCAGCCTTGCACTTTCTGTGGGTAGGCTCTTTCTGAGTGTGCACTACTCCTGGGCCCACTAACCAATCAAGGTCTTTCATATATATTTGAACTTGGCAATGAGACTCATCCTGTAATGGGGAAATTGGGGTTCTGGGGTGCTTCCTGGAACCCAAAGCCCTGAGTTCATATCTGCAGACTAACCAAAGAATTGGCAATTCGAGATTCAAGAGAATAATTTTTTGTTGTTGTTCTTTTGTTTTTTCGAGATAGGGTCTCACTCTGGCCCAGGCTGACCTGGAATTCACTATGTAGTCTCCAGCTGGCCTCGAACTCATGGCAATTCTCCTACCTCTGCCTCCCGAGTGCTGGAATTAAAGGTGTGCGCCACCACAACCGGTGAGAGTAATTTTTAAAATATCACATTTTATTCAGATTTTACAAAGGAATGCAGAAAGGGGAAGGCTAGGAGGTAAGGGGAGGTAAAGTGGGGAGAAGAGAAGTACACCACATGGAGCCCAAAAGCACATGTGGGCCACATGCAGCTCAGGAGTCCATGTGACCAGATACAGATCTGGAGGGAAAAAAAAAGCATGGAAAGAAAAGAAGAAAGTTCAAGAAGCTCCTGCCATGTGGGGAGCTGGAGGGGATCAAAAACCCTTGCGGAAAGTAGGGTTAGGGGGCCCTGCTGGCTAGGGCTGAGCCTGGCCTGAGCAAGTCCAGGCCCAGCAAAGGGAAAAATTCACCCACAGCTGGAAGTTCCCAAGTGATCAGAGAGCAAGAGCCTGCCCTCCCCTTGCAAAGGTATTTATAACCTTAGGGTAGTGGGCTGTCTTTTTGGCCCAGGTGAGCCAGAGGACCAACTGGTTGGTTAGGACTAGGGGCTGTCTCACAAAGAGATTAGCTCTGGCACAGAGTTCCAGGGGCTGAACTTGACCAACCACAATGTTTAAATCCTATTTAAAGACCTCCCTCCCAGGAGGGGTCCTGACTGGAAAAACAGTTCTTTGGAAGTAGGCAAAAAATAAGAAAAACTTTCTTGCCCTTTTTTACCTTCAGGAGCCCAGTCATCCTAACTCTATCCCCATTCAATCCTGATTGGATGCCATATATACATAAGCCTGTTCTAAATTGCCACCTGGATCTCCAAATCTTTTCCTCTTGGGCCCCTCCTCATTGGGAGTGGGTTCCCTCCTCAGTTTGGGAGGTCTTCTGTTTTTCTTCTTCCCTTTACTCTCTCTTGAAAGAAATCGTAATTACTCTTCTTTATGTCTGTGATTTTCAGTTCTTTACTAGTCACAGACAAAACTTGAAATCCACTGGCTTGAGGGTTTTTTGACATCCACTGGTTTGGGGAGTTCTAAGCCCACCCAGAACCTAGTCTCTCTCACACAACACTCTTTCAAGCTGGGAGTGGGGGTACATGCCTGTAATCCCAGCACTCGGTGAGGGGAGGGGCATGCAGAGGCACAGGTTTGAGGCCCAATGTGATCTACAGAGAAAGTTCCAGGCCAGCCAGGGCTACATAATGGGACCCTTTCTCAAGGAATGAAAGAGGGAAAAGAGGGAAGGCGAGACAAGGAAGGAAGGAAGTTGGTTTTCAGATCAGCCCCATGGATCAATAATCACTACTATTTCAGCACTAGCCAGGGCCTCTGTGGGCTCAAGCTTATGCTTGGAGAGACCTCTGTCTATTTACTGAAGCCAAGACAGACATGAGGTCTGTAGAGCATTTGAAAAGGGATCCTAGCACTGCAGGGTTTACAGACTGCCCAAGACAGGAGCTGCACACAGGGAAGAGATATAAGAAAAGTCAGCACAACCTATCAGAGCTGTAAAGACCATAAAAGGGTGGGGAGGACATAAGAGCAAGCTGCAGGGTAAGGAACCAGACTCGGGACAATTTGTATGAGCTGACCAGAAGGATGTTTAGAGCTGAAGAACATTACAACTTCAGGGAGAGCTTTTCAAACCACTAAGCAGAAAACTAACCTGTGATTAACTAAAAAGAAACAGCTACATAATAAACCAAGACAGCAATATATATATTTGAGAGAGAGAGAGAGAGGAAGAAGGAGATAGAGAGAAAGAATGGGCACCCCAGGGCCTCCAGCCACTGCAAACAAACTCCAGACACATGCACCACCTTGTGCAGCTGGCTTACATGGGTCCTGGGGAATTGAACCGAGGTCCTTTGGCTTTATAGACAAGTGAATTAACCACTGAGCCATCTCTTCAGCCGCCAAGACAGTTTTGGAAGACTGCATATAACTTAAAGGTGACTTCACCAGGGTTTACCACTAGCCTTATGGAATCTTGTGATTCATGGAGAGTTCGTCATAGAGACAATTTAAAAATCAATAAATGGTAATTAAAAGTGCACCCCTTTAATCCCAGCACTTGGGAAGCTGAGGTAGGAGGAGCACCATGAGTACAACAGTCTGCACTACAAAGTAAGTGCCAGGTCAGGCTGGGCTTGTAGAGTAAGACCCTACCTCTAAAGAACACAAAAAGGTGATAATTAAGTTCAAGATGATTTTCAAATGGAAAGGCTAAGTAATTAGAGTACAGTAAAGAGATGGGGATATGATATCAAATGTTTTTTTCCAATTAAGTAAAATGAGAACTATAAGTAGTCAACTACCTATTGTGTAGAATTTGTAAGAAGGCATATATTCAACAAGGCTATCATCTGAGACTTAAGTTCTATTACTGCAGACCAGAGTAGACACTAAGTCAGTAAGTAAAAAGCTTAAAAGAGCAAGTTCAAGCAGGGGTGGTCAGTGTGACAGCATAGGAGAAGGAGCATGGTGACAGGACCAGCAGTGCAGCCCACTGAGGAGATGCCCTCTAGAGACAGCACGTCAGCCGAAGCCATTTGAAAGTGGTTTTGTTGTCATTGTCATTGCTGTTAGTGGTGGTAGTAGCGATGGTGGTGGTAGTGTTGGTTAGGTTTAGCTTGGTTTTTGAGGCAAGAGCTCACTGTTTTGAACTTGTGGTCCTCCTGGCTCCACCTCCCAAGTGCTGGGATTGTAGGCAGGCGCCATCATCCCTGCAAGCAAGATTGTTCTAACAGTGAAAATGGCAGCATCAGGCTGTTCCATCTTAATACCTTTAAACATTTGAATGCTCTAACTCCTTTCATTTTGACTCCAGGCTCCCTAAGCAACTTTCTGGTACTTGCCTTTCGTGGAGGTTTGTCTCCTGTGGAAGAATATGTGAGCAGTCATGTGTTCCAGACACAGAGGCAGTCCCAGGCCTCTTATAAATCAATAAATTGACATTCTGGTTTCATGCATCAGTTCTCAGATCTTAATTAATTAGAGTTGAAACTGGGGGTGGATCTGTGCTCAGTGTGCTTACAGACTTGCTTTCTAGACCCGAGGACAGTGAGCAGAACCTGAGCAGAGGTCTCCTAGATATTTCCAAATACAATACTCATCCTTACAGATAGCTACTCATTTTCTGATAGCCCAAGTTGTCATTGGCAATGAAATTCCTCTATTCTTGCTTTCTCTGTGCTAACTTGCTAACTTTGAGAATATTCAATTATGAGGAGAATAACAAGTGTAGACTGACAGATCTCCAACCCTGGTTAGAGAGAGATCACTGCCATGAATCAGAAAATGCAGCCCTCCTCACTGACAGCTCAGCTAGCTCTTAGTGTGGTTTGTACCTGAAACTGTTATTCGATCCTAGTCCACTTCCTTTTTTAAATTTATTTTTAAATATTTTATTTTTATTTATTTATCAGAGAGAGAGAGAGAGACAGAGAGAAAGAGAGAAAAGCAGATATAGAGCGAGAATGGGCATGCCAGGGCCTCCAGCTGCTGCAGACTAACTCCAGATGCATGCACCACCTTGTGCAACTGGCTTACATGGGTCTTGGAGAATTGAACCTGTGTCCTTTGACTTTGGAGTCAAGTACCTTAACCTCTAAGCCATCTCTCCAGTCCCTGATGTACTTTCAATTAACCCTGAACCAGGAAATCATTTGTGTCTCTAGATTGTATTAAATATTCTTTCATAAACCGGGTGTGGTAGTGCACACCTTTAATCCCAGCTCTCGGGAGGCAGAGGTAGGAGGATCACACCTTGCATTTGCTATCACTGGTGTTTGTGTATCCTCTTTAAACTCTCAGGTTGAAGCTCTGTCCCCCAACAGAAGTACATTTGGTGATAAGTTGTTAATTGCAGTAACTTAGGTCAATGAAGTCATAAAAGCAGATGCCATAGGACCAAGGCCACCCCGAGACTACATAGTGAATTCCAGGTCAGCCTGGCTAGAGTGAGACTCTACCTCGAATACATATATTCTTTCATAGCTGTCAACCTCCTCCACATTAAAATGAGCATAGTAGAGCTGGGGAGATTGCTTAGTGGTTAAGGCACTTGCCTGCAAAGCCTCCTTAGGTTCAATTCCCCAGTACCCATATAAGCCAGATGCACAAGGTGGCACATGCATCTGGAGTTCATTTGCAGTGGCTGAAGGCCCTAGCATGCCCATTCTTTGTCTCTATCTACCTTTCTCTCTCCAATAAATAAATAAAACTATTTTAAATGCACATAATAGGACCATGCCATTGATTTACTAATCATTGATTTAGTCAGCAGATAGTAACTGGGTGCCTGTCATGTGAAAGCCATCATGTCATATGAAAGCACAGCAGTACTTAGGGATGCAAAGATGCATAGCTTGTGCCTTCTAATGGAGAAGACATAGTTGAAATCATTTGCATTAGTCCAGTTGAGCTACTGTGACAAAAATACCACAGACTGGGTAATTTAAACAACAGAAATTTGTTGCTCACAGGTATGGGATTGGAAGTCCAAAGTCAAGGTGTTGGCTGATTTAGTTCCAGGTGAGGGCCTCTTCCAGGCTTGTATATGGATGCTTTCTGACTTTTTCTTTGCACAACTCATTCTTTGTACACACTCAGAGAAAAGGAAAGAGACAGAGAGAGCTTTCTGATATCCCATCTAATAAGGGCATTGGTCCTATGGCATCTGCTTTTATGACTTCATTGACCTAAGTTACTGCAATTAACAACTTATCACCAAATGTAGTTCTGTTGGGGGACAGAGCTTCAACCTATGAGTTTAAAGAAAAGGGTACAAACACACCAGTGATAGCAAATGCAAGGTGGGCAGGGCTGCAAAGACGAAAACCCCTGTGGTATGATTAAATGAGATTTCCTACCTAGTTCATTGCCTACTCCAGCTCTTCGGGTGGCCGTTATCAAAGTCCAGGAGATAAACAGAACAGCCTCCCACCGACTTACTTCATGTGTTGTTCTGAACTTTCTTTCTTTCCCATAGAACTTAATTCTCAGCTGAACCTGCATGCAGAGCTCCCCGTTGAGATCAAAATTTGATCACAGCTATTCATGGACCATGAACATCAGTGAGAAATGTTCTTGGACTTTTAATTTCAGAACCTACTGGGCCTATGCCATGTCCCAGCTGTGCCTGGAAAGAGTAACCGGGGCAACCTTGGCCACCAGGGACTGCGCACCTGCTGCCCCTGTGCTGCTGGAAGTGGCAAGTCTGTCCTTCAGTGACAATTCTGATCTGTTCTTAGCTGGTTTTCCTTCCTGTTCTGGAGACCTCATATATTATTATTCACTCAGGACCTGGACTAGAAGAACCCCAACTCCTTTCTACCAAAAGAGATAGAAGACTCTTCCCATCCGAAGTGTTGGAAGAGGTTCTATTCTCTCTTTCTTCATTTCATGAATATTAGTCCTAGTTGTTACATACTGAATTGTGTCCCTCAAAAAAAATTCAAGTTGAAATTCTAGCCCTAAGTATATAAGAATGTGACCTTATTTTGATATAGAGTGTTTAGAGAAGAGATTAAGTAAAATAAAGTCATTTGGGTGAGCATTAAATATATCTGGTGTCTCCATACCAAGGGGAAATGTGGAGATAAATATGTGAAAAGGAAGAATACCATACGAACAAGAAGATGGCCAAATAAACACAAGCCAAGGAAGGCACATTCCCTTACAGCTCTAGACAGCAACAATCCTATTGACACCTGAATTTCATATGTCTAAACTGTAGAACTATAGTGCAACAGAGGTCTGTGCTTTAAGCCATCCAGTATGTGTTGTTTTGTTATAGTAGCACTAGTAAATGAATACACTAGTGTCCTAGGGTCCAACCTCATTATCAATATTATGGTGGTTTGACTCAGGTGTCCCACATAGATTTAGGTGGTCTGAATGCTAGGCCTCCAGCTGATGGCAATTTGGGAATTAAGCCCTCCTAGAGGCAGTGTATTGTTGGGGGTGGGTTTATGGGTATTATAGTCAGCTTGCTCTTGCCAGTGTTTGGCACACTGTCCTGTTGCTGTTGTCCATCTAATGTTGGCCAAAAGATGAAGTCCACCCTCTGCTCATGCCATCATTTTCCCTGCCATTATGGAGCTTCCCCTCAAGTCTGTGAGCCAAAATAAACCTTTTTTTCCCACAAGCTGCTCTTGGTTGTGTGTTTTCTGCCAGCAATGCAAACCTGACTGCAACAAGTATTCTATCTGCCAAATTTACTCCTGAAGACCTGCCTTGATATGCCAAGGTTCTTGAAGTTCTATATGGGATGGTCTTTCCCTCCTCCACAGCGGTCTGTTCATTGATAAAGTACTGCCTTGGTCATGGCTGGAAGTTGGAAGAGAGTCAGTCCCCTGACAGTCAGCGCGTCTAGTACCAGAAGGTGCTACATGGGCGACTGGGGGAAAATGACCAATATCTATCAAAGCAACGCATGGTCTAACCTACTTAGCAGCAAATAACTTGTTGTGATGCCCACACAAGTGCAGTGGTGGCACACAGCCATAGTGGGGAACCAACTGCTCTCAATTTGGCTAACTGATCCCCTCACTGGTATGGGACCCATAGCTGGAGCTGGGAAACAAGTCAGAACCAGATCCAAACATAAGCCCACTCTCCAATATCAAGCTACCATCAATTGTGGGCTATAAGAGGGCCTACACCTATTAAATTCTCTATTTAAAAAAAAAAAGTAAGGGTTATCTCATTTGTCCTGGTGCTAACTTACTCTCCGTTGGAGAATCTGCTTCTCTTTTTCAGATAGATGTAGATCCTAAGGAGAGAGCCACCCCATCATACCTCAAAAGGGCCCCGGCTGAAACTAAGAAAAATTGGAGAACCAAGCAAGGGGGCTGTTTTCCTGATGAACTGGATACTAGCACAAGGGGGAAGGAGATCAACAGAGAGAAAAATCAACTCCTACCAAATCAGAGAGCCAGAGCCTCAGAGGTCCCCAACACCTCATCACTGAAGCAGACCAAAAATGAACCCAACATGGCTCAGGGAAATTTTGCGGAAGAGGGGGCGGAAAGAATGTCAGAGCCACATGTTGGGTCATGATATGCAGAGACATTTAGCTTACCCATAACTGTGGGCTAACTCCACAATGCATGACCCGTATACCTCAACAAGGAGGAGCCAAGGGGAGGGGGTAGGTCACGGATGAGCCTAATAATGGTACCAAACTGACTGTATTTGCTGAACACAGAACTGACTAATAAAAAATAAAAAATAAAATAAAAAATAAATAAATAAAAAGTACTGCCTTGGTGTCTACGTGTGGCCTCCATGTTTTTCCTCATTCAGGACAGGTGAATAGAAGCATACCTTGTCTCATAAATCTTATGTGCATAACTGGTGCTTTGTCATTCCCACCACTGTGCCATGGATCAAAGAAACTGCCATGGCCAAGTTCCAGATCAATACAGCAGGGATGAACATACCCTTCTGGCAGAATGGATCAGTCAGATGGTGACGTGATTGTGTCATCCTATTGAGGGAGGGAGCTCAGAGTAGGGAGCAGTCTCCTTCCATTACAATAAAATCTGGAGGAACTTGAGTAGTAACGGAATATAAATGACCAAGTATGGATCTCTGTTCATTATTTTTCAGACAGGAGATGCTTAACCAGGTTTGCAGGCTACTATAAAAGAAGGTATTAAGTTAGGAACTACAGGAATACAGAAGCCAGGTATGGTGACTCAGACCTATAGTCCTAGAACTGAGGAGACCAGGTCAGCTTGGACTACACAGAGAGTTCTAGGTCAGCCTGAGCTGAAGTGTAAGACCTTGTTTTAGTTTTAGTTTTATCTTCCTCCCTGAAGTGCACACCGCAGAATAAATTTACTCAGGACCTAGAGTGGAAGAATTCTAACCCTTTCTACTAAAAAGGAGTTTTATCTCTTCAAAAGATTCTTTCTAAGTGTTGGGGGCAACCTACAGTACTATGACAAATGTAGTAGTGCACATCTGTTGCAGTCAGTTTCACATTGCTGGCAGAAATCACCCGACCAAGAGCAGCTTTTGCGGGGGAAAAAGTGTTTATTTTGGCTTATAGACTCCAGGGGAAGCACCATGATGGCAGGGGAAGACTATGGCGTGAGCAAAGGGTGGACATCACCACCTGGCCAACATAAGGTGGACAATAGCAACAGGAGAATGTGCCAAACACTGGCACGGGGACACTGGCTATAATACCCATAAGCCTGCTCCCAACAATACACTGCCTCTAAAAGGAGCTAATTCCCAAATCTCAATCAGCTGGGAACCTAGCATTCAGAACACCTAAATTTATGGGGGACACCTGAATCAAACCACCACAACACCTGTAATATTTTTTATTAGTTGTGGACATGCTCGGTATGTAAACAGCACATGTTGGTACCATCCTTTCCCTCATCCCTGCCACCCCTCCAAAGGGACCCCCTCATTGGGGATGCCAGTTATCCCCATGGGAACTGTGGGTCATACATTGTGGGGTTAGCCATCAGTTATGGAGAAGAGGCAATGTCTCTGTGCATAATGTCCCAACTTGTGGCTCTAACAACCTTTCCACCCCCTCTCTCATGAAATTCCCTGAGCCATGTTGGGTTCATTTTAAGTCTACTTCAGTGATGGGCTCTTAGGAGCCTCTGGATCTCTGGTTTGGTAGGTGTTGAGTGTCCTCAGTGTCTATCTCCTTCACCCTTGTGCTGATATCAAGTTCACTGAGAAAGCAGCACTCTTGCTCATTTCTCTAATTCCTCTGTAGTTTTGGCTGGGGCCCTAGTGAAGTGTGATGGTCATTTCTCTCCTCAGGTCTTACTTCTGTCTGAAAAAGAGAAGCAGATTCTTCAATGGAGAGTGAAGTCAGCATAGGTTAAATGGGATAAAAATTATTAGTTTAGAGAGAATTTAATGGGTGTAGATCCTCTTGTAGCCCAAGATTAGTGGGAGCTTAATATTGGAGAGCAAACTCATTATCTGGATATGAGTCTGACTTTTTTCCAAGTTCCAGATATGAGTTCTTTTCCACTAAGTGGATCTGTTAGCCAATCCAAGAGCAGTTTGTTACCCACCATGGCTGTGTGCCTCTATTGCACTTAGCACACCTGTAATCTTGAAGCCAGCCTGGGCTACATAACATGTACAGAGCCAACCAGGACTACATACCATGATCCTGTCTCCAACAAAAAAGCAACAGGATATAAGTGATATGCATCACTTCAATAATTTTCTCTCTTTCAAAACCCCCAACTGCATCAGCCAATGTCCAATTAAGAGAGAAAGTTCATTCTGTAATTTGAATTAGAAAAGTGAGTTAAATATATAAATAATTAATTACAATAGGAATTGACTACCAAGGGGTAAAGTCTAAAGGATAGAAGAATAGATGGCCAGGTGTGGAGGTGCATATTTGGGAGGTGCTAACAGGAGGTCATTCTCAGCTACATAGAAAGTTTGAAGCCAGCCTGGGCTATTCACAAAGAAAACAACTAACACAACAAAAAGAGCAACCACTATCCTCAGGGCTGGGGCAGAGGCAGAGTATCAAAAGATGGGGTGAGTATAGAAAAGCCATCTCCCTACTGCCAGAGCTAAGGCTCAGACCCTGTTGGAGAGGACAGAGCCATCACCTGCTGAGATGCCTGCTGACAGGACTCACTGGTGTTTCACCTTCTAGGCCCTGGAGGTGATGCCCACGAGATGCAGGCTGCTAACCACTGTGTACTGCGAAGAACAAAGCCCACACAACCCAGAAATGCTTCTTGCTCCTGTGTCATCAGGTAAGGTGCCTGATGACAAGGAGAAATGGTTGGTCATTACAAGCAAACAGTGAAGTGGATTTAGAACTGGCTCACCAACCCTGGGTAAATCCAGTTCTTTGTCAAATCCATATTGGCACTGGAGTAACTACATGTGGACAGAGGAAATAGAACAATAATATCAATAGTCTGACTATCCTTTCCATTCATCTCAAGTGGGTATTAGGGTGACCAGCAAGCCTGTCACATTGCTAGGTCAGCTCATTCACCTCTTGCCCAGGTGAATGATACCTTCTTCCCACTCCACACTGCCTCAGCTCAAATTCTCAAGTCCTAGTCATGGAGAAAATAGAAACTTTGAGAAAAGAGCTCATATGCGATGTCACTGTCACCACCACACCCATATACCTAGTGTCTGAGTTCTCTCTCTCTCTCTCTCTCTCTCTCTCTCTCATTCCTTGCCCATCTCTTTCTTTCTCCTACAGCATAAATTTTCTCTCTGCTGGACCTTTCCTGTCAGAATAAATGACTATGCTTAAAAAATTAATTATTGGGGTGGAAAGATGGCTTAGTGGTTAAAATACTAGCCTACAAAGCCAAAGGACCCAGGTTCAGTTCCCCAGGACCCACATAAGCCAGATGCACAAGGTGGCACGTGTATCTGGACTTCATTTGCAGTGGCTGGAGGCCCTGGAGCACCCATTCTCTCTCTCTCTCTCTCTCTCTCTCTCTCTCTCTCTGTCATAAAAAAAAAATACAACCGTAAAAATATTTAATTCTTAACCCCACATACTTCTCCAAGTTCTACCTCATTTCTTTCCTGTTTATACACAGTAAGTCTTTTTAGAAACATGTTATACTGGTTACTTTTGTCCCTGTGACAAAAGCATAGCCCATCATGGTGGGGAAAGCATGGGCAGGAATATGAAGCAGCTGTCCACATTCAATCAGCACTCAGGAAGCAGAGAGAAATGGATGCTGGTGCTCAACAAGCTTTCTCCTCTTCTTTACTCAACATTTGACCCCAGCCCGTGCAATGGTGCCACTCACTGGGTGAGTCTTCCCACTTCAATTAACACAACCTAGAAACTCCCTCACAGACACAACCACAGGTTTCTTCAAGGTGATTGAAGGTCCAGTTAAGTTTTCAATCAAATTAATCATCACATTTGCCTACATTCATTGTCTCCCACTCTCCTCTCCTCATTCTTCTGGCTCAGTGAAATAGTCATCACCACCAGGCCACTGACACAGCATCTTCATGAACACCAGTGGCTAAGGCCACCCATCTGTACAGAGCTCTGAGAAAACAATCTTTTCCAGCGACTTTGTCTATCCAAAGAATTTGATAGTTCAAACTTAAGGTGTTGACATTTATCAATGACTATTTAGGATTGTCAGCAGGGAAGAGGTGCATGCCCATTTGTTCATTGTTCTATTGCTGCATGTGAAGATCCTCCAGAGTCCAAACCCCAACATTCTTGGCTTGGATTCTGGAGGCATCTATTATGCTCTTCTGAATGATGTTTTAAAATCTCACCATGAAAAGTAATATGTGCAGCTCACAATGCCATGACCCTTTAGAATCCATCTGTACTGAAACACTGCAGGGCTTGGGTTGGGGTTTTGGTCCTGGATTTCTGCCTCTGTGTGGTTCTCTGCTATCACTCACTGATGCTGGTTGCATTGTAACTGAAGATGTTCTATCTACCATCACAGCATCTGCAGAGTGGCTTCCAATCTTGCCTTTAAAGGTTGTTTCTGTATTCTGCTACTAGTGACCAAAAATATAAGCCTCACCCTAAATATATATAAAAGCATAAGTGACAACTGATTTTCTGTTTGGAATTGTATGGTCTCACTATGGAACAAGATACCTTCCGACTGTGTGAACTATAATCACTGCTGTCCTACAATGTGATATATTGAATGTCGCCTGAACCAGAACTCCTGCTTACACACATACGCACACCACCACCACCAGAGATAGAATGGCAAGGAGACAACTGTGCAATAAGAAAAATGGTCCCACGAGAAGACATTGGCTGCAAGAGCCTTGACCTTGCTACACCTATCTCCCCATGTGAGCTTTAAGACTGTTGCTTTGCAGCTACCCCTGGAGAACTCCCTGCTATGTGATACAGAAGCTGAGGAAAGTATGGGTGACAGCTCTGAGGACCAATGGCAAAAGAACATGCAAGGTAAAGGAGGTTAGCCACCATCCCATGCTTTTGAAGGCTGTCATTGGAGGCAGCATCATGATAGCACAAATAGGTGAGGGCTGAAGCATTGCCTGCATTTGTAGCTCAAGCCCAAGTGTGGACAGTGGACCATCAGACAACTACATTGAAGGAAGTGAAGGTAAGTTTGGGTGTCCCAAGGATGCTAGTGCTGATGCCTGCACAGCATGCCTCCTGGTTTACTTGCTGTGGATCAAGCGCCTCCTCTTACTGGGTGACATGCCTGTCAGCAGATGTCCTCCTCAGAGGTGAGCAAAATGTTCAGAAAACAGCAAGGGGTCAGGGCAGAAAAAGTTTCAGAGAATTGTTCCTGTTGCACTTGTGTTGAGTTGATAATGACAAATATGTCAGGCAACTGTGTTTCCAGTGGGTTCCTGGGGGCCCTTTTTATTGATGTGTTGTTTCCTTGGTGACAGGATAGCTGCCGACAGACAGCAGATTGGGAGACACTTGACTAGCTCTGATGTTAACCAGCTCTGACAGCATTGATTGGAATAAAAGGATGTAGAGTCTCCACTGATTTTTTTTCCAATTAAACATTCCTTCCATGCTTATAAACATTGCTTTTGACTGGGGAACTGTCCTGGGATGAGTGAGTTCCCTTACCATAAAGGTGACTTCCTGGGGCTTCCAGAAGGGTTTCTGAGACTGGGTTCCTCTGAGCTGCCCACCCAGGTAAGGCTTCACCTGGTGTGCTCCTCAGGTGTTCCTCCAAGGAGTGTGTATCAGTCAGGACTAGCTAGGAAAACAGGAACCTCGCCAGTTACTTCAATAGAGGGAATTTAATCTAGGCAATTGGCTCAGCAGGTATTGGAAGCCGTTAAGGCAAAAAGAGGTCATGATTAAATGCAAGAAATAACCATAGGAAGCAGCTCCACTTTTGAGCTAAAGAACACTGGGAAAACAGTGGGTTTTGATGACTTAGAAGCTTGGAAGGCGACCTTGCAGAGCTGGGATCCAGGCCTCCACTGAGCAGGGACTGTCTAGCAACTCTGGGCTGAAGCTGAGAACAAAAAAAAAAAAAAAAAACTGAAAATTGGACTCCATGGTTGGTAAATAAACGTTCACTAAAAAGTGAAATAGTTGTCAATAAATGTGATGTGAGCACAACTTGGTGGCAGGATGACCATATTGGAGCACTTCCATCATAGAAAGGGCAGCATTTTGTCCTCACTAGAATAGATACTTAGATTCTGAGTATGGATTTGCATTTCCTGCTTGTAGTGATTCTGCCAAACTACTATCCATAGGCTTACAGAATACCTTATTCACTGTCATCATATTCCACACAGCATTGCTTCTGACCAAGGAACTCACTTCACAGCCAAGGAAGTGTGGCAGTGGGCTCATGATCATGGAATTCACTGGTCTTATCAAGTGCCCCACCATCTTGAAGCAGCTTGTTTAATAGAATGGCGGAATGGCCCTTTAAAGAAATAGTTGCAGTGCCAACTACGTGGCAATAACCTAGAGGGCTGTGGGAGTGTCCTCCAGTAGGCTGTATATGCTCTGAATCAGTATTCTGTATATGATACTGTTTCTCCAATAGCCCAGATTCGCTGTTCCAGGAATCAAGGTGTGGAAATGGATATACCATCACCCCAAGTAACCCATTAGCCAAATTTTTGCTTCCTATTCCCACAACCTTATGCTCTGCTGGCCTAGAGGTCTTGGTTCCAAAGGGGGGAGTGCTTTTGCCAGGAGCCGCAAAGAACATTCTGTTGAACTAGAAGCTAAGACTTTTTCTAGCTCCACTTTTGAGCTGAAGAACACTGGGAAAACAGTGGGTTTTGGGCTCCTGATGCCCTTGAGTGAACAGGCTGAGAAAGGAGTTACAGTGGTAGCAGAGGTTATTTATCCAGATTACCAGGGGAAAATTGGACTGCTCCTCCACAATGAAGGTAAGGAAGAGTTTGGAGTGCAGGAGATCCTTTAGGGTGTCCTTAGTGTTACCATGCCCTGTTATCAAAGTCAATGGACAACTGCAACAACCCAATCAAGGTAGTGTGATAAATGCTCCAGATCCTTCAGGAATGAAGGTATGAATCACTCTTCCAGGTAAAGAACCAAGAACTGCTGAGGTGCTTGCTAAAGGTGGAGGAAATTCAGAATGGGTAACAGAATAAGTTAGTTACAAATACCAGCTAAGAGACTTCTAGCCAAGATGGCTACCGCCTAGCTGCACTGCAAATCCCAGGGAAAGAAAGGCAAGATATTAAGGGTTCATTGGGGCTTTGAGGGGAGAGAAATCTCCAATAGATTGTCAGTGGGAGGGCACACAGGCGGGGAAAACAGGGAATCATGGATCCCCTCTTGGGCGGGAAGCCCACCCCTCCCCCCAAATAACCACCGTGTCCACAGTGCTGCTGCTGCCACCTGTGCCGCTACTGCTGCCGTAGCACACCGATCAATCCTGCGTACAAGAGCTTAGACTGCTCTGCACACTCATCCACTCGTCCACTTACTAAGTGAGCCCAGTCCCACAGCAACTGCCACACAAGTTCAGACTCTGTATCTCACTTGCGCCAGCTCAGGTGCCATGCCCTACCTGTCTGCCACGCCTGCCGGCAGCCATTGTCCTGTGGCAGGGGAGTGCAGACTGCTTCCAGGTCCCAGTGTTCCCAGCCAGAGTTTGGGCTGCTTCAGTGCTTGGTGCCTCAGTGTCACTCCTAGCTCAAATGCAGGCAGCTTTGGCACATTACCACTTGAGAATTCAGGCAACGTTGGCGCCCCCACCAGGCAGTAGATACGCGGCTTTGGCAAGTGAGAGCCAAAGCACAGCTGCTTGGCAACTGCCCCTGGCTGCCTCAGATTCCCATTGTGCTTGAGCCCAGGCTGATAGGCCCACCTATGTGTCCATACACTGTCATGGGCAGACCACAGCACAGAAGAAATAACATGAAAAATCAAATGCAAGAAAATCCAGTTAGATCACCCAATCCTACAATGAATACATCTAACCAAAACATAGAAGAACCATTAGGATCAGAACACCAAATTGAAGCTATGAGCAATGCAACCCTGACCAACCTACTGGTAGAACTTGTAGGAAAGCAACAAAGGACTGATAATCGTGTGGATGCTGCCATCACTAAACTAGAACTAATAGATAAGAAATTGGAAGGCGTTCAAAGACAGTTAAGAGATTTGAGGGAGAGTGAAAACAAAGAAGACCTTAAAAATCAGCTGGCCATGCTAAATGAAGACATAAAGAAATGCAAGGATGAATTCCAAGAATCATCAAGAAAATGAGAAAATGATGTGAAAAGGGAGCTTGACAGGACGATGGAAATTATACATAGAAAAATAATAGAAAATGCAAACTTAATTGAACAAGTCCAAAATTCTCTAGAAGCTCTCAAGAATAGAGTCAGCCAAGTGGAGGATAGAAACTCTGATCTGGAAGACAAGATGGAAGAAACAGTTAGAGAGTTCAAAAATTTCAGTAAGTTCAAAAGTTCCTGTGAACAGAACAAGAGGGAATTGTGGGATACATTTAAACGTCCTAATATCAGGATCACTGGAATACCAGAAGGAGAAGAAATTCAGACCAAAGGCATGGAGAACTTATTTAACAAAAGAATTGAAGAAAACTTCTCCAGTCTCTTAAAAGAAAGGCCCATCAAGATACAAGAAGCCAACAGAACTCCAAACATACTGGACCAAAGGAGAAACTCTCCAAGACATATTGTCATTAAGACTCTAAACATTGACACCTAAGAGAAAATCCTAAAAGCAGCTACGGAAAAACAGCACACCACTTTCAAAGGTAACCCCATCAGAATTACTTAAGACTTCTCAATGGAAACCCTGAAAGCTAGAAGGGCCTGGAATGAAACACTGCAAAGTCTAAGAACCTATGGCTTCCAACCCAAACTACTCTACCCAGCAAAAGTATCCCTCATAATAGATGGTGAAAGAAAAACATTCCACGTTGAAACTCAGCTTTACAATTATATGAACACAAAACCAAACCTACAGAGAGTATTTCAGGAAATTCTCCACACAGAAGAAACAAATAATCAAACACAATTGCCTACAAGAAGCAGATCACAACAACCAAACTCAGAGTAGGCACAAAAAAATTCAAAGTCCATGAAAACACCAACCCACATTTACCATCACAATATGGCAGGGATCAAATCAAATCTCACAGTCATTACCCTAAACATTAATGGCCTCAATTCACCCATCAAGAGACACAAGTTAACAGGATGGATCAAAAAATTACACCCCTCAATCTGTTGTCTTCAAGAAACCCACCTCACCACTAAAGAGAGACACCTCCTCAGGGTGAAAGGGTGGAAAACAGTATTCCAAGCAAATGGGAAAATGAAACAAACAGGCGTAGCTATGTTAATATTGGATAAAATAGACTTCAAACCAAAAATAATCAAAAAAGACAAAGAAGGCCACTTCCTACTTAACAATGGAACGATCCATCAAGAGGATATTACAATCATAAATCTGTATGCACCAAACACAGGGGCACCACAGTTCATAAAACAAAACCTACTTGACAACAAAACAGAAATAACCACAAACACCATCATAGCTGGGGACTTCAATACACCATTATCAGTAATAGAAAGATCATCCAAACAGAAACTCAACAGGGAAGTAAGAGAGCTCAACATAACCATAGATCACTTAGACCTAACGGATATCTACAGAACTTTCCATCCCAAATCCACAAACTACACATTCTTCTCAGCAGCCCATGGAACATTCTCTAAAGTAGACCATATACTGGGTCACAAAGACTGCCTCCACATATTTAGGAAGATTGACATAATTCCCTGCATGATATCAGATCACAATGCAATACTGCTAGAAATCAACAACAAAAGACCCACCAAGAATCCCAACGGCACCTGGAAACTAAACAGCACACTTTTAAACAATAAATGGATAGTGGATGAAATAAAAAATGAAATTGCAAAATGTCTGGAATTGAATGACAATGAGAACACATCGTACCAAAACTTATGGGACACATTAAAGGCGGTCCTCAGGGGAAAATTCATAGCACTCAATGCCTTCATAAAAAAGACAGAAATGTTCCAAATCAATAACCTAACCATCCACCTAAAGGCACTGGAAAAAAAAAGAAAAATCCAACCCAAAGAGCTCCAGAAGGAAAGAAATAATGAAAATCAGAGCAGAAATCAATGAATTGGAAGCCAAGGAAACAATTAAGACAATTGACAAAACAAAGAGCTGGTGACTTCCGGTCAAGATGGCGGCATAGGAACCACGCCTAAGCAGCCTAGGGGAGAAAAAGCCAAAGAAAACCCAGCAAAATACACAAGGGAGGTGTATAAGAGATTAAAACAGCAGCGGAGAAGTAGGAGATATCCAGAGCTCACACGGGCAGGCCGAAGCAGCTCCGGCAGCGGCAGCTCGGGTCCCGGTAGCGGCGAACTGGGCTCCGGCAGCGGCACCTCGGGACCCGGTAGCAGCGATTCAGACTCTGGCAGCGGCAGCGGCAGCACGGGCACCGGCAGCTGCATCTCCGGCTCCGGCAGTGGCGACTCGGGATCCAACAGCGGCGGCTCAGACCCCGGCAGCGGAAGCGGCGGTGGAAGCCGGAAGCGGCGGTGGAAGCTGGAAGCGGCGGTGGAAGCCGTGACTCCAGCCCCAAAAACACCATCAGCTGCTCCGGTACCGGCCACAGCAGCTTCAGGGCAGCGAATCCAGCAGCGGAGGCTCCAGCGGCTTCAGCGGCAGAGGCGGATCCCGCAGCGGCAGCACCAGCGGATCAGAGGCGGAGGACCCAGCAGCGGCAGCTCCAGCGGATCAGCGGGGGCAGACCCAGCAGCGGCATCTCCAGGGGCGGATCCAGCAGCAGTGGTCCCAGCAGCGGCAGCTCCAGCGGCAGCAGCGGGGATCCAGCATCAGGGGTGCCAATCTGCAGGGCCACAGTTGCCAGGCTTGGTTTGCCCCACAGGAAAAGCCAGTACCCAGTTCCAGAAAGCAGAACAGCGGCCCAACATCCCAGCCAGCAACTTGACTGAGACCAAAAGCATCCAAAGAGGTAACTGGGATTGAACCAGGGAAGGGTCTCACCTGGTCACAAGCTGACTTGGATCCCTCAACAGACCAGAAATCTTAACTTCTTTGTTGATAGAGGATCTGGTTTTTATAATACCTAATCTTGCATAAATGCTCGGTGCTGTTCTTGACTGAATGTGTATAGGGTTTAGTTAAATTTTAGAATATACCTGTATTTTATTCCACTCACCCTATTTGAATACTCCCATAGCAGGCAAACTTAAACCCTAGGACCACGTGTCTAGATACTCTGAGAGTGGTAAGAGCCACACCTAACATCTGAATCTCCTACATAGAAGATATACAATATCAGATCAATAGATACAACAAAGGATAACCAGCTAACTGGAAAATCTAAGCAGTAACTTAATCAAAGATGCAAAAATATATACATTATAACACAAGAAACACCAAAAACCAAGGCAATATAAATCCACCAAAAAGCATCAATGCTTCAGAAATGACCTCTAGTGAAAACGAGTTAGAGAAAATACCTGAGAAAGATTTCAAAAGAATGATTGTAAATATGTTCAATGAACTCAAAGAAGAAATCAAAGGAATCAGAGAAGATACAGGTCACCAATTTAATGAAATAAAGAAATCAATACAAGACATAAATAAGGAAATAGAAATAATGAAGAAAAACCAGTCAGAATTACTAGCAATGAAGAACACAGTTAATGAAATAAAAAACTCTGTAGAAAATCTCACCAGTAGAATGGATGAAGGAGAGGACAGAATATCTAAGCTAGAAGACCAGGTGGCAGATCTAATACAATCCAACAAAGAGAAAGACAAACTAATAGAAAAGTATGAATGGGAATTTCAAGATATTAGGGACACTATGAAAAGATCAAATATAAGAATTCAGGGTATAGTAGAAGGAGAAGAATTTCAATCCAAAGGTATAGTAGGCATCTTCAACAAAATCATAGAAGAAAACTTCCCCCAAATTGGGAAAGAGGTGCCAATGCAGATACAGGAAGCATTTAGAACACCAGCCAGACAAAACCTGGAAAGAACCTCTCCTCGCCATATTATAATCAAACTACCAAACACACAATCCAAAGAAAAAATATTGAAAGCAGTTAGAGCGAAAAATCAAGTTACCTACAAAGGCAAGCCCATCAGGATCACAGCAGATTACTCAACACAAACTTTCAAAGCCAGAAGGGCTTGGAGTGATGTATTCCAAACTCTGAAAGATAACAACTGTCAACCAAGGCTACTTTATCCTGCAAAACTATCCATTCAAATAGATGGAGAAATAAGGACATTCCATGACAAAAGCAGGCTAAAGGAGTATTTGAAGACAAAACCAGCTCTACACAAAATACTTGAAAGAATCCTCCATGCCGAAGAGAAAGAAAAACACACATATAAGGAACCTGGAAAACAACAAACAACACTCAAATACTAGTTAATATAAGAGAGCAAAGGTAGAACCAGAACCACAAAAAAAAAAAAATGGCAAGCATAAATACACATCTTTCAATAATATCTCTTAATATCAATGGCCTCAATGCGCCAACCAAAAGACATAGATTTGCAGACTGGGTTAAAAAGCAGGACCCTACAATTTGTTGTCTCCAAGAAACTCACCTTTCTACAAAGGATGGTCATTATCTTAGGGTGAAAGGTTGGAAAACGGTGTTTCAAGCAAATGGACCCAGAAAGCAAGCAGGGGTTGCTATCCTAATAGCTGACAAGGCAGACTTCACTCCAACATTAGTCAAGAAAGATAAGGAAGGTCACTTTATATTGATTAAGGGCACACTCCAACAGGAGGACATTACAATCCTAAACATATATGCACCTAACATGGGGGCTCCCAAATTCATCAAACAAACACTGTTAGAACTAAGATCACAGATAACACCAAACACAGTGGTAGTTGGTGACTTTAACACCCCACTCTCATCAATTGACAGGTCATCCCGGGAAAAAATAAACAGAGAGGCATCTGGACTAAACGAGGTCATAGAAGGAATGGACCTAACAGACATATACAGGACATTTCATCCAAATGCTGCAGAATATACATTCTTTTCAGCAGCACATGGATCATTCTCTAAAATAGACCATATATTAGGACACAAAGCAAATCTTAACAAATTCAGGAAAATTGAAATAATTCCTTGCATTCTATCTGACCACAATGGAATCAAACTACAAATCAATAGCAAGAAAGGATATAGAGCATACACAAAATCATGGAAACTAAACAATACATTACTAAATGATGAATGGGTCAATGAAGAAATCAAGAAGGAAATCAAAAAATTTATAGAGTCAAACAATAATGAGAACACAACATACCAAAATCTCTGGGACACAATGAAGGCAGTTCTAAGAGGTAAATTTATAGCTTTAAGTGCCTATATTAAGAAATTAGAAAGGTCGCAAATAAATGACCTAATGCTTCACCTTAAAGCCTTGGAAAAAGAAGAACAAGGCAAACCAAAAACCAGTAGACGGGAAGAAATAATAAAGATTAGGGCAGAAATTAATGAAATAGAAACCAAAAAAACAATACAAAGAATTAATGAAACAAAGAGCTGGTTCTTTGAAAGGATAAACAAGATTGATAAACCCTTAGCAAATCTGACCAAAAGAAAGAGAGAAGAGACACAAATTAATAAAATTAGAGATGAAAAAGGTAACATCACGACAGATGCCAGAGAAATTCAAAAAATCATAGGGACATATTATAAAAACATATACTCCACAAAGTATGAAAATCTGAAAGAAATGGATGATTTCCTTGATTTATATGACCTACCTAAATTAAATCAAGATGAGATTAATCACTTAAATAGACCTATAACAAGCATGGAGATCCTAACAGTTATCAAAAATCTCCCAACTAAAAAAAGCCCAGGCCCAGATGGATTCACTGCTGAATTTTACCAGACCTTCAGGGAAGAGCTAACACCATTGCTTCTTAAGCTTTTCCATGAAATAGAAAAAGAAGGAATTCTACCAAACTCCTTCTATGAAGCCAGCATCACTCTGATACCAAAACCAGGCAAAGATAGAACAAAAAAGGAAAATTACAGACCAATCTCCCTCATGAACATAGATGCAAAAATTCTCAACAAAATATTGGCAAACAGAATACAAGAATACATTAGAAAGATCATTCACCCTGACCAAGTAGGCTTTATCCCAGAGATGCAGGGATGGTTCAACATACGCAAATCTATAAATGTTATACATTATATAAATGGGTTGAAGGACAAAAATCACATGATCATCTCATTAGATGCAGAGAAAGCATTCGACAAAATCCAACATCCCTTCATGATAAAAGTCCTACAGAGACTGGGAATAGAAGGAACATATCTCAATATAATAAAGGCTATTTATGATAAGCCTACAGCCAACATATTACTAAATGGGGAAAAACTGGATGCTTTTCCACTAAAATCAGGAACAAGACAAGGGTGTCCACTGTCCCCACTTTTATTTAATATAGTTCTGGAAGTCTTAGCCATAGCAATAAGGCAAGAGTCATGCATAAAAGGGATACAAATCGGAAAGGAAGAGGTCAAGTTATCATTATTTGCAGATGACATGATTCTATATATAAAGGACCCTAAAGACTCTACTAGCAAACTGTTAGAGCTGATAAAAACCTACAGTCATGTAGCAGGATACAAAATAAATACACAGAAATCAGTAGCCTTCATATATGCTAACAACAAACACACAGAGGATGAGATCAGAGAATCACTCCCATTCACAATTGCATCAAAAAAAATAAAGTACCTTGGAATAAACCTTACTAAGGAAGTAAAGAATCTATACAATGAGAACTTTAAAACACTCAAGCGAGAAATTGCAGAAGACACTAGGAAGTGGAAAAACATCCCTTGTTCCTGGATTGGAAGAATCAATATTGTGAAAATGGCAATCTTACCAAAAGCAATCTACACATTTAACGCAATCCCCATCAAAATTCCAAAGGCATTCTTCACGGAAATAGAAAAAACAATCCAAAAATTCATTTGGAATCACAAAAAACCTCGAATATCTAAAATAATACTGAGCAACAAAAATAAGGCTGGTGGTATCACCATACCTGATTTTAACCTATAATACAGAGCCATAGTAACAAAAACAGCATGGTACTGGCACAAAAGCAGACTCGTAGATCAATGGAACAGAATAGAGGACCCAAATGTAACCCCATGTAGTTATAGCCACCTGATATTTGATAAAAATGCCAAAAATATTCATTGGAGAAAAGACAGCCTCTTCAGCAAATGGTGTTGGGAAAACTGGATATATATCTGTAGAAGGATGAAAATAGATTCTTCTCTTTCTCCGTGCACAAGAATTAAGTCCAAATGGATTAAGGACCTTAACATCAGACCTGAAACTCTGAAACTGCTAGAGGAAAAAGTAGGGGAAACCCTTCAACATATTGGTCTTGGCAAAGACTTTCTGAATACAACCCCAATTGCTCAGGCAATAAAATCACAGATTAACCACTGGGACCTCATGAAAATACAAAGATTTTGCACTGCAAAGGACACGGTGAAGAAAGCAAAGAGGCAACCTACAGAATGGGAAAAAATCTTCACCAGCTATATATCTGATAAAGGATTAATATCTAAGATATACAAAGAACTGAAGAAGTTAAATAATAAGGAATCAAACAAACCAATCAAAAAATGGGAAATGGAGCTAAATAGAGAATTCTCAAAGGAAGAAATACGAATGGCATATACGCATCTAAAAAAATGTTCTACATCCCTAGTCATCAGGGAAATGCAGATTAAGACTACATTGAGATTCCATCTCACTCCTGTCAGATTGGCTACCATCATGAAAACAAATGATCATAAATGTTGGCGGGGATGTGGAAAAAGAGGAACCCTTCTACATTGTTGGTGGGAATGCAATCTGGTCCAGCCATTGTGGAAATCAGTGTGGAGGTTCCTAAAACAGCTAAAGATTGATCTACCATATGACCCAGCTATAGCTCTCCTAGGCATATATCCTAAGGACTCATCCCATTACCTTAGAGATACTTGCTCAACCATGTTTATTGCTGCTCAATTTATAATAGCTGGGAAATGGAACCAGCCTAGATGTCCCTCAACTGATGAGTGGATAATGAAGATATGGCACATTTATACAATGGAGTTTTACTCAGCAGTAAAGAGAAATGAAGTTATGAAATTTGCAGAAAAGTGGATGGATCTGGAAAGAATTATACTAAGTGAGGTAACCCAGGCCCAGGAAGCCAAGCGCCACATGTTCTCCCTCATATGTGGATCTTAGCTAGAGATGATTGGGCTTCTGTGTGAGAAGGAAAAAACTCAGTAGCAGAGGCCAGTAAGTTAAAAAAGGAGATAGAAAGGGAAGAGAAAGAAAGAGAGGAGGGCTTTTATTAGGTTGGTATTGTATATATGTAAGTAGAAAGATTGAGATGGGGAGGGGATATGATGGAGAATGGAATTTCAAAGGGGAAAGGGGGGAGGGTAATACCATGGGATTTTTTTTGTTATCATGGAAAATATTAATAAAAATGGAGAAAAAAAAAAAGAAAAAGAAAAATAAGCAGCAGTCAGATCCAACAATTCACAGATGACATAGAATTAGTGAAAGGATATATTATCAACTTCCCTGACTATTAAAAAACTGCACATTATAAAAAAAAAAAAAAAAAAAAACAAAGAGCTGGTACTTTGAAAAAAATAAACAAGATTGACAAACCCCTGGCCAATCTGATCAAGCAAAAATAGAAGCTAAAAATTAACAAAATTCAAAATGAAAAAGGAGAGATCACAACAGACATAAGTGAAATTGGGAGAATCATCAGGACTTATTTCAAAATCCTCTACTCCACAAAACTGGATAATGTGGAAGAGATGGATAAATTCCTGGATGCATACCATCTACCAAAGCTAAACACAGAGCAGATTAATCACCTCAATCAACCCATCACACTCATGGAGATTGAAAAAGTAATGAAAACCCTGCCAAAAAAGAAGAGTCCAGGACCAGATGGCTTCTCAGCTGAATTCTATCAAACCTTCATGGAAGAACTCAAACCAATCTTCCTCAAACTGTGCCACACAATTGGTGAACAGGGAAAGCTACCCAACTCCTTTTATGAAGCTAGCATCACCCTAATTCCAAAACCAGGCAGAGATGCCACAAGAAAAGAAAAACTACCAGCCTATTTCCCTGATGAATTTAGATGCAAAGATCCTGAACAAAATCCTCACAATCCAAATTCAACAACACATCAAAAGCTTTATCCAACTTGACCAAGTGGGATTCATGCCAGGAACACAGTGGTGGTTCAACATACAGAAATCTGTCAATGTAATACACCAGATGCAGAAAAGGCCTTTGACAAGATACAACATCACTTCATGATCAAAACATTGGAGAGAATTGGCATGGTTGGTTCATATCTTAACATAATAAAGGCAATAAACAAAGCTCCAAAAGCCCAAATAATACTTAATGGCGAGAGACTGGAGAAATTCCCATTAAGATCAGGAACAAGACAGGGTTGTCCACTCTCACCTCTGCTTTTCAATATAGTACTGGATGTCCTAGCTCAAGCCATAAGACAGGAGAAGGAAATAAAAAGGATACAATTTGGAAAGGAAGAAGTTAGCTTTATTCGCTGATGACATGATCATATATGTAAGAGACCTGAGAGACTCCATCCCAAAACTCCTGAAGGTGATTAACTCCTATAGCAAAGTAGCAGGATACAAAATCAATGCACAAAAATCAGTAGCCTTCCTATATGCAAATGAAAAAGATACAGAGAAAGAAATAAGGGACATAGTCCCATTTTCAATAGTAACAAAAAATAAAATAAAATACCTTGGAATAACATTAACCAAGGAAGTGAAAGATCTATACAACGAAAACATAAAAACACTCAAAAAGAAATTGAGGAGGACTTGAGAAAATAGAAAGACCTCCTATGCTCCTGAATAGGCACAATTAACATTGTGAAGATGAAAATCCTACCAAAGGCAATATACAGATTTAATGCAATTCCAATTAAAATCCCTACAGTGTTCTTCACAGAGATAGAAAAAATGATCTCAAATTTCATATGGAAAAGCAGAAAGCCTTGCATATCCAAACATATCCTCAGCAAAAGAAATACATCTGGAGGCATCACCATACCTGATCTAAAGCTATATTACAAAGCCATAGTAATAAAAACAGCATTGTACTGGCATATAAACAGGAGTACAGGCCAATGGAAGAGACAGGAGGACCCGAACTTTGGGTCAAGCAACTATAGCTACTTGATATTCAATAAAGGCCCAAACAATATAGGCTGGAAAAAAGATAGCATCTTCAACAAATGGTGCTGGACAAACTGGATAACCATATGAAGGAAACTGAAACTTGATCCACACATTTTACCATGCACTACACTCAAGTCAAGTGGATCAAAGACCTCAATATAAGACCAGAAACTTGAATACTACTGGAAGAAAATTTAGGAAGTACTTTCCATGATATAGGAATGGAAAAAGAGTTCCTGAACAAAACCCCCGTAACTCACGATCTTAAATAGTCGCTCAACCAATGGGATCACATGAAGCTGAAGAGTTTCTTTACAGACAAGCATACAATATGCAAAGCCAATAGATTACCCACAGAATGGGAGAAAATATTTGTGGGTTATCCAACTGATAGAGGCCTAATCTCTACAATCCACAAAGAACTCAAAAATCTAAACAGTAAAAAGTCAAACACCCCACTCACAAAATGGGGCAATGAGCTGAACAGGCAGTTCACAGAGGAAGAAATAGAAATGGCAAACATACACTTAAGAAAATGTTCATCATCCCTAATCATCAGAGAAATGCAAATTAAAACAAATATGAGCTTCCACCTTACCCCAATAAGGACAGCAAATATCAAAAAATCAAATAACAATAAATGCTGGGGAGGATATGGAGAAGTAGGAACACTCATCCACTGTTGGTGGGAATGTAGGATGGTACAACCACTTTGGAAAGCAATATGGAGACTTCTCAGAAAGCTGATTATAGAGATACCAACAGACCCAGTTAACCCCTTACTGGGCATCTACCCTAAAACCTTCAAACCACAGGCTAGAGAGATTTGCTCAACCATGTTTGTAGTGGCTCAATTTGTAATAGTAAAGAGCAGGAATCAACCCAGATGTCCATCAGTAGAAGAATGGATAACTAAGATGTGATATATCTACACAATGGAATTCTATACAGCAGTAAGAAAAAAATGACACAATGAAATTTGAGGAAAAATGGTTGAACCTGGAACAGATCATTCTCAGTGAACTTACCCAATCACAGAAAGAAAATCGCCACATAGTCTCACTCATCTATAGCACCTAACCTGAATCTACCCAAGATACCTTACATACCCAGCAAGCATCTCGTGGACTAGACATTAGGATGGAAGGGGAGGGAGGGGAGGGAGGGGAGGGCATCAAAGGGGTGGGAAACACAAATCTAGACCCAAACGGCAATGGTACCATAAAATTCTACTTACTAAATGACAGACAAAATGGCTGATCCTTCACCGGGCCCTTAGAGGGAACACCTGAACCACAAGACAATGGAGAGGGCAGGAGCAAGACTAACCTTAATCTTCTACATCTTCCCTCCCTCCCTCTCCCTGTCCCCCTCTCTCTCTCTTCTCTCTAACTCTTGTATATTAGTTATCTTTTTCCTCATTTTCTTAGTGGGCACTGACATGTAACTCCCAGTACCAACATGGGGTTATCATCCACAATGAGCTTTTGATCAGAGAGCCCTACAAGGTTTCCTAAAAGACAGACAGATTTCTGTCAGAGTACTTGATGACCCACCAAAGGCTAGTGGTAAGACCCTACTGCTGAAGACAGCTTATGTGGTTGACATGCAAAATAGAATGGCATGGCTGGAAGTTGGAAGAGAGTCAGTCCCCAGACAGTTGGCGCATCTAGTGCCAGAAGGTGCTACATGGGCGACTGGGGAAAAATGACCAATATCTGTCCAAGCAAGTCATGGTCTAACCTACTTAGCAGCCAATAACTTGCTGTGATGCCCACACAAGTGCAGTAGTGGCACACAGCCATGGTGGGGAACCAACTGCTCTCAATTTGGCTAACTGATCTCCTCAGTGGTATGGGACCCATAGCTGGATCTGGGAAACAAGTCAGAACCATATCCAAACATAAGCCCACTCTCCAACATCAAGCTACCATCAATCATAGGCTACAAGAGGGCCTACACCTATTAAATTCTCTATAAAAAAGTAAGGGTTATCTCATTTGTCCTGGTGCTAACTTACTCTCCGTTGGGGAATCTGCTTCTCTTTTTCAGATAGATGTAGATCCTAAAGAGAGAGCTACCCCATCATACCTCAAAAAGGCCCCGGCTGAAACTAAGAAAAATTGGCGAAACAAGCAAGGGTGCTGTTTTCCTGATGAACTGGATACCAGCACAAGGGGGAAGGAGATCAACAGAGAGAAAAATCAACTCCTACCAAATCAGAGAGCCAGAGCCTCAGAGGCCCCCAACACCTCATCACTGAAGCAGACCAAAAATGAACCCAACATGGCTCAGGGAAATTTTGCGGAAGAGGGGGCGGAAAGAATGTCAGAGCCACATGTTGGGTCATGATATGCAGAGACATTTAGCTTAGCCATAACTGTGGGCTAACTCCACAATGCATGACCCATATACGTCAACAAGGAGGGGCCAAGGGGAGGGAGTAGGTCGTGGATGAGCCTAATAATGGTACCAAACTGACTGTATTTGCTGAATACAAAACTAACTAATAAAGAAAAAAAAATGCCAGCTAAGCCCACATGACCAATTACAAAAAATGAGAACTGTAATTGCCATGAGTGTTTCTATCCTACTTTGTTAAGACTGTTTTTGCATATCTATATTATGTGTATATATATATATATATATATATATATATATATATATATATATATAATATTATACTAATATTGATTGATTCTAAAAGTAAAATGGAATATGTCCTACTTTAGTTAAAAAAATATTGATTGAGATTGTATCACTAACTGTAGTTCAATTTTTATTATTTAACTTATTATATATTGGAGATTAAGCATTCCACAAGGGACCTTGCCTTGTGTTGGGGGGAAGATTGTGCATTTCCATTTGTACATGTGATACTTATATCATGTTAGGTGGTATGACCTTGTTACTGTCTTCATTAGGAATCCAGTATGATGTAACGAGATATGGGTTGGTGTCAAGTTGACAAGAGGTGGACTTGTGATGGTCAAGTTCTGTTGTCAATTTGATCAGATTAAGAATCCACAGACATTCTTCTAGGTAGGGTCTCTGAGGTTGCCTCTAGGAAGGATTGACTGAAGGAGGAAGCCCTTCCTCCACAGTGAACCCTTCCCCTAGAATGGGTGGCCCTCCCAGAGGAGGGTTTTATGTAAGGAAGCTCTGGGAGAAAAGAATCCCTTCCTTCCACTTGGCTGCCAGTGCTGACTGAAGAGCAGGGGCTCTCCATGAAGTCTCCAGGCCATTAGTGATGGATTGGGACTGCTGAGGTATCCAGCCTCATGGACTGAGCAGCTACCAGGTCCCTTGACTCTCAGGTCTGCAGACTGCTATTGTTGGACTGTCGTAAACTAATTCAATAAATTCCTTTTTTTTTTTTTTTTTTTTTGAGGTAGGGTTTCACTCTGGCCCAGGCTGACCTGAAATTAACTATGTGGTCTCAGGGTAGCCTCAAACTCATGGTGATCCTCCTACCACTGCCTCCCAAGTGCTGGAATTAAGGGCATGCTCCACCACACCTGGCAATAAATTCCCTTTTTAATACAATTCATTCTGTTCCTCTAGAAAACCCTGACTAATACACCTTACATTCTATCACTCACCAATAGGAAGCCTCTTCCCAGCTATGTCCAGCCCATTCCATTCTCATATACACAGAAGTCACTACTCTCACTTTAATACCTATGTATTTATTTATTTATTTTACTATGGAGAAATTCAAATAAATACAAAAATAGGTATCTGGTGTCTGGACACATAGCTCAAGTGGTAGAATACTTGCTCTGCATACACAAAGCTCTGGCTTCGATCAACAACACCACCTAAACTGTGAACATAGTAGTGCAGGCCCACAGTCTCAGCACTGGGGGGGTGAAAACAGGAATGCAAGAAGTTCAAGGTTATCCTCAACTATATAGTGAGTTCAAGGAGACCAGTGTATCCTACATGATACACTTTCTTAAAAAAATAATTTTTTTAAATAGAATAGTGGTCAGGCATGCATGGTGGCACATGGCTTTAATCCCAGCACTTGGGAGGGAAAGATAGGAGGATTGCCATGAATTTGAGACCACCATGAGACTACAGAGTGAATTCCAGGTCAGCCTGGGCTAGTGTGAGACCCTACCTTGAAAAAAAAACAAACAAAAAATAAAAATAAAATAAAATCATACAGTCATACAGTAAGACCACACATACCCATCATCAAAACCTCAGCAGTCATCAGCTCCCATTCAAGCTTGTTTTATCCAAATTATTTCCCACCTATTTCTTTCCTCCCACATCATTTGGAAGTAACTCAAATAAAAGCAAGAAAAGGTTACACCAGCCAACATTTGGTTTAATGCCTTTCAGTTACCAAAATAAAATTGTTAAGAATTTTTAAGAACAAGTTAATTTCTATCTGGACCCCTACAAAACCTGTTAGCCTATTGTATTAGTTACTTTCCTGTTGCTATAACAGAATATGTGACTAGAAGTAACGTAAAGGAGGAGGGTTTATTCTGACTTACAGTTTGAGGGGATACAATCCATCATGGTGGGGGAAGCATGGCAGCAGGAGCATGAAGCAGCTGGTCATATTGAGTCCACAACAATGAAGTAGAGAGAGGTGAATGCTTGTGCTCAGCTCAGTTTCTGCTTTTAATTCAGTCCAGAATCCCAGCCTATGAGGTAGTGACACCCACACTCAGTGTGTGTCTTCTCACTTCAGTTAACCTAATCTAGAACGCTCACAGACATAACCAGATATTTTTCTCCTAGGTTATTCTAGATTCAGTCACACTGACAATTGAGATTACCATCATGCCTGTCCTCCCTTCCCTGGCACTATCCTGCCAAGTGTGAGAATTCCTGCATCATCCCTGAGCATCCAAAGTCAAAAGTGAGAAAGCAGATTAACAACTGACCAAGCCTCATGGATTTCCACCAGAAATGAATACAAGGACACAGAAAAGGTGATGGTCTCGGAAGGACCAGGAAAAAATGCAAAGCCAACATAGGACAGGTGTATCAAAAGAAAAAGAGACTCCAGAGCCTCCAGGGCTTTTACTTGCCGGAGTGCCGTCAGAAGTGTAGCGGGAGCTGAGTAGGAGCTGGAGCAGAGGGAAAGGCAGGGCTGAGGCCCTTGGGAATCAACTTATCAGAGCATCAGGCCTACCGTGCTATGGCTGTGTGCAATGGGACAGGGTGGGGATATTGTCCAATCCCATGGGAGAATGGGAGTGGGGGCTAATTGGTGACAGTTCAACAAAAGTGGTACATAGATCCCTGGCATCCAGAAATCCGGGCAGACAGACAGAGCCAGGGAAGTTGATCATTAAAGACAAGCATCTTACAGGCCCTGTGCTGGCATTGAAAGACAAGACTGGAGTGGAAGAGACTGGAGCCAGAGAGGAAACAAGGCCTGAACATGTCTCTACCATCAAGGCCAGAGCACCAGCTGCCAATAAGAATGGGACACACACACACACACACACACACACCCCTGGATGGGAGAGAGCTGTCAGTAAAATGCTTGCTTTGCAAATAAGCTGACCTAACTTTGATTCCTAGGACCCATGTAAAAACACTGGATGTGGTGGTTCATGCTTGTAATCCCAGTGCTGGGACAACTGAGATAGGAGGTCCCCTGGAGCTCACTGGCCAGACAGTGTAGCCTAATTTGCAAGCTCCAGGCTAGTGAGAGATTGTGTCTCAAAATGATGGATGGCTCCTGAGGATCAACACTCAGTACAGTCCCTTGCCCTCCACACACACTCACACACGAATATGCACACATGCACACATACAGGTGGGTCTACCTGGAGGGCAGCTGAAAAGGCAGGCCTAGCTTTTCCCACAGCTCCTTTGACAACACCAGACACCCCACCTATCCTTCCCACTCACTGGCTACATCACCCTCAGACAAGTTGGTCTCCTCTTGCTGCCTGTGTAAAAAGAGCAAAATGTTATATTTCTCGGATACCTAGCCTAGAGAAATATAGAAGTCAGGAGGCTCTGTTGATGGCAGACAAACAGGAGGCTCTGCTAATACCAGGTAAACAAGAGGCTCTGCTGGCATGAATGGCATTTTTCTGGGGCCTGCATTGTTGAGCAAACTCCTTAAGATTAGTGAGACTCTTGGTCACAGGCCTACCTCACATCCCCAGGCGGCACTTCCTGTAACTGACCAACAGATCTGTTTGCAAGTTCCTTTTTTTTTTTTTTTTTTTTTTTTTACTTTTACTGGCTGTAACTGTCACATGTAAATTGTGATTTATGGCTTAATTCCCATCCTGTTTCTTTTTTATAAAAAAAATGACACTCTGGACAGTTCAGGGCTTTTCACTCACAATCTGGAGTGAAATCTGGTATACCAGACTATCCTTTTTTCTTTTTTTTACCCAATAAAACTTTGCCTCACGTTCTGTGAGTCGATGGTCTTACTTGTACAACACTGGACCCCATGATACCTAGAACTCACTGGAAGAGAAGCACTTTCTCCTTCCACATGCTTGGCACATAACAGACCTTACTTAGAGTTGTTTGGCTTCTAGACCTCACTAACTAGGCAGTTGGTTACTCAGCCATAGAGGGAAGGGTGATGTGAGAAGCCTGCAGACTGACGTGCACAGCCGGGCTCCAAGCTTGCCTCCACAACTGCTGAATGGGCCTTCTTGTAGAGTAACTCCACCATTCTGCCTGAGTTTCCCCACCATAAAATAGGAATTTTTTGACCTATTAAGTACCTCTGAATTAATGTACATAAATCCACACCCTGGCTATTATTATCTTATTTTGGCAAATAAAGAACACTGTACATGAGCAAAATGTCAGTCACACTCAGGTGTGACTCCTTTCCCAGTGAGCACCAGAGGCTTAGATATGATCTAAGGGGCACCAGCAGGTGGCAGCAACTCCTCCTCAGAAAACATTCTTAAACACCTGTAAGAAGGTCCTAGAACACTTTGGTACCTACCGCGGAGTTCCTGGAGACCTAGACCAGGCAAGACAGCTTGTTGGATGGGTGTGGGTATAACTACTCTAGCTTGCCCAAGCTTTTGACTCTCTGGCTCCGGCCACCTTCCATGGATGGGAGCCACCTGGTGGCCACTATGAGAACTGCAGGTATGCTACGTGCGTTTAAGAATGGAGGCAAAGAGACCAGGGCTGGCAGCATTTGCCTATAATCCAAAGCAACTGGAAGGTAAAAGCAGTAGAAGCAGGAGGATCAGGAGTTCGAGGCCAGCCTTGACAAAACATCAAGTTCTAGGACCCCTGGTCTATACAAGAGCCTCTCTCAAAGAAAAAAAAAAAAAAAACTAAAAAAGGGGCTGGAGAGATGGCTTAGCGGTTAAGCGCTTGCCTGTGAAGCCTAAGGACCCCGGTTCGAGGCTCAATTCCCCAGGACCCACTTTAGCCAGATGCACAACAAACTAAAAAGAGTGGGGAGGGCTGGAGAGATTGCTTAGTGGTTAAGGCACTTGCCTGCAAAACCAAAGGACCTCCGTTCGATTCCCCAGGACCCATATAAGCCAGATGCACAAGGTGGTGCATGCATCTGGAGTTCGTTTGCAGTGGCTGGAGACACTGGTGCACCCATTCTTTCTCTCTCTCTCACTTCCTCTACCTCATTCTCTCTCTCTCAAATAAGTAAATAAAACTTTTAAAAATATTTTTTTAAAAAGAGAGGAAAGGAAGTCATCCATTTCACTTGATGTAGTAAAAATTATAAAGATGTTGCTTGGCTGCAGAGATATCTCAGTAGTTAAAGAGATTTGCTTTCAAAGCCTGCTGGTCCAGGTTCAGTTCCCCAGTACCCACATAAAGCCAGATGCACAAAGTGGTGCATGCATCTGGAGTTCATTTGCAAGGACAAGAGGTTTTGGTGCGCCCATGCTTGCTCTCTCGCTTTCTCTCACTGTCTTTCAAATGTACCTTTCAAAATTACAGATATTAAAGTCGCTGCTGTGTGCTCAGTTCTGGTAATATGGAGAGAAATAAAAATAACACCCCATCATCATGGTGTGATGGAGAAGGCAGATCAGCAACAAAGAACTCAAAGTGGAACACTAAGTTATGTGGGAGAGAGGTGGAAACCAAGGCAGGATGACTAAGTAGTCAGCCAGTTCTCAGAGTGTTTATGGGTGCCAAGTGCAGGCATCAAAAACAAAAAGAGTATATCTAAAGTATTCCCATATTACAGAAGTAATAAAATATTTAATATTGTTAAAGAAGAAGACTGGTAAATAAATAAAATTAAAAGGTGGTGCTGGAGAGATGGCTTAGTGGTTAAGGCATTTGCCTGTGAAGTCTAAGGACCCAGGTTTGATTCCCCAGTACCCACATAAGGTGGCAGGTGCCTCTAGAGTTTGTTTGCAGTGACGTACTCATTCCCTCCCTCCCTCTCTCTCTCTCTCTCTCTCTCTCTCTCTCTCCCTCTTTCTGTCCCTCTCAAATAAATAAAATAAAATAAAGGACACTGGTAGGTGGAAGAGGAAGGAAAAGGAAAGAGAGGAGGATAAGGGAAAGAAACTAACCAGAGCCCCTACTCCTGGAGCTTGCTGTGGGAGGCAAGCAGGCAAAATTACAAGTAAGAGGCAGAGTAAGAAAGGCAGTCATCGAGCAGAGGCACAGGAAGGGAGGTCAGAAAAGCACTGGATAAACCTGGATGTTAGAGGCCAGGCAAGATTTCACAGCAGCGTCAGGGTTTTGGGAGGAGTATCTTCTGTTCATTGTTAAGGCATGTGAACTAAAGTTCCCAGAAAACAGCTCTGTCTGCTGCACCTACTTCCAGCAAGCTGAATGGACTGATAAAGCTCCTATGATTACAGAGAGATGGAATGGTGCAAGTCAGAGCCAAATTACCTTGGGCTACCTTTAGCCCCTTAATAGCCATTTATTGCCCACCTCTGTGTCTGAAATAACTTCCTACTGATTATCAGTTGATCATGTGTAATCCTTTTTGAAATGCAAGAACAGATCCCAGCTTCCACCAACCAAGGGCTAAGAATGTCATCAGATAGCATCTGAGGCCTATGGTGGATATCCTCCCACCCCCTTTGCTCAAACCTGCTTGCCTGGTAGCCAGCCAATGTATTTGACAAGTGCCTTGATTTACGACTTTCTTTTGTTCTGTAACTATAAAACCTTCATGAAATTGTTAACACGTTGGAACATGGAATTTGGGGTTACCTAAATATGTGTTCCCAGGACTTGGTCACTCATATTTAGCTCCAGAATAAACTATCTCTTATCCCCTTTGAGATGAGAGCTGTGTCTTTTGTATAGACAGGCAAGAAGAAAAATTAGCAGTGGTAAGTTGTGTGTCTGAGAGTTGAGGAACATAGAGAAAAGGTGCTGGGATGCAGAATAGGAAAGGTGCTTGTAGCCAAACAGGGAAGGGCTTATAACCCTAGCAATGGACAGGCTGTGAGTCATAATGGAGAGAGAGAGTTATACAAATGCGCATAGCTGATGCCATCCTGAAAGTGTGAGGCGATTGTTCTAGAAGGTTCAGGGTGACACCTCTGCTCAGAGGGCAGCAGGGAGCATGGGAGAGCCTAGAGCCTATGTAGTACTAAGCACTTTGTACCCACTAGTTTTATTTTTATAATTATTTATTTATGTTTGGTTTTCAAAGATTATTTGTTTGAGGGGGGTAGATAAAGAGAGAGAGAGTGAGGATGCCAGGACCTCTAACCACTTCAAACAAACTACAGATGTGTGTGCCACCTTGTGCATCTGGCTTTACTTGGGTGCTGGGGAATTGAACCTGGGTACTTAGGCTTCACAGGCATGTACCTTAATCACTAAACCTCCTGCCCGATGTTTGGTTTTCTGAGACAGGGTCATGTAGCCCAGGCTGGCCTCAAGCTCACTGTGTAGCTGAGGCTGATCTTGAACATCATATCCTCCTGCCTCCGCATCCAGAGCACTGGGATTGCAGGTGTGGATCACCATGCCCAGTAGCACTCTCTATTACTTTTTGACATGAGTGTGTTTGTATGTGTGTAGGCACATTTGTGTGTAAGTATATGTGGAGGCCAGAGATCAATGGCAGGTATCTTCCTCAGTCACTCTCCACCATTTTTTGGGGGGTGGGGGAATAGTCTTGTACTGAACCTAGAGCTCACCAATTAAACTGGACTAGTTAGCCAGCCAGCACTAGGGCTCCTCCTGTCTCTGTCTCCCCAGCACTGGGATCACAAGCACACACTGCTATGTCTGGCTTTTAGTAGGGTGCTATGGGTCCAGACTCAAATAGTTATGTTTGCACAGACAGAATTCTCCCCAACCCAACCACTACTATTTTACTCTTCTTAGGGTTAAAATCCTACCAAGGAGGTAAGAACTGTTATCACAGTTTTTGCAGAGGAAAAAGCAGCCTAGGTCACTTGCTGGTTAGCACTTAAAATAAGCAGTCATCATTGTAAGGTTCAGGAGTGACCAAGACCATGGAGACCACTCTGAGGCAAAGATGGAAGCGTTTATTCAGGAAAACACGAGCTGCCAGGACTGACTCTCAAGAGCAGAGCACGGCCAACTCGAAATTCCAGATAGTGCGCTAATAGGGTTCTTCAGTTGGGGGAAGGTGAGGAAGGGAAAAGTTAAAAAAAAAAAAAAAAAAAAAGGTTTCTTTACGGGAGATCTAAGATAGCCAGGGTGTGACACCAGAACAGTGACCACAGGTAAGGGGGGACAGGAAACCTAGACCTAGGGCATTGTTAGGTAAGGAAGGGATAATGGCTGGGCGGCTTCTTGAGGAATGTGGATGACCCACTTCCTTATGTCTCTGTCACCATCCTGTTGTGACTCCATTTTGTCCTGACCTAACAATCATGTACCTTCCAAATTCAGTCTAGATTCAGTCAGGTCCATCAACTGCTCTACACTCACCCTCCTTCAGAACAAAGCAGGAGCATTCCAATGGTTAGAGACAAGCAAGCTCTTGTTAGTAAGGTAGCATTGTTAGCAGGTCACACTTTTTGGAGCAGGGAGTTTATTAACAGCTCCAAATGGGAGTTTTAGGCAAGGAATGGGGTGAGGATATGGAAGAATCAGCAGATTGCAACATGCCAGCCCAGAAGCAGCAGCATGGGATGGGCTCACTGGGTAAGGGGAGCTGAGTGTGAGCCTCCAAATAGGTGGGGTCAGAGAAGGAGAGTGAGAATGCATAGGTAAAAAGATGGGAGGCAGAGGCAAAGACTGACAGATATAGAGACAGAGATACAGTGAGAGATAGAAAAATATGCAGCTTACTTCAGGGAAGAAGGCATCTGAGTTTTTTATGTCCATGCCTAAGGGCATGGTAACCTGTCCAGTGGAGGAAAGGGGCTGATGGAGGTGTGGACTAATGCTCAGGGAAGGAGCCAGGTTGGCTTTAATCTCCTGTTAAGTTTTGACTGGGTGGTAAAGGGGGAGAAGGAGGGAGCTCCAGGACTATAACAATGACCATCTGGATCTGCAAGACTCAAAAAAGGGAAAAGTTGTCAGCAAGATTATAAGGACATGGATGTCGTTTTGTGAGGGGTTTTGTTTGCATTTAGTTTTGTTGGTCCTGGCGTTTGAACCCAGAGTCTTGCACATGCTAGACAAGTTCTCTACCATCAAACTACAATCCTTAGACCTTTTCTTGTTTTTTTAATTTTGGGACAAGTTCTCACTAAATTAGTCAGACTGGGTTTGAGTTTACTGTGTAGCTCAGACTGGCCTAGAACTCATGGTCCTCCTATGTCAACCTCTGAAGTAGCTTGGGTTACAAGCCTACACCATTATGCCAGGCTTGACAAGTTTGTTTTTTAATCAATAAATTTTCAGGCTTGAGAAAAATGTAAACTTTCTAGAACATCCCATATTCTACTCATGCTCTAAGGCTTCCTGACTGTTATGTTGGGATGGGCTCCCAAAATGGAGTCACCAAGGGCAGCAGAGTGGAGACAGGCATAAGGAAGTGGATTATCCACCTTGCTCAAGAAACCACCCAGTTATTATGCCTTCCTTGCCTAACAATGCCCCCAGGTATAGGTTTCCTGCCACCTTATCTCCTAAGTCTCCTGCTCACTGCTCTGGTCTCACACCCTAGCTATTTGAAATGGCTAATGTAAAGAAGAATGAGTTCTTTTCCTTTCTGCACCTTCCCCCAACTGAAGAGCCCTATAAAGCACACTACCTGAAAACTCAGGTTGGCTGTGCTCCTCACGTGTGAGTCAGCCCTGGATGCTCATGTTTTTCCCAAATAAAAGCTTTCATCTTTGTCTCAGAGTGGTTTGTGTGGTCTTGGTCACTCCCAAATCTTACATCTGGTGCCATGACTTGGATAGGAGGCTTCTGGTGCCCTCTTGGGCTGCCAGACCTCTTTTCCTCTCACCAGACCATCACGCTGCCACTGACCTTCTGAAGGCTTTGGACTATCTCTGCCTGATACCCGCTTTCACACCTACCACAATTCAGCCTCATTCTGTCCTTCTTTATCTCCTGCCTCCTTCTCAGTAAGTGTCCCTCTCAGGTTGGCCTACTCTTGGGTTTAATCCCTCCTCATGGAAGCCATGCCAGCATGCCAGGCTACACCCCTTGACTGCTTTTGGGCCCCAACCCCAGCTCTCAAGAATGACACACTCTCAACAACTCCAGGTTTCTCACTCTCTGGTCTACCGTACCCTAAGGGGTGCCTTTTGGTTTGGTTGCACCATCTCAGGACACTCTCTTTCTACCTCCACCTCCTAAGGTCTCATCTTTCACTGCCAGCCACTTTCACCATCGGGAGCACAGTTGCCCAACTTGCCCACTAACAGGCATAAAAGCTGACAGTTGAGACCTGTATGGCCTCTGCACACGTGGGAGGTGCAGACCCCATTCACCCTAATGGGCCAGGCCAGGGGGTCATATCGGTGTTCTGTATAAACCCAGCTTAAGCCCTGGTTCCTCTCTCTCACCCTTGTTTTGCTCTTTCCCTGTCACCTAAAGAACTTAAAGCTTCTAGGACTCTTGGAACACATCTTATCATTCTCTGCATTTAAGGATGCAATCTTTAAAAGCAGGATCATTCTGTTTGTCGCAGAAGGCGGTGAGATCATTACCTATGGTGAGCCAGGTAGAGCAGGCGATCTTAGGGGCAGTGAAGACAAACCAGGGAGAGGCCCGGTGAACGACATTAAGAAATTGACAGAGATCAGCCTTGGAAACATGGACCTTGCGAGAAACGAGCTCGTCCTGCAGGGATTGGAGGAAACGAGCCTCGGAACTAAGGGAAGAGCCCATGGCGAAGGGCGGGGGCCAGAGGCCGAGAAGAAGGGGACTCGCGAGGGAGTCGAAGGAGTCCCAAGTGGGACGAACGGGGGCTCAGAAAAGAGCCGGAGGGGTCCCGAAGGGGACGGGGGTCGACTAAGGGGTGACAAAGTCACGAATGTGCGCACAAAGGGGAGAAACCACGCGAAAAAAAGGGGGGTCTTACCCGAGAAGAAATTGGGGCGTGGAATCCCGAACTAACCGTCGACCGGTAAGGAGAAGAAGACACGCACGTTGGGCGCCAGATGCGGCTCCCAAAAAAGGGGGAACCCCGTTAGGGGCTCCTAGCTCCAACTGGCCAGCAGTCGAAGCTGTCCCTGAGGTTGCCGCACAACGTGGTGGGTGTAGTTCTCCTGAGTACCTGTGGAAGCAAAAGGTTAGTAGGGAAGGGATGACTCCAGACAAGGGATGAGGTCTGAGGCACTTTATTTCTGGGGGCGAAGCCTTTTATGCAGTTGAAGGCAGGAAGAAAGGGTGAGGGGAAGAGAAGGAGGAGTAAGAGAGGGGCGTCCAATCAGTAGTTGCCAAGGCAGTCTTTTGTGGTATCACATTGCACAAGGGAAGTGGTCAGGGACCACTGACATGTTCTGCACGTACACATTTCGATGGTATGGGACCACTGACATGTTCTGCACGTACACATTTCGATGGTATGCAAGATAAGTTGTTTTCACAGATCAGTTCCCAAGAGTATGCGCACACAAAATTCTTCCTGAGTAACTGTTAAACCCATAGGAATTTCCTGTATCCAATGTTTTCTTAAGTCTGTTCTATATCATGGCCATGACTACTTGTTTGATCAGAGTGAAGGTGGGGGCAAGACGGCAACGCTTGATTTACTCAAGCCTGTCTTGTGACAGTTAAATTTGGTTTGCACACATCCTGTTTGGCAAGCCTTCAGGCAGCTGCTTGTTTCAATCTTGCAGGAAAGGCAGGCAGGAAGTCAGCCAAAGGTTAGTGGCGGAGAGCTGAGGAGGGGGAGGTCTTCATGGTTCCCGACACTCTGCAACTCTGCCTGGCCACAATATAAGCTGGACAGTGGGTCCAAATAGCCTGAACATGGTACTTTTGATTTCCAAATTCTCACTGTTTTAAAAAACTTCTGCCAATATACAGGCAGGTGGTCCAAAAAACCCCTATGTTCAAGCATATTTCCCACTGCATGCACAGCCTTCCCTCTCTGTGCTCTACCTGCTCTTCTCACCAAGTCCTTCTAGCCAAGGTCTCAGGAATATGCTCTAATTCAACCCTTCCACAATACTCATCCTCACACTCTGCTTTTGACCAAGACACCATAGATGACCTGACCCCAACAGTTCCTCCAGCTCCTCCAGCTCCCTCAGCCTCTTCTGACCCCCTGCCCAGTAACAAGGTTTGATTTTGATCTCTGAAGTTATAAATAAAATAAAAATGTTTAATGGGAATGCATAGCTTCTGAATGAATGAATATGTGAATAGGTAATGATTGTGTAGTGTCTATATAAAAAGTGCACTTAAAATGAATGTGTGTGTATGAGTATGTAGCCCTAAGGCTACAGAATGATTTCTGTTCTGAGCAGTGCATTTCATTGTGGGGGATGTTCCCCACCAAGCCCACTGTACTAGACAACATGGCTAACTTTTACTGTTGAGTGTCCCCCAGAAGGAACAGTAAAAGTAATTAAGATCATAAGCAAGGAAAAATGCAAGATTCTCCTACTCTTTAAGAGTTGTAAAATGATAGGATCAGAAAGCTGCCTTGTAGCCCTGAGCGAAGTCCAAAACTCTCCCTGAAACTTCGGAAGAAAAAAAAATAGCCCTTTCTTAGCTTCCCTGCCTTGCAGAGCCAGGGGGCTACAAACATAGAGAATCTCAGGATCCTGGCCCCAGCAAGATAATGGGTGAATGCCAAGTCACTGTGAACAGATGGGAACTTCTTATAAGAAATTTGCAACTGTTTTTACATTTACGTTATCTTTCTATGCTTCTGTGGAACTACTACCAGACAACAGCCTCAAAAGATTTATGTTTAAATTTTAAAGTACTAGATACTGAATTTGTAAGAAAATTTCTAGGGCTGGAGAGATGGCTTAGCAGTTAAGCATTTGGCTGCAAAGCAAAGGACCTTGGTTTAATTTCCCAGTACCCACATAAACCAGATACACAAGATGACACATACATATGGAGTTTGTTTTCAGTGGCTGAGAACCCTAGCATGCCCATTCTCTCTCTCAGCCTCTTTCCCACTCTCAAATCAATCAATCAATAAATAAACTTTTTTTAAAATTCCTAATAATGTTTGAATCTGCTTTCGTATTTTTTTTAAAAATGTGTTTCAGAAAAATTATAAAAAACAAACTTCCAAAATCAATAAGTAATAAAATCTATATGTTTATTTTGGGTAAATACTATAAATCAAATCTGGTCCAGTCTTTTATGAAAAAGTTATTACAGGGACTTCTGTTTAAGATGGCAGCATAGGAGCCACACCAAACCAAGCTAGGGAGGGATTTAAGTAAAACCCCAAGAAAACACATGCTTCTTCTGAAAAATGAAGGAGTACAGGTTATTCTTAGACACAGCCGAGAAGCCGGAGACACCAACATCAACCAGAAAAGAGGAAAATGGCCAGAGTCCCACTGACGCACTTGCGACCTGCAGATCTGCATGATACGTGCAGCCTGCCTGGCAATGCTCTGCCAGTCATGCCAAGTGGTGGCAGCAGCAGAGCCCAAGCAAGGGGATTTTTCAACTTCATCAGCCTCATTGCAAAATTTAAAAATCTGAAGGAAAGAAAGCTGAGATCAATTAAAGAGCTAATGGAAGGGACCCAAGTAGAACTGCGTGAGCAACTCCAGAAGTCGGAACTCTCCAATCCCCCACCATCATAATCGTGAACTTCCAGCATTTAGCCACCAGTAGTAATGCAGCCAGCCCAGTTGATCAGAGCTCCAGCTCCACAGCACAACACGGAGGGACCGAGGTGGGCACTCTGTGTAGGTGAGACTGGAAGCCACCCCAATAGGTAATGAGGCTGACAAAAAACAAAAACAAAAAAACAAAAAACAGGTACATAGGCCTGCATTGGAAGAGCAAATCTCTCTTCCCTTTTCAGGGCAGTTGGTGGGTTATATATTCTTGGTTGGCTTTACAATTTTCAAATAACCTGTATTTGGGTGTTGAATATTGTTGTATTTAATGCTTTAATATTTAGGAGGACTTTGTCTTTTCCTTCTGTCATTATTGGGGGCAGGGTCTGATCCAGATCCAGGTTGACCTGGAACCCAATTCAGAACAGAAATCCCTACCCTACAGCTGACAAGATTAAGGATGTAGAAAAACACATATCATTAAGGGAATTTTGCTTTATAAGACTATCTATTTGTTTTAATCACCACAATTGCATGCTTTGTGCTGCTTTTATTGATTGTATAAGTTGCTTGGGTGAAGTTTGGAATTTTCCAGTAAATTGTTCCACCCAGCCAACTAGAACACTTGTTTAGCAAGCAAACTCAACACCTAGGATTACTTCTCTGGCTGGATTGGGGTACAAGAGCTGCACCTGGCACCTTAAATTCATATCCTGGAAGTATATATAAGTGTACTGTCACATCTAACTACACTGCAAATAAGTGGAAAACCCAAGCATCAAATCAATTCAGGATGTAAAAGTCAATACATTATAATACAAGAAACACAAAGAATCAAGACAATATAGTCACACAAAAATTACAAATCCATCAGAAGTGATCACCAATGAGACTGTTTTAGATGAAATGCCTGACAAAGATTCCAAGAAAATAATGGTATCTATGCTCAAAGAAATCAGAGAAGAAATGAAGGGAATCAAAGAAGAAAACAAACTTCTGAAAGAGAACACAGGAAGCCAACTTAATGAAATAAGGAGGTCATTATAAGACATGAGTAAGAAAATAGAAATACTGAAGAAAACCCAGGCTAAAATCCTAGCTCTGAAGAATACAGTCACTGAAATAAAATCTCTGTGAAAAGTCTCACCAGTAGAATGGATGAAGGAGAGAACAAAATATCTGAACTAGATGACCAGGCGGCAGACCTAATACAGTCCAAAAAAGAGAAAGGAAAGCTAATAGGAAGGTATGAATGGGAATTTCAAGATATCCAGGAAAATATGTAAAGGTCAAACATAAGAATTCAGGGTATAATAGAAGGAGAAGAATTTCAATCCAGAAGCTTAGTAGGTGTTTTCAACAAAATCATAGAAGAAAAATTTTCCACAAATTGTGGGGGGAAATGCCAAAGCAGATACAAGAAGCTTTTAGAACACCAAACAGACAAAACCTGGAAATAACCTCTCCTTACCATGATACAATTAAACTACTAAACACGCAAACTAAAGAAAATAAATTGAAAGCAGTTAGAGAGAAAAAGGAAATCACCTACAAAGGCAATTCCTTCAGAATAACTGCAGATTACTCAACACAAACTTTAAAAGCCAGAAGGAATATGGAAATAATCCCTTGTACTCTATCTGGCCACAATGGGATTAAACTGCAAATCAGCAACAAGAAAAACTAGAGAGCATACAGAAATTCATGGAGACTAAACAGCACACTATTGAATGATCAATGGGTCACTGAAGAAATCAAAAAGGAAATCAATAAATTCATAAAATCAAATGATGATGATAATACAGCATACCAAAACTTTTGGGACAAATTGAAGGCATTCCTAAGAGGGAAATTTATAGCTCTAAGTGCCTATATTAAGAAATTAGAGAGTTCACAAATAAACAATTTAATGCTTCGCCTTAAGGCCTTGGAAAATGAAAAACAAAGCAAACCAAAAATCAGTAGATGAGAAGAAATAATAAAGACTGGGGCATAAATTAATGAAGTAGAAACAAAAAAAAAAATCCAAAGAAACAAAGAGTTGGTTCTTTGAAAGGATAAACAAGATTGATAAACCCTTAGCAAATCTAACCAAAAGAAAGAGGGAAGATGGGCTGGAGAGATGGCTTAGCGGTTAAGCACTTGCCTGTGAAGCCTAAGGATCATGGTTCGAGGCTCGATTCCCCAGGACCCACGTTAGCCAGATGCACAAGGGGGCGCACACGTCTGGAGTTCATTTACAGTGGCTGGAGGCCCTGGCGTGCCCATTCTCTCTCTATCTGCCTCTTTCTCTCTCTGTCTGTCACTCTCAAATAAATAAATAAAAATGAACAAAATAGTTAAAAAAAAAGAAAGAGGTAAGAGACAAAAAATTAATAAGATTAGAGAGGAAAAAGGCACCATTACAACAGATACCAAAGAAATTCAGAAAATCATAAGGACATACTTTAAGAATATATATGCCGGGGCTGGAGAGGTGGCTTAGTGGTTAAGGTGTTTGCCTGCAAAGCCAAAGGACCTTGGTTAGATTCCCCAGGAAACATGTAAAACAGATGCACAAGTTGGTGCACACATCTGGAGTTCATTTACAGTGGCTAGAAGCCCTGGCATGCCCATTCTCTCTCTCTCTCTCTCCGTCTCTCAAAATAAATAAATAAATATAAATAAAATATTTTTAAAAGAATATATATACCTCTAAATTTGAAAATCTGAAAGAAATGGATGATTTCCTTGATTCATATGACCCACCAAATTAAATCAAGGTGAGAAAACCATTTAAATAGACCTACAACAAGTACAGAGATCCAAGCAGTTATTAAAAGTCTCCAAACTAAAAACAGTGAAGGCCCAGATGGATTCACTGGTGAATTTTACCAGACCTTCACAGAAGAATCAACACCACTGGGTCTCAAACTTTTCCATAAAATAGAAAAGGAAGGAATTCTACCAAACTCTTTCTATGAAGCCAACATCACCCTCATACCAAAACCAGAAAAAGAGAGAACAAAAAAAGAAAATTACAGACCAATCTCCCTCATGAACATAGATGCAAAATTTCTGAACAAAATATTGGCAAACAGAACACAAAAATATATCAAAAAGATTATCCACCCTGACCAAGTTGGCCTTATTCAGAGATATATGGTTCAACATATGCAAATCAATAAATGTAATACATCATATAAATGGTCTTAAGGACAAAAATCACATGATCATTTCAAGAGATGCAGAAAAGGCATTCAACAAAATCCAACATCCTTTCATGTTAAAAGTATTAAAGAAACTGGGAATAGAAGGAACATATCTCAACATAATAAAAGCTATTTATGACAAACTTACAGCCCACATAATACTAAATGAAGAAAAACTTGAAGCTTTTCCACTAAATTCTAGAACAAAACAAGGGTGTCCACTGTCCCCACTTTTCTTTAATAGAGAACTGGAAGTCTTAGCTAGAGCAATAAGGCAAGAGACACTCATAAAAGGGATACAAATTGGAAAGGAAGAGATCAAATTACCACCATTTGCAGATGATATGATTCTATACATAAAAGACCCTAAAAACTCTACCAGGAAACTATCAGAGCTGATAAAGACTTTTAGCAATGTAGCAGGATACAAAATAAATATACAGAAATTGGTAGCTTTCCTATATACTAACAACAAACATGTGGAGGAGGATGAAATCATGATGTCTCCCATTCATAATTGCCTCAAAAAATAAAAAAAAGCAACTTGGAATAAACATAACCAAGGAAGTGAAGGACCTCTACAATGAAAACTTTAAAACACTCAAGCAAGCAATTGCAGAAGACACAAGGAAATGGAAAGACATCCCATGTTCTTGGATTGGGAGAAGCAATATTGTGAAAATGTCAATCCTACCAAAAGCAATCTACACATTTGATGCAGTGTCCATTAAAACTCTAATGGCATTCTTCACAAGAATATAAAAAACAATCCTAAAATTTATTTGGAAGCACAAGAAACCTTGAATAGCCAAACAATTTTGAGCAACGAAAATAAAGCTGGTGGTATCATCATACCCAATTTTAAGCTATATTACAAAGCCATAATAACAAAAACAGCATGTTGTGCCACAAAGACAGACATGTACATCAATGGAAGATAATAGAGGACCCAGATGTTAATCCAGGCAGCTACAGCCATCTGGTTTTTGACAAAAATGCAAAAAAATATTCATTGGAGAAAAGACAGCCTCTTCAACAAGTGGTGCTGGGAAAATTGGATATCTATATGTAGAAAGATGAAAATAGATCCTTGTCTTTCTCCATGCACAAGAATCAAATCTAAGTGGATGAGTGACCTTACTATCAGACCTGAAACTCTGAAATTGCTAGAGGAAGAGGTATGGGAAACCCTTCAACATATTGGCATAGGTAATGACTTTCTGAATATAACCCCAATTGCTCAGAAAACAAAACCACTAATCAACCACTGGGAACTCATGAAATTACAAAGCTTTTGTACAGCAAAGGACACTCTAAATAGAACAAAGAGAGAACCTACAGAATGGGAGAAACTCTTTGCTATCTACACATCTGACAGGGGATTAATATCCAGAATATACAAAGAAATCAAAAAACAGAACAATAAGAAATCAAACAATCCAATTAAAAAAAAGGGGGGCTATTGAACTAAATAGAGAGTTCTCATCAGAAGAAAAACAGATGGCATTTAAACATCTTAGCCATCAGGGAAATGCAAATTAAAACTACCTTGAGATTCCATCTCTCTCCTGTCAGAATGGCTACTATCAAGAAATGACAATAAATGTTGACAAGGATGCAGTAAAAGGGGAGCCCTTCTGCACTGTTTGTGGGAATGTAATCTGGTACAGCCATTGTGGAAATCAGTGTGGAGGTTTTTGAGACAGATAAAAATAGATTTGCCATATGATCCAGCTATAGCACTCCTAGGCATATATCGTAATGACTCTTCTTACTAATTTAGAAATACTTACACAACCATGTTTATTGCTGCTCTATTCACAATAACTAGGAAATGGAACCAGCCTCCATATCCACGCACAGATGAATGGATAATAAAGATGTGGCACATTTACACAATAGAGTTCTATTCAAAGGTAAAGAAAAATGAAATTTGCAGGGAAATGGATGGATCTAGAAAGGATTATACTAAGTGAGATAACCCAGGCCCAGAAAGCCAAACGTCACATGTTCTCTCTCATGTGTTGATCCTAGCTACAAATGTATAGACTTGTGTGTGAGCTGGAACCAGAAATCAGTAGCAGAGGCCCATAAGCTAGAAAAAGGCTATAAGGGAGGGAGGAGAGGGAAGGACTTTAGGGGGTGGTATTGTATATATGTAAGTAGAAGAACAGATTACAGGGAGGGGAAAGGCCTAAGCTAGGTCAGTGGAAGAGATTGTATAAAAGAAAGGTTGGGGGGGGGGTCAATCAAAATTCAAGATATTCTGAATAAGACATATGAAAATCTACTTTCTTGAATAATGGCACATCCAGAAGCCACAGATTGTTACTAGAAAAATTTCAGTGCCAGAGGTGGGATACCTTCCAGTGCGTTGTTGATCAGGAAGGTCCCTGTTGCCTCCAAAATAGTATAGGTTATCGTCAAGGCCCTTGGTTTCCCATGAGAAAGAGATGGTAACACCCTATTGCTGAAGATTTAACATGCTTGAGCGGCAAAGTCACTGAGAATTCAAGCTGCTACTGAGCAGAAAATCTTCTCCCTATAGCCCAGCCAACTGAAAGCTGGAAAAAGCTGCACTGTATGCAGCCTTATGGGAGACAGAAGTTATCAGCAGTGAAAACAGTGGATACTGAAAGCCTCAAGTTTGGTCGGACAGTTTGACTGAACGAGTGCAATAGTGGCATATCTGCTCTGAGGAAAACCAACTGCTCTTTAATTGGATTGAAGGCCTGCTCTATGGGAGTGAATACATACCTGGTACTGAAAACTTAATCAAAAGCCTATGGCAGGGGAGGTCATGAGCCTTAGGGGTAGAAAGCCTGCTCTTGTCTGCATAAATGCATATATTACTCTCACCAAATTGCCCTGAAAGCACTACACTTAATGTCCATATTCATATATTAATGTTACTCTCACTTCTGGTTAGAGAAGCTTCTCTTTTCAGATGGCAATGACCACTGGGATGACCCAAAAGCAACATAGTGCTGAGAAGAAGAGACAGATGAGTGTCCAGCACTGAAACATTTCATACTCTCCAAGGTTCAGGGTCCATTGTGGAAGAGGTGGTGGAAAGAATGTAAGAGCCAAAGGAAGGGTAACACTCCTTACATACAACTGTCCAGACAGAAATTGGCCTCGATAACTAAGACATCACAGTGCCTCGCAATAACTACACAAGACCTTCATAATAGGAGCAAAAGATGATGACATCAAATTAGAAAAGAGACTAATGGAGAGAGGGAGGGGATATGATGGAGAGTAGAGTTGTGAAGGGGAAAGTAGGGGAGGGAAGGGAAATACCATGGTTTGTTGTCTGTAAGTATAGATGTTGTCAATAACATATACATATTGACATGTATTGACACATACATATATATGTACATGTTATTGACATATTCAGAAACAGTTATTTCAAAAGGCCTTTTATTAAAAGTCTTATGGTAAGGACAATGAAAGTTTTTGTTGGTAGTTATAAGATGGACTGACTGAAAAAGATAAACTGAAGAGAAAACTTAAAATATTGGATTTTAAATGTCTGATGAAAAAGATTGTTACAGAGTGGTTACATAGGTTATAAAGTAAAAGATGTAGATGAAGGTATAATTAAAATATGTAGATGAAGGTATGTGTAAAGAAGGATAAAGACAAAGCACTTGATCAGATTATAGACTTCTTGAGATATAAAATGACTATTAGCCTAGGACTTACATCAGATTAATAAAGGAAGGCCCTGGCTGGTAGCAGGTTACTATGGTATTCAGGCTGTAAACTTAAACTTATTGATGTTAATCTGGTCGTAATAATGGTTATGAAAGGTTGAATTTAGAGTACCCAACCAAGTTAGCTAAGTTCCTCTATTTGTCAGCCTTTTAACTAAAGCTTAAGGTTAAAATGGACTCATTAATATTTAATTCTCTCCTGAGGTTATTATATCTAAAACCCTGCCTCAAAAAAAAATCTCACAGAGGAATTAATTACTCTTTTTTTCTGCTGTTTTTTAAGATAAATAGACCACATTTGGAGACACTGAACAGTATTTACCTGTCATACACTTGAAAACTATTTCCTTCATGGTGAACAGTAAAAGAAAATTCTAAACAAAGTTATATTGTGATTTAAGATGTAATTCCTCAATTCCTCCAAAAATCAGTCATAATACTTTAAATTTAATGTATGTCATGACTGAACAGGTTGACCAAAGTACCACAGGCAGAAGTATAGAGTTGATTAAGGTACGAATAGTTATAGATTGTGTCATGAAATGTTGTGTATGTTTTGTGTATGATTTGGAGGAGACTGAAAATATTTATTTTTGGCTCAGCAGTTAAAGGTGCTTCTTTGCAAAGCCAGATGCACATAGTAGTGCATGCATTTGGAGATTGTTTTCAGTGGCAAGTGGCTCTGGCATGCCCATTCCCTCTTTTCCATGAGACTTGTCTCCTTTTTTCATTAGATCATGGCAGTTTAATCCAGTTCCTCTATTCTTTGGGTATGTTAGATATAGCTGAATTAATTTCAGAAACTGACTTATAGATTGGAAGGCATCTTATTTAGCTTTTAAAAGTGCTAAATCTCCTGACAATATATATATGTATTAAAAATATCTCAATTGTAAATTTTTTATGCCTTCATATTTAAGCCAAAAACATTACTACATAATATAGATTTCTTGTTTATTTTCAATTTTGTTAGCAAACCTTTTGTTCATAGTTTACTCTCTGTAGCCTCGTGTGCTTTAAATATATAAACTCTGTTTTTTGTTAATATCAGACTTTTCCAGATATTAGAACATTGTAATTTGGTTTATACAAAGTCCATGATGTTTGGCTATCTGTAATTTTAAGATGGTTCTTGTCTTGTTCATGCTGGTTTTGCTGGGTGATTGTCACTGAGGTTATAATCTAAGTCTTATAAAAAGTGACTCACTGTGATTTTGTTCTTACAGAAACTGAAGAAACCTATGTCTAGGGAAATCTACTGTATACAAACAATGTTGATATAGTTTGTCTGAGCTTCATATAACAGTCAAAGTATTTCTTTAGTTAAGCCTTAAAATTGTTCAATGGTGATAGGTACTTATTTAAGAAATTACTTTGTGTCTGTCATATTGTCTCTAATGTATGTTAAAATTGGGCTTCCTTAACTCAACACTTCAGGAACTCCAGCTAGGCACACTTTGCATATCTTTAGATTGAAATCTCAAACCCACCACCACACCTTAAGATCTTCCCAGTGATACCGCTTCCAGGCAGGTGGCTGTAGATGCAAACTACAAACTAATAAAACACTGAATATATAGGGGGTCATCTATTCAAACTACTGCAATCACCCAGTAAGAAAAATATAACTATACTATAAATAAAGATTCAGACTAATAGGCTCCCCTGTCTGATACTGGCTTACAATATTAAACTCTAACATGAACTCATGCCTTCTGCCTCTGCCTGTGCCTGATTACTTCTGAACTTCACCTACCCTGATCCTAGCTCCTCCTACTTGCCTTAGCCAGAATCAGAGCTATTCCTTGGGCCCCCTCCTTCCTTAGCCCTTACCCTACCTCATCCAGAGTTCAGTACACCGTCACACCAAGGGACACTCTCAAATTTAAACTCTCACATATTCCTATACTTCCCCTGATCCCAAAATGCTCCTCTTAAATAACTGATGTCCCTCTGCCTCCTCTCCCTTGCCCCAAGCCCTCTATCCCTCACCTCTGAATGCTTATCCTCCCCTTGCACCTAGCATTTTGATATCATAGCTGTTGACAAGGGTAACAAGCTCCTTAATTCTACCTTCTGTCCTCTCATGGGGTACATAGAGCCCATCTCCCTCATCTTTTCTATAACAAATGTCACCAGGAGCTACCCAGCTCAATACAGGAATGGTACAAGAGAAGTCTTTGTTTCATTCAGAACCAAGTCATAACAGCATGCTACACTGGTGCTGACTATTGATCTCTCCACCCTGCCACCTCTAGCCATCATGGATGGGCCTCCTCATCACCTGCCCTGAAGGGAGACCCATTGACCTCATTATCCAGCCTCTCCCATAAGAACTCATCCACCCCTACAGTCAGCATTAAAAAAAATTAACCTTCATATCTTATCATTAACAAAAGGCTGGAATGTTAGGTCGGACAGGCTCCCAAAATGGAGTCACCAAGGATGGCATAATGGCGACAGGCATAAGGAAGTAGATTATCCACATTCCTCAAGAAACCACCCATCATTATCCATTCCTTGCCTAACAATGTCCCCAGGTCTAGGTTTCCTGCCCCCTTATCTCATAAATAGCCTGGTCACTGTTCTGGTTTCACACCCTGGCTACCTTATATCTCCCCTAAAGGAACATTTTTTATTCAACTTTTCCCTTCCTCCCCTTCCCCCAACTGAAGAAACCCTATAATGCCCATTATCTGAAAAGTCAGGTTGGCTGTGCTCCTCTCTTATGAGCCATCCCTGGAAGCTTGTGCTTTTCCCAAAGAAAAGCTTTCATCTCTGCCTCAGAGTAGTTTGTGTGGTCTTGGTCACTCCCAAACCTTACATTCACCTTGGTCAAGTGGGTTGTGGTCGTTTGATGCAGGTGTCCCCCATAAACATAGGTGTTTTGAATGGTAGGTTGCCAGCTGATAGCAATTCGGGAATTAATGTCTCTTGGAGGCAGCGTATTGTTGGGGGGGGGGTTATGGATATTATATCTAGCTCTCTCTTGCTAGTGTTTGTCACACTCTCCTGGTTCTGTTGTCCACCTGGTGTTGGCCAGGAAGTGATGTCCACCCTCTGCTTATGCCATCATTTTCCCTGTCATCATAGAGCCTCCCCCTCAAGCCTGTAAGTCAAAATAAACCTCTTTTTTCCCCACAAGCTGCTGTTGGTTGGGTGATTTCTACCAGCAATGTGAACCTGACTGCAACAGTAATGTTGGTACTGACAAGGGGTGTCATTTGCTGCTAGACACCTGACTGTGTAGCTTGGGCCATTTGGAGCTGATTTTCAAGAGGAATGTGAAAGGATTTGAAACCTTGGCCTAAGAGATGCCCTGCAGTGCTATAAGTACAACTTGACGGACTACTCTGGACAGAGTTGAAAGACCTGAATGCAATAAGAACTATGGACTGTGAAGTTTGGCTTATGAGGTTGAGAAAGAGTTTTGCCTGGACTGAGCTAAAAGCAGTTTGTGTGAGAGTCTTGCTGCTATCCCTGTGTCCTGAGAAGTTGTGCAGGGTTGCATTGCATAGAAATGGACTGGTATGAGCAGAGGAATATGGCAGAGAAAAAATGAAATTTTTGGACCTAAACTGCTGCTCATTCACCTGCAAATTGTTTGAGAGATTACAACCATTGAGATTGAGCCAGCTGTTCTGCACTGGGGCAGCAGGAAGAATGTAGACTCTTTTGAAGGGATCTGAATGCTCAAGGAGTGTCCTGTTCTTCAGTCTGATTTATTTCCCCCTGGATTAACAAATTGGCACCCTACCTGGTATTGTGGAGTATAAGAAATGCAGGAAAGAGAGGGTCATTGAGTTTGCAAAATGGTCTTGTGTTTTGGAAATGGTCATTGTCAGTGTGAAGCAGGTTTGCTGGATGCCAGCATGGAGATCCCATTGGGCCATGAGGATGAACCATGAGTTGCAATGGAGACCCAGGGGAGATGCTGGGACCATTAGATGACTGCTAAGGAGAGCTGCTGGCCCCAGATGAAGTTTTCCAGGACTGTGAGTAGCCTAGCTAGAGGGGCAGAATTGGAACTCCAGAGACTTGTTGCTGTTTAGAATTATTGGACTTGGAGATTTGTCACTGGCCAGAGTTGTTGGACTTAGAGCTACAGAGTTTGATGTTTGCCATGGTTATTTTAAATCTTGTATTGATTGAATATTTCTTTGCTCTGCCCAATGCCATCTTTTGCAGTGTAAATGTTTATTCTGTACCATTATGAGTTTTTTGGGGGGTGGTTTTTGGTATTATGGCTCAGTTAAAGGACCTTGGATTATGACGATGTATGAACATCATTGGAACTGATAAAAAAAAAACTATGGGGACTTTAAAAGTTGGATGAATGCATTGCATATTCCATCATGTATGGTTATCAGCATATGGGGGCCAGGGGTAGAATGTGCTGGTTTGATTCAGTTGTCCCCCATGAACTTAAGTGTTCTGAATGCTAGGTATCCAGCTGATGGATATTTGGGAATTAATGCCTCCTGGAGGCAGTGTATTGTTGGGGGTAAGCTTTTGGGTATTACATCCAGTTCTCACTTGCTAGTGTTTGGCACACTCTCCTGGTCCTTTGTCTACCTGATGTTGGTCAGGAAGTGATGTTTACCCTCTGCTCATTGCATCATTTTCCCTGCTATCATGGAGCTTCCCCCACAAGATATGATTGATCCATCATATCAATATATCAAAATATATATATAGCATATAAATGGACTCAAGAACAAAAATCACAGGATCATCTCAATAGACACAAAAAGGGCATGTGCATTTGTAATAAGAGTCCTAAAGAAACTGGGACTGTAAGAAACATCTCAATATAATAAAGGCTTTTTATGACAAACCTATAGCCAACATTATACTAAATAAGAAAACTTGAAGCATTTCTGCTAAAATCAGGAACAAGACAAGGGTTTCTACTCTTTCTATTTTTATTTAATATAGTACTGGAAATCTTAGTTAGATACAACAATAAGACAAGAGACACAAATAAAAGGGATACAAATAGGAAAGGAAGAAGTCAAATTATCATTATTTGCAGATGATATGATTCATAAGGGACCCTAAAGACTCTACCAAAAGACTGCTAGAGTTGGTAAATGTTTTCAGTAAATTAAGAAACAAAATTAGTACACATAAATCAGTAGCCTTCCTATGTACAAATGAAAAATGTGCTGGGGATAAAATCAAGGAAACACTCTCATTCACAATTGTCTAAATAAATAAATGAATAAATAATCTTTAAATAAACCTAACAAAGGAAGTGAAGGATCTCTACAGTGAAAACTTTAAAACACTCAAGAGAGAAATTGAAGACACCATGAAATGGAAATACATCCCATGTTCATGGATTGAAAGAATTGATATTGTAAAAGTGTCTGTCATACCAAAAACAATAGATATAATGCAATCCCCATGAAAATTCATGTGGCATTATTTACTGAAATAGAAAAACAAATCCAAAAATTCATTTGAAAACAGAAAAAAATCTTGCATAGCCATAACAATTCTGAGCATAAACAAATAAATTAATAAATAAGGCTGGATCACCATACCTGATTTTAAGATATATTACCAAACCAAAGTGGCAAAAACAGCATGATACTGGTACAAAAACATACATGTAGATCAATGCAACAGAATAGAAAAACCAGATGTAAACCCCGGCAGCTACAACCATCTTATCTTTGACAAAAATGTGAAAAATATTCACAAAGGAAAAGACAGCTTCTTTAGCAAATTATTCTCAGAAAATTACATATCTTTATGTAGAAAGATGAAATTTGATTTTTCTCTCCATGCACAAGAATCAAGTCCAAGTGAATCACAGACCTTAATATCAGACCTGAAACTCTGAAAAACTCTAGGGGAAAAAAGTAGGGGAAACATTTCAACATAAATGCCTATGCAAGGACTTTCTGAATAGAACCCAGTTTCTAGGGAGTATGACAATGGAACAACATTAGAACCTCATAAATTTACAAAGCTTTTGTACAGCAAAGAGCACTGTGAATAGAGGAAAGAGGTAGTCCACAGAATGGGAGAAAAAATCTTTGTGAGCTACACATCTGATAGAGGATTAATATTTTTTACGATTTACAAAGAACTCAAAAAGCAAAATAATAAGAAATCAAACAACCCAATCAAAAGCTGGGCTATGGAACTAAATAGAGAGTTCTCAAAAGAAGAAATACAGATGGCCAACAAACATCTAAAAACATCCTTGATCATCAGAGAAAAGCAAATTAAAACTACTTTGAGATTCTATCTCACTCCTGTCAGAATGACTATTATCAATAAAACAAATGGCAGGTGCTGGTGAGGGTGTGGAAAAAAGAGGAACCCTTCTACACTATTGGTGGGAATGTAAACTGATACAGCCATTGTGGAAATCATTGTGGTGGTTCCTGAGACAGCTAAAAATAGATTTACTATACAACCCAGCTATTCCACTCCTTGTCATACCTTAAGGACTATCATACCCTAAGGACTCTACTTGTTACTTTAGTTGTTCAGCCATGTTTGTTGGTGCTTTATTCACAATAGCTAGGAAATAGAACCGACCTAGAGACTCTTCCACTGATAAGTGGATAATGAAGAGGTGGTATATTTTCACAATGGAGTTTCACTCAGCTATAAAGAAAAATGAAATTAGAGGAAAATGGATAGGTCTGAAAAAAGATAAGTGCAGTAACCCAGGTTCAGAAAGTCAAATGCTTCATGTTTTCTCTCATATGTAGATCCCCAATTCAAATGTTTAGATTTATTTCTTTTTGTTTTTATTCAGTAATTTTACAGAGAAAGAGAGAGAGAGAGAAAGGAAGAGAGAGAGAGAGAAAGGAAGAGAGAGAGAGAGAGAGAGCATGGGCATGCCCGGGCCTCTGGCCACTACAAACAAACTCCAGATGCACGTAACACCTTGTGCATCTGGCTTACATGGGTCTTGGGGAATTGAACCTAGGTCCTCTGGAGTTACAGGCAAGCACCTTAACCACTATGCCATCTCTCCAGCCCCAAACATTTAGATTTGTATGTGAGTTGGAATAAAAGTCAGTAGTAGAGACCAAGAAGCTAGAAAGTGGGTATGAGGGAGGGAAGTGAGGGGAGGGCTTAAGAGGGGAGGGCTTAAGAGGAGGGTATAGTAGATATTTAAATAGATGGGCAGAATACTGGGATAAAATGATCTAAGACAAGGGGATGGAGGAGAAGAGGGTGAGAAAAGGCTTAAACAAAATTTAGTTTATGAATAAGCTATGTGGAAACCTACTTCTTCACTAGCAAACAATATATATGTTAAAAAAGAGTATCTGCAGAAGTATCTTAGGGAGTGAATAATAATGTACCCAGAAGCCATAGAATGTTATTAGAAAATTTCAGTTCCAGGGGTGGAATACTTTCCAGTGAGTTGTTGGCCAGGGAGGCTCCTGATACCCCCAGAACATTACAGACTATTGCCCAAAGCTCTTGGTTTCCAACAGAGCTAGATGGTAAGACCCTATTGCTAAAGAATCCACATACTTGGGCTTCAGGTCACTGAGAACTCAAAGTAGAGCTGAGCTGGTAGCCTCCTGTCTGTTGACTAGCTATCAGGATGCTGGAAAGAGCTACGCAGCCTATTGGGGGAGAAAAGTCGATGGTCTTAACTAGCAGTGGACCCTGCAAGCTTTATGGCTGGACAGCCAGGCCAAATATACCAACTGGTACAATGGTGGCATATCTCTTATGGGAGAAACCAACTGCTCTCTGAGTCAAATCCAAATCAAAAGCCTATGGAGGGCAGGAGAGGTGGCTTAGCAGTTAAGGCACTTGCCTGCAAAGCCGAAGGACCCAGGTTTGATTCCACAGGATCCACATAAGCCAGATACACAAGCTGGTGCATGCATTTGGAGTTCATTTGCAGTGGCTGGATACCTTGACATGCCCATTCTCTCTCTTCCTCTCTCTCTCTCTGCCTCTTTCTCACTTTCAAATAAATAAAAATAATTTTTTAAGAAAAACATGGATGGAGAAGTCATAAGCCCTAGGATAGAATCTACTACTGTTGTCTGGCTAACTGCATATGTCAAGCCCACCGTACTGCCCTCTAAATACTTGTGTTTATGCCCATATATTAATGTTACTGTCAGTTTTGGTTAGAGAAGCTTCTCTTTTCATATGGTGGTGACCACTGGGGAGACTCAAACTCACCAAAGTGCTGAGAAGAAGTGACAGTGGATGTTTAGCACTAAGTGAGACATCTCTATCACACTCCAATGCTCAGGGACCATTGAGAAAGAAGTGGCAGAAAGAATGTAAGAGGCAAACAAAGGGGAGGAGTGCTTACAATACTGTCTTCCAAACACAAAGTGGCAATGGTATTCATAACCTCACAGTGGTTGATGCTACCTACATATGACCTGCATAATAGGAGGGAAAAAAAAAAGACATCTAAATAAAAGAGAAAAAATAGAAGAGAGACTAGTTGAAAAGATAAAGGAATTTAGTGGAGGGATTTGGGAGGGGCAAAAGGAGTGTTGAGAGGGGATTATGATAATAGTATATTAATTATTATTATTATTGTAATTGTTATTATCATTATTGTTATTTGGTTTTTCAAGGTAGGGTCTCACTCTAGCCCAGGCTGACCTGGAATTCACTATGTAGTCTCAGGTGGCCTTGAACTTATGGTGATCCTCCTACCTCTGCCTCCCAAGTGCTGGGATTAAAGGCATGTGTTGTCACATCTGGCATGGTATATTATTTATATTTATGTAAATTGTCAATAAAAGTTTTAAAACATCCTGTTTGGTAGACTAGTTAAAAAGAAGAAGGGGACCAGCAGAAAAGGGATGAGAGAGGGGACAAAAGAAATCAATGGAAAGAGATTATGATCAAAATAGATTATGTATATGAAAATTTTTATTAAAATAAAATTCTGTTTTGACCCTACTTTTCCTCCTTACCATTTTATCAGTCTTCTTGGAAAGATTCTACTTTTTCTCCATTCTTAAATCCTCTGCAATCAGCTTCATTCTCAAAACACCACCACAATCTCTCGGACTGAGTTCCTTAAGTCATTGCACATTGCAAATCCAAGGGTCAGTGGAGAGAGAGCCCACTCCCAGGTGACCTGTTGGCCATGTTCTGAGCACTGAATCTCTTGGCACAAGTGCTTTAAGGCTATCTCTGGCTTTTCTCTGGCACTCATTTCCTGGTGAGACCAAGCACTCCCAAATAAATATTGTTTCCTTCCCCACCAGTCCTGTGATGTCAGGCGCCAAATCCAGCTACCTACCAGATCTGTAGTGGGAATGCTCAGACCATCTTGGTTCTGTGTAGGTTGGCATGGCTCCCTCATTATGTTCTCACTCACTGATAGCTAGCTATCAGGAAGGGCTGCCTGAGTATCAGGATGGTCCAAGGAACTGCAGTCACATATTTGTGTTGGTACCATAAGTCAGCCATTGATTTTTAGTTCTGTCCAGTGAGTGAAGGTAAGATGGGTTGTCCAAGAAAGTGGCTACAAATGAGTTCAGCCTGGGCTGGCATGGGACTTACCAAGTGTGTTATACTAATTCACAAGCCTCAGATCCAGTGAGCTCTGACCTCATCCCATCTGTTGCAGTCAGGTTCGCATTGCTGGCAGAAATCACCCAACCAAGAGCAGCTTGTGGGGAAAAAAAGGTTTATTTTGGCTTACAGGCTTGATGGGAAGCTCCACGATGGCAGAGGGAAATGATGGCATGAGTCGAGAGCAGAGGGTGGACATCACCCCCTGGCCAACATCAGGTGTACAACAGAAATAGGAGAGTGTACCAAACACTGGCAAGTGGAAACTGGCTATAACACCCATAAGCCTGCCCCCAACAATACACTGCTTCCAGGAGGTATTAATTCCCAAATCTTCATCAGCTGGGAACCTAGCATTCAGAACACCTAAGTTTATGGGGGACACCTGAATCAAACTGCCACATTCTGCCCCTGACCCCCATAAACAGATAACCATCTATGATGCAAAATGAAATGCATTCTTCCCACTTTAAAGTCCTCATAGTTTTTTTTAAATATTTTATTTTTATTTATTTATTTGAGAGAGGGAAAGAGGAGGAGAGGGGGAGGAGAGAGAGAATGGGCACACCAGGGCTTCCAGCTATTGCAAATGAACTCCAGATGCATGTGTCACCTTGTGCATCTGGCTTACATGGGTACTGGGGAATTGAACCCAGGTCCTTTGGCTTTGCAGGCAAGTGCCTTAACTGCTAAGCCATCTCTCCAGCCCCAGTCTTCATAATTTTTATCAATCCTAATGATGTTCAAACATCCCCACAGTTCAAAGTCTTTTAACTGAGCCATAATAACAAAAAAAAAAAAACACAAAACATAAAAGCACAGGATATACATTCACACTACAAAAGATGGCATTGGGCATAGCAAAGAAATATTCAACCAATACAAGATTTAAAACAACCAGGGCAAATATCAAACTCTGTAGTTCCAAGTCCAACAACTCTAGTCAGTAACAAATCTCCAAGTCCGATAATTTTAACCACTGACAAGTCTCTGGAGTTCCAATTCAGCCCCTCCAGCTAGGCTGTTCACAGTCCTGAAAAACTTCATCTGGGGCTGGCAGCTTTCCTTGGCAGCCATCTCATTGTCCTGGCATCTCCACTGGGTCTCCACTGCAATCCACGGTCCATCCTCATGGTTCCATCAGGTCTCCATGAAGGCAATCCTTAACAGACTTGCTTCACTCTGCCCATGGCTATTTCCAAACACAAGACCATGTTGCAAATGCAATGACCCTCTCTTTCTTGCTTTTCTTAAACTCCATAATACAAGGTAGGGTGCCAATTTGTTAATATGGGGGTGGGGATAAAGCAGACTTTGAAGAATGACACTCCTTGAACATTCAGATCCCTTCAAAAGAGTGTACATGCTTTCTGTTGCCCCAATGCAGGTCAGTTGACCCAATCTCAAAGGTTGTAATCTTTCATACAGTTGCAGCTGAATAGTCAGCAGTTTCAGTCCAATGATTTCATTTTTTCTGTGGCATATCCCTCTGCTCACACCAGTCCATTTCTATGCAAAGTAACCCTGCACAAGTTCTAAGGACACAGGCATAACAGCAAGACACACAAACTGCTTCTAGCCCAGTCCAGGCAAAGCTCTTTCTCAACCTCATAAGCCAAACCTTACAGTCCTTCATTATTACTGCATTTAGGTCTTTCAAATCTGAACAGAATAGTCCATCAAGCTGTACTTACAGCACTACAAGGCATCTCTTAGGTCAAGGTTTCAAATCCCTCAACATTCCTCTTGAAAATCAGCTTCAAAAGACCAAAGCCATACATTGAGGTGTCTAGCACCAACCCCACTACTGGTACCAAATTTACTGCTGGAGTCAGGTTCGCATTGCTGGACGAAATCACCCAACCAAGAGCAACTTGTGGGGAACAAGGTTTATTTTGGCTGACAGGCTTGAGGGGAAGCTCCATGATGGCTGCGGAAAATGATAGCATGAGCAGAGGGTAGACATCACCTCCTGGCCAACATCAAGTGGAAAACAGCAACAGGAAGGTGTGCCAAACACTGGCAAGGCGAAACTGGCTATAATACCTATAAGCCTGCCCCCAACATTCCAGTGTGTCCAAGAGGTGTTAATTCCTAAATCTCCATCAGTTGGGAACCTAGCATTCAGAACACCTAAGCTTATGGGGGACATCTGAATCAAACCACCATACCATACCATCCCCTCACTGTGGTTAAATCCTCCAGAATGGTCACATGGGCATCAGGGGTACATCCACACTTTCATAGCCTGGGAAGATTACAATCAGGCTTCTGCCATTGAAATATGTGTATCATGATGCCAAATACAGTGAACTTGACCTGATCATGACCTACTTCAAGTCTTTATGGGGAATAGGCTGTCTGGTCATCAATTCTTTCTCTCTACCTTCCTCCCTATTTGTTGCCTTCTCTCCTTCCCTCTCCACATTATTCTGCCATCTTAAACAAATGAGCCAATTAGCCTCATACCACACACACTTTATCTCATGTTTACTTGGCATTACAAGCTCTCCTAAAGATCCCACTCTGCTCACTGCCTCACTCCTCTGTCCTTCAGAATCCAGACCAGTTGGGTCTCTCCCCATCATATCCCACAGTTTTTTGGTCCAGATCACAAATAACCTCTCCTCTATCAAAGGCACCAGCAATTTTCAACCCATGTAATTCCATACAGCACTTGACCCAGCTGAGTATGTCCCATGTCTGGTGACATACTGTCCCATTTTCCCAGTCCCCAGGGCACTCCTCTCTTTTCTCACCCTCCTTTTCTTTTTCTTTTTTAAATGTTTTTATTTATTTATTTGAGAGAGAGGGAGAGAGGAAGAGGCAAAGAGAAAGAGAGAATGGGTATGCTAGAGCTTCCAGCCCCTATAAACAAGGTCCAGACATATGCACCCCCTTGTGCATCTGGCTTTTGTGTTTCCTGGGGAATCAAACCAGGGTCCTTAGGCTTCGCAGGCAAATGCCTTAACCACTAAGCTATTTCTCCAGCACTCTCCTTCCTCTTTTGACTACATCTAAACATCACCTTTTCTGTCTCCTCTTCTTGCCCTATCAGTTTTAGAAATCAACAAGATTTAGTCAGTAAGATTTCTTTTCTCTTAATTATATTATATTTATTTTATCTTCCTTTTCAGTGTTTGTGCTTGGTGTGCATATTTGATTGTATGTGAATGTGCATGTGGAGGGAATACTTGTACACATGTGTGCACATACTTGTAAAGACCAGAGGACAACTCAGATATCTTTCTAAATCACTTTACCGTTTTCTGCTTGTTTGTTTTTTTTTTTAATTGAGATACGGTTTCTCACTAAACCTAGAGTTCACTGATTCAGTTAGACTAGCTAGCCAGCAAGCCTCAAGAGATTCTTCCTGTCTCTACCTTCCTACCCTGGGTCTATAGACATGTACCACCATACCCAGCATTTCACATGGGTGCTGGGGATGCAAACTCAGGCCCTATGCTTGCATAGAATTTTACCCACTGAACCATCTCCCCAGTTCCTTTATACTCATTTTAAAGGTTCCACATAATCCATTTATAAATATAGAAGTTCTTCAGTTGTGTCTCCAGTTTTACCAGTCTCCTGAACTCAACAACCTATGTAACACTTCCAGGTGGATAGCAAATTAGCATCTCAAAGTCAACATGCCCCAATTTTTTTCTCTTTTCCTTCCTTCCTTTCTTCCTTCTTATATTTTTCTTTTTTATCTTTCCCATTATTTAACTTCTTTTTCTTTATTTGTAATCAGAAAGAGAAAGAGAGAGAGAGAGAAAATGGGCACACCAGGGCTTCTTGCCTCTGCAAACCAACTCCAAATACATATACCACCTTGTACATCTGGCTCTACATGGGTACTAGGAAATCAAACCAGTGCTGTCAAGCTTTGAAAGCAAGCATCCTTAACTGCAGAGCCATCTCTCCATACCTGTTTTACCTCTAGAGAATTTCAAGCATACCAATCACACAAGCTTGATGACTAACTCAGGGTCAGGTTTGTTTCTGTTTTGAAGCCAATCCCAGGCATGCTTTGTGATGGCTAATCTCAATTTTCAATTTACAGGATCTATAATCACCCAAGAAACAAGCCTTTGGGCCTATCTGTAAGAGAGTTTCTAGATGAGGTTAACTGAGATGGAAGATCCACCCTAACTATGGGAGGCACCATTCCCTGGTCTGTGGTCCTGGTCTGAATAAAAGGAAGAAAGCAACCTGAATGCCAGAATTCATCTCTCTCTGTTTCCAGACATTAGATGTAAGGTGATCAGCTGCATCATGCTCCTGCCTCCATACCTTCACTGTCTGATGGACTACACCCTCAAACTGAGCCAAATTAAACCTTTCCTTCCTTCCTTAAATTGCTTTTCTAGGCATTTTGTCCTAGCAACATGAAAAGTAACAAATATATGCATGTTGCATCATCCCACCTACATCTGTTTCAACCTGCATCTCTAAAAAAATAAGTCTTCGGTTATCCTGTCTAGTGCTAGAAGGCACTACATGAGCTACTGGGGGAAAGTGGCCAACATCTGTCCAAGCAACTCGAGGTCTAAACTACTCAGAAGCAAAGAAACTGATGTGATGCTTATACAAGTGCAATAGTGGCACATGGCCATGATGGGTAACCAACTGCTCTTGGATTGGCTAACAGATCCGTTCAGTGGAAAGGAACCAATAGTTGGAACTGGGAAACAAGTCAGAATCATATCCAGATAATGAGTTTGTTTTCCATTGTCAAGCTCCCACTAATCTTGGGCTACAAGAGGGTCTACACCCATTAAATTCTCTCTAAACTAATAATGGTTATCCCATTTAATCTGTGCTAATCTCACTCTCTGTTGGGTAATATGCTTCTCTTTTTCAGAGGGAAGTGGGACTTAAGGAGAGAAAGGACCAGGGCCTTTGCCAAAACCATAGAGGAATTGGGGAAATAAGCAAGAGTGCTGCTTTCTTGGTGAACCTGATATCAGCACAAGGGTGAAGGAGATAGACACTGAGGACACTGAACACCTACCAAAGCAGGGATCCAGAGGCTCCTAACAGCCCATTACTGAAGTAGTCTTAAAATGAACCCAACATGACTCAGGGAATTTCACAGGAGAGGGGGCAGAAAGATTTTAAGAGCCACAAGTTGGGACATTATGCACAGAGATATTGCCTCTTCCCCATAACTGACAGCTGCCCCCATAATGCATGACCCACAATCCCCATGGGGATGACTGATGTTACCAATGAGGAGGGTCCCTTTGGAGGGGTGGCAGGGATGAGGGAAATGATGGTACCAACATGTGCTATTTACATACTGAGTATGTCCACAACTAATAATAAAATAAAATAAGTCTTTGTTTATAATCATTGTTATTCCTTTATTCATAAAAATTAGAATTCCAAGCCAGTCATGGTGGCATACACCTTTAACCCCAGCACTCAGGAGGCAGAGGGAGGAGGATCACCCTGAGTTTGAGGCCACCCTGAGACTACATAGTGAATTTTAGGCCAGCCTGGGCTAGAATGAAACCCTACCCTGAAAACCGAAAAGAAAAACGAAAGAAAGAAAGAAAGAAAGAAAGAAAGAAAGAAAGAAAGAAAAAAGGCAAGTTAGAATTCCATAATATCATCTAATAGTCAATCCATGTGCAAATTTCTAATTGCCTCATAATTTTTTGCAGACAGAATCTGAGTAAGAGTTACACAGTGTAATTAGTAGATCTTTCAGTTGCTTTAAAAAAATATTCATTTATTTGCAAGGAGAGGGAGAGAGAATAGGCACACCAGGGTCTCCTGCCTCTGCAAATGAACTCCAGATGCATGTGCCATTTTGTGCATCAAGCTTTATGTGGGTACTGGGAATTCAAACCCAGGCTGTGAGGCTTTGCAAGTGCCTTTAGCCACTGAACCATCTCTCTGGCCCCTTTTAAGCCTCTTTTAATGTATAGGTTCACCTTCTTTGTCTTTTCCCTTTATTTGTTGAAACAAAGTCATTTGTCTTCCAGTTCCCCTCACTTTGGATTTAGCTGACTGCACCCCAGAGCATCATTTAGCAGGTCCCACCTGCCTCTCAATTACCTGCAAATTGGTCTTTTGATTCTGGAGGTGGTGGTTTGCCTTCCATCAGGAGGCAAATGATATATGCCTGTCTCTCTTCCTGTTGTATTCAGAGCAGTTTCTGTTTACTGCCCAAGCCCATTGCCTCAATAAGCCTGCCAAATAGTAGTGATTGTCAAATCCCACCATTCTTCTTCGTTAGCCAGAATACTGCTGTGAAGATAAATGGCCCCTTGCCTACTCTCCGGTTACTCTTAAGCGCACATTGCAGAGCAAAGGCAGAATAAGTGCTTGTTCCTTCCTTCTATGATCAACAGTTTTCCCAGGTGTGAGTTGGTTTCCTATCATTTTCCAACAGATCCCATGTAAGAGCTCATCAGTTTTGGTATGATCAGAAAGCTCATGGGCTTACACGTGTTGGATGATGTTGCAATGGTTCCAGTTTATCTTTATTAAGGTTCATGCTGCCCCAGCTTTCACAAACAGGGTCCATTCTAGTTGGCTGTTAGTCCTTTGGACAGAATCCTAATTGTCTTTGACAGCTTCCTTGGTAAGCTGACATCTTGAGATGCTCCAGGATCACTCTGACCATTTCTTGCCCCAGGTCAGCAAACCAGAATGTGTTTGTCAGCCTTTTGTCACTGTGATAAAACACCTGGGAGACTCTGCTTAAAGAAGAAACTGCTTATTTTGAGTCATGATTTCAGTCCATGTTCACCCAACTCCATTTGCCTTTGTCAAAGCTGAAATATCATTGCAGAGGAAAGCTGCTTATTTTGTGACATCCGTGAAGGAGAGAGAGACTATGGGGACAAGATGGCATGCCCTACTTCCTCCAGTCAGACCCCACCTCCAAGCCCATTCAGCTAAAACTCATCAACAGATAATTCACATATTGATGAGGTAAGCACCCTCATGATCCAATTACCTCTCAAGAGTGCCACCACTTGAGGGTCAAGCCTTCAATAGATGAGCCTATAGAGACATTTTATATCCCAAACATAATACGGAGAAATGGTGTCTTAATACCAGAGTCTAAGCCAGACATTGTGCCACATAACTCTAATTCCAGCACTCAGCAGGTTGAGTCATGAGAAGCTCCACAAGTCTAAGGCCAGCTTGGGCTACATAGTCAGTTCAAGGCCAGCCTGGAATATATAGCAAAACCCTGTCTCAAAAGCCAAAATAACAACAAAACAGTTTGAAGCCTGGCATAGTGGCTCATGCCTATAATCCCAGCACTGGAAAGGCTAATGCTGGAGAATTGTGAGTTCAAGGCCTACATAGTGAGGTCCTCTCTCAAAATACAAAATAAAACAATAACAACAGCAACAATATAAGCAATATAAGTGTGTTGGGTGACTGTTGACCTTGCATCAATTCAAAATAGATTTTTTTCTCTCCTCAAAACCAGCCCCTCCTTCAGTTTCCTCCACATCCACAAGTGGCCACTCCCTTCTTCTAGCTACTCAGGCCAAGCACCTGGGACTTAGTTTTCAGCCTCCTTCCTTCCTACCTACATCTGCTTTATGGGCAAACCTGCTATGTGGAGCTTCCCAATGTGCCCAAGTTCTAACACTGCCCCTCCTCTGGCTCACTGCAGGGGCGTCATCACTGGGCTCCTGTGTCTGCATTCTCTACATGGTAGCGAACATGTTCTTTCTAAAACCCTGACTCAGACCTTGTCACATCTTTGCTCAAAACCATTTGCAGGCTGTGGAGATGTGACCCAGTAGAATGCTTGCCTAGAGCATGCACAAAACCCTGGGTTCATCCTCAGAACAGTAGTATAAACCAGTCATGGTATGGCAAGCTTATAATTCAAGCACTCAGGGGGTAGAGTTGAGAGAAACAGAAATTCAAGTTTATCCTTGGCTACATAGCAAGTTAGAGGCCAGTTTAGGCTACATGAGACCCTGTCTTTAAAAAAAATAGAACAGTGCAGCGCAATCTGAGGATGCCAGTGCCACAGAAATGAAGAGGCCTCCAGGGACTACTTAAGTCAGGGACTGTGTGATGTGCACTTTCTGCTGACACTAAGCAGGGCAGTGGTCAAGGGGCTTGGGCTCCATGGTTTGGAGTGCCCATTGCCTAGCAACCATAGGCTTTGGGCACCTACCCAGAACAGTATTTAATCTGTGGGAGGTGATAGTGACCCCTAACCTCATTCACCTGGAGAAATGTTGCCAAAGAGAATACTGGCCTGTACTATTGGATTACTAAGTTTTCCTTCCTAGCTCCCTGCAAAAGCACTCTTCACCCAGCTTCAGACAAGTCAGGATTCAGCCCTGAACCACAGGCCCGAATATTTGTTCTAGAGAGCCTGAAGAGACATGATGTAAAGATAAATAAGCTATGTGAGCTAGAGAAACAAGCACTTGGAGTTTCTGTGCCAGAAAACAACAGCTCAGAAATCTCTGTGTTCTGCAAGATATCAAGCTTAGTGGGCAGAGAGCATGCAAGAGGAGGGCTGGGGCTTACAGCTGTGTGCTTCTGAGCCATTTCCTCACCACAGCCAGCCTGATCTCTGCTCCCCCACAGGGCTTGGGCAGAGAATGTCAGTGGCTGGCTTACATTAAGCCTAAACTGAGGTTGTTTATTTAGGGACTGACCAATTGCCTGGGGATATCTGACCATCGTTTTAAGACAGGTAGCTCTCTCTAGTGGTAGACTAGCATTTTTGAAGGCAATCTATACAGGAGATGGCTGCTAGGGTATCAACACCTGGTGAGTCACAGGGGCTGAGGCAGCACAGACTTGTCCACATGGGGAGCTCTCCAACAAGCCATGTGGGCTGCTAGTGTGGCCATAAGAGACTGAAGACTGGAAATGTTTTCTCTAGGTCCTCTGAATCATGTCCTCCCTCCAGGACTTCTGCTCCATCCTGAGGACTATTTTGGGAATCTCATCCTCCTGGTTAGGGAGGGTTTCAAACTAGATTTAATTTAATTAATTAATTAAATAATTTTGGTATTTTTGAGATAGGGCCTCACTCTATCTAGTCCCAGCTGACCTGAAATCCACTCTGTAGTCTCAGGCTGTCCGCAAACTCACAGCAATCCTCCTACCTCTGCCTCCCGAGTGCTGGGATTAAAGGCGTGCGCCACCACGCCCGGCTGATATTTCTTTTTTTTTTTTTAACTATTTATTTATTTGCAAGCATAGAGAAATAGAGAGAAGAGAGAGAATAAGCATACCAGGGCCTCTAGCCACTTCCAACAAAATCCAGACACAGTCACCGCTTTGTGCATCTGGCTTTATGTGGGTACTGAGGAATCAAACCAGGGTTGGTAGGCTTTGCAGCCCTGACCACTGAGTCATCTCTCCAGCCCCATTGTGACATTTCTTGCATCCAGGTGTTTGTTTAGCAAATTCACACTCATTTCATGTATAATGTATATAAACTGAATAAAACTGGTACACAAACGCCATCTTCCCAATATTTTCATTCTATGGAGCCTGGGAAAATGGCCTCCAGGTAACATCAGGGCTTAGAAATGTGTAGAATGTGGCATAGAAAGAAGCTGTCTCTTGGTCCTGCCAGAAATAGAACCCAGCATGATAGAAGGCAGAGTTGGACTCCTGGGGATCCTGGATCCTCAAGGTGAGGACATTTCTAGCCATACTGAACAGTGATAATATGGAAGTGTTCAGAGGCCCAGGGCTCCTCCCTCCCCAGTCTCCAGGGTGCTAGGTGGCTGCAGATGCTTCTGGCAGTTCTCACTGCTTATTAAGATGGAAAACATTTAATAAAACAGAGAGCATGGTTGTCCCTCAGAGGGCCTGAGGTCCAGGCGCTGCCGGCAATTCTAATTTGCTTGTTTCGACGCTCTGATCGTCTGGCTTCCTGCCTGCATTCTCTGGAAGGCAGAGAGCATGGAGTGAAAAAAGGACTGTTTATTGCTAAATGACTACGGAGAAACCCACATCTTCTCCTCAAGACGCAGTAAGATGGGGCCTGTGGTGGTTTAATTCAGGTGTCCCCCATAAACTTAGGTGTTCTGAATGCTATGTTCCCAGCTGATGGAGATTTGGGAATTAACACCTCCTGGAGGCAGTGTATTGTTGGGAGCAGACTTATGGGTGTTATAGCCAGTTTCCCCTTTCCAGTGTTTGGTACCCTCTCCTGTTGCTGTTGTCCACCTTATGTTGGCTAGGAGGTGATGTCCACCCTCTGCACATGCCATCGTTTTCCCCTGCCATCATGGAGCTTCCCCTCAAGCCTGTAGTCCGAAATAAACCCTTTTCTTTCCCCCCACAAGCTGCTCTTGTCAAGTGATTTTTGCGAACAATATGAACCTGACTGCAACAGGTCCCAATCCCCATCTGCTCACGCTTGCTTTGTAGGAGACAGCCTGCCTACTGGGGTCAGTGGCTAGACCACATAGCAGAGTCCCAGGATTTTCAAGTAATCACACCCACCAGCAACAAATGGTAGAATATGAACATTCAAGCTGGGTAGGAGCTTAAATACCCCCATTCTTATAGGGCAGAGTGGCAGGTTCAGAAGGGTCCTTGCTATGGATTAGATACGGTTTGTCCCCCAGCTGTCACAGGCTTGAAGCTGGCTCCAGTGGAACATGAACACTCTTACAGAGGAGATGCCTAGTAGAGGGAGTGGGTTGCTGGGAAAATGTGCTCCAAAGGGAAGATGCCCTCTTGAGAGTAGACTCATCTTTGTGAGAGTGCATTATCCTGAAAGAGCAAGCTTGGCCCCTCCATGCCCTCTTGATTCCTCTTTTTCTATTTGATCTTTTGCACATACTCTTATTATATGATACCATGGCCATGCTGTCACCTGGCATGGGCCCTCAGCAGGTGTGCTCACCCAACCTGTCAGACTGTGAGCTAAGTAAACTTCTTTTCTTTATAAGGTACACTGACTCTAGTATATTATTACAGTAGTGGAAAATGAATGAAGATTGCAAGCCACCCAGGTGATCTACCATGATAAATGCTAACTCTATTCAAGCTGGAAATACAATCAAATTACAGTCCCATTACCTTCTGCGTCCCCCCTTCTCTCCCCTTATTCCACTGAGCACCCTCCTCTTTTCAAGTACTCCTTCCTCTGTTTTGATGTCTCACTCCTTTTGCCCTCCTCCATCCTCCATGTCAAAACATTGATAGGTGTTTCCAAACATTCTTGATAACAATCTCAGAGATTTACTGTTCACCTACTTCCCTAAGTAGACAAGAGCACTTGCCCATCAAGCCTAACAACCCAAGTTCAACTCCCCAGTGCTTGAGCTTTGCCTGCGGTTCCTGGAGTGTGCTTGCTTGCATGTGCTGGTGTGGCGGCAGGGTTTTGCTGTTGCTTTTGGTGGTGGCTTTTATCTCTGCTTGGACCTGTTAAAGCAGGCAACTTCTGCCATTATGGAACTCCCCCTGGATCTGCAAGCTTCAAATAAATCCCTTCTTCCTCCCATAAACTGTGCCCGGTTTGGAAGTTCATCTCTCAGAGGAGTGCCATGAGTTTGAGGCCACCCTGAGACTACATAGTGAATTCCAGGTCAGCCTGGGCTAGAGTGACACCCTACCTCAAAAAAAACAAAACAAAAGATATGACATATATTTCTAGAAACTAAGTAAGAGACAAGAGGCAAGAGAGTAATTACAAACATATGATATACACAATAATCACTCAGGAGGCAGAGTTAGGAGGCTCGTTGTGAGTACAAAGCCACCCTGAAACTACATAGTGAATTCCAGGTCAACCTGGACTAGAGTGAGACCCTACCTCAAAAAACAAAGAAAGAAGGAAAGAAAGAAAGAAAGAAAGAAAGAAAGAAAGAAAGAAAGAAAGAAAGAAAGAAAGAAAGAAAGAAAGAAAGAAAGAAAGAAAGAAAGAAACAATGAAATGGGAGGAAACAATGATAAGCAAAGATGAAAGAATGATGTAACAACCCCTTTGAAGTAGCTCTGTGCAAATGTCAAGCAGAGCCTGACAAGACCTAAGTACCAATTTATGGAAAAACAAGACAGCAGAAAATGTCAGGATGGAGATGTCTTCCAGAACAACTCCAAGCAAGTGATCCAATTTCTTCAAAGGTAGGAATACCAAGCAGGATGGGACCAGAGATTGAGAGATTAGAAGACACGTCAGCCAAGCTTTGTTGGATTCTGATTCACAGACTAGCTTTTCGGAAGAGCATTCCTGAGACATAACTGGAAGCTTAAGGACTGATGGGTTGTTGGTTTCAAGAAATTACTGTGAGATCCCACCTCAAAAAGTAAAAATGATTGCATTTTATTTATGAATGAGACTGAGAAAAATACTAAACAGAGTTTCAGCTGAACTAATATAACAAGGTACTAAAACTCACATATGGTTTCCCTAGCAGTTTAAGGAAGACTCATCAGAGGTTGTCTCAAGAGGTTTGCTATTCAGCATAGCAAAAAGAAAAGAGGGGGAAAAAAAGTAGGTATTTTAGTACATACCACAAAAGATATTTAACAAAGCTCAACAACTCTATAGGATTCAATAGTTAAAAATAGCAAAGGCTGAATATGGCTCAGTGGTTAAAAGGTGCTTGCCTGTAAAGCTTGATGGCCTGGGTTCGATTCCCCAGTAAAGCCAGATGAACTAAGTAGTGCACGCATCTGGAGTTTGTCTACAGTGGGCAGAGGCCCTTGTGCATCCATATTAGCAGTGATTAGGCAGCTGGATAATTCTGAGTGTGAGAGATTTGCTGACAGAGAGATGAAGGAAATCTAACATGGGTAATCAAATGTGACAAACATCAACTAAACTAGTCCACTCCTTTTCTGCTTTTGTTTTGAGGTAGGGTTTCATTCTAGCCCAGGCTGAGCTGGAATTCATTATGTAATCTCAGGGTGACCTTGAACTCATGGTGATCCTTCTACCTCTGCCTCCCAAATGCTGGGATTAAAGGTGTGCGCCACCATACCCAGCTCAACTAGTCCACTCTTGAGTGGATGTCCAGAGAGATCATCATAGAGACGATTCAGGAACCATGTACAAAGATACTCACTACACTGATGCTGACAGCCATGCCTGTGTAGCTGAAGATGAGTCAGTACACATTGTCCACCTGAGAGAACGATGGGAAACATAGTATATACATCAAATGTATGCATGTTATAGCTATGAGAAGCACTGAATTAGATGTAAACACAGCAGCATCTATAGACCTTTTGAAGAATTGTGCTTTGTGCAGGAGTGAGAGAAAAAGAAAGAGACTTGTAGCCAATACTATTTTGGAAACTTAAATGCACACAAGGATAGGGATATAGCTAAGTGACAGAGTGCTTGCCTAGCATCTGTAGTGCTCTTCATTCAGTCCCCAGCACTGATTAAAAGTGAAATTTTAAAAATGGGCTGGAGAGATGGCTTAGCAGTTGAAGCACTTGCCTGCGAAGCCTAAGGACCCATGTTCGACTCTCCAGATCCCATGTAAGCCATATGCACAAAGGTAAGGACAAGTGCAAGATTTCACATGCCCACTAAGTGGCACAAGCATCTGGAGTTCCATTTCAGTGGCTGAGGCCCTGGTACACCAATTCTCTGTCTCTCTCTCTCTCTAAAATAAAAATAAAAATAAAAATAAAAATAAAAATAAAAATAAGGCCAGGCATGGTGGTGCACACCTTTAATCCTAAGGAGACAGAGGTAGGAGGATTGCTATGAGTTCGAGGACACCCTGAGACTACATAGTGAATTCCAGGTCAGCCTGGATTGCAGTGAGATCCTACCTTGAAAAACCAAAACAAAATTAAATTTAAAATTTTTAAAAGAAAACCCCAAACATGCTTCATCAACACACACACACACACACACACACACACACTAAAGTAAGTTGGGGGCTGGAGAGATGGCTTAGCAGTTAAGGCATCTGCCTGTTAAGCCTTAAAACACATGTTCGAATCTCCAGGTCCATCCCACGTAGCCAGACACACAATGACACAAGTGCACAATGTCACACATGCGCCCCAAGGGGCCATATGCATCTAGAGTTCATTCACAGTGGCTGAAAGGCCCTGGTGCACCCAATCTCTCTCTCTGTCTATTTCTTACTCAAGAATAAAATCAAATCAAAAAGTAAGTTGGACATCAAGCACAATGCCATGACTGCCGACTGGGACTGGAGAACGAGAAAGGAGACTTGGGATAAAAGGGAATAAGAAAATAGAAAGGAAGCAGGTTTGTGCAAATATTAGAAAGTGCCCTGAACAGAAGAGCTCATGTAATTTAGCTTCTGTACCTGGGGCCCAACTAAAGAAAAGAAAGCAAGAAAGAAAAAGGCTGGTTGGGTTTGGCAGAGACTGAGAAAGCTACTTCCAAGCTGTGAGCAGCTTGGGACTGTCTACTTGCTTGAATGAAAGCAGTTTCCCCCAAAAGGGATGGCAGTGGGAGTTTGCAGGGAGACAGCCTCTGGGAAGGGGGTGAGCACTGTGGACCTTGCTATGCAGAAATTCATCATAAATTCCATACTGAAAAAATTATTTGTCCAGTAATAGGGTCTATGCGGAATTAAGGGTATATGCTCACATTGGAGCCCCTGATGGGCATTGGTAGAGCAGCTCTTCCCTGAGGCTGCCAGGGAGCTCTAAGTGACCTAGATAAGACACAGTGCCAAGCAGCCTGGCTGAGGCTGGCAGACAGACTCCTAGGGTGGGTAATCTGAGGGTAGCTACTGGGAAACCAATTAAGTCTCCTATGTCATATACCATCATTTTAACACAATAGGATCATAAACTGAATGTGCTGTGTGCATGCTTCTAGTCCCAGCTCTCAGGAGGTAGGAGGGTCTGAATTCAGGTCATTCTTGGTAACATAAGTTCCAAGCTAGCCTGCACTACATGAGATTCTGCCTTAAAAACAATTCAGGACTCCCTGAAGACCAATGATGCTCAAAGATACTTACAGATGCTCAAGTATCTTATATATAAAACAATTATTTGAGCACTGAAGAAATGGCTCAGTGGGTAAAGAGCTTGCTGTGCCAACATGAAGACCAGTTTCTGATCCCTTTGTAAATGCCAAGTGGCCAGGGTAGTGCATGCCTGCAATCCAAACACTTGGAAAACAGAGAAAGGGTTCAAGTGAGGGACTTCATTAAATAATGCAGAAAGTGATCAAAGAAGAGACCTAACACCAATCTCTGGCTCCCCACAACCATGCACACATGCCGCCACACACAGGCTAGCTGTGGTTCTCTAGGAGTACTTGACACCTGTGGTTCAGGTCTGGCCAAGGAAATGCTGCCTTCTAGTTCCATCAGTAGGACTGATGAGAAGGACATGTAAGACTTGACCAAGTCTTGGCTATGCACTTGTCAGAAATATTCAATTGGCCTTAATATCCATAGGCCCCATAGCCAAGGGTGCAATCAACCAACTACAGACCTAAAATATTTGGGAAAAGCCAGACCTGGTGGTACAGGATCTGTAAACCAAGAAGCTAACACAAGAGGACTGGGAGTTTAAAGCTATACTGGGCTAAGGAAAGGGAGTTTAAGTACAGACTGGACAACTTAGTGAGAATCCTGTTGCAAATGAAACGTGAAAAACGGTTTGGAGCCAGGCGCAATATAGCACATAGGAGGCTGAGGCAGGAGAATAAGAAGCTCAGGGTCAGCCTCAGTTACAAGAGTTATAAGCTAGTAAGGACTACATGAGAGCCTATCTCAAAAACAAACAAACAAAACCCCAGAGGCCTGTAGCTGTAACTCAATTGAGTACTTGTGAAACTAGGGTTCAAAACCCACTACCTGAAAAGTCAAAAATTAAAAACATTCAGAGCCAGGCATGGTGGTACACACCTTTACTCCCAGCACTTAGGAGGTATAAGGAGGATCACACAAGTTCCAGGCCACCCTGAGACTACATAGTGAATTGCAGGTCAGCCTGGGCTAGAGCGAGACCCTACCTCAACACTGTCCCCCCAAATTCAGGAAACTATTTAAATACTATTAATTTTCTAAACAATACATTTGAACAACTATTTACCTAGCATCTACAATATATTAGGTATGATAAGTAATACAGGGATGATTTAAAGTACATGGAAGATATGCAGAAGTTATAGGCAAATACCATTTTGTCTTATATGAGGGATTTTGACCATCTGTGAATTTTAGTATCTTTGAAGGATCCCAGAACCAATACATGGATACTGAGACAACTGTACTCAAAATTAAGACACTCATATTCATCAGGCTGGCCAGGAAGACCACATTCTTAAAAATGTACGTTTGGGGCTAGGAAAATAGTTTCATGGGTGAGAGCTTTTGTTGCTCAAGCATGAGAGCCTGGGTTCGAGCCACAGCACCCTTGTAAAAAGCTGGGCGGGCACACCTGTAATCTTAGTCCTGTGCAGGCGGAGAGTGGAATCACTGGGGCTTGCTGGTCAGCTAGTCTGACTGACACAAGGGGCAGCTACAGTTTCTGCAAGTCTGTTTCAAGGAAACAGAGGACACGAATGTTTGCCTCTGCATGCACATGCACACACATTCTATACACACACACGCCAAAAAATATTATTATTTTGCTCAGAAGATGGGCAATAGCTCAGGTGGTAAGGTGCTTGACTTTAGAATATGAGGATCTGATCCCTATTACCCACATAAAAATCCCAGGCGTGGTAGCACATGCCTATATTCTCAGAGTTGGGACGGTGGAGACAGGGTGATCCCTGGGACTTGCTGGTTAGCCTCAGTACCTGAGGATGACATCCAAGCTTGTCCACTAGACTCCACATACACTGCCCTCCCCCAACACATAAAATTATTTTTAAAAGACTTTTTTTCATCACACTGTTTTGAAAAATGTTAAAATTTATTAATAATAGTTAACATCACATAGTTAATTCAACTAGTTCTCTATTGTACATAGTGACACCACCTTCACTAGTCTGAGTGCTTGAGGCTTCCAGATGACGTGCACGCGGCACACAAAGCAAAGCTTCAGACCCACTGTGTTACACAGCAGAGCAGCATGAAGAAAGGGGCCCTTATGTTGTTCGCTGCCCCATGTTTCTTATGAAGCCTACTCCACTTCTAACAGCCAGCCACATAGTCATTGCAATCTTTTTTAAAAAACATGCCATTTCATAGACGGTGCTTAATTTTCAAGTTTTCAAATTTCAGAATCAAAGGTTGAAATGAAGTTAAAATTCACCTGTAATTTGTGGGGATCCTTTAGTGACTTATAGATTTACAAGTGGCCTTTGGCTTTCATTGTCATTGTACACACTCATGTTTTGGATCAGGAACTGCAGATGGGGGCAGCTGAGGAGCTGTGTCAGACAGGCAGTGCAAGCCTGGAACAAATCAGGACCTATGCCTTGTCCTCTGTGCCTCCTAGGCAGATCTGCAAAGTCTGCACTTCCTTACACCCCACCCTGCTCAGAAATGATAACCAGGTGTTATTCTTAGCACAAGTTTTTAAAATGAGCAAAACCTGGGTGAAACTGAGTCGTGAAGTTCTCTCCATCCTTCTGCTCTGATCTTTGTGTCCTATCCGATACTGTCACAAGAGCATTCCCTCTTATCTGGTTTAATGTCTGTAGTTGCTCTTATTTCAGGCAGAAGTGGGCTTTCAGATGCAGAATTAACTACATATTCGGAAACTAAAGCATGGGGCTTTTATGTCTTTCCCATTCCTGCCAACAGTTTGAAATAAATACCATGTATAAAAAAATAAGAGGGGGGGGCAGCAGGCCAATTGCAGCTCAGTCCCGAGAAGCAGACAGACAATGCTTCTTATAAAACATCTACAAAACAACCTCTAGGTAAAATTTGCTAGGAAGGTATAAAAACCCCAAAAATGTTGTCCCTGAGGTTTCATTTGGCTAGGTTATTTCATTGGTTCATTTTGCTTTTTGTTGATTATTAGGATTAATTTTTAAAAATTAATTTTTGTTGGCTTTCATTATCCTGTCAAACCTCTTTAAAACACGGACTTCCCCATGACCAGTCTTCTAAGCAGTGAGTGAAATGTTTCTTTTGGTTAACATTCCATATGGTATCACTCAGGCAAGCGTCCAGACCCACAGGCTCAGCCTCAGTCTCCATCCTTTCTTTCCACACACTTCCAGGAGTGCAGAGGAAGCAGGGGCCAGGAAGACGCTTTGCCACTCACCCACCCTCACCCACCTGAAGAGACTGGACTTCTCTCTCTCTCTCTTCTCTTCTCACAGGCAAATGAGGTATGTCTAGGAACTAGTCAGCATTTCCACCTCACGTCCTAAACTACACTGATGTATGAGTGAGGCAGAGTCTGAGGAGACCTGGCCTATTTATATACAGAACAAAGTGATATATAAATACATTACATACAATTCACTGTTACATGATGAAGGACAGACCTACTTCATGAACTAAATAAATTTCAAACATAAATTAAAATGAAAATACAGTGTTTCCACTTTTACAGGAAAAAAACAAGTTAAACACACCAAAAGGCTCCCTATTCCCCAGAGGTCCAATGCTCACAGATGATGAGTGCAACCATGGTGAGAGGCAGCCACGAGCATTCTTGTAGGATGTGTCAACTCAACTAGGCTTTGGTTTGCCTAGGCATGGGATTTCTTGATTCCAGGAATGGAAAATGCTGGAACCCATAAGACAATGCTTATGAGTAAGTTAAAGAAGGACCACCGTGAGGGCCATCCATGTGATGTCCATCGGCCTACATTCCTCTTCCTTCCCATGTCTGCCTGATGAGAGGAACATTTTTAACATCCATGCAGGGGATGCTCCCCATCTCCAAATGTCACTCTCATTCAGCTCCAAGGTGAGACATCTTCAAGATGGTCCCCATTCTGCAAGTATGGAATATGGCCAGGGGAGTGGCTAAAGATTAAAGTGTTTAAGGTTTAAGAGAACAAGTGGGATGGTGTTGTGAATCTCAGGAAGGCCAAGGATTGGGTACCAAACTCTACAATGAATTTACGCAGAGACAAAACCCAGTACCACAGGGTTCTCTCTGCCAAGGAAATATCAAGGGGCCTATCTCCCACATGGAGGGTGACACCTTATAATTTAAAACAGGGACAGTGGGGAGCAGAAGTCCTTTCTGGTTTCTGAGGTTCTACCGCTGTCCAGCCTCCCGGATGCGGCAAGCCACAGCAGTGATGAGAGCCGCTCCCTTCCCGCTGCCATCCTCGGACTCCAGGAAGGAAACGTCACACTTCGGAGCCAGATCTTTCACAGTCTGATGCATGACTTTAGCAAAGCTGGAATAGGAGGAAAAGACACAAGTCAAGAGTGGGAGGATTCAGATCGTCACAAGGATTGTGTGACCCTGGCCCCTCCCTCTCCAATCAAACCTGAAGCCTCCAAAGTTGTGAGCCAAGACAACCTTTCTTCTTTATAAATTGATTGTCTCAGATATTTTGCTACACTAGACAAAGCTGCCTGTATTATTTATTTTTATTGCTGCCATGACAACATCCTTGACAAACACAACTTAGGGAAGGAAGGAGTGATTTTTGGCTCACAGTTTCAGAGTCCATCATGCAGGAAGGCATGGCTACAGGAGTGTGAGACAGCTGGTCACATGGTCCTTTAGTTAGGGACCAAACAGCAGGTAGGCAAGGCTGTGTCTCCTAAAGATTCCATGGCCTTCCACAACAGTGCCATCAGCTGGGGACCAAGGGTCCAAACACATGAGCCTCTTTTCATGTTCAAGCCACAAAACAGGCCAGCCCTCATTTGGAGATTAGGCTCCTATTTTCACATCAAGAAAAAGGACTTGGTCCCTTCTTTTTACTGACAGTGTAGACTCTGGGGAAGCCCATTCATTCCTTGAAATCAACATGGCAAGAAGCGTTCACAGCGCCACAAAGGACTTGCTATCCTCCACTGATCCTGTCTGTTTCTTTAGCTATTAGCTGAAGAGTTTCCAGGGCAGAGTGTTTGGGGTACTTCCTGACTCCAAAATCCATTATTCAAAACACATAGCTGGAGGAATAAGAGAGAAGCAAAATAGAGAAAAAGAAAAGGAAGATGGAGAGAAAGCAAGTAGTAAAACTAAAATGAAATTTGGCACTTCCATTCAGGGGAGATAGCAAACATTTCCTACACTGGATGGGGCAGTAAATTCTTTCAATGTTAGCTGTGTGGCCTCCTGTGACTACTCTGCCATCTTACCACGAATGCAGCCTTAGAAAACACATAAATGTATTGTGGCCACAGCTGCATTCCAATAGAATTGTTACTTGCAGAAGCACTCAATGAACTTGATGTGTCAATCCCTGGCTGACAGGAAAAGAATCTTGCCTGAGTCCTAGCATATGTCTACTAGAATACTCACAGCACTTTCTGCCACAGTCAAAATCTCAAAATGATATCACATCAGCATGGAAATAATGGCAGTATGCTCATTCAAAAGTATGATATCCAGCCCTGAAAACTAACCAGCTATGACTATATAAGGACTTCCAAACCATAAATGCAAGGCAGGAGCAATGGCTCAGTAGGTTAAGTGCTTGTCATGAAAGCATGAGGACCTGAGTTCAGATCCCAGCAATCCACATAAAAAGCCAGGTGTGGTGGCCTTATGCCTGCAATCCCAGTGGAGACAGTGAATTAAAATGAATGTATATACACATTAAATTAATGAATCCCTAAAGCTTACTAGTTAGCTAGCTAGTTAGTCTAGCTGAACCAGTGAGCTCTGGGCTCAATGAGAACCTGTCTCAAAAAATTTGCAGGGAGGGGGAGAGGCTGGGGAAATGGCTCAGTGGATAAAGGCACTTGCTTGCAGAGCCTAAAGGCCCAGGTTCAATTCCCCAGTACCCACATGAAGCCAAATGTACAAGTAGTACATGCGTCTGGAGTTCATTTGCAGTGTGGCAGGAGGCCCTGGCTTGCCCATTCCCTCTCTCATTTTGTCTCTCTCTTTCTTTGCTTGCAAATAAATAAAAATATTTTTTAAAAAATTTGGGGAGTGAGACAGACTAAGGAAGACACTCAATGTTGACCTCTGGTTTCCACATGATGTGTATCCTTCCATACATATGTGCATACACGAGGTTGTCACAAAATAAGTCAATAATATTTTTAAAATGCTGTGTGACAAAAGACAGTCATAGAAAAAAGAAACTGTGTTAGGGGAGGTGGGGGGGGGTAAATAGAACAATGTATAATATATGTGAAAAATTATTACTAAAACTTAATTAGATAAAAAGGAAAACAATAGGATAAAAAAATAAATAAAACTGAGAAGATGGTCAGCAGTTGAAGGCAGTTGTTGCAAAGCTTATTGGCCCAGATTCAATTCTTAAACCACCCACATACAGCCAGACTCAAAAAATGGTACAAATGTCTGGTCCCCTGGTATACATACACATTAAAAAGGAGAGATTCTGTATGATTCCACTGATAGCAAGGTCAAAAACAAATAAACCAGGAGGGCTGGGGGAGATAGCTCAGTAGGCAATGTGCTTGCCTTTCAAGCATGAAAAGCTGAACACAATTCCAGAACCTAGACACAAAAATCAGGTGTGGTGGTGAGTAAAACCAAACAATACAGCTGTAACCATAGATAAATGAGGAAAGGAAAAGCATGATTCAGACTGAACAAAGAACTTGTCCAAGGCAGAGCAGAGTAAGGGCACAACGGGGAAGGGTATCAGCGGCTTCCAGTGCTTCTGGTCATTAATCTCCAACTGTAAACATTGAACACTCTCTTTGGAGTGGCTAAGCATCTGCTATACAATTAAAAGAACAGAATTATACAGGGGGAGGGTGGTGGAGAGATAGCTCAGTGGTTAAGGGGCTTACCTATATTGCCTAACAACTTGAATTTCATCCCCTAGAACTCACGTAAAGCCAGATGCACAAAGGGGTGCATGTGTCTGGAGTTTATTTGCAGCAGCTAGAGACCCTGGTATGCCCATTCTCTTTCTCTACTGGGCGTGGTGGTACACACCTTTAATCCCAGCACTCGGAAGGTAGAGGTAGGAGGATCACTGTGAGCTCAAGGCCAGCCTGAGACTACATAGTGAATTCCAAGTCAGCCTGGACTAGAACAAGACCCTACCTCAAGAAAAGAATGGAAGAAAGGGAGGGAGGGAGGAAGGAAAAGGAGTAAGGGAGGGAAAAAGGGAGGGAGGGAAAGGAAAGATAGATACAGAGAGGAAGAACATAGGGAAGGCAGACAGGGTCAGGCACTTACTGAGGATGTAGCTTGTAGAGAGTCCCGTCCACACCCACAGTCACTTTGAGGGTGTCCAGCCCACGGTTTTCACGTATCTTGTCCACTACAGCAGCCATGCCTGCACCACAGAGCTGGGCGGCCCGCCGTGCCACCACAGTGCACACTTCCTTAACAATGATGCTGTCATCACAGGTGCTCTCAAGTCCCAGGTGGCGCAGGATGGCACGGACCTGCAGCAGGGCCAGGCAGTCACTAGGCAGGAAGGAGACAGCAGGAGGTCAGTCATGCAGAGAGGCCTGTAGCCCACCCAGCTCTGCTACCGATAGAGAATTTGGGGGAGCTTTGGACATGCTCCCAAACTGGACCCACTGGGCCATATTGCTTTTCCTAAGGGGACAGAAACGTGAACGAATGGCTTCTCACTCGACTGCTACCACAAAACTGATGTTCACTCAGCATTGTGGCTCACACCTATAATCACAGTTCAGGAGACTGAGGCAGGAGGGAGGGCTGCCAACAGTTCAAGGCCAGCCAGAGATACAGTGAGACCCTGTCTCCCCCCACCAGAAAAAAATTAAATAAATAAATAAGAGGGAAAAACCCAGCTCTGGAGCCATCTTGCCCACACTTGCTGCTTGCTTGCAAGGCATCTGCCCTGTTCAGTTTCTTTCTCTTCTAAATAAAATCTTTTGCTATGAAGAAAAAAAAATAAAACTGATACTCAAAACAAATGAAATTCAGTATTTATAAACTCCATTCCTTTGGAAACAATAAAGACGATGGCAATGCCAGCATGTGGCGGTTTCCAGTTGCACAGCTCTGACACATCCTTCCTCTCACTGCTACTCACGGTCCTGAGGACAAGCATTAGCCACTACTGAGCATCAGTCCCCCGTACTCTTTCTATACCCCATGCTGGTGGCTTGCACACTGCTGTGCATTATTTATGAAACAGATGTAAGTAAAACTGTAGAAAGGAAATAAACCCTGTTAATATAGGAAGCTATTTTAGAAACCTGGAGCCAACTCTTTGCACATCAACAAATATTCAAACTGGAACATATTCCTATTTGCTAGTATAGATGGCCCGAGGGTCCACCCATGTCAGTGGCCTGCTCTTCATCTATGCCCTGAGTAATGACAGTATTAATTTTTAAAGGGCTCTGAAATTCACCATTTATAGTGCATAGTTCTTATCATTTGACGGAGGAAGGAGGCTCTGCTTCTGCTCTGACAAACCGCCCCCAGCACATTTCCCCACTGCCTGACTTTCCCACCTGTACTCAATCCTTTTAGTTATCTTCCTCTGTGCATACCCTACAAACAAGTATCCTTCTATTTCATATTGGTCTAAACCCCAACAATTTTTCCTTCCTTCTCTTCTTCCCTTCCCTCTCCCTCCCTGCCTTCCTTCCTTCCTTTCTTTTTTTGAGGTAGGGTCTCACTCTAGTCCAGGCTGGTCTTGAACTCACAGCAATCTTCCTACTGTTATCTCCTGAGTGCTGGGATTAAAGGCATGTGCCACCATGCCCAGCATGATCATTCTTAGAGTGTCACATAAGGACATGTAAGCCACTAAACTGGCCTTAATGTAAGCCACACCCTGACCTCACTTGGCCTGTGGAAACTGCCCAGCTTGTCAGTCCAGGAGAAAAAAATGAAGGCGTGGTTCCACCCTCCTCCAAGCCTCCCACCCTTACCTCTCAATCTGAGACAAGAACTTGGTCTCGAAGATTCCCCTTGTCTTGAGGCGCTCTGAGATGCGGCCACGGAAGAGTAGCCCACGCTTGGTGAAGTCAATGAGTATATTGCGGACAATCTCGCCCAAGTACATGCCACTGATCATCTTCTCAAACCTGCAATGCAACAATGTCCATGGAGGTGAGGCGCGAAGGTGGTGAGTGTGTCAAGACAGAAAAGAAAGGAGGGTAGCAGAGTCCACTTGGTGGGAAAGGAGTGCCACTTGAATTATCTGGGCAGTGCCTAGGGGTCCTTCATGCTGAGCCACCACTTTCAGCCACGTGACCAGGAGATGCCTGACATCCACAGGACTCTCTGGGACATGCCCTAAAACTCATTCACAACACTTAGAAGGAATACAAACCCCACCACCACAATGTCCCAGAAGCAGGAGACTTCAGTGGGCAGTTAGATACTTGTTCTTGGACTTAATCGTTACCATTAAGTAGCTTATGCCAGCGCAGAGCCCTAGCCCAGCCCCTGGAACTGAACAAGGCCGTGATATGGCTTGAGGGTACTTTTGACTATGCATAGTACCTTCAAAAAAGCTAAGGTTCCCAGCTTTAGCCCAGTTTATCTGTGTGTGTGTGGGGGGGGGGGGTCCTGTGTATATGTTCTCCCATGTGCAGGTTCATGTGGCCTTCTGTGTGTACATGCGTGTGGAGGCCAGAGGCTGACATTAAGTGTCTTCCTCAATCATTCTCTGCCTGATTGAGACAGGGTCTCTCACTGAGCTTGGATCCTCCTCCCTCCACCTCCCCAGCACCAGTATTGCAGGTGCACACTGCTGTAACTGGCTTTTTACATGGGTGCTGGGGATCTGAACTCAGGTCCTCACGCTTGCACAGCAAGCACTTTACCAACTGTGCCATCTCCCCAGCCCCACCCTACCCTGTCCTATAGCCTTATTGCCTGCTTGGCCATCATAGACATGTTAGTCTGGGAATTCTAGTATTTTGCAAAGTGTTCTAAGTGTAGGGCTAGCGTCCTTGATTAATCCACTTAGAAAAAACTGGAGACACCAGGTATGGTGGCACACCCCTTTAATCCCAGCACTTGGGAGGCAGAGGCAGGAAGATCACCAAGAGTTAAAAAAAAAAAAAAAAAAAAAGAAAGAAAGAAAGGAAAAAAACTGAAGACTACATCTTCCTAAGGGCATCAGATCTTGGGTCTCTGCTCTGAGCATCTTCCTTACTCCCTGTTCCACATGGGGCTGCTCGGCCCATTCTGATCACAGAGAGTGATAGGTGCTGCCTGTCTGGGAGGCTCCTGCACAGGCCACCCAAGCATTTGCTTCCTCTCGCTGGAAGCTTTAGGTTCTTCCACCTCCCATCTGCTTTTCCTCACTGTTCAGTGTCAGACCTAGTTCCTAATGCTCTCTTCCCACCTGTTCCCCCAGACCTTAGGTTGGATCTGCATCTCACATGTACTAACCCGGACCTTCCCAGGTATATCTAACATGATGTTCTTTCAAGGAAACCTATTAGTTGCTCAAGGGAGCAAGCCTCCTGGCAGATGTGGTAGTGGAGACCCTCATCACACACTGGGGTCTGGTTCTGTAATGTAAGCGCCACGTGCAATGGAATGCCTACCTCTGCTTGCCGGGGTTGAGAGACAGCTCATCCACAGCTATATCAAACTCCGTGCGGAAGTCGTCCAGGCATCCATTGTCCCCGAAGGCCCCCCACTCCATGTTTACGCACATTCGCCCTTCCTCTCCATCCACCAGCTCCACATTACGCATCTCCTCCATGTAGCAGGCATTGCTGCCTGTGCCTGTTAATCAAAGGGCACCAGACTTTGCTTAGCACCAGCTTCCTAACCACTTAAGGCTGTGCATCCCCACACAGTTGGTATCCTTACCAACGATGAGGCCAACTTCACAGTGAGGGTCTTCATAACCACAGGTCATCATAGTTCCAACTGTGTCATTCACCACAGCAACTACATCCAGGTCAAATTCCTGTGAGGGCAGAAGCCGATGGACCCCAATATTCCCCAATCAGACATCTGCAAAGGAGACTTACACGTATATAAAATACACTTCCGGACCAGGGAGATAGCTCAGTTAGTATCAAGTGCTGGTCTTGCAAACATGAGGACCTGATTTCAATGCCCAAAACCCACGTAAAAAATGATGGGCATAGTGGCACATGCTTATAATTCCAGCAGTGGGGAGGTGGAGACGGACCTATCCCTGAGAATCATTGGTTAGCCAGTCTAGCCTACTTGGCAAATTTCAGGCCAATGAGAGACCCTGTCTCAAAAAAGGTAGACAACACCTGAGGTTGTCCTCTGGCTTCCACACACCTGTATACACACTAAAATACAAACATACAACAGATGATAGATTTAAATAAATAGATACAGATGGGAGGATGAATGGATGAACAGATGGATGGGATAGATAGGTAGATATGGCATATGCTGTGGCTCATTCTCTAACCTCACTCATCTCTGTTCAAATGCTCCCTCCTCAGAAAGACCACCACTGGCTATACTACTAAGATTGCCACTTTCAGGGCTGGTGAGATGGCTCAGCAGTTAAGGCACTTGCCTGCAAAGCTAAGGATGCAGGTTCAACTCCTCAGCACCCAAACAAAGCCAGATGCACAAGGTGGGACATCCATCTGGAGTTTGTTTACAGTGGCTAGACGCCCTGGATCACCCATTCTTTCTCTCTTTCTCAAATAAAATATTGTTTAAAAAGATTGCCACTTCCCTGCCTCCTCTCTCTGTTCCCACCCCCAACTTCACTGTTCTTCACAGCCCTTAACAGGAATATCTAACATTGGATCCTGGGTTTCTGTTTACACAAGACTTTGCTGTAGTCACTCCTGAGTCCCATGCCCAGAGCAAGTCAGGTAAAGTTAATTCCCCCCAACCAAAGCAACTGCACTTGGTGTTGCTCCCACTCTCTGAGCAGACAGGTCACTCAGGGCATTGAGGAACTGATGCACTGGGCTTTGTGCCACACTCTCCCACCTCTCTCCGGTGGATTGCTTCCTTCAGCAGGGTGACCACATCCTCGCCCTCACAGCCAGATGCCTTGAAGCCTTTTGTCCACTTGAGGAGGATGCTCTGAAAACCACAGACACATGGAGAAGATATCAGGGCAGACATCCTAGGTCATTCCAGGAGCCCACTCTGCTTCACACGCTCAAACTCACCTAGCAAATGGTGTCACCAGTTATCTCACTCAAATCATGTTAATCCCTTGTCTAAGGCCCTGACTGGGGTTTGCCGAGTCTTTGCTGTGCACCAGGTGCTAGACTAAGCGCGCCTCGTGGTTAAGGTTCATCCTCACAGCCACCTGTGGAACCTTTATCATGGTCATGACCACTTTACTGGTGACTGAGGCACTGGTGTGATTTGCCCAATGTCTACAGTTTGAAGAGAGGAGCAGGATTCTTTTCCAGGCCCAAGCTCCAGTGAAATGAGCTCCTGAGCACTGCACAGATGCCCCTCACAATGGTTTCCTTCACTGGGTACAGCAGTCTGCCTTGTCCCTGTCTTTTTTTTACATCAGAAGTTCTAGAGTGTGTCTCTTCATTTTCAGATTTCAGTGTGCAGTGACCAGCTGGGAGAGACATCTAGGTTTTACACAGAATGTTTCTCAGTGAGGGAAGCCCTCCCAGGTTCTTCACAGTCTTCTGTGGACTCGTCTTTTTTTTTTTTAATGTGTGTAAGCACATGTGTATGTGTGGGTGCACACACATGTGGCGGCAAGAAGACAACCTTGGGAGTCACCCTCAGAAACACCATTCACCCTTTTTTTTTTTCAATATAGTGTCTCTCATTGGTCTGGAGTCTACCAATTATACTAGAGTGGCTGGCCAGTGAGCCCCAGGGATTCTCCTGTCTTTGCCTCCCCAGCGCTAGGCTCTCAGTTGCATACCACCATACCCAGGTTCTCATGCTTTCAAGGCAAGCACTGTACTGACCTAACCGCCCCCCCCCAGGTCTCTTTAACATGCCCTTCACCATGTCATAGGGTCATCTGGAGGCAGATACAGGTTAGCTGTGCACATGTGAGAAGCTTAGATCTCAGGCTCAGTTCTTTACTGTAACAGCCGTCAGCATCAGCACCCCTAGACCGCTTTCCCAGGATGCTGGAACTGCCAATGGGCTGAGCGCTCAATATCACCAACTTTCATGGTATCCCAGGCCTTGCTCGTGCTACCTGCCCATCACTTGGGCATTTCAGCAACCTGGGTGTCTGGCTATGATTAGATCCCAGAAGACTGGGAAGAAGAAAGTATGTCCCTGTGAGGCCCTGGTTTACACGTCCACACTTAGATAGGGGATAGACAGTGTCTTGGCTTCCACTTGCCCTCCCTCCTCTAAGCTCAGCTTTCTCCACTGCTTCTGCAGTGGCTGAAGCCCACAGGAAAGGCCAGCAGGAAGGCACTGTTACCTCATCCAGGCTGTTCTGCTGGCAGGGGAAGGAGAAGGTAAAACCCAGAGGCAGGGACACGCCCTTCATGCCCATGTACTCCAGGAAGTCTGCAATGCACTGGACGATGTGGTCAAAGAGCTGCAGGAAGAAATTAGGCACTGAAGGAGGGGCCCTGGCAAGAGCAAGCTGCCCCCAGCAAAGGCTGAGCAAGATCCCCACCCAGCTAAGGAATAACCATGCTGAGCCCCCGAGCCCACCCCCGGGGCATGGATGAGTAAAGAAAGGTCTTTCCTTAAAATGAGAAGCCCACTATACCCTCCCAGAGGTGCCACCTGCCTCACCTCCTCCCCAGTGCCATGCATGACCTCCAGCGGGATGGAGTAGATCTTATTGTGCATCTCCACTCCCCGACGCTTCCCATTGCGCACACGCACCAGCAGGACCCGGAAATTTGTTCCCCCAAGGTCCAAGGCCAGGAAGTCCCCTTTCTCTGGAAAACAAACGCAAGAGATAAGTTGGAGTGACAGTTTAGTCATCTTCCCTACTTGAAGGAAACCCCTTTATTCCTCCCCAACAGCCTGGGGAGCAGGCAGGGATGAAGCAAGAATGCGACCTAGCAGCAAAGAAAATAAGATCTCCAGGACCAGACCCCCGCTGGTTCCTTAGTGTTTCTCAACCAGGTCCATATGGTGGAAAACAGGGATCTACCGATACAGTGGGACACCTGACTCTTATTCCATCTGGGTCACATGATTACACCCACATAAAAGTCCAGTGTGTGGGGTGTACCTGTAATCCCTGCCCTAAGAGATGGAGATAGGGAATCCCTGAGACTCTCTGGCAGTGAGCTGTAGGTTCAGTGAGAGACCTTGCCTCAAAAAACAAGGTTTACAGCCGGGTGTGATGTGCACACCTTTAATCCCAGCCCTCAGGAGGCAGAGGCAGGAGGATTGCCGTGAGTTCGAGGCCAGCCTGAGACTCCATAGTGAATTCCAGATTAGCCTGGGCTACATTTAGACCCTACCTTGAAAAACCAAAAAAATTAAATAGTAGTAAATGGGGCTGAAGAGATGGCTAAATGTGCTTGCTTGCAAAGCCTCCTGGCTCAAGTTCAATTCACTAATGCCCATGCAAAGCCAGATACACAATTTGGTACATACATCTGGAATTTATTTGCAGCACAAAGACACCCTGGCATGCCCATTCTCTCTTACTCAAATAAATTAAAAAAAAAAAAAAACTTTTTTAAAGCAGTAAATGGGGCTAGAGCGATGGCATAGCAGCTAAAGGTACTTGATTACAAATCATGATGGCCAGAAGCACAAAGTGGCACATGTGTCTGGAGTTTGTTTGGAGTGTCAGGAGGCCCTGAAGAGCAAATTCTCTTTCTCTGCTGACAAATAAATAATTAATAAGAAATGTTTTGAAAAAAAATAAAATAAATAAAAGGAGTAAATGTTAATATTCATTATGTGCTTTGACACAAAGTAAGCACTCAGTTAAGTATGGATTATTATTCCTGCTTGATTTCAGCAGTGGACTCCCTGGTTGACTTTATGGAACATTAGAACTCCCTGATAATAATACTCTGGCAAAAATGTGTTCTGCTTCAGATGTCAACACCAGACCATCAGGTAGGTCCAGGACACCCAGGCTGTGTACCTGTGCCATCAGGGGTGGCACACACATAGGTGGGCAGCATCTTCACTGGGGCCACAGCATGCGTCTCCTTGCTCAGACCTTGCTCCATTTCCACCTTCATCCTTCTCTTGACCTCCAGTAGCTGCTCATGGCTCAGCTTTAGAGCCTCCAAGGTCTTCTCTCGGGCTCGGTGTTGGTCAGCCAACCGGTAAGCCACTGCTGTCACCATGGCTGCCCCTTTGCCACTGCCATCCTCGGACCGGAGGAAGCGAACATCACAGTCGGGCACCAGCCGCCGCACAGTCTTGTGGAGACGCTTGGCAAAGCTGCAGTGACCGAGATGCAGTGAGAGTCAGTGTGCCCTGCTCAGTGCTACAAATGGTTGCAAAGTACCTGTTGGCTACACAGTGAAATTAAGAACATCCGGGATACAGGAGACTCACTACATAAATAAGTTAGTAAAGAAAATCAAGTAGAGCACTCAACATCCGGGAGCTCTGAGGAGAGCACAAATCCTGGGCGGCCTTCAAAAGTTACCTCCCCATGCCGCAGGCACCCGGCAGGAAACTTATTCTACAAAGATCCCCAGGCCCCATCCCTGCTGCATGGAAGCTGGCCCATGAGGTCACAAGGTGAATCCATCACTCCCAGGCCCAGGCCGCTCTGCTCACTCACTGGGGGTGTTTCTTGTAGACGGAGCCGTCCACCCCGATGGTGGAGCGCAGCCGCTCTTCACCCTTGTTCTCTTTGATGCGCCACAGCACGGCGGCCAGGGTAGCTGCGCACAAGCTGGCTGAGCGCGTGGACACGATCTGACAGATGCGGTGAGTGGCCACGCAGTCCTCCTGCAGTGGATTCAGGCCCAGCCGCACCAGCACCTCATGGGCCTTCTGGATGCCATCCTTCTCCCTGGAAAATGGAAAGACTGTGTGCATACGTGTCTGACCAAGAAGCCCTGCAGCTTTGCTTTGCCCTCCTGTGGGGTGGGGGTGGGGGAACCCCAGGTGGGAGTAAAACAGCAGAGCCTCAGAGGCTCCTCTCCTGACTCCCCACATGCATACGAGCGCACATGCATGCATGCTGACTGAACTCAGATTCTCATTCTTGTGAGGCAAGCAGTTTCCTTCCAAATTGACAAGAGCGGAGACTGGAAGTGAAAGCACCAGATCCACCCAGTGCCATCTTCAGGATGCCCCCTTGTGGTCTTACTTCAAAGTTCAAGAGTCGGTCCCCTATCTTATTCCCCCACCACCTGCCTAACTTCTGGAGACAGTGAGCAGGGAGGAGGTGGGCCAGAAGCTTACTCTTCAATATCTGACACGTCTTTGGTCTCAAAGGAGCCAGTGGTGAGGAGCTCTGGGCTGAGCTTCCCCTGGAACAGCAGCTCCTCCTTGGCCATCTTCACCAGGATGAGCCTGACCAGCTCCCCCATGTACATCCCACTGATCATCTTCTCAAACCTGCAGGAAGAACAGTTAAGAACAGTGACATCCCACCGTCAGTGGACACATAACCTTGCTGTAGAGGCAAGCCCCATACACCTGAGACCTCAGCATACTTTAGAGGTCAGGTACAAGGAAGAATTCACTTAGGCCCCATGGCTTAGGAATTACAGGTCTCTAGGTGTGACAACTCGGGGCGGGGGGGAGGGGCTGCAGGAGTGCAGTCCAGAGCTCTCTGTCAGGCTGGCCAGCCTTGAACTATGAAAATAAATGGGCTTATGCAGCCCGGTGAAAGACACAGGGGAATGGAATACTCTGGAATAGACTGAAGATGAGGTAATGGAAGCTTCATGATGGAGAATGACATTATAAAATACTACTCTATTAAGAAAATGTATTTTGGGGCTGAGGAGATGGCTTAGCGGTTAAGGTGCTTGCCTGCAAAACCTAAGGACCCACATTCAACTCTCTAGATCCCACCCACGTAAGCCAGATGCACAAGGTGACACAAGCATGCAAGGCACATGTGTCTGAAGTTTGATTGCAGTGGCTAAAGGCTCTGTCTGGAGTGCCAATTCTCTCTCTTTCTCTCTCATAAAAAGAAAGAAAAAAAACAACAACAAAAAAGAAAGAAAATGCTTTTTTTATTGTTTGGTTGGTTTGAGGAGTTTTAGTTTGATTTGTTTGTTTGAGACAAGGTTTCACAATCTAGCCCTGACCAACCTGGTTCTTGCTGTATAGCCCAGACTAGCCTCAAATTCATGGTAATCCTTCAGCCTTAGCTTCCTCAGCTTGCCACCATACCCAGCAAGAAGACACTCTTTTAACATAAAATCTTAAATCTGGGCCTGGCAGCTCACATCCGTACTTCCAGCACTGGGGAGGCTGAAGCGGGAGAACTTTGAGTTAGAGGCCTACCTGGGTTACATAGCAAATTTCAGGTCACCTGGGTGACAATGTGAGACCCTATCTCAAATGGATAGATAAACAAATAAATAAGAAAACAACAACAAAAAAGAACAAGCAAGCCTTAGCAATAAATGAAAATAAAAATTAAATAAAATCTTAGACAGGATGTGGTGGCACTTGTTTTTAATCCCAGCACTTGGGAGGTGGAGGATCACTGTGAGTTCAAGGCCAGCCCGAGCCTCTACCTTGAAAAGAAAATTAAGTAAAATCTTATGCAGAGTTCCAAGGTTCACTTTCAAGAGAAATCCAAGTTAATCTGAGTAGACACAGAGCACAGACCTACCTATTCATTAACCCCACTGATTTCCTGCACTGCATTTGTGGATTCCTTAGAAAATGCAGCAAAAACAACTCAGGTGAGGAGATGATGGAGCAAACTTCCAGGGAAGGCTAGGACAGGTCAAATTCATGGGGTGGACATACTGAAAGCTTTTGAGCAGAAGACTATAAGGAAAGAGGCATGTTGCAGGAAAAGTCAGCCCCAAACTGAGGGCAATCCAGTAATTTAATTTATTGACACTAGGTGGCACTGTGTTCTTTAAAACTTGTTCTTGCTGGCTGGCGCTAGATGACAAAAGACCTGACAATTATCTTTTTGGCAAAGAAGGACTCCATTTCTCAGAAAGAAGGCAAGCCTGAGAGAAAGGAATCCTAACCAGGATGGGTTACAGCAATGAGGAGGCCCCAGCAGGGTGTGGCAGGAACTGAAACACCTCCCACCAGAGAGCTTCTGAAACCCAGGCCCTTAGGCTGTGACATGTTCAAACCCAAGGCCAGGGGAAGCAGGCTAAAGGTAAGGGAGAGCTATCAGCATGGCTCCCAGCTTTGAAAATATCAAAGCAAATCCACACATGTTGGCACAAGCTTACAATCAGCACTCTGGTGGCTAAGGCAGGAGGAACAAGAGTTCCAGGCCAGGCTGGGCTACGTAGAGAGACCCTTTCCTATCTCAAATATAAATAAAATAGATAGGTGATATAAGAGAGACAGAGAGAGAAGGAAGGAAGGGAGGGAGGAAGGGAGGGAGGGAAGGAGGGAGGGAGGGAGGGAGGGAGGGAGGGAGGGAGGGAGGGAGGAAGGAAGGAAGGAAGGAAGGAAGGAAGGAAGGAAGGAAGGAAGGAAGGAAGACAAGGCCAGGGTTGTAGCTGTGTTGGTAGAGTGCTTGCCTGGCATGCACAGGCCTTCAGTTTGATCTTCAGTACTAGGTAAAACCAGGTAGTTGTGTCAAACACCTGTGACCCCAGCACTCAGGAAGTACAGGCAGGAAGATCAGAAGTTCAAGGTCATCCTTGGATACAAAGCAAGTTCAAGGCAAAATCAGAATCTCAATGCAGGCCCCAGCCTAGAAGCAGCCTAGCTGCTGTAGATTTCACATGTGTGCTTCTCACCAGGCCCTGACAGACTTGCTCCATGGCTGAAAGTAGCCCTGGGCTAGTGGGTCTCCACAATGTGACAGTGCCTATCACCACTTCAGGGTGACCCCAGCTGACAATCTGGAAGACATTCCCCCCAATCTTTCATCTCATCTGTGGAGAAGCAAGCCATGGCCTGGCTCAAACTTTTGTCTTTGGACATTTCTAAGGGCACACAGTTCCTCAAAATGACATGGACGTGCCCCATTAATGAAGGCAGACCCAGCCAGGATGTTCCTAAAAAAGTTCAAGTTCATGGATTCAAATTTCAACATATGAAGGAAAGTTGTGATTTAAAGAAACCATGTTAAGAAAGCAAGGACTTCCCAGTAAAGAAAAAAGCTAGCCACCTCTGACCCTGTTTATAGAGCTGGTTTTCCCTCTCCAAACAGATCTTAAGTGACAGTTTTCCTAAAACTGTCACAGCACCAAGAAGGCCACGGAAGTGGTACATTGCTCAAAGTATTTTGCAACTGTCTTCACCCTTGTAGCAATCCTGTTTCAACAGGGACATTTAGTAAATGTGAGAGTGAAATAATGCCATGCGAGAGTCAAACATAACAAAACTCCAACTCCACCAGGCTGAAGTACACAGCATTTAGGGTGCAAAATGCTGGAGCCCCTCATCCAAGCCTTCCCAGGCCATGGCTGTATCAAAAAAACGCCTTAGTCAGCTCCTCCTCCCCCACAAGCCTTGGTCTGCCTACATCTGAGGCAAGAGCCAGCCTGGGATGTTGTAGACAAGCAACAAGTAGCCAACAGTCACATCAGTGATGGTTTGAGAACTACAAAAGGAACTTTAGTGTGTACGTGTGTGTGGTGTGCGGACATGTGTGGACACTTGTGTGTGCAAGTATATGTGGACCCAGAGGACAACCTCAGGTATGTTAACCAACTCTCTTTATTATCATTATTAATTTACTTATTTGAGAGAGAGATAATGGGCATGTTAGGACCTCCAGCTACTAAAAACAAATTCCAAATGCATGTGCAACCTTGTGCATCTGGCTTATGTGGGTGGGTACTGGGGAATCAAACCTGGGTCCTTAGGCATCATAGGCAAACACCTTAACTGCTAAGCCATCTTTCCAGCCTCCTCTCTCTTTAACTACAGAATGCTTCACGAATAAGCATGTCACCTTGTACTATGCTAATCTTCTCTGTACTGTTCCACTTGTAGTGTATATGCTGCCAGAGCGAGAACCATCCACCTCCTTTTGAGACAGGATCTGGCACCGGCTTGGAGCTCACCAAGTGGGATAAACTGGCTGGCCAGTAAGCTCTGGGGAGCTTCTCCATCTTTCCAGTGCTGGGATTAGAAGTACTTGTCACTATGCCTGACTTTTTTTTTTTCCCTCATGAATATACTGAGGATCAAACTCGGGCTCTCATGCTTGGAAGAAGCATTTTACCAACTTAGGTATCACTTAGCTCCCTATAAAGACATTTGTTCATCCTGACCATTTCAACATGACTTTCTTCATGTGGCTCACACTCTCTATGGAAAATTTACAAGGAGAAGGTACAGAGACTGCTCACCAACTTAGAATGTGACCTTCCAAAGTAACTGTGCTACTTTCACATAATCTCAGTGCCTGGGAAGCTAAGGCAGGATAATTGCCTCAAGTTTTGAGGCCAGCCAGGGCTACATAACTAGTACCAGGCCAGCCCTAACAAGAACCTGTGTCAACAAAACAAAGCAAATGAAGTGACTGCTTTGAAGGACAATTTGGTTTATGTCCTTGTTCTGTCTGTCTCAGCATCCTCTCTGTGATTCATGATCACAAACATTCCCACCATCAGTGGGTGCATTGACAACCTTTTGGGGACAACGGAAGACTAGAAAGAAAACAGGAAAGCAATTGCCACCCGACCTCCACGAAGACCTCACCCATCTGCAGGAAGGCCCCACTTACAGCTGCTTCCCAGGATTCAGTGAGCCCATGTCAATCTCTTGGTCAAACTCGGTGCGGATATCATTGAGTATGCCATCGTCCCCGAAGGCCCCCCACTCCATGTTGATGCACATCCGCCCCTCGTCGCCCTCCACCATGTCAATGTGGCGCATCTCCTCCATGTAGCAGGCGTTGCTGCCAGTGCCTGGCCAAAGGAAGTGGTCAGTCAGCACCCACCCATCTCTTTCTTACACTACTGTCTTGAGACTGCCTAGGGTTCCTCACTGAACTCTTGAGACAACCCAACATATGGCCCCATCCTCTATTACCCCTAAATGTACAGGTCTAGCCTTGGCCCTATTAAGTGGCTACCTCCTTACTTTCAAAAACAAAGTACAAAGAAACACCCAGGCTAGGTCATCCTCCTCTCCCTCTTAGCCCTCCACCCCCACTCACTAGACAGCACTGGTGTCTTCACACCCAGTGCTCACTTACCCACGATGAGACCGATCTCACAGTTCTGATCGTCATAACCACAGGTCATCATGGTCCCAACTGTGTCATTCACCACAGCCACAATGTCAATATCAAAGTCCTGTGGGAATCAGAAAGGGCTCTGACCTTCACCGTCACAAAGAGGAGACAGAAATGAAGATAGAAAAAGAGCAAGGTGCTCAGCTCAAGTGCTGCAGGGTTGCCCCTTACTAACCCAGCGCAGCCGAAGAAGGGGAGACATGCCAGTGACCCAAAGAAGCTCTCTCCCATCACTGAGGTGTACTAAAAAGTACTAAAAAGAGCCCATCTTGTCCGTGTCCCCCCCCCCCCCCGCCCGTGTGTGTGTCTGTTGCATGCATGTGGACGTGGAGGCCAGAGGTCACTTTCAGGTGTCTTCCTCAGTTACTTCCCACCTTATTGTCAGGGACAGGGTATCTCACTGAACATAGAGCTCACTGATTCAGCTACACTAACAAGCCAGCAAGCCCTAGGGATGGAGCCTCTTGCTTCTGCCTTTCCAGACCTGGGATTACAGGAATGTACCACCACACCCAGCTCTTAGGGGCTAGGGATCTGAACTCAGGTCCTCTTGCTTACATGACTGACTGAGCCATCTCCCTAGCCCATCTTCTCCCCCTTTACCTTCTTTCTCTATCTCTTCCTTCTTTTTTACCCTCCTCACCTTCTCCATAACTGATAGATTTTTTTACTTGTCCTTTCTCTGTCTCATGTCAATCATGTCAATGTTTCTACTTAACAAGTCAAATCTCCAGGTAAAGGACTAATGGGTTTTTCTTGCACCACAGTGGTTACTTGTTTAAATATGGATTTTATGTTTTCATTTTCTGTGTGCATGTGTTATGTGTTTCAGGGAGCAAGCACATGCCATGGCATGTGTGTGAAGGTCAAAGGACAAGTTTCAGATCATTGCTTGTCTGTCTGCTTCATTTGAAGCAGTTTCTTCTCTTTGGATCTCACTCTGCTGTTGTTCTTTCACCATGAGCTTCTGGGAAATTTTCTTTTTCTTTTACTTGTATGCATGCACTACTTTGTGTATCTGGCTCACATGGACTCTGAAGAGTTGAACCTGGGTCTCTGTTTCCCATCTTGCTGTCAATGTGCTGGGATTACAGAGTCCACTTGGGCTTCTGGCTTTTTACATCAGTTCTGGGGATGGAACTTGGGTAACCTGGGTTGTTGGTGAACACTTTATAACCTCTGAGCCATCTCCCTAACCCAGAAGTTACTTTAATGTAAATCTCAAAATCCCAAAGATATCTGATCACAGACAAGATTACTAGATCGATATAACAAGGAAGAGGGAAACCTTTGCAAGCTCTAAATTGAGGACAGACATGGGAAGATTTCACCCTGGACCCAACCGTGCCTGCAGACCCTGAGCTTCCCCACCCTTTACTCACTCCTCTCCGCTGGATGGCCTTCCGGATCAGAGCCACCACATCTCTGCCTTCCACCCCACTGGACTTGAACCCCTTGGTCCATGAGACCAGGAAACTCTAGAAAAGGAGGAAGACATGATTATCAGTTTTCCAAAACTAAAATACAGACCACACTCCAACAAGCAGTCATTAGCTAGGTTAAAGTCATGGCTGAAGTGTGCATTGCCTCATCAGTAGCCCAGGAAAGAGAGACATGAGCTCCACCAAAGCCCGGGAAAGGTCATGAGTGACTTTGTTTTTTCATGATTGTCTTTAAGAAGTGAAAAGAACTGCCAAAAATAAAACCTCCTCTCATCATCAACCCCAAGCATCTTTCTTCCAAGGGTCTTTCTCAACACCCTTTAGATCAGAAGTCCCACTTCCTCACTCCTGCTGCCCTGGATGGGAAAAGGACGCTTGGCAATGTACGTGGGGGAAGGGTGACAACTCTGTCCCTGGAGCTTCTTCACCATCTCCCCACACCTACATCACACAGCTTCCCAGAAGGACGGAACTCTCAATCCTGAAACTGTATGTGTGAAAGAAACCCCTCACAACTACCACCACAGACACAGGTGGCCAGGAGGCCTTCCTGGTACCCTTGGCCCCAAGAGTGAAGCTATGAAAGCATCTGAAGAGCCCGTCTTACCTCATCGAGCTTCGTCTGGTGGCAGGGGAATGAGAAGGTAAAGCCCAGTGGAAGCTTCTTGTCCTTGATCTGTAGCTTATCCATGAAGTTGGCCAGGCATTCAGCAATGTGGTCAAACAGCTAAGGATACACACACAGGAAGATGAGCAAGGGGCAGAGTAGCACAGAGAAGAAACACGCACTCAGAAGCCGTGATATACACGACTGATGGTGAGCCCGACAGGGCAGAATCAGAGACAAACTTCTGAGCATGTCTGTGAGGGAGTGTCTAGATTGGGTTAACTGAGGTTGGAGGACCCACACTAACAGCGGGTAACACCATGCTTTCCCCATCATGATGAACTTTATTCCCTAACACTGTGAGCTAAAATAATCCTTTCCTTCCTGGAGTTGCTTTTGTCAGGAATTTATCCACAGCAATGAGAAAAGTAATTGATACAGAAAGGAACTAGTTGAATTTGTACCACATTCTTATTCCCTTGACGTCTTCATTTGCTCTTCTATAAAATGGGAATGACACCTGGGCCACACTCTGAGTAGCCAGCTGGATTCAGTTGGTCAATGACTAAGCACAAGGCTGTAATGCCACTTAGTGCCCATTAAATAGAACCTTCCACTCAAAGCATTTATCTGAACCTCTGTCACAAGAACCCAGTGAGGCAGGGGAAGTCATGGTCGGAGTTATCAGAAGGTCCGTACATACCCTGAGAACAGAACACCCTCTGTTGGTCCTGTCATGGATATCCAAGCTGATCCTCTTTCCAGAAAGGAAAGCCTGACTCACTGCCAAGAACTTTAGCACCCTGTCTCTAAATTGGGGGAGAGGCAGAATACTTTTGGTTGGCATCCTATGAAGCCACTTTTATATTTTTTCCTCCATTCTAGAAATGAACCTCCCAGGGGCAATTCAACGAAATTATTTTTGTTCTCTACCTTCAAAACAGAAGACTCAGTGCTGTACAAAGAACACTGAAGAATAAATAGGATTTTGTGGATGGGCAACATTTCAACTGTGGCCACTTCAAGCTGGACACACGGCCCCTCATCCCTAGGAGAACTGCACTCTCAATAAGCTGGGCTTTTAGTCAGTGCTGAAGCCCACAGACCCTCTGCATCCTTCCTGCCCACTCAGCACTCTCCCAGAAGCTGATGTCCCTCCAGATGCTCAGAAGCTGAGTGACGCTAGGGACCCTGCGGTGCAAAAAGTAAGCAGAAGCCAAAGAGGCTGAACAGAGTCCAAAAGACCAAGTGGATCAAATGGCAAGACTCTGGATGAAGTGTTTGCCACACAAACCTGAGGACCTGAGTTCAGATACCCAGTACTCACATAAAATGCCAGGCGTGCCCATGTAATCTTAATACAGGGGAGGCAGAAACAGCAAATCCCTGGGGTTCACTGGCTACCTTTTGGTACACTCAAGGGAAAACAAAGCCCATCAAAGTAGAAGAGGGACCAGTTGGGAAGAAGAAAGGATTTAATAGAAGTAGTATGGGGAGGGGAGACAAGACAAAGTAATAGGGAAACATGATCAAAAAGCTAAAATAGGGGCTAGAGTGATGGCTTAGCAGTTAGAGCGCTTGCCTGTGAAGCCTGAAAGATCCAGGTTCAATTCCCCAGTACCTACATAAGCCAGATGCACAAGGTGGTGGCACATGTGTCTGGAGTTTGTTTGCAGTGGCTAGTGGCCCTGGCACACCTATTCTCTCCCTCCCTCCCTCTCTCTCTCATAAAATAAATAAAATATTTTTTAAATTTTTCTGGTTTATTTTAATTTATTAGCGACAGGGATAGAACAGGCATGCTAGGGCCTCTAGCCAGTGCAAACGAACTCCAGATGCATGTGCCACCATGTGCATCTGGCTTATGTTGGACCTGGAGAATGGAACCTGGGTCCTTAGCTTTTGCAGGCAAACGCCTTAACTGCTAAACCATCTCTCCAGCCCAAAATATTTTATATTTTAAAAGACTGGATCTTAAAAATTTTTTTCCTTAAAATATAAATTTGGGAGGCCAAGTTTGGTTAGCCATGCAAAACCAGAAGCACCAGGAAGTGTCTGCTCCTTTGCTTTGCAGCAGCAACAGGCCCTGGGTACATCCTATCTCTCTCTCTCTCTCTCCACCTCCCTCCTTTCTTTTAAAAGTGTTAAAGTGAGAGACAAAACAAACAACAAAACACAAAAATGTGCAAGCAAGAAAAACAGGCTCAAAATCTCTTTTTTGAATCCAAAAGAATAAGAGATAGCTGATTCTGAGCAACCTGTGGCCCAGGAACACATATTCAAGTTCTCTTGAATGATGAATCTTTCACTGTGGAAATATGCACATGAAAATAAAAATGAAAAAGGAAAAAAAACAGGAGGAAGGCTGGAGAAATGGCTCTGTGGTTAAAGGTGTTTGCCTGCAAAGCTAAGTTCAAATTCCTAGTACCCACATACAGCCATGTAGGAGTGCATTTCCAGTGCCTGGAAACCCTCTTGTGTCCATTCTCTCTCTCTCTCTCCCTCCTTCCCTCTCTCAAATAAATAAAAATAAATAAAAAAATAAACAAATAAATAAATAAATTGGGGGGGAGTGAAAATGGTGCTGGAGTGATGGCTCAGCAGTTAAAAGATGCTTGCTTGCAAAGCCTGCTGGTCCAAGTTTGATTCCCAAATACCCACATAAAGCCAGATGCACAAAGTGATGCACGCATCTGGAGTTCTTGTGCAGTGGCAAGAGACCCTGGCACACCCACTCCCTCCCTCTCTCTTTCTCTCCCAATAAGAATATTTTTAAAAATTTTAAAGTTAGCTGGGCGTGGTGGCTCATGCCTTTAATCCCAGCACTCAGGAGGCAGAGATAGGAGGATTGTTGTGAGTTCGAGGCCACCCTGAGACTACATAGTGAATCCAGGTCAGCCTGAGCTAGAGTGAGACCCTACCTCAAAAAACCAAAAAATAAATAAATAAATAAATAAAAATAAAGTTAAAATAAATGAACAACATTACCAGCAATCACCAAAATTTTCATAAGAAATCAAGTAAAGACTATTATTCCCAGCACTCAGGAGCTGAGGCAGGAGGATACAGAATTTGAACTCAGCCTGGGCCACCTTGCAAGGCCCTGTCAGAAAGTAAAATAAAATTGGAGGACCAGGTAGACAGTTCAGTCAGTAGCATATTCCAGGTAAGCATGAGGGCCTGGGCTCGGATCTCCAGACCCACTTGACAGCTGGGCATGGGGGCTTTATACCTGCAATCCCAGCACTGGGGCTTGCTAGCCAACTAGTCAAGCCTAATCAGTGAATTCTGATTTCAGTGAGAGCCTGAGGAAGACACCATTTATCTAAACATCTGTCCCTCCATACACACACAGACATGTGCATACACAACCCCTGCCATACACATGGCCCACACAGATAAGAATATACCCCCAAACTTTTGTAATTAAATTCAGCTGGCTGGTCACATTTCAAGTACTAAAGGCATCAGTACTTGGCTTTTGCACAGTTCTGTCATTACTGGTGCAGTATTGTTAGAACCTCCATATTTTCGAAAGGAGGAAGAGGAGATAAGTGCTTCCTTGAGCACAGAGACTATCTCATTTTCTGTTAGCAGAGGATCTAAGGATAAGGTGGTGGAAAGAGAACTAATAGCTTCCTGCCATAAAAAGGCTCAAAGGGCATCCAAGCACAAAGTCCCAAAAGTTTCCTTTTCCTGATTCATCTGAGGGTCTGATCACTCTTCTTCGTGAGGTGGTACACTCCTGCAGTCCCAGCGCTCAGCAGGCTGTGGAGGGGTGACAAGTTGGGGGGTATGTTGAGCTACATAGTAAAGTCCAGGCCAGCCTGGGCTACACAGTGAGCGAGACCCTACCTTGGAAAAAAAAAAAAAAAGACCCTGTCTCAAAAGAAGAAGGTGGAGAACAACTGAAGAAGACACCTGACATTGACCTCTGGCTTCAACTTGTACACATACACCTACACACATGTGACCATCCATACATACACACACACACACACACATGCAATACTAAATAAGTGGACACAGTGACACATGAATATAATCCTAGCACTCAGGAGGCTAAGACAGGAATATCACAACTTCAAGGCCAGACTGTATCAAAAAAATAAATAAATAAAAAGGGCTGGGGAGATGGCTTAGCAGTTAAGGTGCTTGCCTGCAAAGCCAAAGGACATAGGTTCGATTCCCCAGGACCCATGTAAGCCAGATGCACAAGGTGGTGCAGGATTCTGGAGTTTGTTTTCAGTGGCTGGAGGCTCTGGTGCACCCATTCTCTCTCTCTCTCTCTCTCTCTCTCTCTCTCTCTCTCTCTTTGCTTCTCTCTGTCTCGCAATAAATGAATAAATAAATAAATAAAACATAAAGAAAAATAAATAAAGATATTTTTAAAAATAAAAAAGATGTCATAGTTATGTGTGATCTTGGGCCAATGAGTCATTAGTCCATCAAGGTATTTTATTTCATAGGAAAAGGGAGCCACCTAATTATAATGGCCCTGAAGAAAGAACCAGATGACAGACGTATTTCCAGCACACAACTCTCCCAGAGTTGTGGCATTCCTGAATAGGTTGCCTATATATTAAGAGAGCACTGTTAAAGACAATACTCACATTGGCAAGAACCGATTTGACTTAAGTCACTGGGATGTATGATGGATAGTATTACATTCTGTGAAGATTAATAATTAAAGTAAACTGTGATAATATTCACATGGAAAATAAGTATATATGATTCAACAATTTAGTGGGTTATATGTTTTAGTTTACATGCATACTTATATGAATATGGAATACATTTGAATGTCTAATTACATACTAATGACAACATGAGTAAGCATATATAGTACATGTACATCCTTAATGGCATGAAGTATATTGCTTATATATTATGCGCAGACCAGAAATAATTTTCTTTTTTTTTTTTTTTTGTTTTGTTTTTGGTTTTGGTTTTTCGAGGTAGGGTCTCACTCTAGCCCAGGCTGACCTGGAATTCACTATGGAGTCTCAGGGTGGCCTCGAACTCAAGGCGATCCTCCTACCTCTGCCTCCCGAGTGCTGGGATTAAAGGCGTGCGCCACCACGCCCGGCTTAATTTTCTTTATTCTATTATTTTTGTTTGCTTATTTAGGTCTCACTATGTGGCCCAGACTGGACTTGAACTCTTGGTACTCCTGCCTCATCTTCTACAATGCTGGGATTACAGGTGTTTGAGAGATTTCAAGGTAGGATTTTCAACTACTCAGAACCTGAATGTTCAAAACAGATTTTCTTTCTGGGTTGGTAAAGATGTGCTACATCAGTCTCCTGTTGTTCCCAAGCCCTAACCAGACTCTGGGAAAGAAACTGTGAGGGTTATGAGGTGACTGAGCCCCTGTGTCACTGAGGTGTGAGCAACAGTCAATGGAGAAGGGAAGATAGGAAAAGAATTCACCTAACACATCAATAGCACATTGCAAGTTAGGTGCTTTTTTTTTTTTTTTTTTTTTTTTTTTTTACTTTGTCTTGCTTATTTGGTTCTCAAATATTTGTCATCTGGGAGTAGTGCCCAGAGACATAGAGGCAACAGGAAGTAAAGGCGACCACATCACCCATGAAGAGGAACAATGCAATTGTTGGCCTCAGAGATCAGGGCAAAGTAGGAAGAACAACTCAAAATATAGATAACACTCCCCAGGGGAAACAGTAAGCGGGTGTATGCACCTTGTGTGTGCAGGGTACGCTCCAGGGACAGGGCGATGTGAACTACTTAATTCATCTCCTCTCCAATCTGCGCAGTGATCTAGCTACTCTCCTCTCTTTACCGATAAATAAACTGAGGTTCCGCCAGGCGTTACTGCTGCTTGCCTAGAGTCATACTGCCAGATGGTCCCAGGGCAGGACCCAACCTCCTAACCAGCTGGGCACTGCACAGGCACAGAGGAGGGCAGGGAAAGAGCTTCTCCCCTCTGTGTCCTTCCTGACACCCCACTGGAGCCATACCACACTTCAACCTAAAAGACCCACAATAATGGGGACCTAGGCTCCTTCTCCAATCCCAGCATCAAGGCCAGGAAAGCAGATTTACCCTCAGGGCCACCCCCAAAGACTAATAAAAGATCTGAAAAGATCTTACTTGCTCTGCTCAAGATCAGGAATTCCTTTCCCAGGAGTGGCCTGCTTGGTGAAAGGACCAGATCTAGGAGTCTGAGTGCTCTACCTATCCCAGGCCCTAGGGCTCAAGATGTCATCCAGTGTTACTCCTTTTATTGAGTTCCCTCCGGGCTTAAAACGCAGCAGGGAACCCTACTGCTGCTTAGTATCCAGGAAATGTCCTAATGACTGTCATTCCATGGTGGGGGAACTGCAGATTCCAAAGGTAAGAAGGGCCGATGTCCTCAGGAAAAGGCCATACCTGGGTGCCACTGCCCCGCATGATATCCTCAGGGATGGCATAGATCTGGTTCTCCATCTCCACTCTCTGGAGCCCATTGTCCGTCACTCTAACACGAAGCACCCGGAAGTTGGTTCCCCCAAGATCCAGAGCCAGGAACTCTCCATGTTCTACAGACAAGAGAGGTCACTGGTAATTTAAGGAAAGAAAAGATCAAATTGCTTCACAGAGACCCAACAAGACTTCAAACCCTGAGTCCCTCCATGAACACCCATCGCCCAAGGGTGACAGGGTGGGGCGCCAAATGGATTTGATTTTTCTCTTTCTTTTGTTCCTTTCTTTTTTCCTCCTCTCTCCTTCCCTAATTTTCCTTCCTTCCTTTTCTACCTTTTTCCTTTTTTTGTTGTTTTATGAAGCAGGGTCTTACAATAAATAGCCCAGGCTGGCCTTGAACTTACAGTAATACTCCTACCTCAGCCTCCTGAGTGTTGCAATTTCAGAAAGGTGCACCATTCCTGGCTTTATGTTTGATTTTCTTACTGATAAACATTTTATTATCTGTAATTGGCATCAATAATGAGTCAATCTCATTCCCAGCAATAGGGTGTTTGCTCCCCTCCACACATACTACTTCCTAACTGATTTCAGCCAGTCCCCATAGAGCTCCCAGATCTAGCTCAGGAGCCAGTGCCATGGGTCCACACCTTGGTTTTGTTCTTCATATCCCACAAACACCCAGCACACTGCTGCAGGCCTATGGGACTAAGCCTGCACAAAGTTCCTTGCTTCTTAGAATGTGAGAGGATGCTGAGCCCAGTGCGTAAGACAGGACTGGAGCCATTCAACTGCTCAGCCCAAGCCACAGGACTGCAATGGGCTGAGAGAGGGGACAGCAGGACTCCCCAGAAGCTCTACGGATGCAAACAGGTCAGACCTTCATGTGTCACCAAGAAGGCAGGCTTCCTCCCACCAGGAAACCAGCGGTGCAGACAGGAAGCATCCAGATGCTGGACAGTAATAATGCAGCCAGCACAGAGAAGTGTCCATTGTAGGGCACAGAATGAAAGTGCTGAAGAGGCGTGGAGCCCACAGCAGGGCTGGGGTGGCAGTCGGGTAAGGGCTAGCAAAGGAAGCGCTCACCACACCACAGCCTCCCAAACAGGTAATGACTAACCCCAGCCATTTGCTGCTCTGCCCCACACCTTCGTTAAGGTTACACAAGCCCTGAGAGATTCTCTTATTGGCATGTTTGTTAACACTGAGCCCTTTCCCACTAGAAGTAAGGTGGAATGCCTGGGAGGGTCAGGCACATGTTCTGACTAAATGGACCAAAGGGCGTATTCTACATCTAGATCCCCTAGGCTCCCTTAGTTCATTGACCCTGAGGAAGGCCACATTTTACCAGCTCCATGACATAACCATTAGTAGTCCCTAGAGTATAAAGGGGACACTAGAAACAGACATTACCCACCAGAGGTGCCTCAGGACTCATGCACGCACAAGCGTGCACACATATACAGTCAGTATTCCCAGGTTGGTCTGGAGCCCATATGAACTACAGGAAAATCCCTGCCCAGCCACTTGTGAGCACGGATGAATTTCAGGGCCTCAGAATCCATCTCACTCCAAGCACATGGAAGGTGGTCCCTCCAGGGTCCAGAGGAACTAACTCTGAACAGGACTGTTATAAAATTTTATATATATATGTATGTATGCCTCAAACAACCAGTATTTTGTCAAGGACTTAAGACACTCAGTGAATGCTAGCTACTTTCTACCCAGGCTATCAGCAAACACTGCCTCATACCTAAGTCTGAGAAGTCTCCCCAGCTTGTAGTAGCAAGGAAGATGACAGAAGTCTTTCCAGGGACAGCCACTGTAATCAGCTCCAGTGGCTTGAGCATTCTTTCTGAGGACATTAATTTTCCATTCCCTGCCTGGCATCTGGAAGCACTCACTCCAGGTGCCAGCTCATGAAAGCAATGCCAGTCTTGTTTGGTGGTATTCTGCCTCTCTCATGGCCACGGGTGACTTTTCCAGACACTTCAGTTCTGAGCCTCCCCTAGTCGTGGGACCTCAGCCAGATTCTAGGAAATGCTATTGGTGGTTGTCATGAGGGATGAAAAGGCAAATCAAGGGTGACCTGCCTCATCAGCACTCTGAGGCCCAGGACATACACGATCCGCTGAATCAGTGACCACGGGGGACGGAGGCGGCTGGGCTGCCTCGGGCTGGTCATCATCCAAGGCCAGCCCAGCTGGATTCAGCTCAGTATGGCTCCATGAGGAATGTGACTCTGCCGTATTTTCTGGGGGACTAAAGGGAATCTACAAACAATGAAGTATTGCTGAAAACTCACAAAGGTCAACCCTGGAGTTCCTTAGAGACTCCTGAGGAACAGACATTCCTTCCACCAGCACTCACTCCACAAACACACATGACTCTCACAACTGTGCCCTTTGAGTTCAGAATTTAAAGCATACCCAGCTTCAGAAATCTTTAAGGTGCAGGGCAATGGATGGAACCCTTTCCTAGGGCCCATATCTACACCATGTGTGAAAGGCCCCCATAGAGCAATGGTGGGCAAGACTCACGAATTCTAGCTCAGTTGTGGTCTGGGCACCTCACAGGGCCCTGTGAGAATGTCACCTCACTTGTAGAGCACAGTTTACAACACTGACTTACCCCAAAAGTTGTGAGGCTTACAGGAAATATGGGCTACTTAGATGTGAACAACATCCCCTGTCCTTGTCAGATACATCATTATGATTTTTCCCTGGTCTGATGACAGAGCTCCTAACTCTTCTTGTCCACTCCAATCCAAGCTTCTGCTACTTATAGCTCAAACTCTATCTCTACTGGGAACCTTCCAAGGCATTCCAGAAGCCCAGAATAGAGCCTGTGGGAGCACATGATGGACTGTGAAGGATAGCTCTGACCCAGAAAAACAGCATGCCAAGAGCTGGGCATGGTGGCACATGCCTATAATCAGTCCTAGCACTCAGAAGGGGCAGAAAGGAATATTAGGAGTTCAAGGTTCACCTTGGCTACACAGCTAGCTTGAGGCCAACCTGGGCTACATGAGATCCTGTCTTAAAAAGCAGGGTGGACATAGGGAGATGACTTAGTGGTTAAAGGTGCTTGCTTGTAAAGCCTGCCAGCCTGGATTCATTCCCTAGTACCCATGTAAAGCCAGACGCATAAAGTGGTGTGTGCGTCTTTAGTTCGCTTGCAGCAGCAAGAAGCTCTGGTATGCCAGACACTTTCTCTTTTTCCTGCTTGCAAACAAATAAATAAATAAATAATATTCTTTAAAGAGCATCTTTCATAAGATAGCACAAAACCAAATGACAAAGAACCCAATAAGCTCTATAGAGAGAATAATCCTCTAGTTATAGTTAGTGTTGAAGCTATTGTATATTTAATTCACTCACCTATTAGACAAAATGTTAGACTGGTAACTGGGTTTTATTTTATTTGCACACGTGTATGTGTATGTGTAGGTACACTAGGATCTCTTGCCACTACAAACAAAACACCAAATGCTTGCACCAGTTTTTTGGGTCCAGCTTTAAATGGGTAACTATGGAACTGAACCCTAGCTAGTAGGCTTTGCGAGCAAATGCCTTTAGCCACTGAGTAATATCCCAGCCCCAGGTGTGGAAGTTTTATGAAACCATCAGGTCATGGGTGAGGTTTCAAGGCTTCATAATGTTAAGTATGCATGCTCCTATCACTAGATAATAGCTTTTTAAAAATAAAATATGGAGCCGGGCATGGTGGCACACGCCTTTAATCCCAGCACTCGGGAGGCAGAGGTAGGAGGATCGCTGTGAGTTCGAGGCCACCCTGAGACTCCATAGTGAATTCCAGGTCAGCCTGGGCTAGAGACCCTACCTCGAAAAACCAAATTAATTAATTAATTAATTAATTAAAAAAATATGGGCCAGGCATGGTGCTGCACGCCTTTAATCCCAGCACTCGGGAGGCAGAGGTAGGAGAATCACCGAGAATTCAAAGCCACTCTGAGTGAATTCCTGGTCAGCCTGGGCCAGAGTGAGATGCTACCTCAAAAAACCAATAAAAACAAAAATAAAATAAAATAAAATAAAATAAAATAAAATATGAGTACCTGATTTTGTTTTAAAAGTTCAAACAGAACACATGTGGACAAAATGAAAAGTAAACTTCCTTTTTTGTCTACACCTCACAAGTAATCATTAGTAAAGTGTCTTGGGTGTCCTTAGATACATTTACTTTATAAAATCATGGAAGGTTACCAAATTGCTACACCTAAGAATGGAGGGGGAGGGGTTGTAGTGCAGGATATCAACCCTGGTCCTTATAATTTATAGGTAAGTGCTCTCCCACTGGGCCACTGTATGTTTGTAACTTTTTTTAAACATCATACCAAATTATCTTCCTAATTGTTCTCATCAGTTTCTACTCAAACCAACAGATGTATCTCATTCACCGTAGTCCTTTTATGTAGTGATGAATCCTTTCCAACCTAAACATGTTTTCTTCCATTTAGATAACATTTTGAAAAGTAACTTGACTAGAATTCCTTTTGCTATAAGAATCATCTAGGTTTTTGTTTCTTGTTTTTTGAGGTAGGGTCTTACTATGTAGCACCAGGCTGGCTGGCCTCAAACTCATAGCAACTATCACATCTCTGCCTCCCAAGTGCTGGGATTAAAGGCATGTGCCACCAGCTTAGTTTGAGATTTTAATTGTTTTTTTTTTTTTAAAGATATTCATGGAGCTGGGGATGTAGCTCAGTTGGTAGTATTTATCATGCACAATGCTTTGGATTCAATCCCCAGTACTGCATAAACCAGGCATGATTCAGGTGCATGCCACTTAATCCAGCGCTTGAGAAATGGAGATAGGAGAACTAGACGTTCAAAGTCATCCCTCATGACACAGCGAGTTCAAGGCCATCCTGGACTATATGAGACTCTCTCTTACACACACACACACACACACACACACACACACACACGATGTGGTTGCATGCTTCCCATCTTGCTGTGAGACAGTCTCTTGTAGGGTACTGCTGCACTCACCAGGCTAGCTGGCCTTGAGCTTCAGAACTTTCCTGTCTCCGCCTCCCTCTGGCCACATGTATACTGGGATTACAGGCACTAGTGTCACATGTCCAGCTTTATGTGGGTTCTGGGGACCCACACTTAGGTCATCAGGTTTGCACAGCAAACGCTTTACTCACTAAACCATCTCCCAGATCTCAGTATATAATTAATACTGTAAAGATCTCTGTATATTAAGAAAAAATAGCTTTGTTGACACATTTGCAATTATTTTTCCCCATCTGATCTGGATGCTTTTCTATTCACACTATTTTTTTGCCACATAGAGAAATGTTTGATTTTATGTTGAAAAAATAATAGTTGTAGCCAGGTATGATGATATCTCACACCTTTAATCCCAGACTCAAGAGTCAGTTGTGAGTTCAAAGTCAGCCTGAACTACAGGGAGACCCTACCCCAAACCTTCCCCTATTCCCAAAAAATTTAAGATTTTATTGTCATGCCCCTAAAAATTCTAGAGAGGGCTGGAGAAATGGATTAGTGGTTAAGGTGTTTGCCTGCAAAGCCAAAGGACCTTGGTTCGACTCCCCAGGACCCACGTAAGCCAGATGCACAAGGTGGAGTGGCACATGAGTCTGGAGTCCGCTTGCAGTGGCTTAGAGGCCCTGGCGCATCCATTCTCTCTCTTTCTCTGTCTGCCTCTTTCTGTCTCTTGCTCTCATAAATAAATATTTTTTTTAAAAAATCTGGAGAATAAAGACTGTACTACAACCATTTCTAGATCTCTCCAATTTCCCCTACATGTGGCTACTGCTCTAGCAAGTACATAGAAGCAAGGAATCAACATAGATTTGTTTAAGAGATGAGAGTATAGCTGGGCCTGCTGGCACATGCCTGTAAACCCCAATACTGAGGAGGCTAAGGCAAGAGAATCAGTAGTTCAAAGACTGCCTGAGCTACAAAATAAATTCAAGGGCAACCTGGCAATTTGGTGAAATCTTATTTGAAAATAAGAAGTTAAAAGAGGGCCAGGTGTAGTGGCCCACACCTTTAATCCCAGCACATGGGAGGCAGAGGTAGGATGATTGCTGCGAGTTTGAGGCCAGCCTGGCTGGGAATACAGAGAGTTCCAGGTCAGCCTGGGCTGGAGTGAGACCCTACCTTTAAAAAAAAAAAGTTAAAATAGTGCTATATCAGAGACCACTGGGAAACAGGTGGCAGAAAAAAATGGAAAAGCCAAAGGAAGGGGAGGAGTGCTTGGAATGCTGTCTTCGACACATAAAGTACCTGTTGCAGTCATGACCTCATTCGGCTGTCATTACCTGCACATGACATACATAATATTGGGCTCATTAACGTGTTGCCACTGATGATACAGGAGGAGAAAATGACATCAAAATAGAAGATGGACGTGCTGGAAAAAAGGGATTCAGTCGAAAGAGGATGGGGAGGAGGAACTAAAGAAAGTAGGGGGGAAAGGATTATGATTAAAATACATTATATGTGTATATACATATATATATATGTATATAATGTATTTTAATATATATATATGAAATACATATATTTCATATATACACACACACACACATATATATATATATATATATATATATATATATGAAAACTGCTAATAAAAAAATTTAAAAATGGGCTGTGGATATAGCTAGCTCACTGTTAGTGCACTTGACTAGCTTGTGCAAGATCCATGTTCAATTCTCAGTGCCGAGGGGAAGGAAAAATTAAACACAACAATCACCATGTGTAGAGGTAGGTACACTCAGGAGGTAGAGACAGGAGAATTAGAGTTCAAGACACACTTAGGCTACATAGGAATTCAAAGCCTGGCTGGGCTGGAGACCTTGCCTTAAAAATAAAAAATCAAAATTCCATCTTCTTGTGTGACCTTTTTGAAAAATGAAATCCAGCACCCTGTCCTCCTGTCTCTTGTCCCCAGCACACCTGGAATACTGTGGGAACAGAAAGACCAAGGTAGCTGTCAGAGGCTTAGCTCAATGGCCCAACACATTCACTAAGCAATGTTCATGAAACAATGGACCTTCGTCAGCAAACATTATGTCACTGATCCTCAAGAACCCAGTTGGACACCATAATCCCCATTTACCAAAAAGATAACCAGGTCTCAGCCAAGACTCAAATCCAGGCCTGCCTCACAAGCAAAAAATTCTTCTGCAATGAGCAAGGAGCAATGAGCTTGTAGTGTCAAATAAGGAATTCTTCACTAACAGTGTCAAATACATAAAACCTTGAGGTGACAGCAGCCCCTAAACTGGGCTGGGTGGCACAGGAAGTGAGGCCACCTCTCAGAAACTGAGTCACTTGGTTAAGGTCAGGCAAGGGTGAATGAGAGCTTGGGTTTGAGGCCAAGGCCATCAGCCTTGGTGCTCCGCAGCACCACACCCTCGGCTTTCGTTCATGGAAACGGAAAGCAGAGACTCCCCGTCTTTACCAGGGACCACAGCCCAATCCCCAGGGGCTTCTTAGATGACCAAATCCTCTCGAACTAGATCTTGGGAGGCCTGGGGGCAAGTCATGCAAGAGGTGACAGGTCCTCCTCTACAGTGAAAGCTAGGACCTGCTAAAGTCGGCTGATGAAGACTCTGTGTGTGTGTCTGTGTGTGTGTGTGTGTGTGTGTGTGTGTGTGTGTGTGTGTATGCATGTGTGTTCCAAATCTCTGTACCCACCTTCCAGGGCATTCTCCAAGGCCTCTGCTGAGGCTCCTTCTCAGTTAAAGGGTTCCTCCCTGCCCTCCAACAAGAAAGGAGGATACCAAATGAAAGGAAAGGGGGGAGGGAGGGAGGGAGGGAGGGAGGGAGGGAAAGAGGAAGGAAGGAAAGAAGGAAGGGAGGGAGGGAGGGAGGGAGGGAGGGAGGGAGGGAGGGAAGTCTAGAGAAATAGCTCCATTGGTTAAAAGAGTTCAGATCCCCAGAACCCATATTAAAGGCTGGGCATGGTGGTGGTGCCTGTAATCCTGGCTCTGGGGAAGTGGAGGCAAGAAGATCCCTGGGGCTCATTGGCTGGGTAGATAGTCTAGCGGAATCAGCAAGCTCCAGGTTCAGCAAAAGAGCTTGCCTCAAAATATAAGGTGGAGAGCAATATAGGAAGACACCTGACACTGACCTCTGGCTTCCACATACACATGGGCCCACGACATATAAACACACACATTACATGCACTCAACTCAGGGGAACTAGCAGCAGGACTGAATGGTACCACTCTTCATCAAATTGCCCAACAGAGTTGTTTAACTGGCTCCCTCCGGCTGTTTGTTTGCTGACTCATTTCCCATCCTAGACTACCTGGCAGCCCACTTTCAGTTCCACTCTTATCAGATACATGAGGTCAGCAAGATAAAGGGGTTCCAATTTCTCCTGGGAACTCACCTGTCACAAGGAAAGGCCGGGGACTGAAATGGCACTTGGCTAGCCACCTGAACACAATAGTTAATGTCATGTGAATTAATATGACATCTGAATTTATTTGAGCAGGTCATCTCTGGCACTGTTAAAAGTGGCCTATAGCCAGGTGTGGTGGCTCACCGGTAATCCCAGCACTCAGGAGGCTAAGGCAGGGGGATCGTTGAGTTTGAGGCCAGCCTGTACTACAGAGTAAAGTAGCCTGTACCTGACAACATCCGTGTATTTTTTGAAGGGTGAGGAACAAGGGCCCAGTGAATTTTACAAGAGTCTATTTTCAATCATTAAGTACTTGCCAATAATTAAAATAGATCACCATCCGCTCTTCTCATGAGGCAGAGCAGTGGATCAGCCAGTGCTGTAAGAGTGCCTTGCTAGTGGTTTTTGGCTTGTATCTCGAAGCATCAAGGCCCTTTCATCCAACGCGAGTGTGCCAACATGTGGCCATGTCCTGGTCGAGGTTACAAATGAAGCTGGAGTGCAGCCCCTCAGCCCACCCACAGTCCTGGGCACCCTCAAACATGGCCAGGTCTGTCCTCGGCAAGGATGAGGGAGGCTAAGGAACAGCACACCTCCTGAACCCTGGGTTCCAGCATGAGTTTTCTGTCTCCTTATCTTTTCTACAGGGTTCTGCAGCATAAGATTTCATTCAGTTAAATTTGGGACTGGGACCCACTCACAAACACTGGGCGGCAGCTGTGCTAACTATGCCACCAATGCCTCAGATTCACAAAAATGGGAAAAAAATTTATTTCAAGAATTTTTTTTTTTTTTTGTATTCTCTCCCCCACTCTCTCCCCAGGGTGGCCTCAAACTCACTATGCAACTGATGATGACCATGCACTTCTTATCCTCCCACCTCCACCTCTCGGGCTGGAATTATAGGCAAACACCACCGCACCAAGTTTATGCAGTGCGAGAGACTGCTAGGGCTCCGCATATGCTAAGCAAACACCCTACCAAGCTACACCCCCCAGTCCTGGTTTTAGTTTTCTGAGACAGGGTTTCATGTAACCCAATATGGCCTCAAACTTGCTCTATTGCCAAGGATGACCTTGAACTCCTGCCTCTGTCTCCCTGGCACTACATGAGATCCTGTGTCGGGGGCCGGGGGGAAGATTTTTTTTTTTTTTTTTAAATGGGCTGGAGAGATGGCTTAGTGATTAGGCACTTGCCTGCAGAGCCTAAGAACCCAGGTTCAATTCCCTACCCACATAAGCCAGATGCACAAGGTGGCACATGTGTCTGGAGTCGCTTGCAGTGACTGGAGGCCCTGGCATGCCCATTTTCTTTTTCTCTCTGCTCATAAATATTTAAAAAGTAAAACTAAATTAATAAATTTCTCTAGTTTAAAATAAAAACGAGGACTGGAGAGATGGCTTAGCAGGTAAGGCATTTGCCTACAAAGCCAACGGACCTAGGTTCGATTCCCCAAGACCCACATAAGCCAGATGCAGAAGGTGGTGCATGCATCTGGAGTTCATTGGCAGTAGCTGGAGGCCCTGGCATGCCCCTTCTCTTTCTATCTGCCTCCCTCTCTCTCTCTGCTTCTTTCTTGCTCTCTCACAAATAAATAGATAAAAATAAAGTACTAAAAAAATGAACTAAGGGCTGGAGAGTTGGCTTAGTGGTTAAGCGCTTGCCTGGGAAGCCTAAAGACCCAGGTTCAAGGCTCGATTCCCCAGGACCCATGTTAGCCAGATGCTCAAGGGGCGCACGTGTCTGGAGTTCATTTGCAGTGGCTGGAAGCCCTGGTGCGCCCATTCTCTCTCTCTTTCTCTCTCTATCTGCCTCTTTGTCTGTCACTCTCAAATAAATAAATAATAAACACAAAAAACTTTTTTAAAAAATGAACTAAAAAAATAATAAGGAACTAGCTGAGCATAGTAGCACACACCTTTAATCCCAGCACTCTGGAGGCAGAAGTAGGAGGACTACTGAGAGTTCAAGGCCACCTTCAAACTACACAGTAAATTCCAGGTCACCCTGGATTTGAGTAAGACCTTACCTCAAAAAACCAAAGTCTAAAAAATAAAAAGGAACTAAACCAGGCATGGTAGTTACCCATGCCTTTAACCACAGCACTTGAGAGGCTACAGCAGGAGGATCACTGTGCGTTCAAGACTAGCCAAGGGCTAGAGCTCCAGGTCAGCCAGGCTACAGTGAGTCCACACCTCAAGAAGGAAGGAAGGAAGGAAGAAAGAAAGGAGGGAGGGAGGGAGGAGGGAAGGAAGGAAGGAAGGAAGGAAGGAAGGAAGGAAGGAAGGAAGGAAAGAGGGGCTGGAAAGATGGCTTAGCAGTTAAGGTGCTTGCCTGTGAAGCCTAAGAACCCATGTTCAACTCTCCAGGTCCCACATAAGTCAGATACACAACATGACACAAGGTCACACATGCGCACAAGGTGGCATATGTGTCTGGAGTTTGATTACAGTGGTTAGAGGCCCTGGCACGCCAATTCTCCCCTCTCTCTCTCTTGCTCTGTTGCATTAAAAAAAAAAAAAAGAGGATAGTCTGTTAGGCTTGTCTCATTAAAAAAAAAAAAATGGGGGGGGTGAAGGAGGGAGGGAGGAAGGAGAAAAGGAAGAAAGAAAGAAAGAAAGAGAGAGAGAGGAAAGAAGGAAGGAAGGAAGGAAGGAAGGAAGGAAGGAAGGAAGGAAGGAGAGGGAAAAGAAGAAAGAAAGACTAACTTTCCAGGCTCCCAGTCACTTCATTACAATGTAATGCCCACCTCTATACCACAGCTTAGCAATCAGTAAATAACTCCATGTCATTAAAGGCAGTGGTGCACTGTCAGTGAATGTAGGTGTCTGGAACACTCAAAAGATAGGATAATCTGATCTATAACATTGAGTTTTAAACTATTTTAAGAAACAAGAAATGCTTTCCCAAATAAAACTGGTATGCCAAATTCTAAAACATAGAAATCAAGGAGAAAAAAAGAAACAAGAGTCACTCCAGTGAAGGGAGGAACCCAGTGCACACAAAACACAGGCTATATTTATAGAGCTGTCTGATGTCTTTTTACTCCAGAAATGTTTCTTACCCTCAAAACATGTCCCAGTCACAGAGAAATGATGCTTTCACCCCACAGGTGGGAAGCCAAATCACAGATTTAAATAAGGTTACAGTTCAATATTGTATAGATTTTGAGCACATTAAACTTTTCAGACAGGAAACCCTGGATTCAAATCCTGTTTTAACATGTATAACCAGGTGGGCTAGAGAAATGGCTCAGTGAGTGAAGTGCTTGCCAAGCAAGCATAAGGCCCTACCTTCAAATTCCAAGCACCCACATTAAATCTGGGCGTGACAGTACACCTGGATTCCCATCCCTGAGGAGGTGGAGCCAGCGAGATCTCTGAAACTTGCTGACTACCCACATTAGCAAAATCAGTGATCTCCAAGTTCAGCAAGACACTTGGTCTCAAAAACTAAAGTGCAGAACCACTGAGGAAGACACTCAACATCAGCCTCTGGCCTCCAGACACATCTGCATACATTTTCGCTCACACCTACACACACTCGTGTGCCTCCATGCATATGAATGCACACCCATGTGCATGCACACCACATACATATATGCACAAAAAGTGGGGGGAGGGAGACACCAGCCATGTGACTTTGGGCAATTTGTCAGAAATCTGATGACTGAACTGGACAAGGCAGCTCACGCCTGTAATCCCAACACTTAGGAGGCTGAGCCAGGAGATTGCCATGAGTCTGAGGACAGCTTGGCCTACATAGTGAGTTCCAGGACAGTCTGGAGCTAGAATCAAATCCTGTTTCAAAAAATAAAAGTTTTGCCTTTAATCCCTGCACTCGGGAGGCAGAGGTAGGAGGATTGTCGTGAGTTCGAAGGCCACCCTGAGACTCCATAGTGAATTCCAGGTCAGCCTGGGCTAGAGTGAGACCCTACCTCGAAAAACCAAAAAAAAAAAAAAAAAGTTTTGTTTTTTAACTAACTAAGCTGGGTATGGTGGTGTACATAATCCCAAATTTTGGAGGGGGTGGAGGGTAGGAGACAGGTGATCAGTTCAAACTATCCTCAGCCATCGTGACTTCAAGACCAGCTATAATTATATGAGTCCTTGTCTAAAAAAAAAAAAAAGAAGAGGAGGAGGAGGAGGAGGAATAAAAATATACAACTTGGCTCTCTTGGCTGGCTCCTGAACTTCAACGTTCTGGTAAGCCTCCCTCTCGGTGGGCATGGCTGGACTGAGACAAGGGGAGATCCCCACCCCTTACCCCCACATGGGCTCTCCCCCTCGTGCCCTCCACATGGTAGGAGCTCTCTGCATTTTCTTCTTTCCTTCTCTTAATCTAATAAAGTCTCTGAACCTTAAAAAAAATACAACAAAGGATCCGGTGCTTGGCCTGTTGCCTGGCATACATAAATGCCACCTACTTACTTGATGAGGGCTATCAGTACAGTCTTTGTTTGTTTTGCCAGCACCACATAAACCCACCTTACCCGTGCACTACCTGTTGACTTAGGTCTCCATCACATGCATGTTGATAGAATACACAGCAACCAAGATAAGGACTTCTGGGGCTTCCATGCAACTTATTACCAGCTGGGTCTCCCTTTATCGCATCCCGTCCTTGCGCTACATGCCCAGTATCACTCTCTGATTGTTTATCTCCCTAAGGATAACTGTCACTGCTCAAAGGTGGGGCACAAGCAGCTTAGCACACATCACTGCCTCAAGAGCACTAGGCCTCAGAGAGGACTTTGTGAATCAAACTAAACAGCTCACCTGAGTTCCCAAAAGAAGAATGAATGCATTGTGCTCACCATGTGGGAGGAATGTAAGCATTAAATGTGTCACTGGTGCTGTGCTTTGGGGCCTGGGTACTGGCACACAGCTGGCTGAGTTGAAATTCCAGTGCTACCACCTGTGTGCACTGTGACTCTGGGAAAGTTACCTATTCTATTCTAGACTTTTCCCCCTTCTTCTGTATGGTACCCACCACTGGATAACCATGAGAACCGCTGAGGGCTGTAGCACAGGACTTGGCATTTAATATGTCTGTAAGTTTTATCATTGTCACCACCATTCCTCTCTAGAGAGTTAATCCGTTTAGCCTCAGCAACATGTCCAATCTTTTGGCATTTTCACACAATGTTGTCATCTATAAAGTTCACACTCACGGACTGTGTCATCAAAATTACCAAATCAAAAAAAAAAAAAAAAAAAAAAAAAAAACAGCCAAAGGGAATCTGCTAATGTATCAAGTGAGTTTATGATTTTTGTGTTGGCCACATTCATAGCTATCCTGGGCCTCAGGTTAGACACATCTAGATGATGGAGAAGCACCACTTGTGAAAAATAAGACACAATTCAGGGAGACAGGTGCTATATATATAGCTCAGTTAATAAAGTGTATGCTATCACAGAGGAGCTAGAGGGAGGATGATTAGAAGTTCATAGTCATCATCAGCTAAACAGTGAATTTAAAGTCTAGGCTATGAGACCCTGTCCCCAAAAAAGGAAAAAAAAAATCACAAAAGTGAAGAAATGAGCCAGACATGGTGGCTCATGCCTTTAATCCCAGCACTCAGGAGGCTGAGACAGAATGATTACCATGAGTTCCAAGCCAGCCTGAGGCTTCAGAGTGAGTTTCAGGTCAGCCTGGGCTACAGTAAAACCCTACCTCTAAAAAACAAACAAAAAAGTGGAGAAGTATTGAATAATCCCTTTGACACTACCTTGCCCTCTCTGTCTTATGTCTAAACAAATCTACTAAGATAAGAAGATGGTTAGCACGCTACAAAGATGCTTCATTTCTGCATTTGAGCACGATGCCAGAACAGTTATAGATTCTCAGCTGGGTTGTCCTTGAGCATAATATTTTAATGATACAAAGTCAACTCGTACTTAAGATCAACTCAAAAAGACAGAAACTTCCATTCTACAACATAACCCAGTACACACTGTCAGTCTTCTGGCCATGGAGCCAGGAGTGCCCACAGCGAATTCCAACTCTGTCACCAACTGGTCACAGATGACCCTGGCAATCATCACTACTCTTTTAGCCCCAGCTGCCTTATTTTCTAAGTCTTTCTGGAATAATTGGTTTTTGTTTTGTTTTTGTTTTGTTTTGTATTTTTTACAAATGTAAAGATTTGTTTTATTTCTATTTCTCTAGGACAATCTTTATGCCAACAGGCTAATACAGACAGTGTGTGATTCGTGGCATAGTGTGGATTCTCCCTACATTTCCTTCTAAGATCAAACACTGTCCTTTGAAGACCCTTACAATGTGTGTGCGGTGCCAGTTAGTGGTATGGTTGGCCCTGGTACTGCAGTCACCTACACGCTGTGGCACAGATTAGGGGTGGCAGGTCTGGAAGATTCTTTGCCCAATTCCTCTAGTAAAACCACAAGGAAGAACAGACAACAGATTGGTGAACATGAGCTATATAGAACTCTCATGCACCGTTGGTGAAAGCATCAAAATAGTTCAATAATTTGGGGAAAAGATGAACTATGATCCAGTAACTCCATCCCCAGTGATTTACCCAGGAAAATGAAGGCATGCATGAATGGGTTTGTGCATTGATGTTCAAGGGTTTACTCCCAATAGCTCAAATGGATCTGCCCAGTTTCTCAGCCTTTTGGTAAAATCACATGACAAAGGAGGGCAGAGAGAGTCCCTAAAACTTGTGACATCTTATGTGACTATTTCTGTGTGTGTTCATTCCTCTTGAAGTACCTCTTGTGAAAATAGAGGCCAGAGAAGGTAGAGAGAAAGCTACGGCCATAAGGATTGGGCGCTCTACATAGGAGATTTAGAACCCAGGTTTACTTCCTCAGACTGCGAAAGTGATGCTGAAATGAATGGGGTGGTAAGACCTTGTGTGATGGGAATGGGCACTCCTGGGACAAAGGCCTCCACCCCTCGTGGGAGAGTGTTATCGCTGGTAACAGCAACAGGAGTCCGGCAGGTGCATCAGCACAGCCTTCAGCCCTGTGTGCATCTAGGAGAAAGGCTCACTTGCCCACTACACACGTCCATCTTTCCTCTTCGCACCTTCCTGAGGTGCCACCAACAAAGGATGGAAACATTTCTGTAGTTTTAATTGACTTAGGAGTCCCCAACCTTGTTGCCACTTTTCAAAATTCACCAAACATGAACTTGAGCCTCAGTTTGTTTTACTTTTTGTGGAACTGGGGATTGAACCCAAGAATTGTGCATGCTAGGCCGTCAGCCTACCAGTGAGCTTCATGACCAGTTCACTCAACATGAACTTGATTTTTTTCTTAGTTTTTTTTTTTTTTTGTTTGTTTGTTTGTTTTTTAAGAGGTAGGGTCTCACTCTAGTTAGGCTGACTTGGAATTCACTATGTAGTCTCAGGGTGGCCTCGAATTCATGGCAATCCTCCTACCTCTGCCTCCCGATTGGGATTAAAGGTGTGCACCAACATGCCCGGCTTCTCTCTTAGTTATTTTTTTAAGTTGTATCTTTTTTTAAAAAAAAAAATTATTTGAGAGAGTGAGAAAGAATAAAAGAGGTAGATAAGGAATGGCTGCACTAGGGCCTCTAGCCACTACATACAAACTCCAGATGCATGTACTACCTTGTGCATCTGGCTTTATATAGGTACTGGGGAATTGAACTTGGGTCCTTAGGCTGTACAGGCAAGTGCCTTAACTGCTGAGCCATTTCTTCAGCCCATTTGTTTGTTTTTTGAGGTAAGGTCTTGCTCTAGCTTATGCTGACTTGGAATTCACTATGTAGTCTCAGGCTGGCCTCAAACTCTCAGTGATCCTCCTACCTCTGCCTTCTGGGCAGTAGGTAATCGCTAGTAGAGGAGACTCTGGTGGCGCTGCCTGTAAGCTGGGCAGGGAGCTCCAGGAATGCAACTTTCGTGAGTTGTCACCCACGCTGGGGTGGGCTTTTTGGTGGTGCAGCTGCCTTTGAGTCACCCATGCCCCTCCTGTAAGTAACCCCAATAAACTCACTGGTTCACCAAGCGAGGCGTGAATGGAATTGTTTCTTTGGTCTGTCGTCAGTACCCGATCTACAGTGAATGGACATTTGTTCCAATCTCCCCAGGAAAAGACACATGACACCACCTTCCAACCTCAATCTCCATCAGAATGATAAAATCTCTTGCTAGGTGGTACCGTGAAAGGACTCTATCCGAACAGGAGATTAAACTAAGCTCAATGGGTTCTTACTGGAGCCACTGCAGAGCTTTCAGTACCGGGCTCTGTGCATGGACTCTTCATTTTCCCCAAACTTATCTGGACGTCTCAGACTTCTTCATTGAGCTCATGAAAAAAAAATCTAGAACAATGTGAGCTACATGCTTTCTACAGTGATTTACAGTTAAAATTAACTTGACAGGGTCGAGAGACAAGCCTCTGGGAACATCTGCAAAGAATTACTTAGATTAGGATAACTGAGGTAGGGAGGCCCACCCTAAGGTGAGCAGCATCAAACCACAGGCTGGGGCTCAATATGACAAGGAGAAAGCAAGCTAACACCAGCATTCATCGTTCTCCGCTTCCCTGATTCCACACTCAGTGTGACCAGCTCTGCTTTTTGACGCTGCTGCCACTCTTTCCCTACTACGATGGAAACAAAGCCTTCCACACTGAAGTTACTCCTTGTCAGGTATTCTGTGACAGGAATGAAAAAGTAGACAGTACAACCAGCAGGCCTGCTTAGGACATGGGTGAAGGTGGGCCAGAAAGTGGCTGTCAGAGCCTATGGCTGTGGCCATCGAGGCATGGTTGTTACAGTTCACCACCGCCACTGTGGGCCATCTACGTGGGACTACAAAATCCCAAACTGAGCCAGGAGGCCTTCCTTGGCATGAATAGAAAACAAATGGCTGTCAGCCCTGTCCTGGGAGCTGACAAAGAGGAGCTTTGCACCTACTGTCCAGGCTGACAGCTTTCCCAGTCTTCCTGGCTATCCACCCCACAGCCCTTCATTTCATTTCCTGTGTGCCTGACACCTGCCTGTGTTGGCTTCTGAGGTTAAGCCAAGGACCTTCACTGACACATAGTTCTTTATGCCCCTAAACAAAATCAACCAAATGGCCATCCAGTGAAGGGAGTCTCAGAGCCAGCCACCCCCCAAGTTCAGTACAGTTCAGTACCTGTCCCATCTGGGGTCGACCTCACAAACGTGGGCAACATTTTCACAGAAGCCGTAGGGTGAGTGGTGGCTCCAAGCCCTTTCTCCATCTCCTTTCGGAACCGCTTAGCAATCTCTAGAAGTGTCTCATCAGAGAGACGCATGTGGTAGAGATACTGGTCAACCTGCAAGAGAGAAAAAGTAAGAACAGAGACCAGTAAGTTAAATAAATTAGACACAGGTCATGAAAGAAAACAATCTAACAACGCCCTGTGGTGTTCACCTGTAATCCTGGCATTTGGGAGGTAGGCAGAGATGGGAGTACCAGAAGTTCCTGGCTAGCTTAACTTTTTGTTTAAAATATTTTACTATTGGGCTGGGGAAATGGCTTAGCAGTTAAAGCATTTGCCTGCGAAACCTAAGGACCCTGGTTTGATTCCCTAGACCCACGTAAGCCATATGCACAAGGGGGTACATGCATCTGGAGTTCGTTTGCAGTGGCCAGAGGCCCTGGTGAGCCCATTCTCTCTCTCTCTCTCTCTCTCTCTCTCTCCTCTCTCTCTCTGCCCCTTCCTCTCTCTCTGAAATAAATATTAATTAATCAAGTTATTTATTTGAGAGGGGGCAGATAGAGAGAAAATGGGCATACCAGGGCCTCCAGACACTGCAAAGTCCAGACATAATGCATCTAGCTTTACATGGGTACTGGGGAGGAAAACCTGGGTCCTAGGCTTCACAGGCAAGCTCTTTAACTGCTAAGCCATCTCTCCAGCCCTAACCTGACTTTTAGTGGTGCTGAAAATTGAACCCTATCTTAATAAAAATGTATAAAAAAAATGTGTCATTGATAAAGGATTTGTTTCCTTTTCAGGTTTTTCAAGAGGAGGGTTTTGTTTATGTGGGTTTTTCATGAGACAGATTCTCATTTTCTAGCCCAGGTTGGCCTGGAATTCTCTATGTGGCCTAGGATATTCTTGATCTCTGTGTAGTATTTTGTCACTTCTGGAAGACTCAAGTCCAAGGGTTGTTCTTTACTCAGGCCATGTTGCCCTTGGCCCAGCAGATCATAATCATCTTCCAGAGACGGATGAAAATGACAATGACCACGCACAATAACTAAACATTCCTCAAGCTCCAGCTGCCTCATCTCCATTGTGTTTTGGTAGAACTTCTGCAGCTGCTTCATGGATTCCCGGGGGTGAGGCCTGGTAGGCTGAAGACCCCAGACCTCAGGACCACCACCCACTCCTTTCCTGTAGGCCTTCCTAGTGCAGTGGGTCACTCCCTGACTGCTCTGGGCCTTCTTGGATGATGTTAGGACTTTGGGTTTCTCTCCCTCACATGAGAAGACTAAGAGAAAAGACACAGAACAGGTGTAAAAACAAAAACAAAACAAACAAACAAAAAACAGCCAAGTCTAACATCTTAGACCAGCCTCCCGTCCTTCACCTTGAAGCTCTTTAAACTCTCCATACTCTGGAGGGGCTGGTGCCTGAGCCTAAAGCCACAGCTCCCTAAGTATGCCAGTAGGACCCTCAGCCTTGGTAGGCATGGCTGCACTGGGTGAACGGTGGCCAAGGAAGCAGAAGTGAGAAATGAGATACAGACACCATGTAGAGACGGGCTTCCTGTACTGAGAGGGAAGTGAACATACTTTTCAGAATCCTACCAACTCTCCCCTACAGCCTAGCCAGAGGGAAGGAGCAGCAAGCACAGAGAAAGCCCAGGCGGAGATGCTCTGTGTATGCATAGTTGTGGAATGCCTTATGCACAACAGCCAAAGCACAGCCACTCTTAGAAAGGGAAGACACTTAATTTCTTCACATTGCACTCTGGGTCACAGTTTAGAAAGCTTGTCCTCCATGGGAGCTAACGTGGCTTTCTGATAACTTCTGCTGATTTCCATTCTTCCACTTGTGGTAGAGTTCCAAAACTTGGCTGCAAATCAGAATCACATGAGGTTTTCAAACACATTTAGAAGCAGGGTACAGTGGTGCATGCCTGTCATCCAAGCATTTGGGAGGCAGAGGAGGCTCAGGAGTTCAAGGTCACCCTCAGCTACATGCTATATCCTGGGCTAGCCTGGGCTCCATAAGACCCTATCTCAAAAGAACAAAAAAAAAAAAAAAAAAAACCAGCAAACAAAAAAGGCATTAAGAAGCTACATGTGGAGCTGGGGAGATGGTTCAGCAGTTAAAGGCACTCACTTGCAAAGCCCGATGGTACAGGTTCAATTCCATAGTACCCACACAAAGCCAGATGCACAAAGTGGTGGGCGCATTAATCTGGAGTTGGTTTGCAATGGCAAGAGGTCCTGGCATACCCATTCATTCTCTGTCTCTCTCTCTCCTTGAAAATAAATAATTTTTTTAAAAACAGTTACATGTGGTGGCACACACCTGTAATCCCAACAATTGGGAGGCTAAGGCAAGAGAGTTATAAGTTTCAGGACAGCTAGGGCTTCAAACAGACTGACCAGATGGGTAGATCTAGGGCTGGGAGATCCAATATTCTCCCAGTCAGGGGCATGTTTCCACAGTATCAATAATGTGATAATGACTGGCTGAGTTCTAGTCAACACCCTTAAAAGTCATTTTTCTTCCTATTCTGCCTACAGTGTTTGAAAGTTAGCAGTAAACCCAGCACTCAGAAGTGCGGACAGGAAGAATGCTGCAAGCTTGAGGCTAGCCTGGGCTACAGTGTGAGTTCCAGGCAGGCTAACCTACACTGAGAACCAAGAAAGAGGAAGGACGGGAGGGAGGGAAGAAAGAAAGGAGGGCTGGAGAGATGGCCCAGCAGTTAAAGGCACTTGCTTGCAAAGTCTAACAGCCTGGATTTGGTTCCCCAGTACCCATGTAAACCCAGATATACAAAGTGGCATGTGCGTCTGGATTTCATCTTCATTGGCAAGAGGCCCATTCTCTTTCTCTATCACTGTTTGCAAATAAATAAATAAAAATTTTAAAAATATATAAAAATAGAGGGGGGAGGGATGGAGAGAAGGAGAGAAAGAGAGGAAGGGGGAGAAAAGAAAGCCAGAAGTTAAGACATTAAGGCCAAGCTTGTCCCTGTGAAATAATCCTATGTTGCTACAGGCTGTTAGGACTTGGAGAGACAAAGCTTGTGCTTGCTGGAAAAAGAGATTTAAGTTGTTGGACACTATCACCACAAAATCATTCAGGAAAATCCTCTCTAAAAAGAGGGCCTCTGCACCAGAAAAATCAGTGTGAAAATTCCTAGCTGTAGCACTCACACAGGTGTGTAACACTCGAGAAGCTCATGTCCTCACTATAAAACAGGGCAAAGTCATAACCAAGTTGAGGTATTGAACATAAAGCCGCCTTCTTCCCCCACCCCACCCCCCATCTTCTAGAATTCTCTCTGCCAAGTTTGGAGAGCCAAGGACATTTCTCTCAATGCTACTTAATCACCCCCAGGGTCAACAAAGCAGAACCCGTTTCCCCAGTTGTTGCCCTCTTTCTGTGGTGGGCATGTGGCCTATCTCCAGGGCTGTCATTATCTATGAGGAGGAAAGAACAGGCTTCCGTTGGGGCAGCGGAGCCACAGGCAAGCAGGCTACGGCAAAGCTGTCTGGGGTCTGGGAAGACTGCCTGCCTGACTCCCCAAGGCACGGGAGTGTGTTACCTGAGAGAGATAGCACTTCTAGTTGATAGCTACTCAGCAAGGTTGACAAGATTAGAACTTCATCATTGGGCACTTTGTGTCAGTTTCATTTTTTCCCACAGCACACCAGGCTGATTTGTGTCTTAGGGGAAGCTCTGAAGGGACTTGCCATATTCTTTATGAAATAATAGATCCATTGACAACCAACCCTTGAAATGTTCCATTTCCATCCAGAGCAGCACTAAAGAGAAGAAACTCACAGGAACAATGTAAGGAGTGGGGCACGGTGGGTGAGGCATGAGGATGGTAGCACTTGGGCAGATGCAGGAGGGTCACAAGTTTGAGGCCAGCCTGGCTTACACAGCAAGACCCCCAAAAATGCTGGAAAGGGTCATCAGGACACCCCTCCCCCACTGTATAAAGTTGCCTAGTCTTCCTTGGCCAGTCAGTCCTCTGCAGGGTTTTATGTCAGGACTAAGTTTGGAACCCCGCCATTCCCTGTTTTCTGCTATAGGTAAATGAGACAAAAATACTGATTGACCTGGGCTGGAGAGATGGCTTTTAGCAGGCAAAGGCATTTGCTAGCAAAGCCTGACGACTAGGGTTCAATTCCACAGTACCCACATAAAGACAGATCCATAAAGCGGGCCATACATCTGGCTAGAGGCCCTGACACACCCATTTCCTTTCATATTCTCTTCCCTGCCCTTGCAAATAAATAAATATTTTTAAAGGCTGATCTTTTTGTCTTCACTGTCAGGAAGCTCACAGCTCTGTCCTCAACTCTAAGGTAATCACCCTTGCCCACTCAGTGACTTGCTCTAGAAATCCTTTTACAGAAAGTTGACCCAAATCACCACAACATTTCAGGAAGCAGGCAGAAAACAAATAATGTGTGAATGAGCAAACATTCATCAGTCATTTCTGTGGAACACACCCTCCTGACAGAAGGGTGATCTCAAGGGACCAAACTGGATAATAAAGTGACTCTACAAGCTGTAAAACACCAAAGAGCAAAGATGAAGGGACACAGAGGTACCTCTGGCTTCCAGTTTGGGGTTGTTTTGTTTTGTTTTGCTTTGTTTTTGCAGAACAAGTAGATAAGATTCACATAAGAGGAGCTGGAGAAATGGCTCAGTGGTTAAAGACACTTGCGTGCAAAGCCTGACAGCCTGAGTTCAATTCCTCAGCACCCACATATGGTGCATATGTCTGGAGTGCCTTTGCAGAGGCAAGAAGCCCTGGCATACTCATTCTCTCTCTTTCATAAATAAATTTAAAATAATAATAACAACAACAACAAGAAGAGGAAAAGAAAAAGAGGGCTAGAGAGATGGCTTAGTGGTAGAGGTGCTTGCCTGAGAATCCTAACAACCCAGGTTCAATTCCCCAGGACCCACGTAAGCCAGATGTACAAGGTGGCACATGTGTCTGGAGCGCCTTTGAAATGGCTAAAGGTCCTGGTGCCCCATTCTCCCTCTTTCTGCTTCTTCCTCTTGTTCTCTCTCTCAAATAAATAAAATATTTAAAAATAAAGAAAAGGAGTAGACCCAGTCGAGCAGCAATAGCCTGAGTATTTCTGCTATATCTAGAATCATTTTTATTTATTTAAATTTATTTATTTATTTGTTTTTGGTTTTTTTGAGGTAGGGTCTCACTCTTGCTCAGGCTGACCTGGAATTCACTATGTAGTCTCAGGGTGGCCTTGAACTCACGGCGATCCTCTTAACTCTGCTGGGATTAAAGGCATGCGCCACCACGCCTGGCTTATATCTAGAACCTTCGAACCTTCTCTTCATGTGTCCCTGAAGGTACACTAGCCAACCTTTTAGCTTCTAGATCCTAAGCAGATGAACTGGTTGAATTTTAGCTATATTAACACTCAGGTTTTTGTCCTGAAGATAGAATCAAGTCACCTGTATCTTAGGCAAAAGCTTCAACTTGGACTCCTAGAATTAAATTTAGGTTTTCTGTAAGTAAAGAGCCTCTGTCTTGTCTATTTGAAATCAACCAGAGCCAAACAAAGTGGGACAGGAGATACCACTCAGCAACAATGTAAGGAGTGAGGCAGGGTGGCCTACCGAGTGCACCACCAGCTACTGGTGCAAGGACAGAGTTTCATCTCACAATGAGACATTCAGTAGAGAAGCAGGGACAGGGGCCGGGCATGGCGGTGCACACCTTTAATCCCAGCACTCAGGAGGCTGAGGTAGGAGGATTACCATGAGTTCAAGGTTGCTGTGAGTTCAAGGCACCTTGAGACTACATCGTGAATTCAAGGTCAGCCTGGGCTAATAAGACCCTACCTCTAAACAACAAAAAGAAAAAAAAGAAAAAAGAAGAAGCAGGGACAATAAGGGACACACATAGTAAGTCCCTTTACATCAAGACAGAAATGGATCTAGAGAAACTCCCACTTTTCTTTGGCTGAGAAGAGAGGGCATGCCCATCAAAAGTCTCTTAAATGACTGCTTATCCCCTTTGCTCCATGCTGCTCTCACTCTTGGTTAGGAAATCTGCTGGTTTAAAAAAAAAAAAAAAAAAAAAACAGATGACAGCAAATACTTTGGAGAACCAAGATTCATCAATACAACAACAACAAAAAAAAAAAGAAAAAGATAATCAACTATTGTGGTAGTTTGATTCAGGTGTCCCCCATAAACTTAAGGGGTTCTGAATGCTAGGTTCCAAGTTGATGGAGATTTGGGAATTAACACCTCCTGGACAGAGTGTATTGTTGGGGGCGGGCTTGTGGGTGTTATAGCCAGTGTCCCCTTGCCAGTGTTTGGCATACTCTCCTGTTGCTATTGTCCACCTTATGTTGGCCAAGGGGTGATGTCCACCTTCTGCTTATGCCATCATTTTCCCCTGCTATCATGGAGCTTCCCCTCGCCAAAATAAACCTCTTTTTTGCAGAAGCTGCTCTTGGTTGGGTGACTTCTACCAGCAATGCGAACCTGACTGCAACAACTACCTAACCCAAGACGAGTCATCTCTATTACATCTACCAGGGCCCAGGAGTCATTACAGAGGAAGTAGCAATTTAAGCATCAGTGCTGCTCTGACTGCTAGCCTGACAACCTCCTCTAGGGTGATGGTAGTCAACTCTGAGGAGACTCAAAATGCATCACAGCAGAAATTCAGAAGATACACAGAGCTTAACACTCAAAAAGACTTACAACACACCCACCAAAGCTCAGGAAACACTGAAGAGGTAGCATAAAGAATATAAGAACCACAGGAGGGGAAGGTATATATATCTCCTAAGGCACTGACCCTCCACCACAGAGCCTGATTGGTGCATTCATGACCCCACAGTGAATATCAATAACCCCACTGAGGAGCGCCATCAGTGGAATAAGGGCAGGGAGATGGGACATGTAAGAAGAGTGTAAGCAGTTGGGTGGGAATATGACAAATGTGATATATTCATACAGTAAAGCTCATAATAATGATCAGAAAAGAAATGGGTGTATGCTCTTAGATGTCATGATAATACCAGACTCAGAGGAGCATGCCTATAATCACAGCACTGTGAGGTGGAGGCAGGAGAATCAGAAGGTCAAGGTCATTGTCAGTTACATAGCATGTTCATGGCCAAAAAGAGTCATGATGCTGATGATACTTTGTGCTGGCAGAGGATGGACAAGGGGGACTAGTGGCAGCAAGCAGGGCTAACAGTGGTAATCACCTGCTTATGGATCTGGGTGGGGGTTATCCCATGTGTCCAGTTTCCTATGTGTATCATACTTCATCTCATCAAGTGGAGGAATACTGGTCCTGCCAGTGCCAGCCTGTAATGCCAGCTACTTACTTGGTTGATGGAGACAAGAGGACCAAAAGTTCAAGGCCTGCCTGGACTACAGTTGGCTTAAGGCCGGCCTGGGCAATTTAGAGATCCTGTCTCGGAATCAAAAGGCTTTTTAAAAGGCCTGGAAATTCAGGCATGGTGGTACATGACAGTAGTCCCAGAATGAGAGATGGGAGCAAAAGGATCAGGAGTTCATAATGAGTTCAAGACCTGCCTCAGTTACATGAGACCTTATCTTAAAAAAAAAAAAAAAAAAAAGAATAAACAGATAGAAAGAAAAGAAAAAAGGAGAGCATCAGGTGGCTGGGGGTTCAGTGGTATAGCACTTGCCTAGGAATGAGAGACCCTGGGTTCAATCCCCAGTACTGCAGAAATTAATTTATTAATCACAAGAGTATCAACTTGGTTGCATAGTCAAAGCACCAAGGAGATCGAGGAGCTCAGAAGAGGGCAGCCAGAGGGGGCAGTCCTACTTTAAACTTAGCTGCACACAACCTTGCAGAGGTGATGTGCCCACACATGCTTGCAATGTAGTTTCAAAAGAATTTCTTAGTTTTTGCATCATTCCTTTGTGTTTTACCACAAATCTTTGCTACAGAAACCAAGGCTTAGAGAAGCTTCCTCAAACCACAAGCTTAGCCCTTGGCACACAACAATGGGTGGTCCCTGGAGTTCCCCAGGACACAGATTTGTCCATCCTGGGAAAGCCAGACAGACGGCTGCTGTCCATGACCTCATTAATAATAATGCTCTCACAGGCTCCTTCTGGCAAGGCCGAGGCTGTGCAAAGAGCAGCAACTTTATCCTGTAAGGTTGCCAAGGCGAGTCCAGATGTTCCTGATAAAGAAGGGAAAGACGAGTCTGGGAAGATGACACACAGCAGCAGAACCACAGTTCTAAGGCCCCTGCAACCCAAATGACTGACAGTAAGTCATCTGCTATACTTTCTTCAAGTGGGAAAAGGCCCCTGACTGGGGGCGCTGTGCCACTCAAGAGACTCCTGCTGTGACACACAGTGTATTCATGAGCCCAGGAAGGCAGGGTGACAGTGGGGCTGACCAGGGAGCATGTGGGCCACTCCTCCAGGATCTTGTTGCACTATGATGAGTCACAGGCCTTCCTGTTCTGCCAGTTCTCACTCTCAGCTGCGTAGAATGTGACAGACAGACAGAGCCAGGTGGCGGCACCTGTCGGAAGATGGGCATTTAGGACATTCAGCTGGGACCCTCCTGGGCTCAGTATAGACATTCTGCCTTGCCCCCAGAAGAGGGGTGACAACAATGCAAGTGAACAACAGGTCCCAGAGATACATGACCCTGATTCAGTCCATTTACGCATAAGTACTGATTGAGCACCAGATCAAGTGTGCCAGGGCTGGGCATGGAAGATACCAGGGTAAAGGAGACAGTGGCCTCTGCCAGCAAGAAGCTCAGTCAGTGACAAGAGACAGATATGCTGACAATTAATTGCAACCTGAATGTAAGGGCTGACCATATTTTGCTGTAATAAAAATATGAATGTTTGGATATGGTTCTGACTTGTTTCCCAGCTCCAGCTATGGGTCCCATACCAGTGAGGGGATCAGTTAGCCGAATTGAGAGCAGTTGGTTCCCCACCATGGCTGTGTGCCACCACTGCACTTGTGTGGGCATCACAGCAAGTTATTTGCTGCTAAGTAGGTTAGACCATGCGTTGCTTCGACAGATATTGGTCATTTTCCCCCAGTCGCCCATGTAGCACCTTCTGGCACTAGATGCGCTGACTGTCTGGGGACTGACTCTCTTCCAACTTCCAGCCATGCCATTCTATTTTGCATGTCAACCACATAAGCTGTCTTCAGCAGTAGGGTCTTACCACTAGCCTTTGGTGGGTCATCAAGTACTCTGACAGAAATCTGTCTGTCTTTTAGGAAACCTTGTAGGTCTCTCTGATCAAAAGCTCATTGTGGATGATAGCCCCATGCTGGTTCTGGGAGTTACAGGTCAGTGCCCACTAAGAAAATGAGGAAAAAGATAACTAATATACAAGAGTTAGAGATAAGAGAGAGAGAGAGAGAGGGAGAGGGGAAGTGAGGGAGGGAAGATGTAGAAGATTAAGGTTAGTCTAGCTCCTGCCCTCTCCATGTCTTGTGGTTCAGGTGTTCCCTCTAAGGGCCTGGTGAAGGATCAGCCATTTGGTCTGTCGTTTAGTAAGTAGAAAATTATGGTACCATTGCCGTTTGGGTCTAGATTTGTGTTTCCCACCCCTGTGATGCCCTCCCCTCCCTCCCCTTCCATCCTAGTGTCTAGTCTAGGAGATGCTTGCTGGGTATGTAAGGTATCTTCGGTAGACTCAGGTTAGGTGCTGTAGATCAGTGAGACTATGTGGCAATTTTTTTTCTGTGATTGGGTAAGTTCACTGAGAATGATTTGTTCCAGGTTCAACCATTTTTCCTCAAATTTCATTGTGTCATTTTTTCTTACTGCTGTATAGAATTCCATTGTGTAGATATACCACATCTTAGTTATCCATTCTTCTACTGATGGACATCTGGGTTGATTCCAGCACTTAGCTATTACAAATTGAGCCGCTATAAACATGGTTGAGCAAATCTCTAGCCTGTGGTTTGACGGTTTTAGGGTAGATGCCCAATAAGGGAATAACTGGGTCTGTTGGTATCTCTATACTCAGCTTTTTCAGAAGTCTCCATATTGCTTTCCAAAGTGGTTGTACCATCCTACATTCCCACCAACGGTGGATGAGTGTCCCTACTTCTCCACATCCTCACCAGCATTTATTTTTATTTGATTTTTTGATGTTTGCTATCCTTATTGGGGTAAGGTGGAATCTCATAGTTGTTTTAATTTGCATTTCTCTGATGATTAGGGATGATGAACATTTTCTTAAGTGTATGTTTGCCATTTCTATTTCTTCCTCTGTAAACTGCCTGTTCAGCTCTTTGCCCCATTTTGTGAGTGGGGTGTTTGACTTCTTACTGTTTAGATTTTTGAGTTCTTTGTAGATTCTAGAGATTAGGCCTCTATCAGTTGGATAACCCGCAAATATTTTCTCCCATTCTGTGGGTGATCTATTGGCTTTGCTTACATAAGCCCACTCTTAAATATCAAGCTACCATCAATTGTGGGCTACAAGAGGGCCTACACCTATTAAATTTTCTATAAAAAAAAGGGGGGGTTATCTCATTCGTCCTGATGCTAACTTACTCTCCATGGGAGTATCTGCTTCTCTTTTTCAGATAGATGTAGATCCTAAGGAGAGAGCCACCCCATCATACCTCAAAAGGGCCCCGGCTGAAACTAAGAAAAAATGGCAAAACAAGCAAGGGGGCTGTTTTCCTGATGAACTGGATACCAGCACAAGGGGGAAGGAGATCAACACAGAGAAAAATCAACTCCTACCAAATCAGAGAGCCAGAGCCTCAGAGGCCCCCAACACCTCATCACTGAAGCAGACCAAAAATGAACCCAACATGGCTCAGGGAAATTTTGCGGAAGAGGGGGCGGAAAGAATGTCAGAGCCACATGTTGGGTCATGATATGCAGAGACATTTGGCTTACCCATAACTGTGGGCTAACTCCACAATGCATGACCCGTATACCTCAACAAGGAGGGGCCAAGGGGAGGGGGTAGGTCACGGATGAGCCTAATAATGGTACCAAACTGACTGTATTTGCTGAATACAAAACTAACTAATAAAGAAAAAAAATATGAATGTGCAATAAGTCTTTTTTCTAGTTTTATATTTTGAGCCTCTGTTGTCTAGGCTGATCTCAAACTCATGGCAATCCTCCTACCTCAGCCTCTCCAGTGCTGGTCTCAAAGATACATGCCACTGCACCCAGCTGCTTCTCTTTCCCTTTCTTTTCAGCTAGTTTATATTCATTGTACAAAATGATGGGTTTTGTTATGACTTTTTCATACATGTAAACAATACATTTTGCTCATATTCACCCTCCCATACCTTCTCTTGCCTCCTCACTCCAGCTGTCCCCACTCTGTGTTCCTAAATAGCTCCCTTCTACTTCCATAGCATTTTTAAAAATCGAGATTTAAAAAACTGTGATATTTATCTGGCCTGTTTTGAGTAGTGTGACGATCACCAGTACCATCCATTTTTCTTCAAATGACATCTCATTCTTCTCAATGGTGGAATAAAAGACCACATTTTCTTTATTTACTCATCTGCTGACAGACATCTAAATGGATGGACATGCAGATGTTCTGGTTTTCAGCTCACTCAACACCTTGTTGCTCTCATCCTCAGTGGTCCCACACAATGAAAGGCATCAAATAACTCCATGGACTATCTGTGGTGCCAGCAGCTCAATACTCAGAAGAGATTTGCAAGAAACCTTATGGTTGCCTACAAGGGGCCATGCCAAAGTCAAAAGAATGGGAAGCGTTAACTCAGGGAGGGGAGGAGAGCTGGCTACTCCAGGCCAACTGCGGCTGTGACTGGCCTTGCTCTTCAGGCTTGCACTCTCTAGGGGACACTGACGTCACTTCCTCACCACTTTATCTGCCTGCCCTAGCTAGCACAGTAGGTGCTCTACTGCCCAGACTCCGCCTACCTCAGACAGCTCCATGCCAGGGACCAGAGTCCGCCTTGGAGCTTCTTTCCCCACAGTGGCATCTTCATGCCCCATTCCTGTCTGCTGCCACAGTCCACCTGATGAGCCAAACCACTCGGGGTCTGTGCCTCTATTCCATGTCCAGCCCAGACCTCCCACCAACCCAAGCCCACAGTCATCACAAGCACACACTGCTTGCTCAAGACCATCGCACTTTACATCTGTGGAAATACCAAAGCTGTAAACGGTACCTCTTATATCCTCAAAAGTGAGCTGGAGAGATGGCTGATTAAAGGCACTTGCTTGCAAAACCTACTGGCCCAAGATCGATCCCCCAGTACCCCTACAAAGCCAGATGCAAAGTGGTACATACATTTGAAGTTCATTTGCAGTGGAAAGAGGCCCTGGTACACCCATACACACTCTCCTCTCCCTTGTAAATAAACAATTTTTAAAGTGGTCTATTTTGAGCAATAAATTATAGTCCCACAGGAACAGCCCTCAAAGCAAATAGTAACTTTGTTCTTGTGGAACCCACAACTAAATGCAATAGTTCATGTCAGGTGTGGTGGCACACACCTTTAGTCCCAACACTAAAGAGCTGAAGTAGGAGGACTGCCATGAGTTCAAGGCCAGCCTGGGGCTGCAGAGTGATTTCTAGGTCAGCCTGGACTAGAGTGAGACTGCCTCTTGAAAAAAAAAAAAAAAAAAAGACAGTTTATGCTACACAAATGACATTTAATGGAAAGAGGATGGCAATCTGGAAACTGAGGTGTAGATCTGGGATTTGTGCTACAAAAGCTTGTGGTGTCCCCTGGTACACAGTGGCTGGTTTCAACTGTGAAAGGAAAGGCATGGGTTACATGATCCCAAAGGCATTTTTTCAGTTGACTCATCACCCTATAAAACCGAGAGTTTGACCATCTCCAGCTGTCTAGAGCAGCTCTGTACTGGTGGTTAAGTACATGGGCTCTGGAGTCTGACTGCCTGAGCTTGAATTTTGCGTTGCCCTTGGACAAAGTACTGTCCTTGTATCTTTATCTGAAGGGCATAATAGAAGCTTATAGGACAGATGGAGGGGTGGCCTGAGTAGTTAGTATAGTAGAGCTTGTTGGAGAGGCCTGCTCTTACTAAGTACAGCAGGTGTTCAGTATCTTCAAGACTTTTATGCAAGAGCCAAGGTGGTGGCTTATGGGAGTGAGGCTGAGGGAGGAGGACTGCCAAAAGTTCAAGGCCAGCCTGGGTTACACAGTAAATTCCAGGCCAACTGAGCTACTGTATGAAACCCTCCCCTCCAGAAAGCTTTAAGGGGAAAAGGAGCTGATAGGCCATGACTGGAAAGCTTTGCGAAGAACCCTGAGACAGGAACTCTGAGGAAGCAGGAGAAGGAAGCACTTTAACTGGGAAATGAGGAAGCAAGGCAGCCTCAAATGCCCTGTGTAAACTCAACTACATCAGCCAGGTGCGCTATCTGGCTTCATTCCTCCTGTATCTGATAGGCCAAAAGGAAAAGGTTGCAAATAAGTTCTTTTTTTTTAACATTTTATTTTATTTTTTTAACTTCTTTTTGTTTTGATATATGGCCTCACTCTAGCCCAGACTGGCCTGGAATTCATTATGTAGTCTCAGGCTGGCCTTAAACTTACAAAGATCCAACTATCTCAGCCAGCTTGGATTAAAGGAATGTGCCACCATGCCCAGCTTATTTTATTTTATTTTAATTTATTTGAAAGTGGCAGACAGAGAAAGAAACAGGCAGACAGAGAGAGAATCGGCACGCCAGGGCTTCCAGCAACTGCAAATGAACTCCAGATGCATGTGCCCCCTTAAGCATCTGGCTTACATGGGTCCTGGGGAATCTAACCTCAAACGGGGTCCTTAGGCTTCACAGGCAAACACTTAATCACTAAGCCATCTCTCCAGCCCTATTTTATTTTTTAATCAGTTCACAAGCTAACAGGTTTCCATGAGACTTTCATACATATTCTATTTTGGTAGATTCTCCCCCCTCACCTCTCGGTACCCCCTTTTCTGTATTCTTCCTCCCAGTATTCCCCCTCCTACTTGGGCCCATAAGACTAGGATAGGTTTTAAGGGAGGATTGTGGGCAAGGTAATAAAGGGGAAGAAGGCCTTAAGAGACCTCAGTTCAATCCCCAACACCTACATAAAAATCCAGGCATGGCTGCACATGCCTGGAACCCAGCCCTGAGAGAGGCGGAGACATGAAGATCAGTGGGGCTTGCTGGTCAGCCAGCCTAATTAAAAATCAGCGAGCTCTGGGTTCAGTGATACTCTGTCTCAGGGAAATAAGGCAAAAGAGTGATAGAAGAGGACACCTGAGGTCCTCTGCTCTCCACACATCTGCACACATCTGCATATACACGTGCATTATGCACACATATACATGCAAAAACCACAGACAAAAACTAAAATAAATAAAATAAAAGATTAAGAATATGGACCAGCCGGGTATAGTGGCACATGTCTTTAATCCCAGCACTAGGGAGGCAGAGGTAGGAGGATCACTGTGAGTTCAAGACCAGCCTGAGACTACATAGTGAATGCCAGGTCAGCCTGGACTAGAGTGAAACCCTACCTCACAAAAACATAAGAACAAAAGAACAAAAAATAAAATTAAATTTAAAAAGAATGTGTACCAGCCCTCAGTCTCTAGCAGCAAGGATGCTGAACACCCAGGCATGGAATGAGAGAAAAGGCAGGACAGATGGGTGGGTGGGACCCACCAGCTCCTGAACCGTGTTCTCACAGCCCACTCATTCTCCTGTTCCATGCTGCTGAGATACAACTTAACCAAGGCTCTCCAGGGAAGGAATGTCAAGAAACCACTTAGAAATCTACTTATGGCCACTATAAAATGAGATTATCCATTCCCAGGGCTAAATCTCCCAACTGAATATGGCAAAAGCTATTTAGGACATGTGGACTAGTCATGGTGGGTCATGCCTTTAATTCCAGTGTTTAGGTAGCTGACGTAAGAGGTTCCTGCTTCAAAAGAAAAGAAAAGAAAAGAAAAAGATATGCAAGGGTGTAGCCAGGGGTGTGGTGGATTGTCATGAGTTAAAGGCCAGCCTGGACTACAGTGTAAGACCCTGTCCCAAAAGAAAAAAGTGTGTGTGGGGGGGGGGGGTATATAAGAGTAGCCTGAGGGATATAACTCAGTGGTAGAGCACTGCCTACTAGACAAGTTTGTGAGTTCATTCCCCAAAGAGTGAATGAATGAATACATAAACAAATACGAATACTAGGGTGGAGAATGTGGGTTCCCTGCAGAGAAGAATTTGAACTTTGTCAAGAATTGGGGGCTTTTCAGTGACAGCAAGAAGGAACATAGCCAACACCCATCTGAACATGAGGGGCAAAGCTTCCCATGGCCTGGTGCTGGATTCAACACAGGATATGTGTGGCTTGAGTCAAGTGTCTCCCATAAAATTATGTGTTCTGAATGCTAAGTCCTCAGCTGGTGGCAATTTGGGAAGTGGAACCTCCTGGAAGTGATGTATTGTTGGGGGCGGGCTTATGTGTGTCATAGCCAGCTTCCCCTTGAGAGTGTTTGGCACACTCTGCTGCTGCTATTGTCCATCTGATGTTGGCCAGGAGATGATGTCCACCCTCTGCTCACGCCATCGTTTTCCTCTGTCATCATGGAACTTCCCCTCCAGCTTTAAGTCAAAATAAACCCTTTCCTCCCACAAGCTGTTCTTGGTCAAGCACTTTCTGCCAGCAACGCAAAGCCGACTGCAGCCATATGACAGTGAGTTTCCCCATGGAAAGCCAGTGTCGGGACAAGCGTGAGGAAGGTGAGCAGGTCTTCCACTGCGGCAGGAGCAAGGCTCCATCCAGGGCAGGGTCCTTGGCCTTCCCTGAGACCTCTGCCTCCTGCTCTTTCTCTCTCTGTGTCAAATAAATAAAATAAAATAAATCTTTAAAAACGACAAAAAAAAATCATTATGATGATAATGAGAGAGAAAAGAGGCACTTACTTGCAAACCCTGAACTCTGAGTTCAGTTCCCCTGCCAACCACAAAAAGGTCAGACAGGAATTCATTTGCAGTGGCAAGAGATCCTGGCATACCTATACACACATACACAAATATAAATAAATAGTAGTTTTTAAAGCAACAAGACAAAAGAAAAAGATGAGAAAAGGAAAGAAAAGAGAAAAAGAAAAGAAAGCTGAAGGCTCTGGTCCCAACTCACTATCAGATCATGACTAACACATTTGAAAAATGAAGGGAATGGGGGAACAGGCTAAGTTCTTCTGACTTCTACCCTATAGAGATTTTTAGATAGGAAATTCTTTGGTGGGGGAGGAGGAGGAGCAGCCACTCTGTGTATTCCAGGATATTTACCATCCATCTATCTCTAGCCTCAATTCAACAGACCCAACAAACTTGTGACCAAAAAATGTGTCCAAGCATTACAAAAGTCTGCTGAGGGGCAAAACCACTCCTGGTTGAAAGTCAGGGTTCTAAAAGAAGACTACAAAGGCCCTGGAGTTGCCCTTATAAGGATGGATAGAGTGGAAGTTCTTGCTTTTTAAAATGATGGGAGCCAGGCATGGTGACACTCTCCTATAATACTAGTTCTTGGGAAATGGAGACAGGAGGATCAGGTGTTCAAGATCATCTTCATCTACATAGAGTTTGAGACCAGCCTAGGCTAAATGAGATTTTTGCCTTGAAAAACAAAAATGAAAAAGTACAATTTGAAACTGATGCTTCACCTTTCCTTTAATAAACTATTCAAAATAAAATAAATAAATAAAATGATAGAACGGGAGAGCCCCTCCCAAACAAAATTTTCTTTCTTTTTAAATTTTTTTTATATTTATTTATTTGTTTATTGGAGAGAGAGAATGAGCGCACCAGAGCCTCTAGCCACTGCAAACGAACTCCAAACATATGTGCCACCTTGTGCATCTGGCTTACATCGGTACTGGGGAATCGAACCTGGCTCCTTTGGCTTTGCAGGTAAGTGCCTTAACCACTAAACCATCTTTCCAGCCCTATTTTTCTTTATTAAGTTGAAACTTTGTTTGGATACATCTTGTGCTGGAAATTTTTCTTTCTTTTCTTTCTTTATGGGGAAGGGCTTTGGGGGGGATCACAGGCCAGCCCTGAACCCCCTTATGTAGCTGAGGATGACCTTAAACTTCTGTTCTACCAGCCTCTACCTCCAGTGCTAGGATTATACGCAAGCTCCCCACTCCTGGTTTATGCAGTGTTGGGGATTGAACCCACAGCATCTAGGTAACCATTCTACCAACTGAGCTATATCTCCAGCCCCCAAACAAAATCTTCTAGCCCAAAATGTCTAAAGCACCAAGGTTGAGAAAAATGCTTTAGAATGATCATAAGCTATCCTCCAATGCTGGTGGGACGCCAGCAGCCAGTGAAGTCTGTGATTTGACCTGCCACACCCAGTCCCTGCAGCTTTGAAATTACAGACAGGCAAGTGTCAGGAAATAAAACCAAACTTGCTGAATTCAGAACTCTTATCAAGAGTTGCTCTTTAAATCAGAGTATTCATTTTCTGCGACACATGAGGTTTTGGTTTGTTTGTGTGTGTTGTGTTTTGGTAAATCAGAATTCCTTACCCTGGCTGCCACATTTTAACTTCATGATTTATGTGGCTGGTTCCCTTGGCAAATGGCTCCCAATTTCCCCAAACTCAAAGTAGTAGAAAAGCTCAGCACTGAAAAGTGATGTTATACAGCTGGGCATGGAGACATATACCTGCTAGACCCAGCACAGCACCTGGTGGGTAGGGGCAAGAGGATCAAGAATTCAAGGTCATCCTCAAGTACATAGAAGTTCCCAGCCAGCCTGGACTACTAGAGACCCTGTCTCAACACACCCCTGCCAAATGTGATGTTTCAAAAAGGGGAGGGGCAGGGTGTGGTGGCACACATCTTTAATCCCAGCACTCCTGAGACTAAGGCAGGCCAGCCAGGGCTACTGCTGCCCTGTGACTTGCGAACCAGCCTCCAAAAAATAAAATAATTTTTAAAAAAAAATGGCTTTAGCTGAGCACCTCAGAGGGAAGTTTAACTCAAGGGTAAAGAAAAACATGGTTCTTGCATTCTCTGAACTAGAGTTTTGGTAACATCAAGCAAATGGATGCTTAGCAAAAGCCACAAACCATCCCCACTATAGTTAGTTCTCTTCTGAGCAGGGAAAGGGCAGTAGTAGGACACATGTTACAACTGAACAAATGACACCTTGACCGGTTAGTTAACCCAGCCAAAATAAATCTAAATCTTATTAAGGGTTTAATCAGTAGTATGTTCCTAATAGTTTAACCCCTTATATGGAGATGAAAGGGAAAGTAGTTCCAAAATGTATCAAGGTTCCCTTTAGGTCCTTAACTGCCATGCACCCTTTGTTTTGGCATGTACGTGTGTGAGTATGCATGTTCGCATGTGTACAGATGCATGTATGTGCATGTATGTGGAGTCGAGAGATTGATATAGGGTGTCTTCCTTCATTGCTCTTCATTTTATTTTATTTATTGAGCCATTGTCTCTCATTTGAGCCCAAGACTCAGCTTGCCCTGAAGATCTGTGACTCCTTCCAAGCACTAGGATTACTGGTGGGCTGCCTTGCCTGCTGTGCATTTACATGGGTTCTGGGGATCCAAACTCAGGTCTCATGCTTGCAAAGCAAGCACTTTATCCACTGAGCAATCTCCCAAAACCCCATGTGCCCCTCTTTATGTTTAGTGGCCATAAATTATTTTTTCCTAGAGCCATCTCTCTTTACATAACATAAAAGTATCTGTTTCTGATCCCCACAAAGCACCCATAGGTGACTTACACCATTAGTAGGTTCTCTAAGAGCATTAAAATTCTTGTCTTGGGCTGGAGACATGGCTTAGCAATCAAGGCACTTGCCTGCAGAGCCTAACAATCCAAGTTCAATTCGATAGTACCCATGTAAAGCCAGATACACAAAGTGGTGCATGCATCTGGAGTCCACTGGCAGTGGCTGGAGGCCCTGGTGCATTCATTCTCTCATCTGTCTCTCTTCTCTCTCCGCTTTCAAATCAATAAAATTATTTTTTTTAAAAATTCTTGTCTCACTAAATGTGATGGCAGATGCCTATAGTCAATCAGCACTTGAGAGACTGTGGCAGAAGGATCACAAATTCTGGGCCAGCCTGGGTTACAAAACCCTGTCTCAAAAAGAGTGGCTGCCAGGTGCGGTGGTGCATGCTTGTAATCCCAGCTACACAGGAGGCTGAGGCAGAAAGATGGCTTGAGTCCCAAACTTCTGGACTGAATTGTGCTATCCCTATTGGGTGTTTGTACTAAGTTTGGCATCAATATAATAATCTCCTAGGAACTGGGGACCACCATGTTACCTAAGGAGGGGTGAACCAGCCCAGGTTGGAAGTGTAAACTGAGCAGGTCAAAAAGGGGGATGGAGGGTCTGGAAAGAACACTCAGTGGGTGAGAGCACTAGTTCTGAATTCAATCCCCAGCACCCACCTAAAAAGCTGACCACCTAAAAAGTATGCATGCCTATAACCCCAGTCTTGTTGAGCACCAAGATGGATGAATCGCTAGGACTCACTGGTCAGCCAGTCTGATGGAAGAAGGCATGTCTGCATTTGGTAAGAGACTCCATCTCTAGGGAAAAACACAGAAGAGCAATAGAAAGAAGGACACCCGACAGTCTCCTCCAGGCTCTGCACACACATGTGCATTCACTAACACACACACACACACATGCGTGCGCGCACACACAAAAAAATGTCTGCCTTACCTCTTTCTACTCCCAAAAATATTCCCCTCGTGTCCAGAGCTGAAGCCCACCCCTTGTTCAAGGAGCCTAAGTAGCTGTATCTACTACAGGGTTAGAGTTAAATGTCATATATATATATATATATATATATATATATATATATATATATATATATGTATGTATTGATGGTAACACTCTGACCACACTTCAGTTCAGCTCTAGGGTAGGGGAGATGGCTTAGCAGTTAAAGGATCTTGCTTGAAAGACCAGTTCTAGCCAAGTGTAGTGGCACACACCTTTAATCCCAACACTTGGAAGGATGAAGTAGGAAGATTGAAGTGAGCTCCAGGCCAGCCTGGGCTAGAGTAAGACTCCACCTCAAAAAAAAAAAAAAGAAAAGAAAAGAAAGAAAGACAAAGAGGAAAACAACAGTTCTGAGAATAACATTTTCTCTACGGGTCCACTTGCCACATCACTCTTCACTTTCCTCCTCCATCCTCACACTCACCAAATACCCCCTTGGTCAACAGAAACCATTGTGACCAAATGGAAAAGCCAAGATTCTCCCTACAAGAGAACGGAACACCAACAGAAAGTCTCCGACCCTAACTCATGGTAGACTAAAACCAATGCCAAAAGGTCCCAATGCGGCAGCATGGGCACACACAGGAGCAGCTAAACAGCAGAAAGCACCATGAAAGGAGGGAACATTTGAGCCAGCCATGAAGCAGTAAGGGCAGAAGGATCTAGCATGAAGGGGCATACCGAGGAAGGATAACGACTTACATATCTGGGGAATGAAAGGATCCAGAGGAAGAGGATGCTGAGGTAAGGTGTAAGGGCAATATAGAGTTGTAGAAGGCCTCTGAAATACTCCAGTTTAGCTCTAGGAAGAGACTAGAATTGGGGAAACCATCAGGAGGCCTGAGAGAGTAACTACAGACCTGTTAATAAAGATGTAGCTGTCAGAAAGGAAAGTCAGTAAAAATGAACCAAAGACTCTGAGAGGGAAAAGCCACCATTGACTAACCCAGCAAGGGAGCTGGTTGCATGTCTGGACTACTAAGTGAACGTGCTATGGCATCCTTAGATGAACACAGAAGAAACTCACTCATGTTCCCCACAGATATCCAAGCACAGTCAAGAGCGTGATGTTCTTACCAAAAAAGAAAAAGAAAGAACCTTAGCTCCAATACAGTCAGGGTGCTCATTCATAGTAACTGTGCTTACCTCACAGGACTGTTTGAATGCTAATGAAGTGACCTGTGTCAAGAGCTTAACAATGCCAAGTACACAGTGCTGTGTTCACTCTCTCCAGCTCCACAGTTCCAATTAGCAATGACCACCACAAAACACTGGGTTTATCCACCAGGGCACAAGTGATCCCCACGGGGCTAGTTTTGGGCAGGTGACCCTAAACCTACCCGAGACCTCAGACTACTTATGTAAGATGCTGGTCATCACAAGGGAATTCCAGACAAAAGTCCAAATCAAGTCCTTTTCAAGACTCCAGCTTCATCCATGTCTAATTCTTTCTCCCAGTAGCAATTCACAGACACTCCTAAGACATTCTCTCTGCTTGTCTTCTTATTTCTTCTCAAATTGCAGAAGAATCAAACAGCTTTGCTCACCTAAGCCAGATCTGGGACACCAGATCTCAGGTGTGACACCTGGTGAATTAAAGGCCTGACTCCCTTCTGCCCCCATTGGTAACTTAGAGGAAATACATGCACGTGTCCAGCGACGCTATAGGCTGAAAGTTGGCTAGCTGCAAGCGTAATAAAGAGGAAAGCCTAAAGGAAAGCCATTTTCACACTGTTGGGCTTAATCATCACAGCTGCTTCTTAGAAGTGGGTGGTACCAAGAGGCTCAGGGTCCAGCAGTGAATAAACCACATGACAGGGGTTTAGAACTCACCTCCAGACAACCTAGTTAATTCTCTTTCCACTCTGGGGCCAGAAATTATCTCGTGCCAAGCCACACAGGTGTTATGCCACCAGAGTTCCAGTGCTGACCTCTCTGGACCAGAGAAGAGAAACCTTGTCAAAGAATCTAGATGTCCAGAGGAGTCAAGATCCTCCACTTTGCATTTTAGGACTTGCCAAGAAATGATGATAATCCTCCGCCAAAAGTTGCCAAGATTCCACCAGCTCTAAGATACATTCCTAAATAAACTGAAGTCAAGTGCAAGGCCACATCCCCAGAAGGGGTTAGAAAGGACCAGCTGTTTACCACAGGATAAAAGTCAACTGTGGTCCACCCTCCAATATAAGGTTCATCTGCCAGGGCCCTGGAAACATCAAGCTGTCAATCCATCATCCTCTCCTCCCATGCCCTCAGGACCACCACAATAATTGACTAGGAGCGAGCTGGGCCACAGAAAGATGTTAAGACACTTTACCTAAAAGGTGTTCCCATCCCTGCCCACAGCTGTTCTGGTACAAACCTCCCCCCATGACCAGATTACCCCCTTCCTCAAATCCCGGACAAGGGCCCAGGACAGAAGCCAATCCCGTAATCCTGGACATTTCAGAAACTCAATTCTAACCGAGAGCGCCCTAAACCTGGCCCAGGTCCACCCCCACCTCCATATCCCGAGGCTAGGAGCGTGAGGTTCCTGGCAGGGCCCGGGGCTTTTTCTTATGTAAATGTCCCGCCGCCCGATGGGGAGAGGTCAAGTGTGCCAACCTCCAGGGAGAGGTAAGCACAGACGGGTCCCGGCACTGATAAACTCCTTTGCACAGCCACAAAAATCTCAGGACTTTGGGACGGGGTGGGGAGATCGGTCCACCCGGAGTAACTTTTAATGGCAAGTCAGAATGTAACATCCAAAACCTGTCCCTAGCTCGGGGGTGGGCCCCGGGGACGCAACGCGGGGCGGTCCCCAGGCACCTCTGAGGGGCGGGGGGGCGCCCCAGGCTGAGCCTCAGTTCCGGGCACCTCAGTTCCGGGGAGGGGGCGCGGCGGGAGACTGCCACTACGCCCTTTCCCGCTCCTTCTCGGTCGCCTTTTCCTTGGGTTCAGCTCTGAGGGGGCCGAGGAACGCCACGAGGAAGCGACTGCCTCCCAAATGAGTTCTTCGGGACCGGAGGGCCCCGACCGCTCCACGCGGCCGGCGAGCCTCCGCCCCCAGACTGAGTCTCCCCACGTGCTCTCGCCGGAACTCCGGCTGCAGGAGGGGGGCTCCTCCCACGTGGGCCCGGCGGTCCTGGACTACGTGCCTGGCGACCCGGCCCTCTGCAAACCCCAGGGAGAGGGGCGCGGGCGATCGCGCCGAGTCCGCGCGGAGGTGAGAGCCGCGGGGCTCGCGCCCCAGCCTGCCGGTGCCTAGCGGACGTGGCTCCTCGCGCCCCGGTCTTTCCCAGTGCCCAAACTTGTGCCACCTCCCCTGTCCCAAAGGAGGAGGAAACCGTTCCAGGCAGGGTCCAAGAGATTCCCGGAGGCCATGCAACTTCGTAGCCCGCGAGCCAACCGCCCCCGCCGGTGCTTTCTCACCTTCTGCACTTGGTTCTGGTTGAGCTCCGTGAATAAGCAGGCGATCATATGCGAGGCGATCATCCTGCCGCGGCTAGACCGAGCCGAGTGGGGAAACTGAGGCGCGGCGCGAGGGTTGGCTGGGGATGTGGCGGCGCGGTACCACCGCTTTGAACCCGGGCTCTTGTGGTCCGGCTGTGAACGGGGGCGTCGGGAGCTACACAAAGAAAGCTAAGGGCGACGGCTGGCCAGCTGGGGGTCCGCGGGTCAGTAGACACAGGTTCTTGGAGTCACAACTGCAGGAAGGCACCTAGTTCTCGCTCCTGGCAACGTGTCTGTTTGCCCAGCGTCCGGGCGCTAACTTCAGCCAGAGTCACTCAGCTCAACTCCACGAGGGCGATCGCACCTCGAGCGCCCCGGCGGTGCAGGACTGGGCAGCGGGCAGTGTCCTGGGACTCCAGCACTGGAGTTTGGTGCAACAATGTGGCTTATTGAGGGGCCGCCGGCTCGGGGACCGCCCGGCTGGTGACGTGCGCACGCCCATTGGCTGCGATGGGAGGGTGTGTGCGCCCGCGGGCCGCCCGGCGGCACGGCCCAACCAATCAGCGCGCACGACCCGCGGGCGCGGCCACTCCGACATCCGAGCTGGTGGCTGGAGAGGCGCGCCCGGGGCAGGGGGCGGGGCCGGGCGCCGGGGATGGGACGTGTGCTCCGTGGCAAGAGCCGGGGACTCCAGGGCGCATGAGCCACAGCCGCGTCAGGCTCGGCTACGGGTGGGGGGCGCGTGATCGCGAATCCAGGAGATGTGGGGCAACTGGAAAGACAAGTGACTGCACTAGCACACACCCTGTGAGGACAGGGACACAGTCTGGTATCTCCGGATCATGTGAGGGGCTGCCACTGCCTGTCACACGTCTAAAGTATGTATCCTGATTCTCACCTATTGTGGCCCTACTGGTCAGCTCATTCCTGATGAGAAGTGAGCCAGCCATTACAAAAGTTGGCCCATCTAACCTTCACACCCGGACAGGATGTGGGTTTTGCTAACCTCCTTTACAGATTAGGAGCAAGTGGCAGATGGAGCAAGAGCCATGTCTGATTTTGATTTGATTTTATCCTGCCGCTCTAGGAGCCATAGAAGTAGAAGGCAGCAAAAAAGCACTACCAGGGGGGCTGGAAATGTGCCTCAACTGGTGGAGTGCTTGCCTAACACGAGCGAAGCTGGGTGTTCAGTTCTCCAGCACCTCACAAACTGGGTGTGGTAGTACACACCTGTAATCACAAGAGGATTACCAAAAGTTCAAGACCAGCTTAGTCTACATATTGAGATCCAGGCCAACTATAGTGAGACCCTGTCTCAAAATAACAAGAACAAAAGAAAAGTCCACCTGTAAACAGATAAAATCATCCATAATCCACTTTGTCAGCAAATCTTGAAAGCTGCTTGTCCTTGCCATGATACAGCCTCATCCTTCCTTCCTCCTCTTCCACTCAGTTGAACTCAGACTGCTGTGATCCTTCTCACCATCATGCCCCACATGCTGCAAGTCTTGTGTTTTCTTGTCCTCTCTACCCTCCTGCCTCTCCACCTCTCAGGAATGCTGGAGACAGTTCATCATGTCCTCCATCTGAACACAGCTTCCTTGCCCAGTTAGAGCCAGGAGCTTAACCGTGCTTCCCACTAACTTCCCTCCCCAGGCTCCCTTGCCCTGTTTTTGTTATTGTTTGTATATTTGTTGTTTTTGTTTTGTTTTGTTTTTGAGGCAGAGTCTCACTGTAGCCCAGGCAGACCTGGAATTCACTCGGTAGCCCTAGGCTGGTCTCAAACTCTGGAGGCAGAGGCAAGAGGATCAAAAATTCAAGGCCAAAGCCTGGGAAGATAGCTCTGGCAGTAGTTGATAAAGTGTTTGTCTCACAAAAGGGAGACCCGCTGGGTGTGGTGATACATGCCTTTGCTCCCAGCACTCAAGGCAGAAGTAGAAGGATTGCTGTGAGTTCAAGGACACTCTGAGACTACATAGCGAATTTCAAGTCAGCCTGGACTACAGTGAGACCCTACCTTGAAAAAACAAAAAACAAACCAACAACAACAAAAAAGATGAATAAAGGTGGATGTGGTGGTGCACACCTTTAATTCCAGCACTTGGGAAGCAAAGATAGTAATTTCACCAAGAATTCAAGGCCAGCCTGAGACTACATAGTGAATTCCAGGTTAGCCCTGGGCTAGAGCCAGACCCTATCTCAAAAAAAAAAAAAAAAAAAGAGGACCTGAATCCTAACCTCCTCAGTTCCCAAGTAACATGCTGGGCTCAGTGGCATGCACCTGGAATCCCAGCACTGGAGAATTCGAGGCAGGAGGATCCCTGGGACTCACTAGCTTCAACATCCCTGCCTCCCTATCTATCTGATCTCAGAAAACTTTATCCAGTACATTGCTGGGCACGCACAGTGGCAGCCTCTCCACCAAAATGCCAAACCTTCTTCACTCTTCTGTCTGAAACATTCTTCTCCAAACTGTCTCCTGCTGCTTCTTCCTCCTCACTGAGATATCTCGAAGCCCTTTCCCTGACCAATTCATCTCTGCTCTTCTCAGGTCACTATTTTTATTTATTTATTTATTTATTTATTTTTATTTTTGGTTTTTTGAGGTAGGGTCTCACTCTGGTCCAGGCTGACCTGGAATTAACTATGTAGCCTCAGAGTGACCTTGAACTCACTGCGATCCTCCTACCTCTGCCTCCCTAGTGCTGGGATTAAAGGTATGCCTGGCTTATTTTTATTTTTTTGAGACAAGGTCTCACTGTGTGTAGCCCAGGCTGACCTTGAACTCTGAATCTTCTTGCCTCAGCCACTCATCAAGTTGTGGGATCTTAGATGTGTACCACCACGCCCAGCTTATTTTCTAAGTGTTGTGTTCTTTCTGCCCTCATGAGTCCAAGCAACAAGGAGGCAGAATCTGTGCCTGTGTTTTCCCCTCATACTTATAGTGCTTAGAATACTGCCCATCCCAAGAGAGGCATGCAGCAACTGTTTACTGCATAAAATAATGGAAGAAATCATAGCAATAACCATTGTTCACATTGTGTATAACAATGCACACAAAAATCAAGGGTTTCAATTTTCTTGGTTCTCAAACCTCTCCTACCACTCCACCTCAGTTCACTGGTATCTCTCACCCTTATTGCAATAGCCTCATAACTGGCCTTCCCTCTTTAGGTGCCAATGAACCATAGGCACCCAACAGACTTAGATATGCAACAGAAATATTTCAAGTAGGAACCAATGTGATCAAACTTGCCTTTGTAGGACAATAACAGCCTGCCATATTGATGGGCAGAAAGGATCAGAAACTAGAAGGCACAGACTCAGATCAGAGGCCTTAGGGAAAGAGTTCAGTTGGTAAAATGCTTGAAAGCATAGGGTTCTGAGTTCGATCCTCATCACCCACTTAAAAATGCCAGGAGTGAAGACATAGGTTTATAATTCCAGGTCTGAGGAGGCAGAAACAAATGAGTCCCTGCAGCTCCCTGGCCAGCTAGCCTAGCCTAATTGGTGAGCACCAGGGCAGTAAAACACCCTATCACCAAAAAAACTGGATGGCATCCCTGGGGCCAAGATGAGAGTGAGGCAGGGTCTCTGGCTATGGATTTTTTTTTTTTTTTTTTTTTTTGGCTTTTCAAGGTAAAACTCAAGGACTAAAAGATATAATCCAAGGACTGGGGGGATTGCTCAGTGGTTAAAGGCACTTGCTTGCAAATTCTGCTGGCCTGAATTCAATTTCCCAGCACTCACATAAAGCTGGATGCAAAGTGGCCCATGCTTCTGTGATCCCAACTGTACCTGCAACAATGAGAGGTAAAGCCAAGAAGCCGGGCGTGGTGGCGCACGCCTTTAATCCCAGCACTTGGGAGGCAGAGGTAAGAGGATCACCATGAGTTCAAGGCCACCCTGAGACTACATACTGAATTCCAGGTCAGCCTGGACTAGAGTGAGACCTTACCTCGAAAAACTAAAAAAAAAAAAGAAAAAAGAAAAAAAAAAGAGAGAATCTGAAGCTAGTCTGACATTCCTTTGCAGTCTAGCTGTTCATTTGCAGCAGCAAGAGACTGTCTCAACTAAGGTGGAACACAGACACTTTGGAGTTGTTCTCTAACCTCCACATATATATGTGGTATACACACACACACACAATAAAATACAAATTTCATAAAGAAATACAATCCAGATGGCAGGGACAGAAAATGTGGCATCATTTGTTCCAAATGGAAGGACAATGGTCTGGTATAGAGAGATGATTCCAGAAATGAATAGCAGGAGGGAGTCAGGACTCAGCTAAAAGGAAGATAATAGGGTCCCATTGGTACCTACACAGTGCCTGGACTGGGAACAGTGTAGAAGACAGACTGGCGGGGAATGTGACCAGAATCCTGAGAAAAGATGCCCATGGCTCCTATTAGAGGCATGGCAGAAGGACAGACAGAGAGATGGTTAAGAAGTGAGAAAAATACAAGTGTAACTAAGTCACTGTGACAAGCAGGAATAAGTGGGAGCCTCCAAGATGATGGTTCTCAGTTTAACTGCTCTCTGGAACAGGGTGTGCCAAGAAGTGGGGACAGTGTGTCCTAGGCTTGGCTGTGAGGGGTGCTCATCACAGAGAATGGATAAGTAATAATAAAACCTTCAGTCAGTCTGCTTTGTTTTGTTATTATCATTGCTCGCAATCCTAACAATATCAAAGACAAAATCTTCTTAGATTACAGCGAACACCCCTCCCTTCCTGCCTTGTAGGCCCATGATGTTAGGTTCATATGGGAAGTTTTCAAGAATCCTGATGTCAAATTAATAATGAACATTTATGGCATCCTTTCTTCCAGTATAATAGTGAACAAAGAAGCAAAGTTCCTAGGCAGGCAAACTGTATAAGGAACTCAAAAGAGTAAAAAGTAGATAGGTCAAGCTGTATTTCATGAATTCATTTCCTCTTAGGTAAATCCATAAAAATTAAAAAAAACAAGATACCCATTATAATGGGATTTTTAAAAAAGCAAACAGAGTTGGGTGTGGTGGCACACACCTTTAATCCCAGCACTCAGGAGGCAGAGGTAGGAGGATTGCCTTGAGTTCAAGGCCATCCTGAGACTACATAGTGAATTCCAGGTCAGCCTGAGCAAGAGTGAGACCCTATCCCCCCCCCCCCCCCGCCAAAAAAAAAAACCAACAGCAACAAAAAAGCAAACAGGCTTACTCCAATATTTATATGGCAAAGTAAATAAAATGTCTCTAAAACTTTCTGCAAATCAAAGGGAACAAATTTATTCATTTGCTTTATTTACTTATTTTTTTTAATTATTGAGACAAATTCTATCTATGTAGCCCCTTCTGGTTCTCATTATCCCTCTGTCTCAGGGTCCCAAGTGCTAAGATTGCCTTGCCTAGCTTCAATTACTTTTTGTATCTTATTGTTTAATTATTATTTAGTTTTACTTTGTTTTGTAGAGACAGGGTTTCACTCTGTAGCCCAGGTTGACCTAGAACTGGTAACAATTCTGGGACTACACGTGTGAACCACCATGCGCAGCTTCATTTGCTTTGCAAATGAAGAGTATTCCTTTGTAAGATAGACTACAGATTTAAATGTCAAAAAAGAAATGACCCATAAATAGCCCTATGATGCCAAGTTGAAAGACAGCCTAGACAAACATATTCTGGATACTAAAAGCTCACCTACTGTAGAAAGAGCTTCTCCATGCTGTTCAGAGAAATACATCAACCTTTTGGTGAACACACAGAGTTCACAGGAGAAAGACAAATAGCTGTTTGACATATGAGAAGATGATTTAACTTCACCCACAGTACTGAAAATGCAAATTTCAAGCCAGGTGTGGTGGCTTGCACCTATCATTCCAACTCTTAGGAGGCTGGGACAAGAGGACAGTCATGAGTTGGAGGCCAGTCTGGGCTATATAGTGAGTTCCAGACCATCCTGGAGTAGAGCGAGACCCTGTCTCAAAAAACCAAAAGGGAAGGAAAAGAAAAGAAGGGAAAAGAGAAAGGAAAGTTAAAGAAATAGGAAAGGGAAAGGAAGAAAAGGAAAAGAGAATAGAAGAAAGGAAAGGAGAAACTGAAAGGAAAGAAAGAGGACAGAAAGGGAGGAAGGAAGAAAAAGAAAGAAAGAAAGGACTAAAGGAAGGAAGGAAGGAGGGAATGGGGATGGGAGGGAGGGAGGGAAGGAAAGAAAGAAGGAAGGAAGGAAGAGAAAAAGAAAGAAAAAAAACAATTAAGATTTTAAATGGACACAGTGGTACACCATTTGTGGTGGTTTGATACAGGTGTCCCCCATAAACTTACATGTTCTGAATGTTTGATTTCCTAGCTGATGGCAATTTGGGAATGGGAACCATGCTAGAGGTGTGTTGTTGAGGGTGATCTTATGGGTGTTATAGCCAGCTTACCTATGCCCATGTTCAGCACACTCTCCTGTTCTTATTGTCCGCCTGATGTTGGCCAGAAGGTGATGTTCACCCTTTGCTCATGACATTGTTTTCCCCTGCCATCATGAAGCTTCCCCTAGAGTCTGTAAGTCAAAATAAACCCTTTTCTCCCACAAGCTGCTCTTCATGGGGTGACTTCTGCCAGCAATGTGAACCTGACTGTAACACCATGATAACTCAGCCCTGGGGAGCAGAGACAGTCAGCTCCCTGGGCTCTCTGGCCATCCAGTCAAGACTACTTGGTGAGTTCCAAGCCAATGAGAGACTCAGTCCCAAAATAGGGGGATGGACAAATGACTCAGTGAATGAAGTGCTTGCCACTCAAGCTGGAGTACCTAAATTTAATCTCCAGACACCATTAAAAGGCCAGAGGCTATGGAGGGCTTCTGTAATCCCAGTATGCTGAACCTGATGGCAAGATAGGAGAAAGACAGGAGAATTTTCCAGAAACTTGAGGCAAGTGCAGAAAATAGCAGAATAAGAATCCAGAGCAGGAAACATGCAAAGGCCAACCCAAAAGCTGTCCTCAAGGGCTGGAGAGATGACTTAGCAGTTAAGGCACTTACCTGCGAAGCCTACGGACCCAGGTTTGATTCCCCAGTGCCCGTACTCATATGAGCCAGATACACAGCTGGTGCATGCATCTGGAGTTTGTTTGTAGTGGCTAGAGGTCCTGGTGTGCCCATTCTCTCTCTATTGCCTCTTTCCCTCTCTCTCAAAATAAAATTAAATTAAAAAATAAAAATTTTAAAAAGTTGTCTTCAAAAATTGTCTTTTGACCTCCATATATATATGTCTACTCTCACACATGAACAGAATGCACACACACACATACACACACACACACACACAATCACATATAAATAAAATAAAATAAAATAAAATTTAAATTAACAAAGGTAGATAATGCTTGAGGAACAACACCCAAGGTTGCCCTCTGATCTATACACACAAAAAAAGTAAAATTAAATTAAAATAAAATCTGACTCTTCAGCACCAGTGTGCCTCCTTTGCCAGTCTGATTTTTTTTTTCTTATCTCTTCTTGGTCCAGCAGCGCCTGGTCCTTACCTCTGTAGCTGCCCTGACCCTTCCCTGTGACAGCTAACCCCTGTCACGTCAGGATGGGAAGAGTGCTGCCTCTAATTAGGAAGGCACATGTCCCAGCAGGCGTGAGTCAGGCCCTGTTCATGGCAGCCCAGCAGACTGCTGGCATCACTCTGTGTGCCACACTCTCCCCATGACTTCAGTCAGGATGGTTTCAGATGCCAGTAACTGAATACCCTGTCTGCAACAATAAGAATTATTGTTTCCAGTCAAAAGCTCCCCAGTGGCGGGCTCAGTGCCAGGCCCATGTGTCAGGACTGTGGCCTCGCTGCTCTGAGAATCTCTTGACTCTGCCTCGCTCCCTGAGTTGGCCTCATCTTCACACTGGTGGTAAGATGACCACAGCGCACCCAGGTTGTGTCCACGAATGAGACTGAGAGGAAAAGCACGGCTATATGGCTCATCCTAGGTTCTTTTTTTTTTTAAAAAAAAAATATTTTATTTATTTATTTATTTATTTGATAGAGAAAAGAGGGGGAGAGAGAGAGAGAGAAAGAGAGTAGATGGGCACGCCTGGGCCTCCAGCCACTGCAAATGAACTCCAGACATGCGCGCCCCCTTGTGTATCTGACTAAGGTGGGCCCTGGGGAATGGACCTGGGTCCTTTGGCTTTGCAGGCAAACACCTTAACCGCTAAGTCATCCTTTAGCCCCATTTTGTTTTATTTTTAAGTGCTTTAGATCAAACCTGGCTTTTGCCCATGCTAGGCAAGCACCCTACCACTAAACTACATACACAGCCCTCAAATTTTCAATTTTCCTGCTTCCATCTCCCAAATGCTGTGATTAACCCACACCCGGCCATGAGTCTTGTTCTTCTGAAGTCAAAAGAAAAAGATGTTTCCTGAACCTCCTCAGAAGCTTTCTTTACCCTTAATCTTATTAACCAAATGACTGAATGCCCATTCTTCAGCCAGTTTCCTAGAAAGAGGAGTAGGATTACCACAGTTAGCTTACACCAATGGCTCTCAGTTGCTTGAGAGTTTGCTCCCAGGAGCCTGGTGACAAGATCTGGTAACTGTTGGTTGTTGCAGCTGGAGGGGATGCTGCTAGGCACTCTAGAGCACATATACTCTGCCACAACCAGGACCTGACCAGCCACAGTCTCTAGAGTATCAAGACCAAGACACCTTGTCTTCAACTAATTAGGGTCCACTTCTAGAGCCCAGGATGGGTCCCCTTCCCTTAGTCCTTGGGTGGATGCTAAACAATATGAGGTTTGGAGGAAGACAGAGGAAGATAAGCAGCACAGTGCCCCTGTCACTGCTTCATGCGTCTGGGGCTAGGACCTGCCTGCTGCTGTGTGGTAACCCAGGAAGACAATTCAGAAACTTTTGCTTGGGCTACATGGTGAGTTCCAGGCTAGCTTGGGCTACAGTGGGAGACACTGTCTCAAAATACCAAAGAGAGCTGGAAAGATGCCTCATGGGTTAAAGAACGGCATTTGCTTGCAAAGCCTAAAGGCCTGGATTCAATTTCCCAGTACCCATGTAGAGCCAGATGTACAAAGTGGTGCATGCATCTGGAGTTCATTTGCAGGAGCAAGAGGCCCTGGCATTCTCTTTCTCTCTCTCTCCCTCTCTCTCTTTTTCTCTGCTTGCAAATTAATAAATAAAATATTGCCAGGCATGGTGGCGCACACCTTTAATCCCAGCACTCGGGAGACAGAGGTAGGAGGATCACCGTGAGTTCGAGGCCACCGTGAGAATACATAGTGAATTCCAGGAGAGGCTGAGCTAGAGTGAAACCCTACCTCGAAAAACCAAAATAAATAAATAAAATATTTTTAAAATACTAAAGAAAGAAAAAGAGGGGAGATGAAAGAAAGGAGGAAAAGAAAGAAAGGAAGAAAAGAAATTGCTGATCAATCACAATAGATTCTAGGGCATAGTTCTGGAACCCACGTACCTTTATTTAACATTTATTTCTGAAGGACTAGAAAACATGTATTCAACATGATCATTGGACACTAGCTCATTTATTGGTCAACCTGGAAATCTTATAAAATTGCTTCTCTGAGTCTTTTCATACGGGAACCTATGTCACCACCATGGGTAGGATTTGGGCCATCAGGAAACTATCGGGTTTGCAAGGTTGGTTGGTATCTCAAGGAGACATGGGAGTTCAGGGAGTTAAGATTAAAGTACCAGCTAAAACAACTGCAGAAAAACAATGCATCCCTGTTCTTCGCCTTACCGAGACAGCTATTTACCCAGTATCTCTTTGTACTGAAAAACAATTAATTTCAGAAAAGAAAAACAGTAATTTCAGAAGCCAGATTTTTAGGGCAAAGATCAGGGTTGGCATGCCATCTTAGCAACTTTCTATGGTTGTATCTGTTTCTGATGGCAAAAATCTTGGACTCATCACACCCCTGCACAGGTGCAGACTGCAGGTGTCATCAGGATGTAGCATCCCCTAGCAACATGCAGCTGATTTATGGCCCAAGTGAATGGCCAGAGTTCTGTTCTAGAATTTAAAGTTGGAGCCGGACATAGTAGTTCATGCCTATAAATCTAGCACTTGGGAGGTTGAGGCAGGAGTTGAAAACTACCCTCAGCCACATAGTGAGTTCGAGGCCAGCCTAGAACACATGAGGTACCTGTCTAAAAAAAAAAAAAAAAAAAGAGGCTGGAGAGATGGCTTAGCATCAAGGCACTTGCCTGAGAAGCCTCAGGACTCAGGTTCAATTCCCCAGTACCCACATAAGCCAGATGCACAAGGTGGTACATGCAACTAGAGTTCATTTGCAGAGGCTAGAGGCACTGGCGTGCCCATTCTCTCTAGCTACATCTCTCTCCCTCTTAAATAAATAACTTAAATATTTAAAGAAAACAACTAAATAAGTAGACTACATTTTTGTTTGTTTTGAGGCAAGGCTTCACTCTAGCCCAGACTGACCTTGAATTCATTCTGTAGTCTCAGGCTGCCCTCAAACTCAAGATGATCCACCTACCTCTGCCTCCCGAGGGCTGGGATCAAAGGCATACACCACCATGCCTGCCTTTGGGGTCTTTTTTTGTTTTGTCTTTTGAGACAGGGTCTCATGTAGCCCAGGCTGATCTCCAATTTTATATATAGCAAAGGATGACCTTGAACACCTCAGTTTTTCCCTTTGTATATTTCACCCCATACCTGTGCCCCTTTTCCTTTCCAGCACTTGTTATCGGCCAGCATTCCAATGTTTGCTTTAGGTCTTGAATTAGTTACTGTTCTCCTTGCTGTGATAAAAGCAACTGAAGAAAGGAAGAAAGTGTTTAATGCTGTCTCACAGCTTGAGGATCCAGTCCCTCATGAAGGGGAAGGATGGCGGCAGGAGCATGAGGCAGCTGATCACATTGCTTCCACACTCGTGAAGCAAAGACTAATGAATGCTCAGCTCATTTTCCCTCCCTCTCTCTCTCTCTCTTATGTAGTCCTGGACCCCAGCCCATGGGATGGTGACACCCACAGTTAGGGTGGCTCTTTCCACCACAATTAGCCTAATCCAGACACTCCCTTCCAGGCATGCTCAGAGATGTGTCTCCTAGGTGAGGCCACTCCTGTCAGGTCAACAGTATTAACCATCACAGTTCTGAAATACACATATATTCAAGCTCACAAAATAAGCTTTTTGTGTTTTAAAATTACATAAATGATGTACACCCTGTCAAAACAAACCTAAGAGATTCTCAGTAGGTCCTTGTACCACCTCCTGAGGTTGTGGCTGAAATTCATGTCTCTACATACAAATATACACACAATACCCCTGATTATTTGTACCAGACTCAGTGACTCTCTGCTGCTTGTAACTAAAATAACTCAGAGAGCACCCGACCTCACAGGATGTTTGTGAGGCTTCGATGAAGGCAGGTGGTGTTTCCCAGACAGCCACAGCCCAGTGCTCCTTAAGAGCATCAGAACCTGTGTTGATGCAGTTGGCTGTGGGATGAACAAAGAGTTACTTGGGCCAGAGTTAAGGATTCAGAGTATGGCTTTGCCAGATATGAATACTGCCCCTAATACTAGCCTGAAATACTTTTGTGATTGCTTTAACAGAACAATAGAAGTGAAAGAGTTTCTGACATGAAAACAGAATGACCATTCAGGGAGACCAGAGGGAACAGTACAAAGCTCAGGAGACACAGAGACACACAGGGTTAAGTAGATAATCAAGTTTTGTTTTTTTAGAGCAGTGAGGGAAAAGATAGATGAACCAATAACAGCTGGTGTTGGGCATCAAGCTGACCTGGGAAAGTTACTTCTTGGCCTATTGTGCTTGCTCTACTTTGTTTGGTTTGAGACTCTGTAGCCCAGACTGGCCAGGAATCACTATATGTTCTTGGCTATCTAATTTGTGACAATCCTCTTGCCTCAGCCTCGCAAGTATTGGAATTACAGACAAGAGTCATCATGCTCCTGCTCTAGATTTTTATCTTACTGCTTATAACAACATGAAGCTCAGATGGAGCCCAGCATGGTGGGGCATGCATTTAATCCCAGCACTCGGGAGGCAGAGGTAGGAGGATCACCGTGAGTTCAAGGCCAGCCTGGGACTATACAGTGAGTTCTAGATCAGCCTGAGCTAGAGTGAGACAATACCTTGAAAAAATTCCCCCAAATAAATAATAAATCCCAAAAGGAGCAAAGACTCATATGTTTTCAAAAAATAAATTATTAGAAAAGGGTCATGAGAGAACTTGCAATAACTTCCAGTTAGTTTTCCCAAGCATGACATAAAACCAGACACCTTGAAAGGAAAATGAATTTAGCTACATTCAAATCTTTTTAATTCCTCAAGACAAACCTACCATAAATAAACACCCTCAAATGTAAATAACTCTTACATATCAATAAGACTATGAACCCATTTGAATGAAAAAAATGGGCAAAACATGAAATGTTCATAGAAAAGGGAACGTAAATTCTCCAAACATGCAAACGTATGCTTAAGATCAAATAAAATGTAAACTAGGAGGATAGGGAGATGGCCCAGTAGGTAAGGACATTTGCAGCTTAAGCATGATGGCCTGAAGACACACAAGTCCTATTCCCCAGCACCCAAGTAAAAAGCTGGCCATGGCCATGTCCTGCAAGTGGCAAAGGCCAGAAAATCGCTGGGGCTTGTTGACCATCTCTGGGTTGAAGGAGAGTCTCTGTCTCAAGGAAACATGTGGCTAAGCAATAGAGGAGGCACTTGACATTCCCTGGCGTCTGCATATGTGCACACAGGGCACATGCATCTGCATATATATGTGCCACACACATCACATCTCACACCACATGCAGACATACTCTACAAACACACCAAAAAACATGCAAATTAAAATTACAATGGCACCAGCCATGTGGTGCACACCTTTAATCTCAGCACACAGGAAGCAGAGGTAGGAGGATTGCATGAGTTCAAGGCCACCCTGAGACTACATAGTGAATTCCAGGTCCGCCTGGGCTAAAATGAGACCCTACTTTGAAAAACAACAACATAAAAAAAAATTACAATGGCAATGCTGTGTTGACAAAGGAACAGCATTGCATATTCCTATAGAGGACAACTTAACTTACTAAATTAAAAATGAACATATCCTTTGACTCCTAAGAATTTATTCACAAGTATATCTGAATATGTATGAAGTTACATGTTTTGTTTTCTTACCAGGCATAAAGGTGCATGTTTTAATCTCAACACTCAGGAGGCAGAGGCAGAATCACAAGTTTGAGGCTAGACTGTTCTTTATAGGAAGTTCCAGAATAGCCAGGATTAAAGAGCCAGATCTGGTCTCAAAGAAAAAAAAAAAAAAAAGGGCAGGGGTAGGGAGAGAGGAAGAGAAAAAAAAAAAAGAAAAAAGAAATAGTTGGGCATGGTGGCTGACATTTTTAATCCCAGTACTCCACTCAGGAAGCTGAAATCAGAAGATTACTGCAAGTTCAAGGCCAGCCTGGGCTACATAGTGAAAAGCAAAAAATACATATTCTGTTTTCTTAATGTAAATTAGAATTTGTCTGAACAAGAGAATATTAAACAGTTGTAAAAAGTTAAAGAACATGTTCAGAGGACAGGACAAGGTACAAAACAATGTAAAGGTCAGGGAGGGGAGGAGAGCTAAGCTCTCATGTCTGTAAATGTACAGAGAGCCACTAACTCTCTGTTGTCTGGCTCAGGTCACCACGACATGGCCAAATGCACCAATAAGGTCAGCATCAGCATCGCTGGTAAGTACAGGACCCGCTGTGATGCCTCCCTCCATAAAATGGCAAATAAAATTGAAATCAGCCAGCTCACGGAGTATGCATGCCTCTTCTGTGGCAAAACCAAGTGAACGGATGGGCTGTGGGCATCTGGCACTGAGGTTCCTGCATGAAGATAGTGGCTAGGGGCACCTGGACTTACAACATGACTTCTGCTGTCGCAGTTCAGTCTGCCATCAGAAGACCAGTAAAAGCACTATCACCCGAGACATCTCTAGCCTGCAATGAATGGGTTAATTCATGTAATAACAAAAATGTCTAGCCGGGCGTGGTGGCGCACGCCTTTAATCCCAGCACTCGGGAGGCAGAGGTAGGAGAATCACCATGAGTTCGAGGCCACCCTGAGACTACATAGTTAATTCCAGGTCAGCCTGGACCAGAGTGAGACCCTACCTCAAAAACAAACAAACAAACAAAAAAATGTCTCTAGAGGCTGGAGAGATGGTTTAGTGGTAAAGGCACTTGCCTGCAAACCCTAAAGGCACAGATTTGCTTACCCGGAACCCATGTAAGCCAGATGCATATGGTGGCACATACGTCTGGAGTTTCATTTGCAGTGGCTAGGGGCCCTGGAGTGCCCATTCTCTGCCCCCCCCCCCCACACACACAAGGCTCTCTCTCTCTCAAATAAATAAATAAATAAAAAGTCTTTAGAAGGTTATACAAGAAGTAGAGGGGAAGCGTGGAAAATATACCCAATCATGTTTACGTTTATACCCACTGAATATTATAGTATATACAGATGTAAGATAATAAAATTTGAATAATAATGAATATATATATCCACATATAAAATGCTCAGTAATTTTTCAGCAGTAACCTTGGTGTCCATTGAATTATGGTTTTAATTTCTGCCCTTGAACTCACAGTGATTCTCCTACCTCCGCCTCAGTGGTTTTAATTTCTGTTGATTGTATATACAAACCAAAAACAAAAGAGGGAAGTAGAAAGAGATCACAGAGAAAGGGGGTGTCTTCATTCTGGAGAATTTATTTTAAACATTTGATGAAGTCATGCCTGCCTCGTCAGACCACAGGGGCATGAGAAAAGGCTCTCCCTTGTGACACAGAGAGAGAGTTATATACAGCCTCAGAGAGTGGGTGTCTGGTCACAGACAGGACATACTGCTTCAGACAGGGAACCTGTGCTGTCAGACTATTGTGGGAGATTTCTAACCCACATGATCAGAACAACAGGAACAAGAAAGGCACTAAATGACCCAGCAGTCATGTCCCAAGCCAAGGTCCAGTATCCTAAGACCCTTCCGGAACACATGGATCAAAAAGAAAAAGTGTGTTTCTGGGCATGGAAAGGGGAACCAATAAAATAATTAGTGAAGACAGTCACAGGAGTGTAAAAGAACAGAGTGTGGAGTGGGAGTGTGGAGGAGGAAAAAGGCAAAGAATACGGATGGCTGCACTGTGTGGTGATCATATCAACAGATAAGGCTTTCAACCAGTGCCACACAGACTGAGTTCACCTTCAGGAGGATTATGGTGCATTAATCTTTATCCCAACTTAACCATCAGCACACCGTTCTGAGGGCTCTGGCAGATGGGGCCCTCCAGCCTGAAGTTCTTTTACTATTGGTACCAGGTCATGGCTTAACATTCCTACCCAGCTCTGAAAACCCTGTTTCTCTTGTCTTGTAGAGATTCATCCATTCATCCATCCATTCAGCAAGAGTGCATTGAGTACTTATAGGCAAATACTGCATCTAATTCAAAGTAAACTGCTTGCTGCACAAGCAGGAGGACCAGAGTTCAATCCCTCAAACCCAGGTAAACATGCTGGGTGTGGTGACGCACAGCTACAATTCTAGCACGGAGAAGGTGGAGACACAGGAGAACTCCTGGGGCTTGCTGAGCAGCATTATTGGTGAGCTTCAGGCCAATGAGAGACCCTGTCTCAAAAAGAGGTGGAGCCTGGTGTGGTGATGCACACCTTTAATCCTGGCAGACTCTGGAGGCAGAGGTATGAGGATTGCCATGAGTTTGAGGTCAGCCTGGGCTAGAGTGAGACTGTGCAGTCAGGTTCACATTACTGGCAGAAAACACCGACCAAGAGCAGCTTGGGGGGAGAAAAGGGTTTATTTTGGCTTACAGACTTGAGGGGAAGCTCCACGATGGCAGGGGAAAATGATGGCACGAGCAGAGGGTGAACATCACCTCCTGGCCAACATCAGGTGGACAACAGCAACAGGAGAGTGTGCCAAACTCTGACAAGAGGAAACTGGCTATAACACCCATATTCCCGCCCCTAACAATACACTGCCTCCAGGAGGCTTTAATTCCCAAATTGCCATCAGCTGCGGAGCTAGCATTCTGAACACCTAAGTTTATGAAAGATACCTGAATCAAATCCCCACAGAGACCCTACCTCAAAATTACAAGAAAGAAGAAGAGGTGGACAGCATATCTGAGGAATGACACCTGAACTTGTCCTCTGGCCTTACACGTGTGACCATGAACCCATATGTGCAAACACCCACACCCACCCACCCCCCCCCCCCCACAACCAGTACAGATGGTGAGGAAGCCAACTTTTCTCTTACTAACAGATGTCTGACCAACTTGGTGTTTGTGAGGTTATGGGCTACCACATGGTACCTCTTCTCCCAGGGTTTGAGCTCTCCTTCTTGTGAGATCTCTTCTCTACCTCTCTACCTCTAGTTATTCTAGATCTGTTCACACATTAATTAAAACTTCTTTTAATTACTTCAGGACATAATAATGTTATTGTATAAGATTTCAAGGGTAGAGTAGAAACTGAGATGAGGCCACAAGGGAGCATGCAGATCTGTTTATTCATTCTTTGATTTGTCTGGTGCCAGCATATCCTGAATTTGGGTAACAGCAAACCATAAAGAGAGTTGAGAGGCCAAGAGCTTTACTAAGAGTACACCAACATCTCTCTGTATCTTCATTTACCCTCCTCATGGATTCAATTGTACTTGTCTGCTTTAGGTCCCCTGTATTGACTGAGCCAAGGTTTTCTCACACTTCTTGACAGTAGGCTGAGATCCATGATATACACATGCAGTCTTCAGTGTGGGTAAAAATTCCTTGTTCAGTCATTGTAATGGAATGGTGGTGTTGCTCAACACACATAGCTGGGCCACTGCAATAAGATGTGGCCCATACTTGAGACCTCTAGTCTGGGAAGGAGTAACAAGTACATCCTTCTTGAAGAAGCTATAGTTCCTGGCCCAGTTTCCAGGCTGAAGTAGAAACTCACGGTCACCTGAAGTTTGAAGCATATGAATCCTCTGTGCTATGAGATTATAAAGAAACAAGGCTGGTGGCTACAAGAAACTTCACAATATGGAAGTTTACTGTCTTAAACTGACTCATAAAATCCTGCATTGAACTGTGTTGGCAGAGGTGGAGAGATGGTTCAGCAGTTAAAGGCACTTTCTTTCAAAGCCTGACACCCGACTTTGATTCCCCAGTACCCATGTAAAGTCAGATGTACAAAGTGGCACATGTATCTGGAGTTCATTTGCAGTGGCAAGGGGCCCTGGCATACCCATTCTCTCTCTCTCCTTGCAAAGTAATTAATTAAAATTCTTGACTCCTTTCTGCAAAGTTCTAGTTAAATTTTATTTCTCTCAAATGTTTAGGACAATTTCTGCCTGTTCCTGGTCTATCTCTTTATTATCAGCTCAGCATTTGGGACCAAGAAAGCAGAACTGATCTGGTTTTATAATACTTCAAGCTATTAAGGCATCTGGGAGCTCTGAGGTAAGGAGAATCCAAATAGCATGAAGATCTCCTTAGTGAAGGATCATCAAACCAGTTGTACCAACAAGTCTATCTTCCCTTTAGGGCAGAACTTCAGGTCCTAGTGGTTAGGTCTTTGAGACACTTCAGAGAATGCCAGTGTGATACAAGACTTGACCTTTCAAGTAATTAGAAAAGTCACAAATATATCATGGGTCACACAGAGGAAAAAGATAGGGAGTAAAGGAAATTTACCATGTCTCCAGCTCATGATCAAAGTCTTGTTATGTTAGGAAACAACTATTAACAGATTTTTGTATATCTTGGAGTCACAGTGCCACCTGACTTTATTCTATACTACCTGTATGTGTGTGTATCTGTATGCATGTGGGATGTGCATGCTTGTAAATATATATGTGTGTGTATGTACATACCTGTGAAGGTGTGCATGCACATGTGTGCACATAAATATGTATTTGTACACATGCATGTGGAGGTCAGAAGTAAATGCCAAGTATCTTCTTCAATCACACTCCACCTTATTTATCAAGACAGGGTTTCTGATTGAACCCAAAACTCACCAATTTAGCTGGACTACCCAGCCAGTTTGTCTTGGGTCCTCCTGTCTTCACCTCCTGAGGATTATGTGGGCATCACCATGTCTGTAGTCATATGGGGATTAGGGATCTGAACTCAGGTCTTTGTGTTTGCACAGCAAATGCTTTACTGGCTTAGCCATCTCCTCCCAATCCCAGACTATCTTTTCAAGGATGTCTATACAGGAAACTGCTGTGGAAAATAGAAATGATATCTTCCTCCTGAGCAAAGAGCATGTCTGTTTGTTGCCTGGTTTAGCAAACAGTTGCCTCCATTCAAGGCAAAGCTAGGATAGGCTTATTGCACATTATAAACATCTTGGGTTCCATAAACTCAGGGATCATCTCTTATTGTGCAACCCACTATGCACACAAGTATTATTTGGCTATTTCATGTGGAAATTGGGATTTGAGAAACCAATGCAAAGATGATGGTATTCTGGCTGCTGTTGTTACTGAATGCATTATTTTCTTGTCTCATTAGTCAAAACATGTCAAAATATGTGAAGAAAGCAAAGCATCTTAAGTGAGAAAAGGTTTGTTTTAGCTTGCAGTTTGAGGGGATACTGCCCATCATGGTGCGGAAGCCATGACAGGAGTCATCTCCAGTCAGGAAGCAGAGAAGACAGGAAGTGGGGCTGGATAAGGCTACCTCCAGTGACTCACTTCTTCCAGCAAGGCTCTGCATTCCAAAGGTTCTACAACTTTCTAAAACTAAGTAATAAATTGTTCTCTGTCTCTGACTCCAAATTCTTGTGCCATCTTCTTAACTTGAAAGTAGGTCAATATCTCTAACCTTTCACAGGTGGTTTTTTTTTTTTTTTTTTCAAGGTAGGGTTTCACTGTAGCCCACGATGACCTGGAATTCACTATGTCACCTCAGGGTGACCTCAAACTCATTGTGATCCTCCTACCTCTGCTTCCTGAGTGTGGGGATTAAAGGCATGTGCCACTATACCTGGTCTTTTTAAAAAAATATATTTTCTTTATTTATTTGCAAGGAGAGAGAGAGAGAGAGAGAGAGAGAGAGAGAGAGAGAATGGGCACACCAGGGCACCCAGCCACTGAAAAGGAACTCCAGACACATGTGCCACCTTGTGCATCTGGCTTATGTTGGTACTGAGGAATCATTCCTGAGTCCTTAGGCTTTGCAGGCAAGCACCTTAACCACTAAGCCATCTCTCCAGTCCACTTTTGCAGTTCTTGACAGCTGGGGACCTGTATTTAGCACAAGGTTCAAGAGCAGTGTTAGCAATATTAAGAACTATATTAGAGCCAGGCATGGTGGGGCATGCCTTTAATCCCAGCACTTGGGAGGCAGACGTAGGAAGATCACCATGAGTTTGAGGCCAGTCTGGAGCTATAGAGTGAGTTCTAGGTCAGCCTGGGCTACAGTGAGACCCTGCCTTGAAATACATAAAACAAACAAAAAAAGAACTGTTAGGACTTTCACACAAAATTTTCTGACAGCTAGATGAAGTGTTCTTTACTTCAGATTATCAGATAGCATGAACAAGTGCATAGTAAGTATTGCACTGTCCTTGATTTTTTTGGACAGGGGAGGTTTCAAGGTACCATCTCACTCTAGCCCTGGATGATCTGGAATTCACTATGTAGTCTCATGGTGGCCTTGAACTCTTGGCAATCCTCCTACCTCTGCCTCCCAAGTGCTGGGATTAAAGACATGCACCACCACGCCTGGCTCTTGCGTGTGTTTTTAATTGTTAGTTTGATGTTTCTGGACACATGCACAGTGTCCCAACACTCCAATCTTGGCTCAGAGATGAGTAAGGGAAGACAGAAAGGAAAGGGAATGATGAGCTGTACCAGCTTTCCCTTTCCTTCTGCTCCATCTTCTCTAGCACCAGTGACCATCTGCTGTGGAGAGATTCTCACAGGGTCCACTAGGTGACCATGATTCTCAAAATACTTTCATCTTACATTTTAGGAAGTTTCTAGGTGGGATAAAAAGTGACCTCTGGGGACGGAGAGATTGCTCAGTGGTCAACACATTTGCCTGAGAAGCCTAAGATACCAGGTTCAATTCCCCAGTACCCACGTAAACCAGATGCACAAGGTGGCTAATACGTTTACAGTGGCTAGAGGCCCTTGTGTACCCATTCTCTCTCTCTCTTTCTCTCCCTCTCTCTAATAAATAAATAAATAATTTTTTAAAAAAGTAACCTCTTTAGTTGTAGAAGTCCTTACTTGATTGAGGACCTAACATGCCTATTTTGTACTCAAAATTCGTAAATTTGTTTTGTTGTTTGTTGAGATAGGGTTTCATATAGCCCAGGCTAGCCTTCGATTCATCATATAGCAGGAGCTGAACTTTAGCTCCTAATCCTTCTGCCTTCATTTCCTAAGTTCTGGGGTAACAGGTGTACCACCATGCCTGGCTTCAAGTGTTCTTGCTGGTACTCAGTGAACTCCCACACAGCAGGAATCTGCCAAGTTCTGGGCTCTTAGGATATCATAAATGCCATCAGCAAACAAGACAGCCATGAATTATAAACACACATTACTAATTCTCCTTTGTTCACATGCAGGTTCCACTGTAACACTGAGCTTCATTAACTAAACCCAAGTTGAAAATATAATTAGCCAGGTGTGGTGGTACCTGGAAGGTAGAGAAGGGAGGATCAGGAGTTCAAGGCCAGCCTTGCTACATAAGTTTAAAGCAAGCCTGAGTTACATGAGACCCTGTCTCCAACAAACAAAGCCAAAAGAAAATATAAATTAGTTGTTTATATGTATATGTGTGCATGTGTCCATGTGTGTATGGGTACATGTGTATCCACATGCATGCAAAGGCCAGAGGACAACCTTGGATGTCATTCTCTCACTGACCTGCAACTCACCCAGTAGGCTAGACTGGCTGGCCAGCAAACCCCAGAGATCCTCCTGTTTCTGCCTCCCTAGTGCTGGGATTACAAACATGTATCACACTTGGCTTTTAAAAAAAATTATTTATTTATTTATTTGTCAGAGAAAGAGAGAGAGAGAGAATGGGTGCTCCAGGGCCTCCAGCCACTGCAAATGAACTCCAGACACATGCACCCCCTTGTGCATCTGGCTGATGTGCATCCTGGGGAATCAAACCTGTGACCTTTGGCTTTGCAGGCAAACACCTTAACTGCTAAGCCATCCCTCCAGCCCACACCTAGCTTTTTGACATGAGTTCTAGGGATTGAATTCAGTTCCTCATGCTTGTGAAAGAACTTCACTGACTTGAGCTATCTCCTCAGACCAGAAAATAAAAATTAAGAACTGTGAGATGCCAATAGCAGAGCATTAAGTCAAGTACCAGGTCCTCCTAAGTGGGCCCTGTGGACTGACTACGCAGGTCACATGCCTATGAGACCTTGTTCAGTAAGCCATAAATGTCCCAATGAAGCAAGGTTTTATAGTCATGGGGCTCGTGTGTGGTCTCAACTGATACCACCTCCCTTGGATGAGTTCTTGTTCCCTTGCTTTCAGAACCAGCTAACAGCCTCTGCTTGGATGACAACTGATCACTCCACCATTGACCTCCAGCCCCAGCTAGGATCTGGATACATGAGTAGAGAAAGTCAGAGTTGGTATGCTCCCTGGAGGGTAAGGTGACAACCACTAGTACCCTGAGCAACATATGTTCCAGTAAGGGAATGTCTGACAAGTAACTCAGTAGGGTCTCTCACCAGGCCCCCACACAGAAGTTGCCATCTCTTGGGAATCACCTGTCAGACATGGGTTGGAGGAATGGTACTGGGGGAACTCTCTCTTCTACTCATGCCCACTGCTGGGACCCTCATATTGTATAGCAAGCCCTGATACTCCTCACCCCAGGATGCCTTTTCTCTCTTCTCCTTGTTTAATACAAAACAATAATAGAAGTGACAGTTACTACTATTTTTTGGGTTCTTGACCATATGCTAAGCATTTTAGACTATCAGAAACATATGATGCACAGACCTTCTTGTAATATAGGTAGAGTTTGGAAGCAGAGGAAATTCAGGTGAAGGTGAGATGGTACCCAGGAGAGGGGTCTGAAGGTCAAAAGAGATGGAGCTGGCCCTGAGGAGCCGGCAATGCAAGCACCTACTGCATCTTTCTTAGATTCTGTCTGTGAGGGGAGCAGCATGGGAGGTCTGCTCTAGAATGAAGTGGACAAAACAGGGGAAGGCCACAGAACCTACAGAAACAGCAGAAAATCTTGTAATTCCCAGACTTCTGAGCACCTCATTTGGGTTAATGCCACATCTTTTAAAAATTTTTTTAATTATATTTATTTATTTCACAAAGAATGAGAAAGTGAGAGAGAGAGAGAGAGAGAGAGAGAACAGGGTGTACCAGGTCCTCTAGCCACTGCAAACAAACTCCTGGCACCACCTTGTGCATCTGGCTTACGTAGGTACTGGGGAGTCAAACCTGGGTCTTTACGCTTTACAGGCAAGTGCCTTAACAGCTAAGCCATCTTTCTAGACCTCCATGTCTGTTTAAAAATAATGTATGTGTGTATAGTATGTATGGTGCTGTGTGTGCGTGTGTGTGGCAGATGCACATGCCTTGTTGGGTGTTTTCCTTTTTTGTAACTGTTTAAAATATAGACAATATAACATGACCATAATCCCCTCCCACCACCTTCCTTCTTCCCTCTCACAACCCCCCTCCATTGAAATCCTTCTTCTTTTCAACTCCTCTCTCTCTCTCATTCTGATTCCATAATTTTCTCTCCTATTATATAAGTTTTATGTAATTAACATCAGCCACTGTGAGGTCATGAACACCACAGCCACTAAGTATCTGGAAGACAGTATTGCAAAACACTCCTCCCTTGCTTGGCTCTTATATTCTTTCTGCTACCTCTTCAATGGTCCCTGCGCCTTGAGGGTATGATGGAAATGTCTCACTTAGTGCTAAACACACCACTGTAATTTCTTCTCAGCACTTAGGTGAGTTTTGAGTCTCCCCAGTGGCTACCACCATCTGAAAAGAGAAGCTTCTCTAACCAAAAGTGAGAGTAGCATTAAAATATGGGCATAAACATAAATATTTAGAGGACAGTTTGGTGGGTATTTTATATCCATTTAGCCTGACATCAGTATATGTTTCCCTCCTAGGACTTACATCTCCCCACCCATAGGCTTTTGACGGTTTTAAATACCAGGCATGAATTCCCTGCCATGGAGTATGCTCAAGTCTAATCAAAGATCAGTTGGTTTCCCCCATAACAGAGATGCAACCATTGTACCAGTTTGTTATGTAGTCAGGATGACTTTGAGCTTCTGATCCTCACACCTCTACTTTCCAAGGATTGGGATTATGCTATCCCATTTGGTTTAGATGGTGCTGGAGATCCAGCTCAGTGCTTTGTGTATACTAGGCAAGCACTCTGCCAACCCAGGTACACCCTGGCCCCCTCCCATTTGAGAGGAATTTTGGCAATAGAAGTTTTACTTTAAGTGCTGACACCCCACCACCACCACCACGAGACTCCGTTCACCTATCAGACATCTAGCTCTGAGCCAAGTTCCGGAGTGCACCCTTCATTTCTCCTGCTGAGGAACGAGTCCTGCAGCGGAAGCTCCTTTATTCACTTTGCCTACTGGACCTTGACCACCTAGGGCTTGTCCCTCTGCTCCTCACTCTCAGCAAGCCCAAGGCTCTGACCACACTGCTACTGCAAAGCCAGCCAGCCACCCATGCAGGGAAAGTGAAGGCTTGACAGAGCACTTGCTTCTAACCTTACTTGGCATCTTCCTGGCTTTGGAGTGAGGTCCAAGCAAAGCACAGGTCACAGCCATAATTGCAACCCTGCCAGCCCATTAACACTGTGGGGACGGGGCTCAAAGAAAGCCCTTGCTCCTGGACCACTTCAGGTCTCCTAAAGAAAAACCTCCAGAAGTGGAGGAAGGTCAAAAGGCCAAGGAGGATTGGTTTTGATGCCCAGCACCACACACACACACACACACACACACACACACACACACACATGCAAACCTAGGGATGTACTTTGATTAGCCCAGAAAAGAGCAGCGCAAAACAAATTTAGATTTAGGCAGAAGCTAGACCATGGAGGGTTTTGTGTGTATGTGTGAAACTGAGGGTTGAACCTGGGTCCTTCTTATTGATAGGTAACAACTCTGTCACTGAGCTATAATCCAAGACCTTTTGTAAATTTTGAAAACGCATCTTGCTACATTATAGGTTGGCCTTAAACTCATGAGCTAGTCTAGGCTGGCCTTGTACTTCTTGAAGGGTCTTAAGATTGTGTTGAAGAGTACTTTGCCCTAGTTTCCTCTTTGTAAGTATGAAGCAGGGAGATACTCTGCACCAGCAACCTGCTTACTTTTGGGCAAACTCACTGCTATTTCCCACCATTATAATGATGGCAATAGGACTAGGGATGAAATTCAGTTGATTGAGTGCTTACCTAGCATACATAAAGTCCTAGGTTCATTCTCCAGTAACACATAAACTGGGCATACCTATAATCTCAGCACTTGGATGGTGAAGGCAGGAAGATCAGAAGTTCAAGCCTTTCTTGGTTATATAAGGAGTTCAAGGTCAGCCTGAGATACGTGAGACTCTCCTCCAGAAATAATAATTAAAACTGGGGAGATGACTCAGCAGTAAAAGCACTTGCTGCTTAAACCTAAGTGCTTTGGAAGACCTCAAAATCACTCATTTGAGTCACCAGAGCCACCTTAAATTAAAAAAATAATCTGGGTGTGGCCACACACATCTGTAACCCCAGTAGGAGAGAGAGGGAGGGTGTGTGAGACTGGAGAATCTCTGTGGCTTATGACCCATACCAGCAACTCTAGGCTGAGGGACAGAACCCATCTCAAGGAAGAATGTGGATGAGCAGTGGAGAAGTCTACCCAACATTCCCCTCTGGCCTCTTCACGCACCTACGAAGACACATGCACACACATCATACCACACATATTGTGCACACAGACACAAATAATTATAACTATGGCAAAGATACCAGCGATGACTAATTCTTGGTGACAACTTACTGGATTTAGAGATATTCAGATAGCTGGTATTGCTTCTGGGTATGTCTGTGAAAATGTTTCCAGAAGAGACTGGCATCTGACCAGTAGACAAAACCACCCTCACCCAATGTGGGTGGCCACCATCTAACTAGCTGACAATTAGTCCACACAAAAAGGCAAAGGAAAACCAAATTTGCTCTCACTTGCTCCTCCCTCTGGAAGCCCTCCCTCTCCTACTCTTACACATTAGAACTCTCGGTTCTCAGCTTTTGAACTCTAGAATTTACACCAGCAGCTCCACGGGGCTCTCAGACTTGGCTTGAGAATTACACTGTCATCTTCCTCATTCTGAAACCTTCAGACTTGCACTGAGCCACACTACAAGTTACCTCGCCAGCTCAGACACAGGTTATCACTTCTTAGGACTTCTCAGATCCCATAATCACATTCACCAACTCCCCTCTCTCTTTCCATCTATCTCCAACCATCCTATTTGTTCTATCTCTATGGAGAACTGACTAATCCAGTAAGTAACACGTATTGTTTACACAGTTCCAGCCCTGAGACTTAGTGTCATCATGGAGCAGGCACTCAGGAATGAACCTTTGAGTAGGTAGTCAGAAAACAGAGATGGTGGAAGGCTTTGAATAATCTTCATGTATTCAAAACCTGCCATTTAGGGGATGGACGGATGGCTCGGTGGTTAAGGCACTTGCCTGCAAGGCCTAACCACTCAGGTTCCATTCCTCAGTACCCACATAAAGCCAGATGCACAAGGTGGCACATGGATCTGGAGTTTGTTTACAGCAGCTAGAGGCCCCAGTGTACCCATTCTCTCTCTCTCTTTCTCTCTCTCTCTCTTCCTCTCTCTCTCTCTCTCTCTTTCTGATTGCAAATAAATATTTTTAATATGTTATTTATTTATTTGAGAGGGAGAAAAAGAGAAAGAAACAGAGAGAGAAAGAGAGAATGGACAGGTCAGGGTCTCCAGCCACTGCAGACGATCTCCAGACACATGTGCTACCTTGTACATCTGGCTTTTCATGGGCAATGGGGAATAGAATCTGGGTCCCTTGGTTTTTCTGGCAAGCACCTTAACCACTAAGAAATCTCTCCAACTTAAATATATATTTTTTAAGTCTGCCATTTAGAGGCTCTTCCAACATGTCAAAGTTGGTAGGAACAACCTGGTAGACAGCGAATAGTTTCAAGCAAGTTAATTCTGTGTGTTTTAACCCTAATCTCACACCCTTTATTTTATTTGCTTTAAGTTGATTACCAAGCATGGTGTCACTTGTAATTCTAGCACTCTAGAGGCTGAGGCATGAGTTCAAGACCAGCCTGGGACACATAGTAAGTATCAATATAGGCATGGCTACCTAGCAAGAAAAGACAACAACAACAAAATCGGTATGCCTAAATCTACTTTCATGTGGATAGCTGAATGCTCTCCTGTTATTGAAAACTTTCTAAGGCAAGATATATCTTTTCTATGTTGCTCAACAGATGTGTTAACATCTTTACCAGGAGAGATTCTTTTTTTTACCAGCAGAATTTTAGTTTCTGTATGTGTTTGCTTGTGTGTGCGTGGCATGTGTTTTCTTTTTCTTTTTCCTTTTTTTTTTTTTTTTTTTTTGATACAGGGTCTAATATAGCCCAAGTAATTTAAGGTGGCATAAAAATTTCTATGTAACCATGGCTGGAGAGATGGCTTAGCAGTTCAGGTGCTTGCCTTCAAAGCCTAAGGACCCAGGTTTGATTCCCCAGTACCCACGTAAAGCAAGATGCCCAAGGCGGTGCATGTGTTTCGAGTTCGTTTGCAGTAGCTGGAGGCCCTGGTATGCCCATTCTCTCTCTCTATCTGCCTCTCTAACTCTTTCTCTCCCAAATAAATAAAGTTTTTAAAAATTCTATGTAGGCTTGTGGTCAAGATAGCATCTGCCTAGCCATGCTTTACCTCACGGGGAAGGAAGGTTGGATGCAGAACCTGAGGAGAGAAACAGCCCATTGCACTTTACCAGGGCCCCAACTGAAACCATAGAGTAAATGGGGAAATGAGCAAGAGTGCTGCTTTCTTGCTAAACCTGGTACCAGCAAAAGGGTGAAGGAGATAGACACAGAGAACATTCAACTCCTACCAAACCAGATATCCAGAGACACAGAGTTTCCCAAGACCTCATCACTAAAGTAGACCTAAAACGAACCCAACATGGCTCAGAGAATTTGTGAAAGAGGGAGTGGAAAGATTGTTAGAGCCACAAGTTGGGACATTATGCACAGAGACATTGCCTCTTCCCCATAACTGATAGCTAACCCACAATGCACGGCATGACCCACAATCCACATGGGGATAACTGGCATCCCCATCAAGGAGGGTCCCTTTGAAGGAGGCGCAGGGATGAGGGTAAGGGTGGTAGCAACATGTGCTATTTACACATTGAGTATGTACATAACTAATAGAAAAAAGATAAATAACAGTAAAAAAGAGTTCTATGTAAACAAAACTGGCCTTGAATTCTTGTTCCTTCTGCCTCCACCTCCCAAGTACTGGTATTACAGCCATGTACCACCACACTCAGTAAGCAGGAGAGATTCCTAGTTGTCAGAAAGGATGGCCCCAGAGCCACCACTACAGATCATTATCATCTCTCGCTTTGGACCAGCAACATTTGTTGGCTGACACTCACCAATTATACTCCATAGCTTCTATTACTCAACTACTCAGTAGTTCCGAACCTGGGGCAATGGTGTCCTCCAGGAGACATTTGGCAACACTCAGAGACATGTCTGGTTGTCACAATAGAGGGGTCGTGTCATCTATGCATTGAGGCCAGACAAGCCCTCCACAACATAGATTTACAAAGCTGAGAACCTCAGTTACCTTGAAACACATTTCAAGAAGACTGTGTTTTGGAAAAGTTCAACAGGAGATCTTGTTGCTTAATATTATAAGTTCTGTGAGGGCTTTTCTTTCAGTGACTGTTTATAGCTATATTGGGCAACTAGAATCATTGAAGTTTTCCAGACAAAATATACAGTCATGCTTTGGGTTGAAGCTTCTACCACTGACATGTTGGAGCTTGTGTCAGAATACATTGGGTGGCGAGGAATATACAAGTGATATTCAGGGGCAGAGAAGATAGATGGCTCAGTGTGTAAAGTGCTTGCTATACAAGCATGAAGATCCCCAGCACCATGTAAAAGCTGGGTGTGGTGGTATGTGCCTGTAACCCAGTGCCGGGGAGGAGAAGGCAGTAGGCTCCCTAGGGCTCACTGGGGATTGTGTATCTAAATTGGTGAATTCTGGGTTCAATGAGAGACCCTGCCCAAGAAGATAAGGTGGAGAGTGACTGAAGGAGACACCTGACATCAAACTTTGGCCTCCACATGAACATGCACACACATGTGCTCAAACACATACAAACATGTATGCATGCACACCACACACATACACACATTTTTTAAAAGAGTGATATGCAGAGGGAAATCTTGGCCCTTGGTGTAGTTCAGGTGTGTGTTCTACTTAGAAGCTTTAATTTCATGGAGCAATAATGTCTTTCCTCCACTAAGCTCAGTTCATAAAACTCCTTAATCAGCACCATTATCTATAATATTATTGCTAAAGAATGTCACTATGTCACCAGAGCTGGCAACCCACAAAAGGCTAACCAGCCAGATATTTGAGACAGAGTGTCATATAGTGTAGACAGGCCCTGACCTCACTGTGTAGCAGAACATGACCCTGAACTTTAGTCCTCTTACATATACTTGACGAGTGCAAGGATTACAGGAGGATGCCACCAAACCTGGTTCATGCAGAATTGAACCCAGTGCCTTGTGTATACTAGGCAAACACTGTGAGCCACATGCCCAGCTCACCAGGTGATGTCTTTCTCAGCATGTTCCCCATCTTCTCCTTTGCATCTGAATATGGTTCTGTCCTTAGTGGAGAAGTAGGCCCACCATCTCCTTGTCTTCTCTCATCTGCTAAGTAAATAAGAAGCCACAAGGTCAGGGCACCTTTCAGAGGAGAGCCACACACCCATGAGGAATCCACCAATGAGCAGAAATATACTCACAGTACGTCATGGAAAATTTGAGTTTTGTTCTTTACAGTGACTAGTTGTTTCTCAAGCCTTTCTGCTATGGTCTGCATGTGTGTGTTCTCTCACTCTCAAATTCCCATGTTGAAATCCTAACCCCCCAAGGCAATAGTATTTAAAGTAGGGCCTTTGGGAATTGATTAGGTCATGAGGGCTCTAATCATTCAGTTATCCAATAGTTCTGACTATGGAGCAATTTTGCCCCTTAGGGAACATTTGGCAACATCTGGAGACATGCATCCTGATAAAGGGTCTACCTCCATGAATGAACTCAGCGACCTCATAAAGAAGGCCCGAGGGAATTCAGCTGTCCTTTTGCCATGTGAGAATGCAGCTAGAAGGCAGCATGAAATTAAATGACTCAAACCCTCACCAGATATCAAACATACCTTGATCTTGGATTTTCCAGCCTTCAGAATTATAAGAAGTACATTCCTTTTATTTGTAAGGTACCTAACTTAAAGTATTTTGTTACAGTAACCCAAACAGATTAAAACACTCACATCTCAGGGGCAGGAGATATCTCATTGAGTAAAATGCTTACCTTGCAAGCATGAGGACCTGAGTTTGATTCCCTCCACCTTCATAAAAATGCTAGGTGTGGTGGTGCCTGCCTATAATCTCAGTGCTGGGTACATGAAGACAGGGGGTCCCTGGGCTTACGGACCAGCTCAGCTAGCCTAACTGGTAAGCTTTGGGCCAGTGAGAGTTCCTGTTTCAAAGGGGATGGACAGCATTGTGGGAAGATATGGAGGCAGAAATAGCAGCCATCAAGCTCTAAAAGCCATAAGGATTAGGGAGATTGCTCAGTAGTTAAAGCACTTGCCATGCATGCATAAAAACTTGAGTTTGGACTCCTAGTATCCACATGAAAATGCCTGATGTGATGGTATTCATCTGTAATCCCAGTGCTGGAGAGACAGACACAGAAGAAACCCTGGGGCTTTCTAGCTACCTTGTCTAGCCAAATCAGTGTGCTCTGGATTCAGTGAGAGACCCAGTCTTAGATAATAAGATGGAGGGCTGTAGTCCAGGATGTTCTTGATTTCAGTCACAGCCTCTAGAGTGCTGGGATTATAAGTATGAGCCATCACACATGGCCAGAATCTTGGAAGGCAGAGACAGGAGAATATTGATTTCTAGGCCAGCCTACGTTAAGTAGCAAAACCATGTCTCAAAAAAATAAGAATAAGCTAGACATGGTGGCACACGCCTTTAATCCCAGCACTTGGGAGGCAGAGGTAGGAGGATCACCGTGAGTTCAAGGCCACCCTGAGACTACACAGTTAATTCCAGGTCAGCCTGGACCAGAGTGAGACCCTACCTCAAAAAATCAAACAAACAAAAAAAAAAAAGAATAAAGAATAAAGGGGCTGGAGAAATGCTTCATCAATTAAGGTCCCAGGTTTGGTTCCCCAGTACCCATGCAAGCCAGATGCACATGGAGGCGCATGCATCTGGAGTTCATTTGCAATGGGTAGAGACCCTGGTGCATCCATTCTCTATCGCCCTCCGCCCTCTCTCAAATAAATAAATAAAAATAAAATATAAAATAAGATGGAGAGCAAGTGAGGAAGACAACTGATGTCAATGTCTGACCTCCATGCACACATACACACACACACGCATATGCAAAAAGAAGTCATCGTGTGTTACAAGAGGTGGGGTGGGTCCCTCCTCATGACCAGTTCTTCTTCTTGCTCTTTCCAATTACCAGCCCTTTTGCCAGGAGTGAGCCCAACCCCATCAGCAGCACTAGGCTTCTATCTACAGAAGCCACTAAGAGCCCACCACCTTCCTCACACAGCTAGTTTCATGGGATGGCTCCCACCTGTAATCCCAGAAATTGACAGGCTGAGGTAGGAGGACTGACTTGAGTTTAAGGTCAGCCTGGGTTATCTTGAGTTTCAGACCAGCCTGGGCTACAGAGAGTGACCCTGTGTGTGAGTTACTGTTCTCATTGCTGTGACAAAATAAGTTAAGGCTCACAGTTGCATCCACAGTCAGGAAGCAGAAAGTCACAGGAAGAGGGGCTGACCTATCAAACCCCAGTGCCCGTTTCCCACTTCCTCCAATGAGGCTCCACCTCCTAAAGGTTCCACAACCTTCCAAAACAGCGCCACCAGGTGGGACTAAGTGTCCAAACCCATGAGTCTATCTATGGAAAACATGTTGCATTGAAGCCAGCCCCTTCCGAGCTGTGGGGTGTGGCTGGCCTCCAGATTTCTCAGGAAGTATCAGTTCATTTGCCAGCATCAGGGGCCATTAATAGATCCTCTCTGATCTGCCAACTTCTTTCAGCTTTGTGCTTCCCCAGGTTCTCCCACAATTGCATAAGGTCTAATTCCTTTAATAAAGTCCCGAGTCCACAATTCTCATAGAAGTTCAGCTTCCTTGATCAAGCTCAGACTGGTGCAAGTAATGTAACATATTCTGTTACATATAAACAGGAAATGATCAAGGACATTTCTCTACTCTAATCCTCCCTTCTGTTGCTGGTCATGCCTTACCTCTCAATAAATAAAAATATCCTCATGTCTAGATTTCAGCCTACAGAGGAAGCCTTTCTAATTATGCAACATCTTAATTCTGTGAACATTTCTCAAGTCTTGGCCCTGCAAGAATTTGTTGGACATACTGGAGACAGGGGGAAACATCATCATTTTGATCACCTTCCCCTTCCACATGTCATGTCTCCCCCAAGCCCCAAAGCAGGCTTCTCCCAGGAAATAGAACTTAGAAATTTTCCAGCTGTCAGGGACCAAGAACACCCTTTTCACTCAATTTCCTTAAATCTTGTCTTAGTGAACTATGAGTTGAGTTGGCATTGCCTTTGAGGGATATTTTGAGCCGTCCCTCCAGCCCTCAAGTTCCTCTTCACCCCATCCTCACCTTCGGACACTCTTCTGAGCTTCAGTCCCTTAGAATTGTCTGGTTACTGGACTGCACTCAGATGTCTCACAGCCTCCATCCTGCCAAAACCAAATAGTTCAGAACCAAGGTCACCATCTTTCTCCCAAGGCACATTATTCTTCCTCTATTTTCCATCTGTGTAGTGGCCTCTTCATTCATCAGACTGTACCTCCTGAAGCAACCCCACCCTCTCCATCCTACACTCAGTTAATCCACATTTTAGCCTTCAACTGGAGAGGGGGTCCAGAACTTGCCTTATCCAACTCAAGGCTAAACTCACCCGAGTCAAACTGACACTGAGTGTAAGAGGAAAAATGGTGCTTAAAGAACAAAGTCTTCTGTTTGTCTCCAGCCAGTCTGGATCCTGGGGGAAGCTTGTTGAACATGCTTTGAGGAAGACAAGTATACAGTTAGGTATTATCCGTCACCTTAGCTAACTGTGGAAAGCAGGAAATGCTAGGAAGCTCAAAGTACAATTCTGAAGTGGGAAGCACTTATCTTCCAAATGGGAGATTAGATGGCTTACCTAGGATGCCCATCTCTCTCATCAGATAGGAGATCTCTTCTGAGAGCCTAATCTCTAGGGTGCTGGACCTGCTATGGAACAACTTGAAAACAGCTTCAACTGCCATCTCCCAAGCTCAGATTATTTTCATTTATTTGTAAACAGAGAGATATAGGACTCAGAGAGAGAGAGAGAGAGAGAGAGAGAGAGAACGGGCACGCCACAGCCTCCAGCCGCTGCAAACGAACTCCAGATGTATGCACCACTGTACATCTGGCTTAACATGGGTGGGAGTCAAACCAGGGTCTTTAGGCTTTGCCGGCAAGCACTTTAACTGCTGTGCCATCTCTCTAGTCCCAAGCCCCCATTTTATTTGTTTGTTTATACATACACATATACAGAAGACAGCAAGCAAATATAAATAAATGTAGATCTTTATTCTGGTGTTGGAATCAGGACTTCAAACATGCTAGACAAGCACTCCACTACTAAGCTAAATCATCAGACCCAGCCGGGCGTGGTGGCACACGCCTTTAATCCCAGCACTCGGGAGGCAGAGGTAGGAGGATCACCGTGAGTTTGAGGCCACCCTGAGACTCAATAGTGAATTCCAGGTCAGCCTGGGCTAGAGTGAGACCCTACCTCAAAAAACCAAAAATAAAAAATAAAAAATAAAATAAATAAATAAATAAATCATCAGACCCAAGATGGAGAATTTTTTTTTAATCTATGTTTATTTGTTTGTTTAGGAGGACCCTCGGTGGAATGGGGGTAGGGGAGAGGGGATATAAGTATAATCTTTTATAAAAATAAAATTTAATTATAAAAATTAAATGAAAATTGACTAAAGCAATAATGGTAATGCATTATAGGCTATATGCCTTTGTGGAAATAAAATACATACCTATACCCTAAAACCTTCTATTTTCTCTTCTATAACTCATCCATCCCTAAGAGATAAAGAAAGATCTAGGGCCAGAGAGATTGCTTAGTGGTTAAGGCACTTGCCTGAGAAGCCTAAGGACCTAGGTTCAATTCCCTAGTACTCACATAAGCCAGATGCACAAGGAGGCACATGTGTCTGGAGTTCCTTTTACAGTGTCTAGAGGCCCTGGCATGCCCATCCTCTCACTCTATCTGCATCTTTACCTCTCTCTCTCTCTCTCTCTCTCTCAAAAATAAATAATAAAATATTTTTTAAAAAAAGAAGGACCCCTTGAGCCAGGCGTGGTGGCGCATGCCTTTAATCCCAGCACTCGGAAGGCAGAGGTAGGAGGATTGCTGTGAGTTCGAGGCCACCCTGAAACTCCATAGTGAATTCCAGGTCAGCCTGAGCTAGAGAAAGACCTTACCTCAAAATCAAAAAACAACCAAAAATAAAAATAAATTAAAAAAATTAAAAAAGAAGGGCCCCTTTAATCCCAGCAGTCAGGAGGCAGAGGTAGAAGGATCGCTGTGAGTCCGAGGCCACCCTGAGACTACACAGTGACTCCAGGTTAGCCTAAGCGAGAGTGAGACTCTACCTCGTAAAACCAAAAATAAAAAAAAAAAGAAGGACCCTTAATGTTGCCCACCTCGACATCTTCAGATCTACTGAACCAAGATCACTAATATTCCCTTTGAAGGAATTTTATTCCTGGATCTGCCCTCTTGCAGACTTCTTTTTTTTTTTTTAAAGATTTACTTATTTAATTATTAGAGACAGAGAGAGGGAGAGAATGGGCATGCCAGGACCTCTAGCCACTGCAAACAAACTCCAGACACATGTGCCACATGGCTTATGTAGGACATGGAGAATCGAACCTGGGTCCTTAGGCTTCGCAGGCATGTGCCTTAACTGCTAAGCCATCTCTCCAACCCCCTTGCAGACTTCTTTAAAAAAAAATTAGTGTGAGCATGCACACATGCCATGTCATGCATGTGGTGGTCAGAGGACAACTTTCAGGTCAGACCTTGACTTTCACCTCAGTGTGAGGAAGGATCGCTCATTGTTATTTACCACTTGGCTCCATTCTTAAAAAAAATTCTGTCTCCACCTCCCTTCTCATCCATGGACATGGCTGGGATCACAAATGTCTGCCATAGCATATTGCTTTTCACTGGTTCTGGTAATACAAATTCAGGAACTTTATCCATCAAAAAATCTCTCCAGCCCCTTTGAAGATGTCTTGATGTCCTCCTAGGCCCATGTGTGTAAGCTTTCTGAGCTCTTGTCCATTCTCCACTGAGACAGCACACAGTGGCCCACAATTCTGCTTGAACAGCAGTGTTATAGCCTTTTCTCTACTTCTGCCACACTCTGAATCCTGCTCGTGGAAGCTAGCTGATTTGGATCATTAATTCTGACTCACTCTTCAGACTACAGCTCAAACATCATTTCTTAGGAAATCCCTCTGTGACCTCCATCTCTTCCCATGATGCAGCATGTCAGTGTCTACCCCTGGAGGCAGGCCCTGCTTAGTTTTCCAGTTCTCTGGACAGATAGCTCCTACACCCTGTCTCAGAACCCATGGAATACACATAACCATGGCTGGGTTATTCATGGAATAGAACTGCTGTGATTTGGGTGTGTTCCACAAGGGCGTGTGTGTTTCAGTTTATTCCCTCTTACAAGGATGGGTACAATCTAGCAACAGTATTTAGAGGTGTGGCCTTTGGAAGTGATTAGGATTAGATAAATTATCAGAGTGGTGCTCCTGTGATTACATATGCATGATTCTAAAAGAAAAGGGATGGCTGAGGGATGGCTCAGCAGTTAAAGGTACCTATTTACAAAGCCTGTGGGCCCAGCTTTGATTCTTCAGTATCCACATAAAGCCAGATGTACAAAACGGTGCATGTATTTGGAGTTTGTTTCCAGTAGCAAGAGATCCTGATGCATCCATTCTCTCTTTTTTGAAATTGTATTTGAATTATTTTATTTATTTATTTAATTGAGAGAGATACTGGGCAGGCCAGGGTCTCTAACCACTGCAAATGAACTCCAGATGCATGTACCACCTTGTGCATCTGGCTTTACATGGGTACTGGGGACTCAAACCCAGGTCCTTAGGCTTTACAGGAAAGCACCTTTACAGATGAGCCATCTTTATAGCCCCTCTCTCTTTCAAATAAATAAATAAAAATCGATTTTTGAAAAGAAGAGAGACAGAGCAGAGAATATAGGCACATAAGGCATTCCTAGTCTTTTCTACATTAGAACTGTGCCAGCAAGGTTATCACCAGGTGAGATGCTGAGCCTTGGGCCTGGACCATGAGCTGAAAACTTCTTTTCATCATAAAGTTACATACAGAATTTCATTATAGTAACACACACCCAAAAAAAACTAGCTCAACTTTGTGTGTGTGTATGTGCACGCACGCATGGGATGCCATTGCCAGAGATTAAACCTAGGATCTGATGCAGAGTAGATAAGCACTTTACCAGTAAGCTATGCCATAATACATCTATCAATGTCGCATTTACTCACTAGTCTACCAGGGTATTTGTTTTTCCCCAGCTGCTTTGGCCTTCATGATGCAGATTGATATCCAGTCTGAACTTTTCATCTACAACTGTGGAATTCTCCATGCCAGGGCCACCTTCCGACTAGGCAACCAGTTCATCATGACCAGCCTTGTACAGTTCCATCTAACTCCAGTAAATTCCACTTTATGTCTACACAAACATTAGTTTAAGTAAATCTCTTACAGGCAGGAGAAGGGCAAGACATTTTAGGCCAATCTGAGTTAACAATATCTCTGATGGTGCCTTCTCAGGTATACCCATGGCATCATCGTCACTGACTGCAATCCTGCCCTCCATGTATCTGCAGTGTCCAGTTATATATGCATCCAATCAGAATGTGTGGAATAAATAAGTGAAAATCTGCAGAGTCAGGAAGACTCAGAGGGAACAATCTTACGCAAACTTTCTAAACAGCATTAGGAGGCTGGGTCGGGGGGCTCAGCAGGCAAACATGAGGACCTGAGTTAAGGTCCCAGCACCCACATAAAAAATACTGGGCATGGTGGTGTGCACCTATAATCCCAATGCTGGGAATGTGGAGACAGGAGGATCCCTGGGGCTTACTGGAAAGCTAGTCTAACAGAATTAGTGAGCTCAAAGTTCAGAAAAAGACCCTGTCTCATGAATAATGTGGACAGTAACTGAAGAAGACATCCAAAGTCAAGTTCTGGCCCATACACCCCCACACACATTCCCACATACATACAACCATGCTTACACGCAGGCATGCACACCACACACATACACATGTGCAAAAAGTGTGCTCTGTTCTTAGCATCTCCTTTTGCAGCATTGATGTGACAATTGGTATGTTACAGTCACTAGGACAGGCTGAGTGGCCATCCATTCCTGATGCTAAAAGACATTTTGAGGTCATGCCTGCCTCAGAGGGTTTCAGTGATGGTTCTTTTGTGAGAAAAGACACCACATAATGAGATATGTGGCACTGCTGTCATAAAGGCCTGAGAGTAACCACATGACATATGCTTGGTAGATTCTGTTGACTTTTCCAAGCATGCACGACATTTATCTCTAGTACTATGATTTATACATATGTATACTTTATACTGCTCTCAAAGTGTCTAACAATCTCAAGTATGTCAACAGATTCTCATGATGAAATGAATTTACATTTACCTTAATACAGATTCCCAGATCTAGCTCAGACATGTTTAACAGAAATCCCTGAAGTTGGGCTGAGAAATTGGCATGGAAGAGCTGAAAATGTAGGTCAGTTGGTAGAATGCTTGCTTAGAATGCATGAAGCCCTGGGTCCAATCTCCAGCATAGTGGCACATGTCTATAGTCCCAGCATGAGAGTCAAAACCCAGGATCCATGACTTTAATCCTAATGCTTCCTGAACTTCACTGACCAGAGTCTCCAGACCCTCCAGCCTGGCTTTTGTGAGTGAGGCTATTCGCAGCCAATCCTGCTCTGCCTGACTTTTCCCCTCTATACCAGGCAGTCTTTGGCTGCAGGGAGAAGAGAGGACAGCACTATAATGTGATGGATTGGAAAAGAAAGCATTTCCCACCAGTGTCCCAGCCGTGAACTGAGACATGAACCACTGCCCCACTGATCTGCTGGAAGCCGCAGCTCCCAAAGGCTGTTTCCCTACCCTGGCACCACTGGCTTTCTCCCACCTGACCTCCAACAACTCCTCAGCAATTCCCAGGAATGAGAGAAAGGAGAACTCTGCAAATATCCCCTTGAAAGAGATGATACAAACAAAGGAACCCAGAGGTTGTGAGTGGAACTCCACGTGGACAGTTTCTATGGCAACGCCTCTATCCCTACCCTAGCAGTACCTCTGCCTGATGTGTGCACTCTGCCAGGCCCTGGAGGGCACTGCTGTCTCTCATTTGCTCAGGGTTCAGAAGTGAGAAGTTAATCTGGGGATTCAGACAATAATAACCAAAGAGACTCATGGGACCTTGTACCAGCTGGGGCTGAAGACTCCTGTCTGTGGGTCCCCAGGGAAGGGCTTCTACATTACTTTTCTACATTAGGGCCTAGATACTGTTTCAAGAATGGCTGAATGCATGCCTAAGAGTCTGTCCCAGGCTTCTGTAGGCTCTTCTGCTAAGAGAGGTGCTAAGAAAGCAGGACCTGGAGGGGAAGAAAGGCAGGGCCTCTCCCATTGCGTACAACAATCACTTTTCTTCATATGGCTTTTGGGAGTGCCGGCTTCCCTTCTTCCATACTCAGTGTCCACTGGTCTGCTGGCCCTGAGCTGTAAAGTATCAGATTAAAGTGTCATTAACAAAATGTGATCTGCAAGGTCCCGTGTTTCCCTTCATCTGCAGAACCATCCTTCCACACCCCTCCCCTAAACACATGTACATGCACACACACAGACCCTCACACATGGTATACATGCACATACAATTTGGGAGAGGAGACTGCAGCACTGGTTCTTATCAATGAAAGTGTCAGTGGGAGAAAAGGGCTTATGTGGAGTCTGGCCATCATAGCCTTGGGCCTAGGGATTTAGATCAGAGTTAAAGCACCTACCTAGTATGCACAATGCCCTTGGTTTGAATCTCAGCAGAGAAAGTAAAAACATGTGTCCTCTGAGGGCAGCCATCCTATCTGGAACTGGCAAACAAGTCTTGGGAATGAGTAGGTAAACAAAGCAGATGATGCCATGTGAGATAGGAGCCTCCTAACAGCCAGGACCAATAAAGTGGGCGTCCTGGATTTTGCTCATTTTTTGGTTTCTTTTGTTTTTGTGTTGCAGACATAATTGAGTCATTTGAGAACTCTTCCTTGATAGTGTCCCACTATCAGGACATGATCAGGCAACCCTAAGACATGACTGCTTAGCTGCTCCCCACATAACTGGAGACCTCATCCCACTCTGACATCCCCAGCTCCTCAGTCCCTTCCCATAGCCACTTTCTTCTGGCCTTCTGTTCTGTGTCCCATTGCTTAAAACCAGTGCAGAAAACACCGCAGACAGTTCTGCTGCAGCCACCCCACTGCTGCCTCGCGTCTTCTGAGCCTCTTCAAGGCTTAGTGACATTCACACAGCAGCTGTTTTAGTGACAACCATTGTCCTCAGGCCCCTGGCCCATTGCTTCCTCCCTCATTAGGCACAGATAATTTATCTAATAGTGTCCACAGATTATAGAGGTCTTGAGGCAGTCATCTGGCAACCCACCCAGGTTTCCCCCCAGTTTCTCTCTAAGGACTCATCCTCCTGGTATTTCAATATCTTGGTATCTCACTGTCGATCTCAGAGGCGTTCTCTGCTTTGGCCGGAATCTAGCACCAGTGCCTTGCTTCCTAGTCCTATCTTCACTCCTTCCTCCTCCTCCCATGAGAACCAGCTGCATCAGCCTTGCTCTCTCCGCAGATGTATCTCTGCGTCATAGAAATGGACATGCTGCTTGCAAACAAGCCCACACTGCACCACAGCAACAGGAAAGCCTTGACCCTCTGTCCCCTCTAGATGCCACTTCCACAATGAAGCTTTATTTAATGAAAAATGAGGAGGTAGGAAGATGGCTTACATGTAAGTAATGCTAGTAGTCACAGAACCCCTCCTACAATCCCAGGGTTTTGGGCCCACAAACAGAGGGTTCCCAGGGCAAGCTGGCTAGCTAGACCAGCTGAATGGGCAAGTTCTGGGTTCAACTGTGAAACCCCATTCAAGTGGATGTTAGATGTCAAGGGAGACACCCAAAATCAACCTCTGGCCTCTACATGCATTTGCACACACATATGTATGTTCATCTACCTGTACACATGTGTGCTCTCACACACATGCAAACATACATATACACACCATGCGCACCACAAACACATGCAAAACCAAAAGAAAAAGAAGACGGGGAGCTGGAGATATGGTTCAGTGGTTAAATGCACTTACTTGCAGAGCTTGTTGCCCCAAGTTCGATTCCCAAGTACCTACATAAATCCAGATGCACAAAGTGGCACATGTGTCTGGAGTTTATTTGCAGTGGTAAGAGGCCCTAGAGTGTGTCCATTCCCTCTCTTTCTCTCTTTCTCTCTTTCTCTCTTTCTCTCTCTCTCCCTCTCTCTCTCTCTCTCCTTGAAAATAAATAAATAATATTTTTACAAAGGAAACAGAACTCTCTTGGAAAAGCCAAAGTCACAGGATTTTAAAAATAATAATATGAGCTAGGCGTGATGGTACATGCCTTTAATCCCAGCTCAGAAGGCAAAGGTAGGAGGATTGCTACGAATTCAAGGCCAGCCTGGGACTACAGAGTGAGTTCCAGGTCAGCTTGGGCTAGAGTGAGACCCTACCTCAAAAAAAACCCTAAAAATAAATAAATAAAAATAAAAATATGAAAAAAAACACAAAAATGTCTTTTTCATATGCAGTCCTCATCTCAGACTAGTAAGCAACTTAGTTTCATTCTTTTTCGCTGTTATTCACTCACTTAATCATTCATGATTTGAGAAAGAGTTTCAGCCAGGCATGGTGGCACAAGCCTGGAATCCCAACATTCTAGAAGTGGAGACAGGAGGACGAGGAGTTCAAGGTTATCATTGGCTACAAAGAAAGAACTGTAAGCTATGGTTGTATGTACTAGAAAAACTACAGCATTGCCCTTCCCTTGGGATGCATGGCTACCCCTTCAATTCCAGTGTGCATAGCGAGCACTGGCTTCAGGTTCACGCACTTTTCACAGCCACACTCAACCCTACTCCATCCTGCCTCGCTGCCGCTCCTTGACTAGTATATCAAGCTGAAGAAGTTTTTTATTTTCTTTTACAATTTTTATTTTTTGTTTATTTTTATTTATTTATTTGAGAGCGACAGACAGAGAGAGAAAGAAGCAGAGAGAGAGAGAGAAAAAATGGGCGCCCTAAAGTTTCCAGCCACTGCAAACGAACTCCAGATTCATGTGCCCCCTGTGCATCTGGCTAACGTGGGTCCTGGGGAATCGAGCCTCGAACCAGGGTCCTTAGGCTTCACAGGCAAGCGCTTAACCACTGAGCCATCTCTCCAGCCCTATTTATTTATTTGTGAGAGAGGTGGAAGAGAGAGCATGCCCGAGCCTCTAGCCCCTGCAAATGAACTCCAGACACATGCGCCACCTTGTGCATCTGGTGTACGTGGGCACTGAGGAATCAAACCTGGGTCCTTAAGTTTTTCAGGCAAGCACTTTAACCACTAAGCCATCTCTGGCCCCAAAGTTAATTTTTCATGTAGTAATTTCCTTGAGTCATGTGGATGCTTGCACTTCACGTCTGGTTACTATGCCAAATGAAGTTTTATTACAATGATTTTGTTGTTGTTGAGGTAGGGTCTCACTCTAGCCCAGGCTGACCTGGAATCCACTATGTAGTCTCAGGCTGGCCTTGAACTCACAGTGATCCTCCTTCCTCTGCCTCCCAAGTGCTAGGATTAAAGGCATGTGCCACCATGCCCAGCTTGAAGCTTTATTGCAATGGAATCAGACCCAACATCATCTACTATATGGTTGCCTCATGTTCCATACAGTGAAAATCTGACTCATCTTCATAATTCCATAAGTGATAAGATGAAATTCCAACTGAAATTTCTCTGTCTCCTGGGAAACTATCTTTCAGTGTAAAAGCTGTTGAATTTATACCACTGTGGTGGTTTGAATGTAAAATGTCCCCCATGGCCCATGTGTCTGAACATTTGGTCCCCAGGTGATGGTACTGTTTGGGAAGGTTGTGGAATCTTCAGGGGGTGGAGCCTTGCTGGAGGAAGTGGGTCCCTGGGGGCTGGCCTTGAAGTTCTAAATTCTGGAACCACTTCCTATTCACCCTCTGCTTCCTGACCGTGGCTATGATATGACCAACTGGCCTCCTGCTGCCAGCCTTCACTGCCATGATGGAAAGTATCCCCTCAAAACTATAAACCAGGGACTGGAGAGATGGCTCAGGGGTTAAGGAGCTTGCCTGCAAAGCCTAATGACCCAGGTTCGATTCCCCAGTACCCATGTAAGGCCAGATGCACAAAGTGGCATAAGTGTCTGGAGTTTGTAGCAGCTAGAGAGGCCTTGGTGTGCCCATTCTCTCTTCTCTCTCTCCCTTTCTTTCTCTCTCTCTCCCTGGCTTTCACCATTTGTAAATAAGTAATTAAATAAATAAGTGTTAAAAAAATATAAACCAGAATAAACCTTGTCCTTTCTTAAGCTGCTTCCTGGCAGATATTTGGTCATAGCCATGAGTAAAGGAACAAATATAACTACCAATGTCCTTGATTAGAGCTACAATTGAGAGTTACTCACTAATAGTAATGGGCCCACCAGAAATAAGAATGAGAATGCTCAGACACATCACCCTGACTTAGAATCTTACTGAACTTTCTTTTTCTTTATTTTTAAAATTTTTTTAAATATTTTATTTATTAATTTATTTGAGAGAGAGAGGGAGGGAGGCAGATAGAGAGAGAGGGAACAGGCATACCAGGGCCTCTAGCCACTGCAAACAAACTCCAGATGCATACACCACCTTGTGCATCTGGCTTATGTGACTACTGGGGTATTGGGCCTGGGTGAGTCCTAAGGCTTTGCAAGCAAGTGCCTTAACTGCTAAGCCATCTCTCCAACCCTTTTTTTTTTTCTTCAAGGTAGAGTCCCACTCTAGCCCAGGCTGACCTGGAACTCACTCTGTAGTCTCAGGCTGGCCTGGAACTCACAGTGATCCTCCTACCTCTGCTTCCCGGATGCTAGAATTAAAGGTGTACACCACCACATGTAGTTGAACTTTCTTTTGTTTTGTTTTTGTTTTTTATTTTTTGTTTTATGAGGTAGGGTCTCACTCTAGCCCAGGCTGACCTGGAATTCACTATGTAGTCTCAGGCTGGCCTATAATTTACAGCAATCCTCCCATCTCTGCCTCCCAAGCACTGAGAATAAAGGTATGCACCACCACACACAGTTGAACTTTCTTTTTGTTTTATTACTACTATCCCATTATTCAATCCTTAGCCAATTCCAGCAAAGTTTGTCTCCAGGGAGAAAGCCATCTCCCTCTAATAACAAAGAATCTGAGGCTCCATGCTGACAGCAGATAGGCAAGGCCTGTTCATGTCTTTTGCCCATCTTTACTTTTTACTCCCCATTGGAAATCTTATTATTTATTTATATTTTTGGGGGGGTCAAAATAGGATCTTGCTGTAGCCCAGGCTGACCTGGAATTTATTATGTAGTCTCAGGCTGACCTCAAATTCACAGCAATCCTCCTACCTTTGCCTCCAGAGTGCTGGGATTAAAGGCATGTGCCACCATGCCCAGCCTCTTTTAAAAAAAATTTTTTTTTAATGGAGAACTTTAATATCTGAACACACAGAAATTTAATAGTGTTTCTGTCCCTTAATCATTTTTTGTTCCCTCTTCCCCATCTCCCATGCACTGAGGATCCTCCTTTTTCAAGGTAGTCCTTCCTCTGTCTTGTTGTCACACTCCTTATGCCCTCTTTCGTCCTCCATGTCAAAGTGTTGATGGGTTCAGCACTGTGCTGGTCTTGTGGGGAGCTCTCAGTAACCACTGTGGGGTCATAAATGCACCAGTTGGTTCATGTTGGGAGAAATCTTTATATTGGTCTTTCTATTGATTTGTGGGAGCTCTTTATATATGAGCTTCTTTTATGATAACTTACATTTTCAAACCTATTTTTATATTGGGATTATATCTACCAGTTTTTTTGTAATACAATTTCTATTTGGTTAAAATACAAGTAACATTGCCGGGCACAGTGTGCACACCTGTAATCCCAGCACTTAGGAGGTGGGAGCAGGAGAATTGGCAGTGCAAGACTATGATGGTTTATACTGAATGTCAATTTGACAGAACCTAGAATCACCTGTGGGAGATTATCAAGATTAGGTTCATTGAATTAGGAAGACACCTTAAATATGGGTGACCCTCCCATGGGCAGGGCCCTAGACTGTATAGAAAGGAGAAAGCAAGCTGAGCATGACATCCATCTCTTTCTGCCTCTCACCGTGCTGAACGTGACGGAGTTGCCTCAAGCTCCTGCTGCCCTGCCTTCCCTGCATGACAGAGTGTATCCTGGAACTCTAAGATAAATTAAACCCTTCTGCCCTTAAACTGACTTTTGTCAGGTATTTTGTCCCAGCAATGAGAAGTTAACTAATAGAAAGGCCGTCCTCAACTACATAGTGAGTTCAAAGCCAGCCTAAGCTGTCTCAAAAACTAAAATAATAATAATAAAATATGCATTGAAATTTACCATTTTGAGTGTACAGTGCAATGGCATTAAGTGCACTCATAGTCACACAACCATCACCACCAATCATCTTTATAACTTTCCAGATTTTGGGGTGGGTGTGTGGGCACGTGTGTGCCACTGTGCACATGTGGAGGTCAGAGGGCAACCTCCAGTGTCGGTCCTCTCCTTCCATCTTGTGTAAGAGTTCTCTTTGTTGTTTGCTATTGTGTACACCAGGATAGCTAGCCCATGTGCTTCCGGAGATTCTCCTGTCTGTCTCCCATCTCACAAGAGTGTTGGGATTATAGACATCAGCTACAGCACCAGCTTCTCACATGGGTTCTGGAGACACAAACGCAGATTCATGTGCCAAGCTCTTTACCCACTGAAACATCTCCTTAGCCCCATTTTTTAAATATTTTATTTTTATTTATTTATTTAACAGAGAAAGAGGGAGAGAGAGTGAGAGAATGGGTGTTCCAGGGCCTCCAGCCACTGCAAACAAACTCCAGATGTGTGCACCCCCTTGTACATCTGGCTAACATGGGTCCTGGGGAATCGAACCTGGGTCCTTTGGCTTTGCAGGCAAATGCCTTAACCATGAAGCCAGCCATCCCTCCAGCCCAGCACCATTTTTTATTTATTTATTTGAGAGACAGGGAAAGTGAGAGAGAGAGAGGGAGAGAGAGAGAGAGAGAATGGCTGCACCAGGGCCTCTAGCCACTACAAACAAACTCCAGATGCATGAGCCACTTTGTGCATCTGGCTTACTTGGGTACTGGGGAATCGAACCTGGGTCCTTGGACTTTGCAAGCAAGTGCCTTAACTGCTAAGCCATCTCTCCAGCCCATTATCCCCTTTTCTACCTTTCAAAAAATGAAACTCTGAATGCATTAAATAACAATTCCCACTATTAAATTTGAGTTTCTTCTTTAAAACACTTGAGCTTTAGGACATAGGTAGCAAAACTTTTTCACAGGCTGAGGGGATGGCTTAGCAGTCAAAAGTACTTGATTGCAAAGCCTGCTAGCCTGGGACTCAATCCCCCAACCACCCACATAAAGCTGGATGGGCATTTGCTGCAGCCACAAGAGACCTTGGCATACACAACACTCAGATACATACACACACACACACACACACACACAAATAAACATTTTTTTTTTAAAGAAAGAAAAGCTTTCTCATTTGTTAAATTGCTTTTAATCTAGCCATTTTCCTTTGTTGGTCAGCACCTCTGCTCTGTCTGTATTCCAGTCACCAGGGAAGCTTGAAGAAAACTCCAGCCCAGAGAAGGCTTTTTAATGGGTGTATCCTCTCCTTTTAGCCAAAAACACGGTAGAAGCTTCCCTCCAGAGTCTATGACCTTCCAAGCCATAGCTATGAATACTGAGCATGAGCATGAGTTCCCTTTCACTTAACAGGCCTCTGTCCCATCAGAGAGCAGCTGAGGACCCTCAAAGCCTGTGTGCCACTATTGCACCAGTGGACAAATCTTGCCTGGCTATAGCTTGCAGGATCCCTGCTTGTTCACGCTGTTGGTGGCCATTGTCCCCTAGCAGCTTGCCTAACTCTCTCTAGCACTATGACAGCAAGCCATCAGGGAACTGGCTTCCATTTCAGTTCCTGCCTGATCTTTCAGTGTCCTGCAACCACAGCCTGTGGTATCTTCAGCACTAGGGTCTTACCATAGTGACCAACAGCTCACTATGGAGGGTAACCCAATTCTGGCACAAGGATATGCTAATGAAGCATTTAATAAAGGTACCAGCCCCTACCTGACCTCAAGGGATTTTGATTTTAGGAGCTTGGGGGTGGGGGATGCCAAACATGAGTAATTCTTAAATAAATTCTTCAGATGACTCTAAAGCTTAGCCAGCACTGAGAACCACTGATTTAATATATTTAAGACTCATTTCGTAAGCCAAATATGGGGTATATGCCTACCATCCTAACATTTGGGAGGTAGAAGCAGGAGAATTAGGAGTTCATGTTCGTTTTCCATTACATAGCAAGTTCAAGGGCATCCTAGACTACATAAGACCATGTCTTTTTTTTTTTTTTTTTTTTGAGGTAGGGTCTCATCTAGCTCAAGCTGATCTGGAACTCGCTCTGTAACACCAGGCTGGCATTGAACTCCTGATGAAACTATTTACCTCAGCCTCTCCAATGCTGGGACTAAAGGTGTGCACCACCACACCTGGCTTGAGGCCATATCTTAATCCCTGCTCCACACAAAAAAGACTCCATCTTTGAGATTGCGGGGTGTAGCTCAATGATAAATCATTTGACTAGCATGTACAAAGCCTTGGATTCATCCCCAGCACCAAAAAAAATGCTTTATAGTTAAATATTGCTTCATCTGGTATTTATACTAATGTGTAATGTGACAGGAAAGCCAACCCAATCTTTTTCCAGATAGCTTTACAGTCATCCCAGTTCCACTTAATTAATGTAGAGAAAGGTGTGGTAGTGCATACTTAGAATCTCAGCACTCTGGAGGCTGAGGCAGGAGGATTGATATAAGTTCAAGGATAGCCTGGGGTTACAGAGTGATTTCCAGGTCAGCCTGGACTAGCGTGGGATCCCAACTTAAAAGAAAATAAGAAAAAAAAAAAAAAAACTAACAAGGGGACTGGGAAATGGCTCAGTGGTGAGAGCACTTGCTATGCAAGCCTGAGGAACTGAGTTCATCCCCAGCACCCACGTGTTAGCTTCTGGTATTCCATCCATCACTTTTTGAGACAGGGTCCCTCATTGGTCTGGAGCTCACCAATTAAGCTTGACTGGCTGCCCAGTGAGCCCCAGACACCTACCTGCCTCTGCCTTACCAGTGCTGGGATTACAAGTGTGTGCCACCATGCCTAGCATTTAAAGTGCACTTGAGAGTCAATTGAGGTTCGCATGCTTGTGAGGCAAGTTCTTTACTGATTGAGCTGTCCACCCAACAGGAGGGTCAGAAGTTCAAAGTCATCCTCAGCTATATAGTGAGCTTGAGGCCTGAACCATATGAGCTCCTACCTAAAAAAAAAAAAAAAATTAAGCTGTCCTCATACATACACACCCACATATATGCATGCAAAAAAATCATAAATAAAGAAAAATTAATATATTTAGAGTACTAAAAATAGTGCCTGGGTCTTAGTAAATGCCCTACTAGTATTTGCTACCATTATTTGTTTCAGTCAGTGAATGTGAACAGAGCCACAGAGACATGAGAGAGTACTATATGATCATAACAAATTATGATTTAATAGACTTTTGCGTCCTGTGGTGGAGTACACCTGGAATCTTAACACTTGGAAAGTGGAAGCAGAAGGATCAGAAATTCAAGGACATCTTCTGCTACACCTCCACCCCCACCCACAAAATTTTAGTTTAAATGAAAACAAAACATGAAATCAGCTCATCTAGGTAAATGATATGCATGCATTAGATAAAGGAACACACTGAAATATTAGTCTTGGTTTCATTCATTCTTTTAAGATCTTCATTTCTCAAGTTGCCTACAGTGAATGTGTGTTGCTTCTATTTGAGGTGAAAGGGGAGAGCTTTGAAAATGATTAGGCAGGGAATATTGACCTGGGTTCTGTCTTGCCCAGCATGATTTCACATGCCATTGGCAAAGCCTGCTCTTCACATCACTTCTTTGTCATGGAGGGTTATGGGAGGGGGTAATAGCCTAGTGTTAGGATTTTGCCTCCAACCCCCAGGAGTGACATTTCTCTTTCTCTACCTCTCTCTTTCTCTCCTTCTGTCTCTTTTTCTCTGCTTCTCACTCTCCTTCTCTCCTCTCTCTCTCTCCTTCTATCTCTCTCCTCTCTTTCCCCCTCTGTCTCCTTCTTTCTCTCCTTCTCTCCCCTTCTCTCTCTCCTTCTTCATTCTTCTTTGTTCTTCTCCTTCTCCTCCTCTTCTTCTTCCTCCTCCTCCTTCTTTGAAGCAAGGTCTTGCTCTAGCCCATGCTGGCCTTGAACTCAAAGCAATCCCCTTATATCAGTCTCCTGAGTGCTGGGATTAACAGCATGAGCCACCATGCCTGGCTCTCTGGGCATTTCTGCAGGTCATTGCCCTTGTATCCAGCCTTCACTGTGCTATGGCTTTATCAAGCAGGTTATGAAAGTTCCTGTCAAAGCCTTGCAAAAACCTCCCTCATCCAGTCAACAACTATTGATTGAGTGTGTATTATGCTCCAGGCCTTGTGTATTGACTATTTCTCTAGCAAGTGAGTCTAGAAACAATACCAGGGCCAAAAAAAGGTCAAGCTGGCATATTTTTAAATCTCAGGCTAAACGCCTTCAATTGCAGCTATTCCAAAAGTCTCCCAAACTTTATTATTATTATTATTATTTTAAATAATCTCCTAGAATATTGTCTGAGACTAAAGCCAAGCTCTGTTGGTTTATTTTGAGCAAGTGTGTTCTCACTTTGAGCATCAAGTCTTAGTTCAATGTCTTTTTCCAGGACTCCTGACAATTATGCAAAAATGTCTTAAGGAGCACCAGTGGGTCATCCCTCTCTAGCAGAAACCTGCCACTAACCCATGGGCTAGAACTCAATGCAAGCAGCACAATCCTGCAAACACTGTCCTTCTCTTCGTGTTCCTCTGGGAGAAGGTCAAGGGGAATCCAGACTTAGAAAAAAAATGGAAAAGAAATTTCCTTCATCATCATCCAAACTCTCTTCAAGGATAAGCTTCCAAACATCATTGAAGGTGTGCATTTTTAAAAATGTATTTATTTATTTATACTGAAAACAAACTCCAGATACATGCACCACCTTGTGCATCTAACTTACATGGATACTGGGGAATTAAACCTGGGTCCTTAGATTTTGCAGGCAAGTGCCTTAACCACTAAGCCATGTCTCTAGCCCAAGTTGTGCTTTTTTTTTTTTTTTTTTTTTTTTTTTTTGTCAAGGCAGAGTCTCATTCTAGCCCAAGCTGACCTGGAATTCACTATGTAGTCTCAGGGTGGCCTTGAACTCACAGAGATCCTCCTACCTCTGCCTCCCAAATGCTGGAATTAAAGGTATGCACCACCACACCCAGCCCAAGATGTCCATTTTTAATAAATCTGAAAATAAAAGGAGATCTGTGCTTTGCTAATGCATAAAGGATTGATAGGAACAGCTAGGTGGTGAGTGCTCCAAAGAGCTAGCTGGTGACTATTTGGCTGAATGACCAAGGAAGGAATAAGTGAGTGACTGTGGTGTCACAGAACAGGTCTGCCACACTGTCATCACAAGAAAGGTTCCAACTAGAGGAAATTATTTTCCATTTTAGAACTTAAGAAGAGAACTAGGACTATGTATCAAAGTTCTTTTCTTTCTTTCTTTCTTTCTTTTTTTGGTTTTTCAAGGTAGGGGGTAGGGTCTCATTGTAGCTCAGGCTGACCTGGAATTCAATATGAGGTCTTAGGGTAGCCTTGAACTCACAGAGGTCCTCCTACCTCTGCCTCCTGAGTGCTGGGATTAAAGGCATGCACCACCACACCCAGCTTTTTTTCGTTTTTTGAGGTCACTCAAACCCAGGCTGACCTAGAATTTACTATGTAGTCTCAGGCTGGCCTCGAACTCATAGCAATCCTACCTCTGCCTCCCAAGTGCTGGAATTAAAGGCATGCACACCACGCCCAGTTTACCAAAGCAGGAATGAATGGTTCATGCCTGTAATCCTAGTGCTTGGGGGCTGAGGAAGGAGGATCAAAAGTTGAAAGCAATCCTCAGCTATACAGCAAATTCAAAGTCAGCCTACTCTGCATAGCAGGACAACTGTCTCATAAAAGCAAAAGCCAGACAGGCTGGCTCTCACCTGCAATCCCAGCACTCAGAAGTAGAGGCAGAAGGATTAGGAATTTAAGTTCATTCTCAGCTGCGTAATAAATCTGAGCCCAGCATGGGCTACTTAAGAACCTCTTTCAAAAGTGAGAAAAAAAGCTAGCTGTGGTGGTGTACCCCTTTAGTCCCAGCACATGGGAGGCAGAGGCAGAAGGATCTAAGTAAGCTCAAGGCCACCCTGAGACCATACTTAAAATAATGCTGTCTTTAATATAGTGTACAGTACAGTGGATGCTTTCTAGAGTTGCTTCTGTTTTGACAGTATCCGCATGGATAAGGACTTGGGAGTGTACAGCAAGAATTTCTTATAGAAGTTTATTTATTTATTTATTTATTTATTTATTTATTTATTTATTTATTTAGACAAGGTCTCACTATGTGGCACTGGCTAGCCAGGAACTCTCTACATGGAACTGGCCATGACTGTCCTGTCTCTGCCTCTCAAGGGCTAGGACTACAGTGGGTGCCACTATAGCCACTTTGAATATATATCCAGAGTCTCATTTATAATGGTTCTCAAAATTGAGTGCATCCCAAGGTTTCTTGGAGGTCTTAAAAAGTGTAACTTGCTGGGCCCCACCCCCAACTCTGGCTCAGTAGATCTGTAATGCAGCCAGCAAGTCTGAACTTCTGCCGAGTGCCCAAGCAATGCTGCTGGTTCAGAGACATCTTTTCAGAAAGCCAGTGCACCATAACACGTTGCTGGGCTGCAGCAAGCACTCTCAGTGCCAGGGTGAAGGAAACAGGTGCTGAGGTTACTCAACACCTACCAAAGCAGAGATCCAGACCCTCCTTAGAGCTCATCAGGGAAGTAGACTTAAAACATACCCACCACGGCTCAGGAAATTTTGGAGGAGAGGGGGTGGAAGGATTGTAAGAGCCACAGGCTGGGATATCATGCTCAGAGGCATTGCTTCCCTCCAATAACTGACTGCTGCTCCCACAACACATAACCCACAACCAACGGGGAACATCAGCAACTCCACTGAGGAGCGTCCCCAGTGGAATGGGGGCAGGGAGGAGGGAAAAGATGGTACCAACATATGACATATCCATACAAAGTATGTTCTTATAATAAAAATTAAAATTAAAAAAAAAGGATCCACACTGAAATTTTCAATGGTCTGAATTGTGACAATGAGCCTTGACCATCTTTGTCTCATGAAAACCTTCTAATTAATGAACTGATAATTAGGAGTATTTGGAATTCACAAAACCTAAGTACACAGCCTCAGTCATTGCAGAATCTGGTCAGCCTGTACTTCCACTGGACAGACAATTTCTCATCTGTGAACTAAATGCCTTTGAAGAATCAAAGGATAACACAATGCTACTTTTAATGGGATTTTAACTCATATCTTGCATAGCATTAAGGCTGGCATCCAAAAGGGTTTCTAAAAGAGTTGCCACTCCTGTCTCCAAACCTGCCCCTTGGTCAACAGTCCAGCAGAAGAAAACAGACAGATGACCTCCTGAGAAGGGAAGGCGGGCCAAGTGCCAGACCAAAGAGCCTTGTGTTGCTCAGGCAGTGAGGAAGTGACATTTTATTTGGGTTCAGTCTCCAAATTGTGCCTATGAGCTAACCACTCTTTATCCTGGTGCCAGCAACATACACCCTACACTCCACTGTTGTTTGCATTGTGTAGAAATGTGAGTTTCTGCAAAACGGCCTCTGTGTTTTATTGTACTTGTGAATAAAAACAAAGTCAAAAAGAAAGGCAAGGGCTGGAGAGATGGCTTAGTGGTTAAGGAACTTGCCTGCAAAGCCAAAGAACCCAGGTTCAATTCCTCAGGACCCACATAAGCCAGATGCCCAAGGTGGTGCATGTGTCTGGAGTTCGTTTGCAGTAGCTGGAGGCCCTGGTGCGCCCATCTGCACCCATCTCGCTTTCTCTCTCTCAAATAAATAAATAAAATAGAAATATTTAAAAAAAAAAAAAAAAAGAAGGGAGAGAGGGAAGGAGGGAGGAAGGAAGGAGTAAAGGAAGACAGAAAGTTTCTTCTGGCTCCTGGTTTCTGAGGGTTCAGCCCAGGGGTGGTTGGCTTGTTGCTTTTGGACCTGTGGTGAGGCAGAACCTGTGGTGGGGAGCACATTGCAGAGGAAGCTGCTCACTTCATGGCATCTGTGAATCAGCAGAGGAAAATAGGGAGGGTCTAAAGATCACCCTCCTCATTTTGTGTGTGTATGTAGTTTTTTTTTTTTTTTTTTTTTTTTTTTTTTTGAGTTAGGGTCTCTCTCTAACCCAGACTGACCTAGAATTCACTATGTAGTTTCAGGATGGCCTTGAACTCACAAGCAATCCTCCTACTTCAGCCTCCCAAGTGCTGGGGTTAAAGGCATGTGCCACCAGGCCCAGCAGAGAGAGAATGGCAGCACCAGGGCCTCAAGCCTGTAAAAACACTCCAGATGTGTGTGCCATTTTGTGCATCTGGCTTTGTGTGGGTACTGGGGAATCGAATTCAAATCATTAAGGTTTATGGGCAAGTGCCTTAACTGCTGAGCCATCTCTCCAGTCCCCAAATCCCTTTTGAGGGTACACCCCAGTAATCTAACTTTCTCCCATTAGGCATCACTTTTTTAATATTTTATTTTGTTTTATTTATTTGTGTGTGTGTGTGAGAGAGACAGAGGCAGAGAGGGAGAGAAGAAGAATGGGACACCAGGGCATCCAGCCACTGCAAACGAATTCTAGATGCATGTGCCACCTTGTGCATCTGGCTTACGTGAGTATTGGGTAACGGAACCTGGGTCCTTTAGCTTTGCAGGCAAGCACCTTAACCACTAAGCAATCTTTCCAGCCCCTCACTTTTCTTTTTTAAGCAGGGTCTCACTCTAGCCAAGGCTGACCTAGAACTCACAGCAATCCTTCTACCTTAGGCTCCCCAGTACTGGGATTACAGGTGTGAGCCACCACACCCAGACCATTGCCATATATTTAAAAGGCTGTACTTTTGGCATACTATATCACAAACTGATTTTGGATTTGTGATAATCCCCCTGCCTCAGCCTCTCAGGTGCTGGGATTACAAGTGTGTACCACCACACCCAGTTCACATTTGTTTTCACTTTGTTCTTTTTGCTTTTCTGCCGTTTAATTATTTACACTGAACATGTTCAAGCTTTATAACCAGAAAAAAAAAAAAAACATTCTAAAGCTGAGAGAGAGAGAAGGAGGGAGGGAAAGAGGGTAGAAGGTAGGCATGATAATGCACATCTGTAATCTAAGCATTTCAGAGGCAGAGGTGGGAGAAACACTGCAAATTGAAGCCAGACTGGACTAGACAGAGAGTTCCAGGGTAGCCTGGTCTACATGGAGAGACTCTATCTCAGAAAAAAAGGGGAGAAGGGAAGGAACGAAGGAACGAAGGAACAAAGGAAGGAACGAAGGGACAAACCAGTATTGGTAACACATACTTGTAATGTCAGCACTTGAGAGGTAGACGTGAAGGGATAACCTCCAAATTGGAGGCCAGCCTGAGCTACATAGGGAGACCTTGGAAGAGGTGAAGGAAGGAAAGGATAGGGAGGAGAGGTGGAAAAGAAAAGGAACAGACAGGCAAAAGAAAAGAAGAGAAGGAAAAGAAATCCAAGGACACTCTGCTTAAAGCCTGAGGAGATGCGTGTTATCATGGTCATTGCTGTTGCTATCATCGACATCTGCATTTAAGGATGAGTGAAAAATCGAAAATGGCCGGACTTACACCTAAAGACTTTGACTCCATGTTAGCATGAGCCTTCCTGAGGAATGTCTGACCATCCTTCTCCACTAGGGCAGATCTTGAGTGTCTTATCCCACATTCTCTCATAAAAATGCCTATGGACAGTCATTAACTCAGGGCCACTGGTAAACGGGAGCCCTCCATGTGCTCACCATCAGCCAAGAAGTCACAGGCCCTGACCCTATGAGGACATGATGAGATTATCTCTGATTCCCACACCTCCCAGTTAGGTTGGTGTCGTTTTCCCCATTTCATAGGAAGAGAAGGTGCAGCTCAGAAAGGGTAAGCAACCTGCCCCATCACAAGGTCGATGGGTTCCAGAGCTGGGATCCAAAGCGTGGTCTCTTACTTCAGGAACCAAGCTCACACCATTCTCCCGCCTCTTTGGTAGACTGAGCTGCTTTCTCACAGAGACGATCAGAGTCCTGTAGGGAAGATGGCAAAAGGCTAGAACCAGGACTTGTCTGGGCAGGGTGGGAGGTGGGGAGGGCTGGGGGCTGGCTGGGAGCAGTATGTGTGGCAACCCTGAGGTAACTTGGAAACAGGACCACACTGCAAGCATGCATACTTGGAAGCAGGGGGAGAATGAAGGTGACTTCACTCTCAGCTGTCTCCTGCCTTCAGGAAAGAGAAAGTTCCTTTCATAGACTGCAGACTGGAATCTGTAAGGAATGTTAGCTTGGGCTGAGGCTCCAGGGAGCTATCCCTAGGCTGGCTGGAACCAGGTCCTCAATGCACAGGTAGTTTTGTTGGTTTGGTTTTTGAGGAGATATATATTTTAACTCCTGGACCTAAAAATAGTTCAAAGTATGGACAGGGGTGTAAATAGACTTAAAGTATGGGACAATAAGGGAAGCTTTTTTGGTTATTTTTTTTTAACATTTCTCATAGATAGTAATTTTGAAGAAAGAGCACCATTACTAAAATACAGAAGTATTATAAATGCTGTTTTATCATTATTGTGCATTACCCATAGAAGTATAAACATGTTTTGTGAAACATATTTTGGACCCTATTACCACAACGGAGCTGGTCTCTAGAGGCTCCTCCCCCCACCTCTACCCATGGCCTTTGTCTGGGTGTCAACTCAATGGTCTTTTTTTCTCCAACACAATTGTTTCCCCTGTCTCTTCAAAGTCTAATATTAACCTCAAACTGTTTCAAAGCTGACTTTCCAGTGTCACCTTCTTGCATTTTCAAAGATTTTACAACCAAAGAGAGAGAAGAAAGAACACTTCCGGTTAAGATGGTAGCATAGTAACCATGCCAAAGCAGCCTAGGGGAGAAAAAGCCAAAAAACAACAGCAAAATATACTCTTCTACTAAAAAGTGAGGTGCGCAAGAAATTACCAATGGCAGCAGAGAAGTAGGAGAGATCCAGAGCATCCAGAGCCCACACAGGCAGGCAGAAGTGGCTCCAGCACCTGCAGCACCAGGTCCATGGGGCCACAATTGCAAGGCTCGGCTTGAGCCACAGAAAATGCCAGGTTAGGGGATTTTCCACTCACTCTGGAGCTCATCGCAAACTCAAGAAATGTGGAGAACTGCAGCGAACAATGGAGGAGCGGATCACAAGGTAGAGGATCACGTGGAGCAGCGGGAAAACTAGAGCCACCATCCACAGCCTCCCCTCCCCATCGCCAGCGCAGCACCAGCAAGCACCAGAGGCCAGGGAAAGGGAGCTCACAGCAACCAGCACCAGCGACCAGACCAGCGATCCAACCCAGCCAGCCTACTTGAACCCACAGTGCACCAAAGAGGGACCCAAGCAAGAGCGCAGCATAACTGAGACCAAAATCATCCCAAAAGGTAACTGGGATTACACCAAGTCAGTACCCGCCAAATAAGCCTGGTATATAGGCCTGAACCAGAAGTGCTCATTGCACCTTCCACATCAGGATAAATTATATGTTAAATCTGATGGATGGTCAAATTTGCCATTCTTAAATAAGCTATATTTTGGGCTTGTTATTTGTTACTTCGTGATTTATAGTGGCTTTGTTTTCTCTTCTGTTGTACATTAGGGAAGGGTCTCACTTGGTCACAAGCTGACTTGAAACCCTCAACAGACCAGAAATCTTAACCTCCTTGTTGACAGGATTAAGGGTATGGGGCACCACACACCCTAAAGGACAGTGATTTTGTTAGACGATCTGGTTGTCATAATACCTACTCTTGCATAAATACTCTGTGCTGGTTTTCATTGAATGTGTACATTGTTTACTTAAATTTTAGAATCTGCCTGTATTTTGTCCCACTCAGCCTACTTGAATACTCTCATAGCAAGCAAACCCAACACCTAGGTTCACTTTTGCAGATACTCTGAGAGTCTTGAGAGCCACACCTAGCACCTTAAGCTCCTACCCTGAAGATATAGAACATTAGATTGATTGATACGTCTAATAATACTGTAGCTAACTAGAAAATCCAAACATTAAATTAACCCAAGATACAAAAATATATACATTATAACACAAGAAACACCAAAAATCAAGACAATATAAATCCACCAAATGGTATTAATAAATCAGAAATGACCTCCAATGAGAATGAGTTAGAGGAAATGCCTGAGAAAGATTTCAAAAGAATGATTATAAATATGCTCAAAGAAGTCAAAGAGGAAATCTAAGGAATGAAAGAGGAAATCAAAGGAATCAAAGAAGACACAGGAAACCAATTTAGTGAAATAAAGAAGTCAATACAAGACATAAATAAGGAAATAGAAATAATAAAGAAAAAAACAGTTAGAATTACTAGCAATGAAGAACACAGTTAATGAAATAAAAAACTGTAGAAAACCTCACCAGTAGAATGGATGAAGGAGAAGACAGAATATCTAATCTAGAAGACCAGGCGGCAGATCTAATACAGTCCAACAAAGAGAAAGACAAATGAATAGGAAAGTATGAATGGGAATTTCAAGATATTCGGGACACTATGAAAAGATCAAACATAAGAATTCAGGGTATAGTAGAAGGAGAAGAATTTTACTCCAAAGGCATAGTAGATGTTTTCAACTAAATCATAGAAGGAAACTTCCCCCAAATTGGGAAAGAGGTGCCAATGCAGATACAGGAATCCTTTAGAACACCAACCAGACAAAACCTGGAAAGAACCTATCCTTGCCATATTATAATTAAACTACCAAACACACAAACCAAAGAAAAATATTGAAAGCAGTTAGACAAAAAAAAAATCAAGTTACCTACAAAGGCAAGCCCATCAGGATCACAGCAGATTACTCAACACAAACTTTAAAAGCCAGAAGGGCTTGGAGTGATGTATTCCTAGTTCTGAAAGATAACTACTGTCAACCAAGGTTACTTTATCCAGCAAAGCTATCCATTGAAATAGACGGAGAAATAAGGACATTCCACAACAAAAGCAGGCTAAAAGAATGTTTGAAGACAAAACCAGCACTATAGAAACTACTTGAAAGAATCCTCCATGCTGAAGAGAAAGTAAGAAAAGACCAGGCCTTGTGGTGCACACCTTCAATCCCAGCACTTGGGAGGCAGAGGTAGGAGGATCGCTGTGACTTCAAGGTCAGCCTGAGTGAATTCCAGGTCAGCCTGGGCTAGAGTGAGATCCTACCTCGAAAACCAAAAAAAAAAAAAAAAAAAAAAAAAAAAAAGACAATCTGTTCACACCCAGTCACACTGACCCCACAGTATTGTTGGAAAGAATGTGAGCTTCAATGTCAGATAAGTCTGGGTTTGAGTCTTGACTTAGTCACTTGAAGCCTGTGAGACCTTGGGCATACCCCGTGTCCTGTCTATCCCAATTTCGTCATGTGCAGAACAGGGACTAAAATAACATCAAGGTCAGACAGGTATGGTGACATGCCACCTTGTAATCCCAGCACTTTGAGGAGACAAGAAGTTTGAGAGAGTTGGAGGCCAGCCTGGTCTACACAGTAAATTCCAGAACAGCCTGAGGTACAGCAAGACCCTGTCTCAAAAATCTAAATAAGAGCTGGGCGTGGTGGCAGGAGGATTGTCCAGAGATTGTCTGGAGTTTGAGGTCCTCCTGGTCTACTTATCAAGCTTCAGGCCAGTCAAGGTTACTTAGCAACACCCTGTTTCAACAAACACCATAAACAAATCATCTCCAATTCCGTAGTTATGAGAAACAAAATAATGTTCTAAAATGAGCACCGAGTAGGTGGGAATTTATTTCATTATTTCCCCTGGTTAAGAGCTCACTCCTTGCAAGAAGGGATTAGAGGCACTTCTGCTCCCATGAGCGTTGCCAATGGTCTGAGGCCTTTCTTCCACGCGCCTTCTGGGCTGCCCAGGTTGGCTGGGGCCCAGCCCTCAGTTATAGGTGCGGTTTAAATGAGATCCTTGTTTGTTTTACTGGCAGTACTGGGGACTGAACCCAGGGCCTCACACATACCAGGCAAATCCTCCACCACTGAGCTACAATCCCTAGCTATCATAGGTATGGTCTTCAATCTGCCCCACTAGGAATCTCTTTGGGATCTGCTGAGGGTATGGGTGGAAAGTAGAGGGAAGGGATGTTGGAGGAAAAAGAGGAAATTAGTTAGCATGAATTTTATGATGGTTTTACTTTTCGTTTAGAAACCTCAGGTGTGCAGCACTGCTTCTATGAGGAAAAAAAAATGTATGTCCAGGTCCAGGACACACACACACACTGAGACACAAACTGCTCCTAGTACAGGTTGTAGAATGACTGACATAAATCAGTGAGCTCATGTCAATTGCTCTGAGATGCAGCAAAACAGAACCCAGCCACTAAACTCAGACATCAAAAGCGTTCCCAGCTCAAGTGGCTGATGTCATGGCTGGTTTTCTCCCCTTTCAACTAAACACATCCATTCATGTGTTGTCAATAACCCAGGCCCTGCTATGAGCCAGCAGCAAAGTCTGGCACTGGGAACTCTGGGGAAAATAAACTCTGGGTCTTGCCTTCCAGGGGCCCTCTGCATTGTGGGAGAGCTGGATGGAGAAGCCAGTGAGTCCCCTTTAGTGGCTCTGGTGTGCAGAGAGGGCTCACCGGAGCAGGAACTCCTAGTAATCCCGGCAAAACAACGAAGTGAGGGAGGGAGGGAAAAAAGGAAGGATGGGGAAGGGGTGGGGAAGAAGAAGGAAGGAAATACCAGCACTTACAAAGTCTATATTTCTCACTGTTGCAGATTTTCATACTTTCAAAGTTCTTTATCTTTTGACCAGGAAAAATTAGGCACACAGACAAAGATGAGGATAAGGCAAGGGAGATATATTGAAGAAAAACAGGTGGAAAAGACCCAAAGTGTCAGGGAAAGTATGCGTATTAGAATTTCAGGCAACATCCAAAGAGAAAGAACGAGTAAAAGGGAAGTGATGGTTTTTGAGTTAGAATTTAGAAAAGACAGCAGAATCAGCAGTCTGCAAGCAACTGCAAGGAGGGAGGGGCTTCTGAAGGTTTCAGCCCATTCTCTAAATGTAAATGTATATGGAGGAACTTGATTGGTTGGGCGGCCTGAGAGAAACAGACTCAGAAGATGACTGGGGCAAGCTGCAGGGATCCTCCTGTCTCTGCCTCCCCAGGGGCACCAGGATTCTGGGATCAAACTCGGGTCCTCTGCTGTGAGTCAAGTCTTTACTCACTGAGCCGTCTTTCCCATTCCTGCTTGTGGTCTTTTAATATTTTTCCAGGTAGGATCTCACTCTAGCCCAGGCTGACCTGGAACCCACTCTGTAGTCCCAGGCTAGCCTCCAACTCACAGCCATGGGCCTCCCGAGTGCTGAGATTAAAAGTGCGAGAGCCACCACACCCAGCCTTGCTTTTTTTTTTTTTTTTTTTTTTTTTTTTTTGAGACAGAATCTCACTATGAGGCCGTCTGGTCTGGAATGCTATGTAGACCAGGCTAGCCTTAAACTTGCAGCAGTTTTCCCCAGGTTGGAATCATAAGCATGTGCCCCACCCAGCTGCTGGAAATGTTTACTTAAGGAGATGTCTCCCTCTTTACACCTGAAGGACAGGGAGATTAAATCAATGATGAACAAAGATTTAGGTCTGTAATAAGCCTCACCTTGACCTTCCTCCCAGCAGATTATGGTATTTAGGACTGAAATCCGACTACCTTGAGTAGCCTGACTAAGAATCATGCAAGTCAATCAAGAAAGGGCAAGTGTCCTTGACTCCCAACCCACTTACCTCCTGACAGGAGAGGAATGGTCTGGTCGGGGGTCACAAAAGTATCCTCACAGCAAATGACCATTAGAGAAAGAGAATGGAAGGATAGAAGACGGTTAGAAACCAGCCTGTCTGGGTATGGACATCTTCCCTGTGGTAAGAGTTAATCTACACTGGATTGATGACAGTGTATGAAGATGACCTCAGGACACTTTCGATTTTTGTCACCTTTCAAGTGCCTTCCATTTAAAGAAATTGATATTCTAAAGCAGTGTATTTTCAAGTACTGTTTCCTGAACTCCTTCAATGGATAACTTTGTTTAATAAGCAATTAAAGCATAGTTAAGCTATGGTGGTACACACCTCTAATGCCAGCACTCAGGTGGTAGAAGCAGGACAAGCAGGAGTTCAGCCTTGGCTTTGTGAGACAGTCTCAAAAAAAAAAAAAAAAAAAAAACCTAGCTGAATCAGGTAATATAAATGGGGATGGAAATTTGTAAATGTGATTAAAGTCTTGTTCTGTTGAATTAACTGGAAGTTATTTATGGAATGTCTGAGATTTAGTTTTATTTATTTACCTTTTTTTGAGTCAGTGTCTTAATATGTAACCCAGACTGAATTTATTATATATAGCCCAAGCTGGTCTCAAACTTGAAGTGATCCTCCTTCCTCTATCTCCCAAGTACTGGGAGCTCAGCTGAGATGGTTTTATTAGATCTTCTAACTGTTTAAGAAAACTGAGTCCTGGGCTGGAGAGATGGCTTAAAGGTTAAGGCATTTGCCTGCAACACCAAAGGACCTCAGTTCTATTCCCCAGGACCCACGTAAGCCAGCTGCACAAGGTGGCGCATGCATCTGGAGTTTGTTTGCAGTGGCAGGAAGCCCTGGCATGTCCATTCTCTCTCTCTCTCTCAAATAAATAAATATAAATAAAAATATTTTTTAAAAAAAGAAAACTGAGTCCTCTCTATTAAATAGTTTAGATTTTTTTCTACCAGTATGTAGCTTTGAACTATCTCATCATTTTTGTTAGGTAAATGACTACAGTAACCTGTGATTTTATTTTGATCAAGAGTTTAACTTTTGGGCTGGAGATATGGCTTAGCGGTTAAGCGCTTGCCTGTGAAGCTTAAGGACCCCGGTTCGAAGCCCGATTCTCCAGGACCCACGTTAGCCAGATGCACAAGGGGGCACATGCATCTGGAGTTCGTCTGCAGTGGCTGGAAGCCCCGGCATGCCCATTCTCTCTCTGTCTCTCTGTCTCTCTCTCTCTGCCTCTTTCTCTCTGTCACTCTCAAATAAATAAAAAAAAAAAAAAGAGTTTAACTTTTATTCCTGGCTGTTTTTACATGTATACTGATGTATGGTATGCATGCATGCTTGTGTGCTTGGGTATTCAAATGTGTGTGTGTGTGTGTGTGTGTACCAGAACTTGACATCAAACATCTTCCTTAATCACTCTCCAGTAAAGCAGGGTCTCTCACTTGAATCCAGCACTTACCAATTCTGCTCATCTGGCCAGCCATCTTGCAAAGCCCTTGTCTCTGCCTCCTGAGCTCTCTGGGATTACAGCCAGTCACCACTCCAACTGGCATTTATGTGGGTTCTAGGGATCTGAACTCTGGTCCTCACTCTTGCAGAGAAAGCACTTTATCCACTGAGCCATCTGCCCAACTCTGTTTTTGAGACAGAGTCTTCTGAGCTAGGCTTATCTTGAACTTGTGGCAAACCTCCTGCCTCAGCCTCCTGATTGCTAGGATTATAGATGTTTACCATCACAGTAGTTTGTAATACTATATCTTGTTAGTATTTATATGAAAATGTTAATGTGTTTCTGGTAGGCCTGCTGAAGCAAGTATACTTTCTTATCAGTTGCACTAACATTAACAATATTGCAACAGACTCTCATCAGATCCTTTATTTTGAGACAGCTCTTGTTATGTAGCCCAGGCTGGCCTTGAAGTTTTCATCTTCCTGCTTCAGCCTCCTGTGTCCTAGGACTGATTACAGGTGTGCAACTCTAAGCCTGGCCTCATGCAGTCTTTAACTGTGGCAAACAGTCTTGTGTAGTCATAGATTGTTACATGTTCACTGTCCTGAAGTGTTTTATCTCCAAGGAAACTGAAGAAAAGGACTCTGACAAGTACAGGGTTTAGTTGTTGTTTGTTCTTGTTTTTGTTTTTTAACTCTTTGAGATCTTCTCCTTGGACTGAGTAAGGATTCTAGAACTTTAATAGACTGGTTAGTCAATAAAATTACTAATCCAATATCCAGCAAAATAGGAATTGATTGAATACCAAGGAAATGTTTTAACAGATTTTCATGCTGCACAATCAGTGCTGAGATTAGATATGCAGTTCAAAGAAACTCCTTAAGGTTGATTCATATCATGTGCCTTTGATGGCCTGTTTAATGGACAGTGCTATATATCCGAGTTTGTTGTTTTTTTGAAACATAGTCCCATGTAGCACAGGCTGGCCCTGAATTCTCTATGTAGCCAAGGCTGGCCTTAAATTTTTTATCCTTCTGCTTTTACTTCCCAAGTGCTAAGATTACAGATATGGGACACTATACTCAATGTGTTGGGTTTTGTTGGTTTTGTTGCCCTCATAGTTTTTATGTTAAAATAAAATTGTTGGGGGATGAGGAGAGGGCTCAGTGAATAAAGCACTTGTCATGCAAGCTGGAGTGCCTGAGTTCAATCCCCAGACCCTATATAAAAGGGATTTCTGTATTTACATTACACAGATACTGACAGTGACATAGGAGGTGTGGGCAGGAGAATATCCTAGAAAGCTCATGGAGAGAGCAACAAAAGATAACAGAGAGAATCCAGAGAGAAACCTGCCTCAAAGGAGGTAGAAAGGGGCAAGCTGACTCAAAAGTTGTCCTCTAACCTCTACACATGGGCACCCCACCAATACATGCCCACATTCACACACACACATGAATGAACATGCACCATGCACACTGCACACACACACAAAGACCAATAAATAAACTTATTAGCCATTGTGATACACAATTATAAAACATGATTTCTGGGTCGGAGAAATGGCTGAACAGTTAAGGCACTTGCCTGCAAAGCCTAACAACCCAAGTTTGATTCCCCAGTACCCACATAAAGCCAGATGCATAAAGTGGCACATGTATCTGGAGTTTGTTTGCAGTGCCTAGAGGCCCTAGTGTAGTGTACTCATTCTTTCTCCCTCTCTCTCTCTCTCCCTCTCTCTCTCTCTCTCTCTTTCTCTCTCTCGATTTCTCTCTCTTTCTCTGCTTGCAAATAAATAAAAAATATTTTTTAAAAACATGATTTCTGGCCATATTTTGAGAGGAACAATCAAAAGAAACACATGGACACTTATAGATACACAGATAGTCAAAGAACACAGTGCAGTAAGATGAGTGTGAACTTGACTTTGGCCAAAGGATCGAGTGATTTAATCAAACCCTAATCTAGGTGTTGCTGTGGAAGTGTTCTGTAGATGTGGTTCAAATATCACACTTGACATTAATTAATGGGCATTCCCATGTACACTATAACTGGAGTTCCTCATAGGATTTTTGAGACAGAATCTGCTATGTAGCTCAGTCTAGCCTCTGATTTGCCATCCTTAGCTTTCTGAGAGCTGAGGTTACAGGTATGCACCACCACACCTAACCCAATGTCCTTGTCTTTCTCTTTCTCTTCTTCTCTTTCTTTCTTCCTTTTTTTTTTTTTTTTTTTTTTTTTTTTTCCTGAGGTAGGGTCTCACTCTAACCTTGGCTGACCTGGAATTCACTATGTAGTTTCACGCTGGCCTCTAACTCATGTGAGCCTCCTACTTCTGCCTCCCAAGTGCTGGGATTAAACAAAGGCATGTACCACCACACCTGGCTAGTTTTTTTTTTTTTTTAATGTTTAGCATTATTTTTATTTGGTTATGATTATTTTTAGAACTAAGGACACTCCATGACAGTGATTCTGTGCATCTTAATTACCATTGAGACCTTATAATCTACACACATTCAAACACTTTCCTTGGGGATCCTACAGTACACCTGGAACCCACTATCTCAATGGCAGGACATTTGAGAGCTGCAGATTGACTATATCATGAGATACTTGAAAATAAGGGGTAGTATGTCTGTTTTGTATCCAGTGTCTCTCACAGCTGCTAAGAGTTTTCTCAGTAGTTTTCCAAATCAAGGATCATAGAAGCTGGTTTTGAACTATTTTTCCCTCTATCAGCCTGTTCTTTCTGGCTTCGATGTAGTGGTTTCTGTGAGTTACTTAATGCCTCGTGTTCTAGCGTCAGAATGGAGAAAGACTAGACTGCTGGCTCAAAGATCCAGATGTGTTATTCAATTTCCTTTTTTTTAAAAAAAAATGTATTTATTTATTCACAAGCAGAGAGAGAGAGAGATAGAAGAAAAATAGAGAAAATGGGTGCACCAGGGCCTCCAACCATTGCAAACAAACTTGGGATGCACCACTTTGTGCATCTGGTTTTTACATGGGCACTGAGGAATGGGTAGTTAGGCTTTGTACGCAAGTGCCTTAACTCCAGCCCTCAATTCCTTTTTATAGAAGGTATGTTTGGAGTCATCTCACTGGCTGAATTGGAATTGGTCAATTTGTTCAGAATATGTGGAAGTAATTGTGTAACTTATAAAGTGTCAACTCAGCACTGGGTGACTTCTCTGCAGGAAGTTACCTCAACTGCCCTCTGTGAGCCATCATGTTGGCCTGAGGACCAGGCCAATTAGCCCACAGATGACTTTAGAAATGCCCAGTTTATATGTAAATCACTGAGTGAGGTGTAATCTAACCTCACAGGAAGTGGCATATGACATTCCTCTTCAAACCTATAAATCCTACCCTTCCTTCAAGGCCCAGACCCTGTGGTAGCTTCTTCTGAAAGCCTTCCCAGGGTAGACTTGTGTAGACAAGACAAGCCCCTAGGGCTGGCTCTATGCCTGAATTTCCAAGTCCTTTGATTGCAACTCCTTTCTCCCTATACCCCACGTCACATCTGACTTCTTTTTGTCCAGCTGCTTGACTGGACTTTGCTGCATTATGGCTGCCTTCTTGGTCTTACTGAAGCCTTAGATCCTACTGTAGCCTCTCTATCTGGGCCACCTCCCCATGCACTGGCATTCCCCAATGGGTAGCTCTTGAATTCCCCACCACTAGTTATATCTTCTATAAATGCCAATTGTGACTATCAGACTCAAGGTATAATGAGAGGGTGAGATGACAAAATGCAAAGACTAAGAATAGATTCTTGGGAGCCACATAAAAATGGCCAGAGGAAACTCAAGCCAGGTGCTGACTGACATGAACCCTGATGTCTTTTTCACTCAGCACTTAAATGCACTACTTACTGGAGATATGTGATACATGAATGGCCACGAGTGATCTACACACGTTTCTGTTCAGAATATATCTTCAAAGTTGAAAAGAAAGGTTCCTGAAGGAAGAGGTTGACATGACAAGGGGGACCATCTGATGAAACAAATAGGGCAAAAGCTACAATTAAGCATGAATATGAGGGCTGGAGAGATGACTTAGCTATTAAGGTGCTTGCCTGCAAAGCCAAAAGACCCAGGTTTGATTCCCCAGGACCCATGTAAGCCAGATGCACAAGGGGCACAGGCATCTGAAGTTTGTTTGTAGTAGCTGGAAACCCTGGCACACCCCTTCTTTCTCTCCCTCAAATAAATTAATTAAATTAAATTTTTTTAAAAGAATGAATATGAGAGGGGGTACAGTTAGGGTAACTAGACCCCTGAAGGTAAAAAAGGCAGGAAAATTTGCACTTGCTAGAAATCAAGAGTTCTTCTCTCTTGCCTAGTTCCCTAGACCTGTTTTTCCACAAACAACCTGGACCCCCACCCCCGGAGGGATATCTTTCATAGAATTTAAACATTGTAGTTGATCAAGTTCAGCCCTGGAACTTGGTCTCAGAGCTACATCTTCCAGAGACAGCCCCTAGCCCTAACCAACCAGCTGTCCCTCTGGTTCATCTGAGCTGGAAGACAGCCCACCACTATGAGCTTATAAATACCTTTGCAAGGGGAGGATAGGCTCTCTGACCACTTGGAAACTTCCAGCTGTAGGTGAGATTTTCCCTCAGCTAGGCCCTGGCCCAGGCCCAGCCACATTGAGCAGAGTGGAGGGCCCCCTAACCCTTATTCTCCCCTTGGGTACTTTATCACCTCCAGCTCCCCACATGACAGGATCCCCACATGACAGGAGCTCCTTGAACTTTTTTTTCTCTCTTTTCTTTTTGCCGCTTTCCCATGCCCTCCACGTGAGATCTCTAGCCACATGGGTGCCTTTCCTCAATAAATACAATAATTCAATAATTTTCCTTCTCAGTATTGTTTTTATTCAATTCTTTGAAATTAAAAACAAACCTAGGGTTTGGGGTTCAAGGGCTTTCCTGGACTCTGAACACCCCATTACAGATGGTGACCATGAAGGGACAATCTTTAGAAGAAAAATTATGATTACTATATTCTAGGAAAAAGTGGGAGGCATGTTTTCCAGCTAGGAGCACGACTCGGGTGATTCTACCACTTCTCTCCACTATCTCTGGCTGAGCTTCTGTGTCTCCTGCTGGCCCTGCTTCACCCTGCTGGAAAAGCCCCATTGAAATGTACACTATCACCTGGAGTGGCCCCAAGTGGGGCTCATCTTGGAGATGGGCCCCCCAGCCAGGTTTAACAAGGTTGTACTCCTAAAGAGCTTGGGAGGTGTTCTGCTGAGCAGAGGGGGAGGGGCCTCATGGCCGCATAGAGGCTCAGGAACCAAAGAAAACTAGCTTCTAAGACAATGGCTTCTAAGTTTTTTGTGTTTTTTTTTTTTTCCTTTTTCCATTACAAGCCACTATGCCATAAGACACATGGTTGTTGTCCTTGGGGGGAGAGGAGGATGGAGCGCTAACTCCTGCTCTGGGCTCCACCCCTCTTTTTTTTTTTTTTTTTTGGTTTTTCGAGGTAGGGTCTCACTCTGGTCCAGGCTGACCTGGAATTAACTCTGTCATCTCAGGGTGGCCTTGAACTCATGGCGATCCTCCCACCTCTGCCTCCCAAGTGCTGGGATTAAAGGCGTGCGCCACCATGCCGGGCCACCACCCCTCTTGCAGCACAGGCTTCTACCCAAATCAGTTGGAGACTTGAGGCGGCAACTCTGGAAGGGAGCATGCCGCCAGCCAGAGACTGTGGGTCTCTGACAGCCTAAATGAGGGGGGGCTAAAACTGCCCCAGCTCAGCCCTGAGCCTAGGCACTTGGCTAGAGAGGTTTCTTCAACAGGCCTCAATCCTGGCCATATGCCTCCTTCCTGCATTGGAGCTGAGGCCTGTGGCCTTGCGAACTGGGTAAGGAAGGTAACCACATTGTCTCTCAGGAAATACAGAGACACAGTGGAAAAGCCATGCCTGGTGGTGTGTTTAACTGCCATGATTTTCTGCCAAGGTTCCCTATGACAGATATATCTTTACATAACTGTAAATCACTTATTCATACAAGTATTATAAAAAGTAAAATGAGCTAGGCCTAGTGACACAGGTCTATTATCCTAGCTACTTGAGAAGCTGAGACAGGAGGGTCTCCAATTCAAGGTTCCAATATTATAGCCTGACTGCACACTTAAAAAATATGTGACTTTTAAATTGCTTGGTAAAAATAAGTACATAATTTTAATTTGAACTTACCTAACTGTACTCTTTTGTTTAGGTTTTAAACAAATAAGATGTTGTTTATAGACACCTTTTGGTCTCTCTTTATTATGTGTGATAAATTACAGTATTGGTCTCCTAATTGAAACAGTCCAACAGATTGTTAACATTTGATTTATTTCAAGTTTTTTTTTTTTTTTTTGGTTTTTGTTTTTAAAAGGTCAGATTTAACTAAACCCTACAGTGAGCTGAAATTTTATATAAATAAATTCATAATTTGTTACATGATATAATAAATTACTGAATTTATGTTCTAGGTGAATTTCAATTTACACAGAGGATTATTGAAAGCAACAAAATCCTCCCTGAGGTGATGACTCATAAATTGCCAAGTATTTTAAGAGATTATAATGATCCTGTTACTTAAAAGGAAGAGGCAACTGGACTGAGTTCCAGGCCAGCCTGCCTCAAGACAAAAAAAGAAAAATTGCCTTAGTTACTCTTAAGAAAATAATTTCCAAGTCTATTAGAGGTATTTGTTAGGTCGGGAGAGGCTTCTAAAATGGAGTCACCAAGGACAGCAGGATGGGGACAGAAACTTATCCACATTCCTCAAGAAACCACCCAGCCATTATCCCTTTCTTGCCTAACAATGCTCCAGGTCATGGTCTCCTGCCCCCTTATCTTGTAAATCCCTGCTCACTGTTCTGGTCTCACATCCTAGCTATTTGAAATGGTTAATATAAAGAACAAAGGAGTTTTTTCTCTTCCTCACCTGCCCCCAACTTAAGAAGCCCTATAAAGTACACTATCTGGAATCTCAGGTTGGCTGTGCTCTGCTCTTTTTTGTTGTTGTTATTATTTTTATTTATTTATTTATTTGAGAGCAACAGACAGAGAGAAAGAGGCAGATAGAGGGAGAGAGAATGGGCGCGCCAGGGCCTCCAGCCACTGCAAACGAACTCCAGACACGTGCACCCCCTTGTGCATCTGGCTAATATGGGTCCTGGGGAGTCGAGCCTCGAACCGGGGTTCTTAGGCTTCACAGGCAAGCGCTTAACCACTAAGCCAGCCCCTGTGCTCTGCTCTTGAGAGTCAGTCTTGGTAGCACATGTTTTTCCTGAATAAAAGCTTTCATACTTTGCCTCAGAGTGGTTTGTGTGGTCTTGCTTACTCCTGAACCTTACAGTATTGGTAAAAATTATCCCCAAAACAGTTGTTATGTTTTGTCATTCAGAGGCTAATAACTTTTTAAAATGTATTTCACGGAGTTTATTAATAGGAGATATCTCAAATCAATGGGTTATATAAAATTTATAGGTCTATATACTGGTATTATAAGACAAGTCTAATTGTCAGGTAAAGATATTTTGTGACATAAATACTAAGGAGATTGTAAGTTTTTCTGCTAAGGCTGTTTTTCTACAAATTTCCAATAATAAGATGGTTAATTAACTGCTTAAAATGTGGTTGCTTTTGTGGGTTTTTTTTTTTTAACTTTTTTGTTCATTTTTATTTATTTATTTGAGAGTGACAGGCAGATAGAGAGAGAATGGGCATACTAGGGCCTCCAGCCACTGCAAATGAACTCCAGACACATGCACCCCCTTGTGCATCTGGCTAATGTGGGTCCTGGGGAGTCGAGCCTCGAACCGGGGTCCTTAGGCTTCACAGGCAAGCGCTTAACCACTAAGCCATCTCTCCAGCCCTGTTTTTTGTTTTGTTTTGTTTTGTTTTTTTTGAGTGGAATTAGATCAGAATGTTAAAATATGTGGATAAAGATATGCATATGTAGAAAGAATATTGGAGATCTAAAAAGACCAAATTTTAATTTACTTTTATAAGAACAAAAGCTAATTTTCAGGCTAAACATAGATAGACATCATGCCTAAAATTAATGATTTTTCAACTCTTTACAGACTCTTAAGGATGTTCTAAAAGTTTTATATAGGGACATCATATCAGGCATCTTTAGGTTCACTGAGATGAACTTACAAACCAGGCACAGTTATGAAGAAAGGATATTTATTGAAACTTACAGATCCAGGGGAAGTCCATAATGGAAGAAGACATTGGCCCTACTTTCACAGGTCCAAACAGAGAAAAGCCACAAGCCAAAAGCCACACAGCACACTTCAGGAACTCCAAGTGGAACTAGGCACTTTGCATATCTTTAGGTTGGAATTTCAAACCCACTGTCGCACCTTAAGATGCACCCAGTGACACCTCCTCCAGCCAAGTGGAGCTTGTGGAAAAAGAGGTTCATTTTGGCTTATAGGCTGGAGGGAATGCTTCATAATGGTAGGGAAAATGATGACATGAGCAGAAGGAGGAGTCCACCCCCTGGCCAACATAAGGTGGACAATAGCAACAGGAGAGTGTGCTACACACTGGCAAGGGGAAACTGGCTATAATACCCACAAGCCTGCCCCCAACAGTACACTGTCTCAAGGAGGTGTTAATTCCCAAATCTCTATCAACTGTGAACCTAGCATTCTAAACACCTAAGTTTATGAGGGACACCTGAATCAAACCACCATACCATGTGTCCCCAAGACCTTGTCCAGAGACAAAATGGACAAGTGTCTCTGACAAGAAAAAGGGAATGACAAACAACATATAACTTTGGTTCTCTTTATAGTTCCTCTTTTTTGAACACCTAAAGTCATCTCTGTCATATCAAATTTCTCACTAAACAAAAAGGTCAAATGGGGAAAATGATTCAAGGTATTTGATCAGATTACAAACTCCTTATGTAAGATAAGCATCAGAATTACCTAAAATATATATCAGGATAAAAACAGATATGATAAAAAGGTATCAAGTAAGTGATCTCTCAAATATCAACAAAGGGTAGGATCCCTATATTTAAGGTAATAAAACCAGAGACTACCTTCAAAACAATAACAACAACCCTTTAGTCCCAAACATTCACAGATGGGGGGGGGCATATCCCAGGCTACCATAGATGGGAGAAGGGAAAGGGGTCCCAAAACCTCCCCCCACCCAAGTAGGGCATCTAAGCTACCAAGATGGAAGTAAGAACAGAAATATTCACACTAGGGCTTAGAATGGTACTCCTTATATGCCATGATGTAAGTCACATACAAGGAACTGGGAGAAAAGTTCAGAGAAAGCCAATTTTGGAAACTGGCCTTGTGGGATGAGCATGGTTTTATAAGCCATACAGATTCAGGCCATGTCAGACATTACTGTGCCATTCAATAAGCAGTTCTAGAAAAAAAAAAAAATCTCAGTCAGCTCATGCTCAGATGGTCCCTGAGACAATCCAACTCCATCTACCTGGGTTCCCCTGAATCATCCACAAAAAGAAAAACCCTAAAGATAACCAGTTTGCTGTGTGCTCACTTCTCATTAACTCCTTTCTTTTATTCTTTATCCCCAACATTTTCTTCTAAGACTATCATCCTACAGTCCATCAATTCACTCCTAGGGTCATTTAAAATAGCTCCCCTCAGGCTGGAGAGATGGCTTAGCAGTTAAGTGTTTGCCTGTGAAGCCTAAGGATCCTGGTTCGAGGCTCAACTCCCCAGGACCCACGTTAGCCAGATGCACAAGGGGGTGCATGTGTCTGGATTTGTTTGCAGTGGCTGGAAGCCCTGGTGCACCCATTCTCTCTCCCTCCCCCCTTCCTCTCTCTCTGTCTGTCTGCTGTCGCTCTCAAATAAATAAATAAATAATAAACAAAAAAATGTAAAATAGCTCCCCTCTCTGGGAGAGACTCTCTAACTGCCATATTTCTACATCCCCTTTCAGCTAGAAGTAATTCAGGATCTGACATCATCACCCCTTGTCCTCTAACAGCAGTTAGAGTGTCTTTTCATGAAAGGGGAGAACGGGTGTGTGGGGGGGGTTACAGTTAGGGTAACTGTATCCCTGAAGGTAAAAAGACAGGAAAATTTGTACTTGCTAGAAATCAAAGATGATCTGAGTTCTTCTCTCTTGCCTGGTTCCCTAGACATGTTTTTCCACAAACAACCTGCACCCCTCCTGGGAGGAAGGTCTTTCATAGAATTTAAACATTGTAGATGGTCAAGTTCAGACCCCAGAATTTGGTGTCAGAGCTAGCCTCTTCCTGAGACAGCCCCTAGCCCTAACCAACCAGCTGTCCCTCTGGTTCATCTAAGCTGAAAGACAATCCACCACTATAAAGTTATAAATATATGTGCAAGGGGAGGGCAGGCTCTCTGATCACTTGGAATCTTCCAGCTGTGGGTGAGTTTTTCCCTCAGCTGGACCCAGCCCAGGCTCACCCACACTGAACAGAGGGGAGGGCCCCCTAGCCCTTACTTTCCATATAGTTCTTTATCCCCTCCAACTCCCCACATGACAGGAGTCCTTGAACTTTCTTTTCTCTCTTTTCTTTCCATGGTTTTCCCAGGCCCTCCACATGGGATCTCTAGCCATCTGGGTGCCTTTCCTTGGCTCTGTACTTCCCTCAATAAGTATAATAATTGAATAATTATCCTTCTCAGTCTTGTTTTTATTCAACTATGATTAAAATTAAAAACAAACCTAGAGTTTGGTGATCAAAGACTTTCCTAGACCTTGTACATCCCATTGCAAATAGAGGGCTGGAGAGATGGCTTAGCAGTTAAGGCACTTGCCTGTGAAGCCTAAGGACCCATGTTTGGCTCTCTAGATCCCATGTAAGTCTGACATACAAGGTGACACAAGCTCACAAGGTTGCACATGCGCACAAGGTGGCATGGAATTTGATTGTAGTGGCTGGAGTCCCTAGTGCACCAATTCTCTCTCTCTCTCTCTCTCTCTTTCTCTCATAAAAAAAGAATGAATACGGCAGGAGAGAGTGTTTCATGGTTAAGGTATTTGCCTGGGAAGCCTAAGGACCCATGTTCAATGCTCAAGATCCCATGAAAGCCAGACACATAAGGTGACACAAACACAAGGTGGCACATGCGAACTAGGTGGCACATACATCTGGAATTTGATTGCAGTGGCTAGAGGCCCTGGTGTGCCAATTCTCTCTCTCTCTCCCTCCCTCCCTATCATAAAAAAATAATTTAAAAAAGGAATGGTGCATGGTGGCACACACCTTTAATCCCAGCACTTGGGAGGCAGGGGTAGGAGGATTGCCATAAATTTGAGGTCAACCTGAGAGTATAGAGTGAGTTCAAGGTCAGCCTGGGCTAGAGTGAAACCATGCCTTGCAAACAACAACAACAACAAAAATGAATAGAGGGACTAAAGAGATGGTACAGCCATTAAAGGTCTTGCTTGCAAAGCCTTCCAACATAGATTCAGTTCCCCAGAACGCGTGTAAAAGCTGGATGCGAAGTGAAGTATGTGCCACACCAATGACACTGGAGGCAGAGCTAGGAGATCTGAAGTCTTTGAACTAGCTATCTGATGTTCATTTGAAGCAGTAAGACTGACTCAAAGGAGGTGGAACCCAGACACCTCAAAGTTGTCCTCTGACTTCTACACATGTGCCATCACACACGCACACACACAAATAGATTTCTTTCAAAAGTTTTTTAAAGCATGACTAGAGCAAGAAGACAAAGGATGTGAAAGAGAATTACAAGCAATGCAGGGAAGAGGTTTGTTGTTCTGTAGATTAGTACTTGTTGATGGGCAGTATTATGCAATGTGCCCCGACCTAAACATTAACAATAAACGACGATGTAATTGAGCAGGTGCAGATTGTACAGCCACAGCAGCCTATACTTGGATTCAAACAGACTGACTTAATTGCTGTAAGAAATGTTCAATGTATGATGAACATCAAACAATATCACAGACATGTGAAAATAATACAGGCAAGATGCCTAATGAGGCCAGACTAGACAGCATCCAACATGATGGTGAAATGCTAACTCTCTACCAGTTGTCTCCCATCCGTGCATGAGGGGAGTGCTGCTGTCTCCCACAGGCTTCCCATGGGCCAGAGCCTAGGGCTGCAGTGACGAGGAAGGAAGACCCAGACCTGACTTCGTGGTAATCACAGTCTAGAATTATCTTCAACTGGAGGCTGCAAGGTCCATATCTGTGGAGACATTTAGACAGGAGGAGACTCTTGGTTATACATTGGCAAAGGTCACTGACATTTAGCAGGAAGGGACCAAGGATGCCTAACATTCTAGTGAACAGAATCTAACAAAAGGCCAACATCACCCCCACTGGGAAGGACTGGAATTCAAGGTATGACAGTATGTTGGGTGGCAGATTTTTGTTTTCATTATAACAAGCCCAAGTTCTTCTAAAGTATACATTTTCCAAGTTCTCTAAGTATATTTCTTTTTTTAACATTTATTTATTTATTTAGGTATTTATTAGAGAGAATAAGAGAGGTGTGCCAGGGTCTCTAGCCACTGTAAACGAACTCTAGTTGTGTGTGCCACCATGTGCATCTGGCTTATGTGGGTTCTGGGGAATAGAACAGGCAAGGGCCTTAATGGCTAAGCCATCTCTCCAGCTACCTGTTTCTTTTTTTTTTTTTAATCTTTCTTAGTATATTTCTATTTAAAGACCATTTAATACAAAGGGATACACTTAAAAAAAAAAAAAACACCAAATTAGAACTTAAGAGGAGACACTACCAAGTTGAATCTCAACCCTGTCACTTATGAGAGATGGAGGCAGGAGGATCAGGAAGTTAAAGATCACTCTTGGCTACATAGCGAGTTGAAGACCAGTCAAGGCTACATATGACCACGTCAGAAAGGAAGGAAGGAAGGAAGGAAGGAAGGAAGGAAGGAAGGAAGGAAGGAAGGAAGCCAAAACAATAAAATCAATATATATATCAATTCTATCATTTTTGTTGTTATTGTTTTGAGACAAAGTCTCACTCTAAACCAAGCTGACCTGGAATTCACTATGTAGTCTCAGGGAGGCCTTGAGCTCACAGCAATCCTCCTACTTCTGCCCACTGAGTACTGGAATTAAAGGCATGTGCCACCATGCTCAACCTTCACTTAAAATTTTTTGACCTTAAGGGGCTGGAGACATGACTTAGCAGTTAAGGCATTTGCCTGCAAAGCCAAAGGACCTCCGTTCAGTTCTCCAGGACCCAAGTAAGCCAGATGCACAAGGTGGTACAGGCGTCTGAAGTCCTTTGCAGTGGCTAGAAGCCCTGCTGTGCCCATTCTCTCTCTCTCTCTCTCTCTCTCTCTCTCTCTCTCTCCCTCTCCCTCTCTGCCTCGTTCCCTCTCACACTCTCACACTCTCTCAAACAGATAAATAAATAAATAAATAAATAAATAAATAAATAAATAAATAAATTTTTGGCCTTTAAAAAGTTAACATCTTCAAGCTTCCTAACATGAAGCAAATAATACTTAGTTCACTGAGGCATTGTTTGTATTGTTGGAGGGACTTAAAGGTAAGCATGTGTATGATTTATCTTGCATAGTGGTTGACAATCTGGATGTTAAGAAGTGGGCTTTTTATAGACAACGTGATTCAAGCAGTTAGGGGATAGAAAAAAGATGGTTTAAGGGGTAGAGAGGCAAATAAAGACAGGGTGACTTCTGCAGGCAGAGAGGAACAAAATGAGGAGGGAAATGAGAAATGACCCAGGTAGGAAGACACACACCTGGAAGGTGCTGTTCCTTTTCTTTTGCAATGTGAGAAGTGATTCATTTCCTACGTAGATTTCCCCAAGCACCTGCAGGTCTCTTTGTATTGCACCCTGCTCTGCCCTATGTCTTCTTTGTGAACGAAGTGCCACCCCCAGAGCTGGCATCCACGCCCATTCTCTCGATCTCATGTTCTCATCCCACCTCCAATGACTATCTTCTGGAAGGAGGGGGCAGTGTCAATCAACATCTAACCGCTACCTTTGCCTAGCCTCCTTGGCAGGTCATCTTAGGAATGTGTTATATTGCAAAAGTCAGGAGCAGAGATAGCAACAGAGCAGAGGGGAGAGGCAAACATGTCAAGAATTTGCTTCTGAGCTGGAGAGATGACTTAGTGGTTAAGGCACTTGCCTGCAAAGCCAAAGGACCCAGGTTCAATTCCCAGGACCCATGTAAGCCAGATGCACAAGGTGGTGCATGCATCTGGAGTTCGTTTGCAATGGCTGGATGCCGTGCCCATTCTCTCTCTGCCTCTTTCTTTCTCTCTAATAAATAAATATATTTTTTGAAAGTCCCTACATCCACCAGATGTGGTGACCCATGCCTTTAAAAAAAATTGTTTCTACTCTGTTGTTTTCTCTGCTCGCTTGGCATCCATGTTAACTGTCTAGACAAAGCCTCACAATTACTTCAGGCTCTCTATGTTGGATAGAAGTCTATTTTTAAAAATGTTATTTATTTATTGTGTGTGTGTGTGTGTGTGTGTGTGTGCATGTACATGCCACAGCATGCATGTGGACCTCAGAGGACAACCTCCAGGGTCTGTGCTCCACCTTCTGAGATAGGGTCTCCTGGAGCTGCAACCATGAGCTTTGGATTGCATCTGGCTTCACGTGGATGTTGGAGAATTGAACCTGGGCCATCAGGCTTTGCAAGTAAGTGCCTTTAACTGCTAAGTCTTTTCTCCAGCCTCATAAGTCTATCTCTTGGCCAAAGTTCACACCCCCATTTACCATTAGCAGAGCTTTCATTTTCTGGAAGCAATTTTTGCACCAGTTATGCATAATATGAAGCAGTGCTCTGGGTGTGCGCTCAGGGAGGAGAACCCTGAGAACTTTATGGCACTTATTTCTGAACAGGCCATTGTATGCTTTATAAGTAGTTATTGGCTTTCCTGCCTTTTTTGTGCTAGTTATGGGAAGTCTCAGCTTTATAAGTCAAATATTGCTTCTACCCACACCTCAGTGAAAGGCAACAGCCTAGCTGCTATTCCCATCTCCTCACTTCTATCTCCATAAAAAAGCATTCAGAAACTTGGCTGCCTTCTTCCTTCCCATTCTTCCTTCTTTCCCTCTTTTCCCCCTTTTCTTTCTTTCTTTTTCTGTTTCTTTATTTCTAGTGGCCTCACTGCATAGTTCACACTAGCCTCAAACTTGTGGCAATCTTTTTGCCCTAGTATCCAAAATGTTGGGACCATAGAAGTGAGTCACCACACCTAGTTTAGGTCATTGTTTTTCTTTCTTTCTCTCTTTTTTTTTTTTTTTTTTTTTTTTTTTTTTTTTTTTGAGGTAGTGTCTCACTCTAGCCCAGGCTGACCTGGAACTCACTCTGTAGCTCCAAGCTGGCCTTGAACTCATGGCTATCCTCCTACCTCAGTCTTCCAAGTGTGGACTGAGATTAAAGGCATATGCCACCATGCTTAACCAGGTCTTTGGATTTAGTTGTCACTAGAATGGTTCTCATGGATGGGCTTTGGCGTCTGTCCTGAAATAACTATTGAGGTTTCCTATGGGTGCTTTGGTCTCAGGCTAGGTGAGGTGATTATCTCTAATGTCCTTTGTTTCGCATAGAAGGGAGAAGCTAAAGGCAGCTTGTTGTATAACTGTTTCCTTCTGATTCAAACACTACTTCCTGGAAGGAGGAGGAGCACCTAACATTTAGGGAGCTCACCCAAGCTCTTATATACAACCTTCACCCAAGCACCTGTATACCATCTTCACCTAAGCTCATATATACAATCTTCATCCAAGCTCCTGTACACAAACTTCACCCAAGCTCCTGTACACAGCTTCCACCCAATCTCCTATAAACAACCTCCACCCAAGCTCCTGCACACAACCTTCACTCAAGCTCCTGTGCACAACCTTCACCCAAGCTCCTGTACACAGCCTCCACCCAATCTCCTGTAAACAACCTATACCCATGCTCCTGTATACAACCTTCACCCAAGCTCCTGTACACAAACTTCACCCAAGCTCCTGTATACAACCTTCACCCAAGCTCTTGTACATACTTAACATAATGGTAAAGTCTCTAAAGCATTATCTTTCATGAAGAATCTCATAGTTTCCGGTATGGTATGGATTCAGCCATCAAGGAAGCAGTAACCACTTTCTACAGGACAAAGCTGTAATAGAGCAGCAATGCTAGTCTAGAGATCATAACAGAAACATGGCCACCTGTGCTCCATATTTGTCATCCCTGACCTGACCAACGGGATTATGGAATTATCATTCATTATCATTATCATTCAGGACATTTTGCTTGTCCTTGAAACCTAGAACTACCTTAAGAAGACATGTTTGTTTGGTTTTGTTTGAGGAAGGGTCTTTCTCTAGTCCAGGCTGAACTGAAATTCACTATGTAATCTCAGGCTGGCCTGGAACTCACAGCAATCCTCTTCCCTCAGCCTCCCAAGTGCTGGGATTAAAGGAGTTCACCACCATGCCCAGCAGAAGACATGTGTTTTTACCTGGATAATTATATCACATTTCCTTATGCCACTTAACTTCTTTCATTCAATTAACTATTTACTTAAAACTATGTTGGCAAACACTATTCTAGAACAAAATGGTAATAAAGATAAGGCAAGATCTTGTTCTCATGGAGGATATTTCCAAACACAGAGGCAAATAATATACAAATGCATGTATAATAAAAATGCACTTTGAAAAATGCAATATCTAAGCTGGGCTTCATGTCACATGTCTAAATCCCCAGCACTAAGGAGCATCAAAAGTTCATTGCTGCCGGGCGTGGTGGCGCACGCCTTTAATCCCAGCACTCGGGAGGCAGAGGTAGAAGGATTGCCGTGAGTTCGAGGCCACCCTGAGACTCCATAGTGAATTCCAGGTCAGCCTGGGCTAGAGTGAGACCCTACCTTGAAAAACCAAAAAAAAAAAAAAAAAAAAAAAGTTCATTGCTGAGGCTGGAGAGATGGCTTAGCGCTTAAGCACTTGCCTGTGAAGCTTAAGGACCCTAGTTCGAGGCTCGATTCCCCAGGACCCACGTAAGCCAGATGCACAAGGTGGTGCATGCATCTGGAGTTCATTTGCAGTGACTGGAGGCCCTGGCATGCCCATTCTCTCTCTCTCTTTCTGTCTGTCACTCTCAAATAAATAAAAATAAACAAAAGAAGTTTAAATTTAAAAAAAGTTTATGGCTAACCAGGCTACATATTGATGTCAAGGCCAGCCTGGACAATATATCAAGACTTTATCTCCAAAAGAAAAAAAAATCTTGGGGCTGCAGAGGTGGCTCAGCAGTTAAAGGCACTTGCTTGCAGTGCCTAATGGCCTGAGTTCAATGCCCTAGAACCCACATAAAACCAGATGCGCAGAGTAGTGCACAGGCCTGGAGTTCGTTTGCAGTAGCAGGAGGCCCTGGTATGTCCTTTCTTTCCCTCTTTCTCTCCCTAAAATAAACAAATAATTTTAACCCTGTTATGGATAGGGAGATATGACTCCTCCCAACATATCCTCTGACCCCAACCACAACTGTCTCCCTTCTTGTGCTCCAGAAGAATTCACAAGGGATCACAGGTAAACAAGAATGTCATCAAGGTTCATTTTAGCAGGTGAGGAAGCAAAAGAGAAAGTAAGCACAGCCTCTAGCATGAAGGCTGTGCGCAGCCACAAAGGGCTGCCTTTAGGATGTAATTTACAAGCTCAGTCTACCATTGTCCCACCTCTTGCCCATCCCTGGGTGGTTCTGGAATAGGTGGAGGCTTTCTCAGAAGCCCCTTTTACCCACAATTCAGTCTGTTACCATTAGATCTGGGAATACATATATAAAGTATGTGTCCATAAAGTTGAGAAGTTTACTAAAGGAAAGGGCAAGAATGCTTTATGCAGCTCCTCAATGAGGGCCTTCATAGGACCTATCCAGAGTCTACTAAAACTGGCTTTGATGGTTTTCCCAGAGCCCTGTCCTTCCTCTTATCTAATCTAGCTATCTCACACTCAGCTGCAAGCCCTCGTACCTTCCCCAACATTCCCAAATGCACCATTTTAACCCTAATGTTCACTTTAATCCTGTTAGCTTTACATTACTATGGAAAATACCCAAGATAATCAACTTCTAAGGAACAAATGTTTATTTTGGCCTGACAGTTTCCAAGGTATCAGTCATGGTCAAGTGTTTCCATTGCTTTTGAGCCTGTGACAAGACAGATATCATAGCAGAGAGCATGGTAAAAGCTGTTCACCCCTTGACAGCTGGGAAGCAGGGACAGAAAGACAGGAAAGGGCTGGCATCCCAGCATCTCCTGCAAGGGCACGTCCCCAATTACCTACCTTCTTACACTAGGTTCCGCTGCCTTCCAATAACGTCATTGGCTGGAGACAAAGTTTTCAAAACCTGGGCCTTGGGAGGACGTTTGTGGTGGTTTGAATCAGATACCCCCCCCCCAACAAGCCCATGTGTTTTGTTTTGTTTTATTTCTTTATGAGAGAGAGAGAGACAGCGAGAGGAGAGAGTTTGTGCGCTAGGGTCTCCAGCCACAGCAATTGATCTCCAGATGCATGTGCTACATTGTGCTCATCTGTGACCTTGTGCATCTGACTTACGTGGGTTCTGGGGAGTCAAACCTGGGTACTTGGGCTTCACAGGCAAGTGCTTTAACTACTAAGCCATCTGTCCAGTCCAGCTCATGTGTTTTGAATGCTTGATCCCCAGCTGCTGATCTTGGGCAGTTGGGAGGTGGAGCCTTGCTGCTGGAGATATGTTGTTGGGGACAGGCTTAGAGGTATTATAGCCAGCTCCCCCTTGTTAGAGTTTGGCTCACTGTTTTGTTTTGTTTTTTTTTAATTTTTTTTTTTTCTTGAGGCAAGCCCAACAGACTGGCCTTTCTTATGAGAGAAAGAAAGAGAGAATTGGTGCACCAGGGTCTTCCAGCCACTGCAATTGAAGTCCAGACATGTGTGCCTCCTTGTGCACATGTGCAACATTGTGCACTTGTGCCACTGTGCATCTGACTTACATGGTACCTGGAGAGTCGAACATGAGTCCTTAGGCTTCACAGGCAAGCACCTTAACTGTTAAGCCGTTCTCCAGTCTATTGGCTCACTCTTTTGCTGCTGTTTTCCACCTGCTGCAGCAGCGATGAGCCCACCTTCTGCTCATGCCATGCTTTTCCCAGCAGTTATGAAGCTTCCCCTAGAGTCTGTAAGCCAAAATAAGAACTTTCCTCCCTTCAGCTGCTTTTGGTCAGGTGCTTTATCCCAGCAATGAGAAGGTAACTGCAACAATGTTCAAGACCCAAATTAGGGGACAGGGATGTAGTTCAGTTGTCGAGTGCCTGCATAGCATGCACAAAGCACTGCATAAACTGGGCGTGGGGTGCAAGCCTGTAGTCCCAGCACCCAGGAGATGGTGATATGAGAGAGAGCTCTGAATAGGGTTTGAACCCACACACCTAGAGCTCTTGTCCACATTAGCAAAGAATTGAAAATGGGAAGTCAGAGAAGGGTAAATTAAAAGATTTATTTTAGGGAGAGTTAAGATAAGAGGGAAAGCAAAGCAGTAAAGTACCCAAGCCTGGCTGGGAGGGGACAAGAGACCAGGAAAATCTCCCTCACACAGGAAAATGTCTCTCTCTCCCTGTGTGTGTGGGCGGGGGGCGGGGGGAGGGAAAGAAAGAGAAGAGAGGCTTACAAATGTGTTCCAGGCCAGTTTATATGACTCAGACATTCAATTATAATGAGTCTCTTCCCCAGGCTCAGGTGTGTCAGGGTGGGCTCTGGAAGAACATTAACTTGGAGAACAGCCCTGCGCAGGGGCTAGGCTCACAAAAAGTGGCAAAGAAACAGAACGTTGTTGTTGCTGCTGAGGAGTTGTTGCCTTCAGCCATCTTGGATGAAACTGAATCAGACACAAGTTCTGGTCCTGCCAAGGAGGATGGTATCCACGTTTCTATGGGCCAGTCCCTAGCTACCTATGAGGAAAAAACTACCTTGCCCCTAACCCATCTTGATGGAGGCAGGAGGATCAGATCAGAGATGTACGAATTGTTCTTCTAGCTCCTTCCTTCCTTTCCTTGTGTTTTGCTTTTGAGAAAGGGTATTACTCTGTGGCCCTGTCTAGCCTGGAACTCACTATCTAGCTCAAGCCAGCCTCAAAATTGCAACATTCCTCCTGCCTGGCTCCTGGAGTTTTGTTTACTTGTTTTGAGACAGGGTCTCATGTAGCCCAAGCTGGCTTTGAACTTGCTATGTACCTGAGGCTATCCTTCAATGCCTCATCCTCCTGCCATCACTTCCCAAGTGCTAGAATTGTAGGCGCAAGCTATCAAACCCTACAGTTTTTCTACTACGTGCACTCATTTATGTGTGTTTTTTTTTTTTATGTTGTTAGGGGTTTTCTTTTTTCTTTTTCTTTCTTTTTGTCTTTTCTTTTCTTTTCTTTTTCTTTCTTTCTTTTTTTTTTTTTTTTTTTTTTTTTTTTGAGACAGGGCATCTGTATGTAGCCCACACTAGCCACAATCTTTGAATCCTCTTGCCTCTGTCTCCTGATAGCTGGGATTACAGGCTTGGGTCACAAAATTTGGGTCTTGTATATTCTTTTTATTTTTTTCTCCTGGTGTTTCTAGGTAGGGTCTCATCCTATCCCAGGCTGACTTGGAATTCACTATGTAGTCTCAGAATGGCCTTGAACTCAGCAGTCCTCCTACCTCTGCCTCTCAAGTGCTGGGGTAAAAAGTATGTGCCACCATGCCCAGCTTCTTGTATATTCTTATTGGTTATGTCTCACATGCTGTATCACTAAGGGATGCTTTCTCTCACATTTCTTCAAATGGTGCAATTATTTTATCCTTTCAAATAATTTTATCTGGTTTGGGCAGCAATAGTAAAGATAAACTTTGGCCAAATATGGTGACCATATGGCAATAATTTTTCTCAGCAGAAAGTTAGGGGCAGCTGGGAGTTGTGGCACTTGTAATCCTAACACTTGGAAGGTGAAGGCAAGAGGATCAGGAATTCAAGGTCATCCTCAGCTACATAACAAGTTCAAGGTAACATGGACTACATGACATAAAAAACAGGATGAAAAAGAAGAAAAGGGCTAGGAGATAGCTCCATTGGTAAAGTGTTCACTGTACAAGCATGAGGACCTGAGATAGAGCCCCAGAATTCTCGAAGCTGGGTGGGTGGCATGCTTGTAAACCTAGCAATAGGGAGACAGAGACAGGAGGACCCTGGGGCTTTCTGGCCAGCCAGTATATCTTACTTGGTGACTGCTCCAGGCCATCTCAGAAAGGTGACAGTACCTGAGGAACAGCATCTAAGATTGTCCTCTGGCCTCAACTCATGTACACAAATGTAGATGTGCACACACACAAGTGCGTACACACACGCAGAAGAAAAGGAAAGAAAGTAACGCCAAGGGACTCCTATAACATCAAATACCCAAATGCTAAAAAAAGAAAAAAAAAAAAAAAAAAGGATGGCCATCTGCTCATCTCCAAAGTTCCTGAAAAACCAAGTGCACATGTAGTGTTTGTCAGCAGAGGACTTTGGATTTGGGCCTGAATGTCCAAGTAGACTAAGAACTCCACTGTGAGCCACGGTGAAGCTTTAGGACCCTCTATCTAAAAGATTCCACTATGTCTAGGTCCAAACTGAATCTTGGTTCACGTGACAGTGTTTCCTCTTTGTTCTAGAGCAGAGGCACCAAGGCCTACCTCAGGCCAAAAATCAAGTCTGAGTCCAGAGGGACACAAACCAAGCCAGCTGCTCCAGAAGAAGTGGGCCAAAGGCCACCAAATGTCAAAAGAAAGAGTGTAAAGAAACACCAACAGGGGAATGGGCAATTGTTCAGTGGTTAATGGTGCTTGCTTGCAAATCCTGCCAGCCCAGGTTCAGTTCCCCAGTACCTACATAAAGCCAGATGCACAAAATGATGCATGCTTTTGAAGTTTGTTTGAAGCAGCCCATTCTCTCTCTGTCCTTGCAAATAAATTAAATAAAAATATCTTTTAAAGTAAATACTAGCAGGGAAAAAGAACTAATGCAGAAATGATTTTATTAGTGTGTGTGTGTGTGTGTGTGTGTGTGTGGTATATGCATGTGTGTGCACATGTGTGTTGAGATGCTCATGCACACACACATGCAAAGGCCAAAGTATTGAGATAAGATCTTTCATGGCATCTGAAATTCACCCTTTTGGCTAGACGGACTGCGAAGCCAGCCTCAGTGATCCTTCTGCCTCTGCCCCTCCTCCTCAGTGCGGGGGTTAGAGGCATACACAGCTACATACAACTTTTTACCTGGGTGCTAGGGATTGAACACAGATCCTATGCTTGCATAGCAAGTGCTTTTACCCCCAGAAAAGTTTTCAATCCTTTACTGATCCTACCTCGGTTGACCAATTGTTTCCTTTACTTTTACCTATGTCAAAGCTTTCCCTTTTTTAATTTAATTTTTTTTAAGAGAGAGAGAGAGAATAAGCACAACAGGGCCTTCAGCTACTGCAAATGAACACCAGACACATGCACCACCTTGTGCATCTGCCATACATAGGTCCTGGGGAATTGAACCTGGGTCCTTTGGCTTTGCAAGCAAGCACCTTAACTGCAAAGCCATTTCTCCAGCCCTCTTTTTTTTTTTTTTTTTTTTTTTTTTTAAAGAATACGGTCTTCCTCTAGTCCAGGCTGATCTGACACTCACTCTGTAGTCCCAGGCTGGCCTTGAACTCACAGTGATCCTCCTTCCTCTGCCTCCCGAGTGCTGGGATTAAAGGCGTGTGCCATCACGTCCAGCATATTTTTGCTCTAATTACACTTGAGGCCCATTCCACAAGGAGGAGATTCCTGCTTGATAAGGAAAACCTAATCAAAAGCCTATGACTGGGAAAGTCATAAGCCCTAGTGGGAAAACTACTAGCGTTGTCTGGCTAAATGAATGTATTGTGCCCACCAAACTGCCCTCTAAATACTGTGGTTATGCGCGCGCGCGCGTGTGTGTGTGTGTGTGTGTGTGCGTGTGTGTGTGTTTTGGTCTTTCAAGGTAGGGTCTCACTCTAGCCAAGGCTGACCTGGAATTTACTATGTAGTCTCAGGGTGGCCTTGAACTCATGGTGATCCTCCTACCTCTGGCTCCCAAGTGCTAGGATTAAAGGCATGTGCCACCATGCCTGGCTATGCCCATATGTTAATGCCACTCTCACTTTTGGTTAGAGAAACTTCTCTTTTCAGATGGTGGTGACTCCTGACATGACTTAAAATTCACCAAAATGCTGAGAAGTGATAATAGAGTGTACAACACTAAATAAGAAGTCTCTGTCCCATCCTCCAAGGCTCAGGAACCATTGGGGAAGAGATGGCAGAAAGAATATAAGAGCAAAAGAAAGGGAAGGAGTGCCTTCAATATAGTTTTCCAGACACAAAGTGGCCATAATATTCATGACCTCACACTAGCAGATGCTACCCGTAATCATGAGACCTGCATAATAGGAGGAGGAAATGATGACATCAAAATGGAATAGAAACTCCTTGGAAAGAAGAAGGGTTCAAAGGAGGGGAGATTTGGGATTGTAATCATGGCATATTATCTATATGTATGGCAGCTGTCAAAAAGTTAAAAAATATTTCTGCTGATCTCATTTAGTTAATTTTAATTCTACCATCAGGTGACAGTCACTTAGAAAGCAAGTCCCCATATTTGAAAGTTTGTATTAAAATAGTTTTAAAGTTTAAAAAAATCAGCCAGGCATGGTACTATTTGCCTATAATTCCAGTACTCAGGAAGTAGAGGAAGGAGAATCAGGAATACAAGTCCAAGTATATAGCAAGTTCAAGGCCAGACTGGGCTACATAGACCCTATTTAAAGAAAGAAAATAACCATAACCCAAAATAATAATAATAATAATAATAATAATAATAATAGAGTTTTTTAAAATCACTTAAAATATAATATGTACTTTTGGGGGGATTTCTCTCTTAAGTAGATTTTCTGTTTCACTTCCTCTTATTGCTTTCAGTTTATTTTTGACAATTTTTATGCATATAGTATATTTTGATCATATTAGCCTTCATTGCCTTCTCTTGTTTCCTTTCCCTGTAATATATAGTTAGCTGTCAAAGCATACTTTTTCTTTTACTCATTACTAATCATATTTGCAAAAACTGATAATTATTCAATTTAATCTTCAACTAAATATTTATCACTGGCATTAGAGAGAAAGTGGGATAGTTTCCCTCAAGATGAGGCAGGCAAGAAAGAGAAAGAAGCACCCACATGTTTTCAACAGAATGAACTATGTATGCCCTGGTTTGTAAGTTAGGTGGTGGCCTCATAGATTTGTGATTGCTATAATTTGGATCTGAAGTGACCACAAAAGGCCCACATGTTAAAAGGCTTGACCCTCACCTCGGCATTTGTAGCAGACAGCTTCAGGTTTGCTGAGATGAACTCTCAGACCAGACACAGTTATGGAGGAAGGGATATTCATTGAAGCTTACAGATCCAGGGGAAGTTCCATAATGGCAGAAGCTGGCCTGCCTTCACAGGCCCAAGCAGAGAGAGAGAAGTATAAAGCCTAAAGGTCAAAAGCCACAGCACACTTCAGGAACTCCAGCTAGGCACACTTTGTATATCTTTAGACTGAAATCTGAAACCCACCACCACACCTTAAGATCCACCCAGTGATACTGTCTCTAGCCAGGTGGCTGCAGATGTAAACTACAAACAACTGAATATATTGGGGGCCATTTATTTTATTTAAACCACCACAGCATTACTTGGAGGTGGTAGAGTCATTAGGAGATCAGGCCTAGTGGAAGAAAACTAGGTCAATGGATGGGGATATACCCTTGAAGGCAATATTGGGACCCCAGTCCCTGCCTACTTCTCTGCTTGCAGACCTCTTCTGCCATATGCTCACTGCATGGTGCTGTATGCTGCTACAGGACCCAGCGAATATGGGCTGACACCTCTGACACAATCAAGATAGACTTTCCTCCTCAAAACCTGATTAATGGGCTGGAGAGATGGCTTAGTGGTTAAGGTGCTTGCCTGCAAAACCTAAGGACCCAGGTTCGACTCACCAGAACCCATATAAACCAGACACACAAGGCCATGCATGCACACAAGATGGCACACACATCTATAGTTCAATTGCAGTGGCTAGAGGCCCTGGCATGCCAATTCATTCTGTCTCTCTCGCTCATAAAAAAACAAAAAGCTGATTAACAACTAGGATATGACTCAGTGCTGCACAAGTGTGACAATCTGAGTTGGGATTCCAGAATCCATGTAAAAACAGATGCAGTAGTGAGCCTCTGCAATCCCAGTACTCCTATAGCAAGAAAGGAAGTGGCAACGGGGACCCCTGGAAGCTCAAAGACCTGCTAGCCTGGCACATACAGAGGTAAACAACAAGAGACCTTGCCTCCAACAAGGTGGAGGCTGAGCACCAACACCTGAGGTTGTCTTCTGACTTTCCCACATGTGCCATGACACATGCATTCCCACACTAACACACATATACAACCACACATGTACATGCACATGCACACAGAGACTTTTTAAAATATTTTGTTTATTTATTTATTGAGACAGAGAGAGAAAGAGAGAGAGAGAGAGAATGGGCATGCCAGGGCCTCAAGCCACTGTAAATGAACTAGAGACACATGTGCCAGCTTGTGCATCTGGGTTACATGGGCACTGGGGAATCGAACTCAGGTCCTTTGCAGGCAAATGCCTTAACTGCTAAGCCATCTGTCCAGCCCCACACAGAGACTTTTTAATGTGTGTGATTTGCCTGTGTATATGTGTGGATGTGTATAGCATGTGTATACAGGCATGTACATGTGTGGAGGTATGAGGACACCCTCAGGTGTTTGTCCTCTCCCTCCACCCTGCTTGAGACAGGGTCCATTTTGATGGCATTTTGTTTCTGTGGCTTCACTTCTGAGCCTTCTCTCCAGTCCTGTTTTTTAAGACAGAGTCTTGCTACCTAGTCAAGGCTCAAAACTCAAGACAATCCACCTGCCTCAGGCTCCCAGTGCAAAGATTAGAGTTGTACACCACCACACTGAGCCTAAAAACTTACACAAAACAAAACAATTCAAGTTTCATCATATTCCAAGTGGATATCTAAATATTCTATCACATTCATTGACAAGACTTTCTCTTCTGCTCTTCAGTGCCACCTTTGACATTATCAAGGTTTCACATATCTATCTTACTATTCTATTCCATTGATAAATTCATGTATTCTTAAGATAATATCACAAAGTTTTATAAAAATCTTGATAATGCTATAGCGAGTCCTTTCTCTGATATTAATCTCATTTATATACAAATGTTTCCATTTATTTATATGATAAATGTATATTTTGACAAACAACAGACATTTTTAAAATAGTTTTTATTGTTTATTTGTAAGCAGAAAGAGGAAGAGAGAAAGAATTGGCATGCCAGGGCCTTTTTCCACTGTAAACTAACTCCAGATTCATGCGCCACTTTGTGCATCTGGTTTTCTGTGGGTACTAAGGAATCAAACCCAGATCAGCAGGCTTTGCAAGCCAGCACCTTTAACCACTGATCCATCTCCCTAGCTTCAATAACAGACAGTTATTTCTTAAAATTCTACAAGCTGGGAAGGCCAAGATCAAAGTGTCTATAGATTCAAGTAGGGAGTGGTGGCTTATGCCTTTAATCCTAGCACCTGAGAGGCTGAGGTAGGAGAATTATTCTGAGTTCAAGGCCAGCCTGGGCTACAAAGTGAGTTTCAGGACAATCTAGGCTAGAGTGAAACCCTACCTCAAAAACAAGCAAACAAAGCTGGTCATGGTGGCTCAAGCCTTTAATCCCAGCACTCGGGAGGCAGAGGTAGGAGGATTGCCATAAATTCAAGGCCACCCTGAGACTACATAGTTAATTCCAGGTCAGCCTGGACCAGAGTGAGACCCTACCACGAAAAACCAAAACAAACAAACAAGCAAACATGGGCTGGAGAGATGATTTAGCAGTTAAGACGCTTGACTGCGAAACCAAAGAATCTAGGTTCAATCCCCCAGGACCCACGTCAGCCAGATGCACAAAGTAGTTCATGTGTCTGGAGTTCATTTGCAGTGGCTGGAGGTCCTGGCATGCCCATTATCATTATCTCTCTTTCTCTGTATGTCTCCTCACTCTCAAATAAATAAATAAAATATTAAAAATATTAATAAAAGTATCTATGATTCCTTGCTTATAGATAGTCATCTTCTTGCTGTGTGCTCATGTGGCCTTTTCTTGGTAGAAGAGGGAGAGAGAGAGAGAGAGATTACATATTATGTATTTAATGTAATGCAATATGCTAATATATTACATATATACATACATAAAAAATTTTTTGTGAACCTAGGACCTCACATATTCTAGGTTAGCCCTCTGACCTATATCTACAGTCATCCTCACTAAGTTACCCAGGCTGGCCTTTAACTTACTCTAAAGTACAGGCTGACCCTGAACTTAGTCTTCAATTATTAGAATTATTTACAACTATTGATAAGTCATTCTAAATTTTCTTTTTATTTTAAAATATTTTATGTGTTTATTTATTTATTTCAGAGATGATAGACAGATAAACAGATAGATATCAGAGAGAGAGAGAGAGAGAATGGGCATGCCAGGGCCTCTTGTCTCTGAAATCAACTCTAGATGCATGTGCCACTTTGTGCATTTGGCTTTCCACGGGTACTGGGGGATTCAGACCAGTAGGCTTTGTAAGTAAGTACCTTTATCCACTGAGCCATCTTCCCAGCCCACTAATTTTTTTTTTAATTCTCTATTTTCTTCTATGTAATTTTTCCCTTTTTCGTCTTCATTCTGGAAAACTTTTTCAAGCTTTCCCATCACATACTCCCACTTTCATCTTCTAGGTTATCAGTTCTGATCTTAACTGATATTTTTAAATTTTGCTATCTCATGCTTTTATTTCTTTGTGGTTTTCTGTCTTGCTTCACAAAGAGCATGTCTTTTTTTCCACTGAGGACATCAAACAGCTTCCTGAGCCTTTCATACTGAGGCTGAAGTGCTTTATTTTTGAAGATTATTTGGCCTCTGAATCTCCCATCTGTTGCTTTCCCTTGTTTCTGTAATTTATTTACAGTTTTCTTATTAAACTGCCTTTCCCTTTAATTATAATCCTCCTCATCACAATATAGCTGGCATTTATTGAATGCTTACCATGTACTGCCCAAGTATCTCTTGTATGTTGACTCACACAACCCTCACAACTCTATGAAATAAGGAGCATCAATAATCTGATTTTACAGGTGTGAGTGCTGAGCCATTGCTGTTAGGTAACTTGCCTAAGGTCATATTGCTGTAAATGGTGGAGTCAGGATTTGAACCTAGACAGCCTGGCTCCAGAGTCCCAAAGATATCATGTCCCTCAGTCACTTTAAAAAAATATATTTATTTCTTTGTTTGTTTGTTTAAGAGAGAGAGGGGGAAAAATGGGCATGTCAGGGCCCCCAGCCCCTGAAAATGGACTCCAGATGAATGTGCCACCTGTGCATCTGGTTTACATGGGTACTGGGGAATCATACCTGGGTCTTTAGGCTTCACAGGCCAACACCTTCACTGCTAAACCATCTGTCCAGCCCTTAGTCACTTTTTTGAAGGTAAATGCTCAGTATTTTACAACAGACCATTGTATATGGATTTCCTCTGGTTCTATTTGGACTCTGTGAAGGGCAGACTGCATTCTCAGCTCTGCAGATGCCATACAGTTTGGAATAGCCAATATCTAGCCCAACTCTGACTTCTGCTGGGTGTTCATCCTTTCAAACCCTATACTTGATCCTTGGAACCAACGTAATTCTGGAAAAGCTACAGTTCCAACTTGCTCCAACAGAGTCCTTGTTCTTGTTTCCCAGTCTGGAAGCGCATTACTTGTAAGTATTAGATGAGCTAGAAAGTAGGGACAGGACTACTGCCAGTTCTTCACCAGGTCATCTCCAAATGCACACACAGACACACAGGCATGCACGCGGGCATGGGCACACACCACTACTTCCCACTACTTACTGCCTTCTTAACTTCAGGGCAGCTGCTACTACCTTTAGGTGGACGCAAGGGAACAAAGAAGGAAGATTCCATCCATCCTCTCACTGCAGATGGACACCTCAGAAGAATGGCTGAAGGCAAGTACTGAGCAGGGCATCAGTGACTACAAGAACCTGGAGTGAGCTCTGCGTGGCTGAGGGGGTGGTGGGGAGGGCTAAAGTAGTCACAGTGATCGGAGACAAGGACATAGGGACTGGTTTCCTGGGACAGTATAGAGGAGCTTAACAAGAACCACCACCCTAACTACCAGGCGGTGGAGAAAGACACCACCGCAATGAGATCAAGAACACTTCCCAACAATTTCTAAACCAGGATGATGTTGGCATTATTCTCATCAACCACTACATTGCAGATAGGGCAGCATGTCCCTGATGCCCACCAGCACTCCATTTCCTCTGTCCTGGAGAGCTTATCCAAGGAGCATCCCAATGATGTGGCAAAAGACTATCCTGTGCAGGTCAAGGGCACATTCACTGTCGGAGATCTCTGCTCAGGCTCTCCAGCCCTCAGCCCATTCACTACCACACATCCCAACTTGTCATCTTCTTTAAATTTCAACACGCTGCTTTCCAACCCTACCCCTTCCTGGATCTCTGAGAGGCTAGGTGAGGTTCTTCTAGGCTGATGGTCTCTGCCACTCAAATCCATATATAGTCATATAGTTAGAAAACAGGAAGCCCAACCGTCTTCTCTTTCTACTACCTTTCCCCTGTGCTGTTATTAATCAGTGTCACTGTCAATGTTAAAGTAATATTCCTTTTGTAAATGTATTTATTTATTTAGGAGAAGCAGATAGAGAAAGAAAGAGAGAAAAAGAGAGAGAGACACACACACACACACAGAGAATGGGTACACCAGGGCCTCTAGCCACTGTAAACAAACTCCAAATACATGTGCCACTTTATGCCACTGGTTTATGTGAGTACTGTAGAATTGAACCCAGGTTGTTAGGCATTGTAGGCAAGTGCCTTAACTGCTGAGCCATCTCTCCAGCCCTGTACTCTTTTTTTTTTTTTTTTTTGTCTAGCTTCCTTAATTACTATAGTCATTTTGAAATTCATCTATATATTAATACTTGATGCTTTTTATTGTATTGTTTTCCCATGGTTTATTTGTTATTGGTTATTGATGGATACTTGAATTGTTTCCAGTTGTATTTGTGTTTTTAAAAAATATTTTATTTATTTGTACTTATTGAGGGGAGAGAGAGGAAGAGGCAGATAGAGAGAGGATGGGCACACCAGGGTCTCTAGCCACTGCAAACAAACTCCAGATGTATGTGCCACCTTGTGCATATGGCTTATGTGGGTCCTGGGAAATAGAACCTGGGTCCTTAGGCTTTGCAGGTAAGTGTTTTAACTGCTAAGCCATCTCTCCAGCCCCAAGCCCCTATTTTATTTGTATTCTTGCTTCTCTCCTGAAAAAAAAAAAAAGAAAGAAAAGAACAAGGCAAATACTGGCACGGTTTTGTTTTGGGAGAAGGTTCTGTATTGCAAGCCAAATGTAAGAAAGCTTGTCTTGACCTTCATTTATTTGTTAAGGTGCCTTTGAACTTCTGAGTTTGTGTTCTTCATTGAATATAGTTTTCAAGGAGATTATTAGCTCTCTCCTGGCTTCCTCTTAGCACTGGAAGGCTGATGTACAAGGACTTCAAGTTCAAGGCCAGTCTGGGCTACATAGTGAAATCCTGATTCTAGTATTAAAAAATGAGAATGTTGTTATGGGCTGTTGAATATATGTATGTGTGTGTACGTATGTACATATATACATACATATATATATATATATATATGAGAAAGCATGGGCACACGCCTCCTGCTGCTGCAAACAAATACCAGATGCATGTTGCTACTTTGTGCATCTGACTTTGCATGAGAACTGAGTAATTGAACCCGGACCATCAGGCTTTGTAAGCAAGCGCCTTTGACCGCTGAGACATCTCTCCAAACCCTCAAATGCATTTTAAACCAGAAGTCCCTTCAGCCGTTGTTTTTAAAGATTACCAAGAAGATTAGAATAAGTCAGTAATCAAAAACATTCCTTTTTAAAAAATATTTTATTTATTTGTTTGTTTGAGAGACAGAGAGAAAGAGGCAGATAGAAAGAGAGAGGTGCGCCAGGACTTCTAGCCACAAAGACATTGATAAGGCTATTGAACATGAATTTCTAAGCTTCATTAGTTTCATCAGTGGATTTTGTGTATACAGATACTTTTAAACTTTGTACCCTCCAAATCTTCAGCATAAGAGTATCCAATCTAGACTACCTGAAACAGCCTTGTCAGTCATAGCTAATAATGGTTGCCTACCCAAACACTACACTCATCTTTTATTAGGACTGACTACATTTTTCCCAATGCCCAGCCCCCACTTTTGTGAGAACAGGTCTCATGTAGTCTAGGCTGGCCTTGCCCTCACTATGTAGCCAAGGGTGAACTTGAACTCCTGATCTTCCTGTCTCCTCCTCCCAAGTACTAGGATTACAGACGTACACCACCACACACAATTCCAGCCTCCTTTGTAATTACGTGGCTATGTGATATTATTTTAGCTAAGGAAATGTGAATAGATGCTGTTGGAGTGGGTTAAGAGGATAGTACATAGAAAGAAGAAGAAAAAAAAAAAAACCTTAAACAGACAGCTAGAAGTTGTGCCTCTTTTTCTTTTTCCTCACTCCTCCTGCTTCCTACTTGGGCCACACACACACTATGTCTCCATTCCCAGCAGCTCTTAGACCATGAGCAACTTAGAACAGAAGCCAAGCACCACCTCTTTTGAAAATTCTTAGGTGATAGGTATGTCTTTTGCTCTGAGCCAACTCTCCATGGGCTCCTGAATATCTTCAAAATTGGGGGCCTGCCATCAGAAAGACAAAGCTGTGATTATAAGTTTGGACCTTTAAGTCCTACCCCTCCATCCCCAGGGAATAGGAGAAGAGCTGGAGATTGAATTCATCAATTATCCAAAGCTAATGAAGTTTTCATAAAATAGTTAAAGCAAGCCTGCAGAGTGGTGCAGATTTGAAATCCCAGCACTGGGAAGTTGGAGGCAAGAATAGCAATAGTTCAAGGCCACCCTCAGCCACATAGTGAGTTGGAAGCCAAGTGGAGCTACATGCTAAAAAAAAAAAAAAAAAAAAAAATCTCAGACTAGAAAGATGGCTTAGTGGTTAAGGCACTTGCCTGAAAAACCAAAGGACCCAGGTTCGATTCTCCAGGGCTCCCATGTAAGCCAGATACACAAGGTGACACATGGATCTGGAGTTCATTTGCAGAGGCTAGAAGCCCTGGCATGCCCATATTCTCTCTCTTTCTCTCTCTCCCTCTCAAATAAGTAAACATAAAATATTTTTTAAAAATCTCTGAAACTCAGGGTTTGGAGAACTGTTGTATAGATGAACCCATCATCATGTCATAGCAGCAGATCTTCACTTGGGGAATTTTCTATACCTTGCCCTATGTCCCTCTTCTTTTGGCCTTTCTACCATATCCTGGGACATAGCTTTTATAGTAAGCCAGTAAATGTCTGCACAAGTTCTGTGGGCTGTCACTACAAATCACCAAACTTCTAATTGGAGCAAAGTTAAAAGTGTAAGCAGCCTGGAGACATTATTTACTCATTGTTTTCATCCTTCATTTTTATTTTTAAAATTTGGTATGTGTATATGTGTGTGTGGTATGCATGCACACGTATGTGCTTATGTGTGAGGCCAGAGTCGACAATGAGTGTCTTCCTCGATCACTCTCCACCTTATTTTTATTTTACTTATTTTGGGGGGTAGAGGGGCACACATGCCACAGTGCACATATGGGAGTCTGAGGACAACCTCAGGATATTTGTCCTCTCCTTTCACCTCTCTTTTGCTTTGCTTCCACATTGCTGCAGCCACACTGGGATTTCAGATGTGTGCACCACTTTGCATTTGCTTTATATGGGTACTGGGGAATCGAACTCATGCCAGCAGGCTTGCAAACAAGTGCCTTTAACTACTGGGCAATCTCTCTCCAGCTCCTCCACTTTATTGTTGAGACAGGGTCTTTCATAAAACCCAACGCTCACAGATTTCTCTAAACCAGTTAGCAAGCAAGCCCCAGGGAGCCCCCTATTTCTGCCTCCCCAGTGTTGGGAATATACATACCACCATGCGTAGCATTTTATGTAGATATTAGGGATACACGTTCAGGTCCTCATGCTTGCTTGGGAAGCTCTTTACCTACTGCGTCATCTCCTCAGTCTCAACTCTGCAATTTTTATTGTAACTAATGCCTATGGATAGCACATGTCAGTGGGTATCATTGTGTTGTACTATTGTCATTGGTGTCTTATGTGGAAGTGTTTTCAGGTCTGAACTAACTCGAGATAGTATTAGAATTGAGCTAAATTGTAGGATTCCAGTTAACATCTCACAGAGTTGGAGAATTAATCGGTGTGGGGGAAATATACACATCTGGTGTCACAAGTAAAATATTGAGAATATATAGGAAAAATGTTTTCCCTATACCATGCTAACATATTAACAAAACATCAAAAGCAGCCCAGAAACAGGATGTTTAAGGAATACCTGTAATCCCAGCACTTGGTAGGCAGAGGCAGGAAAATGACTGCAGGTTGGATGCCGGCATGGTGAGCATAGAAAGTTCTAGGCCAGCCTGGGCTATGTAGTGAGACCCTGTCTCACAAAGAGAAATATACTAGGAAAGCACAAGCACCGCAATGAGACAATTCTAATCCCAGCAGTTTAAAACTTTCAGGCTCCTGTGTATCTTTTATGGTATTCCATGAATTTCTGTGCATTGGGTCACAAATGGTGACAAAAACGCAAACTGACAGCCTGCACACACAGGCTGAGCTGGAATCCTGGCTGTGAGTCAAGGGTACCATTGCATGCAGGTGCTGGGCCTCCTTCTGCCTTCGGGCATCCCAGCTATACTTCCACATTGGCATCACAGTCAGGAATCTTGCAGTGTAAGTCATCCTCTGGCAAAATCCCAGCAGCCCTCCTCCCAAATAAAAGAGAAGCAGAAGAGTTGTAAAAATTACATATTTGTAAGCCTCTGACTTCTCTACTGCAATATGGTTAGGTACACGTGTTCAGGTCATTAGCATATGTCAATCAACTACTCCAGAATTGCATTTCTAGTTTCTCTGTGTGCAGCCATTCTGCATTCACAGGTCACCACAGAGTAACCAAATGCATTCATAAGAATGCCTCCAGGGCTGGGGACATAATACAGTGGTAATTTGCCTAGCTCTTTTTTTTTTTTTTTTTTTTTTTGGTCAAGCTCAAGTTAAGACATTATGCTATGCTTGCAAAAAGATGCTGCTTTTCTCTTTTTCTTTCCCAAGTACATCTATTAAGGTTGCATTGAGAGTATCTGAGTGAAAGATCAGAATTCTGGGGCTGGAGAGCTGTCTCAGCGGTTAAGGCACTTGTCTGCAAAGCCTGGCAACCCAGGTTTGATTCGCCAGTAGCCATGCAAAGACAGATGCACAAGGTGGAGCATGCATATCTCTCTCTCTCTCTCTCTCTCTCTCTCTCTCTCTCTCTCAAATAAATAAATAAATAAAATATTTTTTTAAATCAGAATCCAAGATATACAGATTTTAGTAAATAAAGAAACACTAAAATTTTTTTTTTCAGACTCCAAACATATTAGCCAATATTGTGACAGGACCTTTAAAATTATTATTTTGAGTTTTTTAATGGATTCATGTACCCCAGGCTAGCCTCAAATTCTATGTAACTGAGAATAACATTAAACTCCTCATCCTCCTGCCTCCAATTCCCAAGTGCCAACACATCTGGTTTGCGCCAGGGCTTTGTGCATGCTAGGCAAGCACTCTGCTAACTGAGAACGTCCCAGCCCAGGACCCAGCTTTAACACGTGAATTGTCAAGACCCACCTCCGACAGATAGGGTTCAAGGAGAGGCACTCGGGGTAAGCTGCGCAATCTCCTCCCTCCAGAGCATGATTTGATTAGTGAACAGAGAGACACTTTGTGCACTTTCTCCCACTGCTATAGCTGATGTCCGGAATCCTATTCCGTACACCTTTATCGTTTCTTCTTGCCCATGCTACTGGACACGAGAACAACTAATAACAATGACTTTTATTCTCCACGGACAATGACCTAGTTCACCAACCTCATAGTGCCTTCCAACCGGACAGGGAAGGGGGCGTCAATCCGCATTCCAAAAAAAAAGGGTGTGGGGAAGGAGGGTCTGAAGAGAAGGTACCGCGAGAGGTTAGAGCATGCAGAGGAGTAAGGTAGGCAGAACGTGTTTGCTCACACCTGCAATTCCAGTGCAGTGGAGGCTGAGGCAGGAGGATTTTCCCAAGTTCTGAGACAGCCTGGGTTACAATGAGACCCTGTTTCAAAAGAAAAAGAAGTAAAGGTCCCCAGAAAAGGAGTGGGAAGTGAGTAGCAGGGGCTCTCAAAGGGTTCTCTGGGAAAGGTAGTAGGAACACGCAGAGGAATGAGCTCCAGTGTGGAGCCCGGGAGAGAGGAACTGGAGCTCACGGATGCTCTTTGCGCCGGAGCTCCGCCACGCCCCTCCTTGGAGACACTGGTACTAGAATGACACTCTGAGAGGCTGTGAGCTCCGAGGGTGGGGTTGGGGAGATAGGGGACAAAGGAAAAAGACAGCATGTCCAGTGCCTCCTGCTTCAGGTGGACCTGGGCCAGAGCGAATGCTGTGGCTGTGAACCTGGCCTCACAGCTCCACTTTCCAAGGTCAGGCTCCGAAGCTGGTTACCCAATCACGTGGGAATGAGTCAGGGCCCCACCAGGCTGCACAGGGCGTGGGTGTGGGCCGGGGCCCAGGAGTCTTGCACAAGCCTGGAGTTCTGAGGTCATCCCAGGGAGTGCAGCTGCCCTCAGAAGCCCTGCCCTTGCTCCTCTGGAGACGTAGCAGGGGCTCTAGATGACAGAATTTCTGGTTCCCCTCTGGGTTGACGCTTTGATGTGCTCTGTCACTTCCTGGGCCCACACATTAGTAGGAATAGGCTCGTTCTTTTCTGCCTTTGTGGGCAAGAGGATAGTGTGGGAGGTATTAGAGCCAACACCCTCAACAGCCCGAAGCTTGGCCTTTAGTGTCTGGCCTGGCACCTAGCATCAGTGCATCCCTGGGGAGGGGGCTCTCTCTAGAGGAGGTCATCAGTCAGCATGGATTTGAAGGGAAAGGAGGAATGCAGGATGATAGATCTCTAATGTCAGAGCCAACCTAGGCTCTTCTCAAGTTTGAGGTACAATCACTGTCACCCTGGAAAACTATGTGCATGAAGACAGAGAGCCACACTGGCAGAAATACAGGCACCTCGCTGAGATGGGACAAAACAGCTGAGCTGAAGTTAAGGAAGAAACTCTCCTGCTGTGATTTAAAGAGACACTCATCCATAGAAGGTTCACAAGAGATTGCCAGCTCTGGTAATAGCACACAGTGAACCGTTTTGTCTTGTTTTGTTTAGATTTGATTTGATTGTTTTTGGTTTTGGATTTGGGTTTTTGTTTGTTTGTTTGGAGGGACAGGGTCTCCCTCTTGCCCAGGCTGACTTAGAATTCACTATGTAGTCTCAGGCAGGCCTCGAACTCATGGGATCCTCCTACCTCTACCTCCTGAGTGCTAGGATTAAGGGCTTGTGCTGCCATACCAGGCTTGATTTGATTTTGTTTTTGTGTTTTGACACAGGATCTCTGTATATATATCCAGGCTGGGTTTGAACTCATCATCCTAATGCCTCATTCTCTTCAGTGCTAGAATGACAAGATGTGTGCAAACACACCCAAGAGAGGGATACCATTTTCAGTTCACATAGTCTCCATATGATCTAATGGAGACCTTGGTTGTGCACCCAAAGAGGGAGACAACACCCCTTACTGCTCCAGAACTCAATCCCTTCTTCCAGTTCCCGATTCTTCATAGCAAAGCCAGTGAGTCTTTTGTAGGTGATCCAGTCCATATTCCCTGTGATTTGGTGCCACTCTTTCTCCTTCCCTCACCTCATCCAACAAGATGACATAGAGCTGCCTTATAAGATGAAGTCTTGAACCCCAGTGGATTCCCTAAGCTTCTTTTCTGGTAACTTTCTGGGATCCCTGCCTCACTCTCTGTATTTGCCAGTTACCTGGCTGTAGACTGGAGAGTTCTATTATTTATTGGTTGATTGATTGTGCATTTACAGTATGCATGCATGTATACATTTGTAGGTGTGTGAGGTACACATACACATGTGTCTTCCTCAGTCTCTCTTCACACCTTATTTTCCAAGTCAGTATCTCTCACTGAACCAGGAACTCATGGATTCAGACTAGACTAGCCAGTAAGCCCAAAGATCTGCCTGTCTCCACTCTCCAGTGCTGGGATCAGGCATGTGCTGCCATGCCTGACATTTTGATATGGTTGCTTAGGATGGAATTAATTCAGGTTCTCATGCTTGCAAACACTTACTCACTAAGCCATCTCCCCAAGCCTGAAGAATTCTAAATCCTGGAACAAGGTTGCAGATGCCTGTGGTGAATATCACACCAGGCTGGAATTCTAGCTGACCACTCTATGATGCGACTTTGTGGCTCTACACTGCCCTGGCCCTAGTTTGGGCCCCACTGTTCACTGTGTGCTTCTACCAGAGCTGGCAATCTCTTGGGACAGATAGCCTTCTGGTCTGGTTGAGTGTCTGGGATCAGGCTGCTCCAGTGGGTCACTTTGCTCAGAATCCCTCCTAAGGGGTGAGGCTGAACTGCTTCTGCTCCTCCTGTGTTGTGACTGGACTGTCTTATGACTAAACAGTGGCATGCTCAGGCAAGTCCACAGTGACAACACAATGGAGTATGACTCTCTACCTGTGTCTGCCCCAGAAACCTGTGGAATGCGTGCGCATACACACACACACACACACACACACACACACACACACACACGATGCTAGGATACAAGAGGAGCTTGGTAGAAAGTCATTGCATCTTTTTGGCCATTATTGCTGTAGCTATTTGGATCTCAGAGATGATTCCCAGTTTTTATGGATGAGGGTGGCCTGCCTGTTATCTCCCTTTTTGGACCTCATTTTCTCCATGCATAAATTGGGATATTTGTAGCCACCACATGAATGAGGTAGGGTGTTAAACATATAAACAGAACAATGCTTAGAATGTACCAGGGCTTCCAGCATAGAGTTTTGCTTTTGTAGCCTCATCTGGAACCAAATCAAACCCAAAGTTTCAGACTTGCTAGACAAATTCTTTGCCATGGACCCATATTCCTTTTTGGTTGTTGTTTGAGATAAGATCTCCCTGTGTAGCTCACACTAGCCTGGAACTTACTATGTAGCCCAGGTTAGCCTCAAGCTCACAGTGATTCTCCTGCCTCAGCCTCCTCAGTGATAGAATTACAGGTGGACACCACCACATCCCACTAACATCTCACATCTTGCAGCAGCTCACTTGTGAACAGCTACAGTCAGTCAAATTGTACCACTCAAGCTGAAAAGTTTAATCACTGATGAGTGCATTGTGTCTTAGCCCCATATGGCAGTTAGAAGCTGACTGAGTACGCAGAGAAGGTGGCCACAGATGCAGGTGACCAGGATGAGTGACTAGCTGGTTCAGAGTAAATTAAGCAGGGTGTTACTCCCCCTGTGAAGGAGCAACTGTCCAGAGATGAACACATACTGACTCAGGCCTAAAGCAAACCCACCTTCCTATTTTTCACCAGAAGCACCCAAATACTTATGTTTTAAAATGGGAAATATACTGACTTTCAACTGTAGTAACTTGTTTGAAGTTCTCAAAAACACTTTATTGGCCAAACACAAGCAACCAGCCCACTCCATCTCTCTCAGCCAACCTCTCTGAAAGCCACATCTGGGACCCTGTGGTGCCTGCAAGCTGTACCCACCCCTCCAAGCTTGGCCATTTCTGTTCCCACATGGACAACCACCCTGCTTGTGACACTCCTTTCAGTCTGTATAAGGTAAAAGTTGAGCCATGTAGGTGATGGATGTTCTACATGGCACATTTTGCAGGTAAGATGCCCTCTAAATTGCTCAACTTCCATGGAGTATGAAAAAGACTGTTCCACATAAGAGAAAATAAAGTGTACTCCTTCATGTGCACATGTAAGGAGAAGCATATTAACTAAGTTGTATATATATGTAACATAAGTTACAGCACCAATTACTTTCTCCTTATTGGAACGAAACACCAAACCAGAAGCAGCTTGTAAAAGGAATGGGCTTATTTCTGGCTTACAGTTTTGTAGGGGAAGTTTCATCATGATGGGGGAAGCATGGCAGGAGTAGGCAGCTGGGGCATCACATCTTCACAGCAACAGGAAGGAAGACAGAACTAAGTGTTTTGTTTTTTTTTTTTTTTTTAATGTAAAAAAGATGGTGCAGGGGGGTACAGAACTGTGGAGCCTGGCTGTGCAGATTTGTAATCCAAGCTAGTCAGGAAGCTGAGGCAGCAGATCACAAGTTCAGTGCCTGCCCAGGGTACAAAGAAAGTTCAAGACCAGTCTGGGCAATTCAGTGAGTCCCTGTTTCAGTTAGCAGAGTGCTTGCCTCAGATACACGTGACCCTGAGTTCAATCCCAAGTACCACATGAAAGTGGGGAGGTGAAGTGTTTAAGGTCACCTCTTCTGTGATTGTTAATCTCTGGTTGCTAGGATTTATAAGTACCATGCACACAAATCTCTGGAAATGCCTGTGAGGGATTTTCTAGATTATATTAATTGAGTGGCTAGACTCACCCTGTGAGCAGCACCATTCCATGGGTTAAGATCTGAGAATGAGGGCTGGAGAGATGGCTTAGCAGTTAAGGTACTCTGCAAAGCCAAAGGATCCAGGTTCAATTCCCCAGGACCCACATAAGCCAGATGCACAAGGGGACACATGCATCTGGAGTTTGTTTGCAGTGGCTAGAGGCCCTGGTGTGACCATTCTCTTTTTCTCTCTCTCTCAAATAAAAAAATAAAATATTTTTAAAGGATCTGGGAATGAATAAAGAAGAGAAAGCCAGCTGAGCAGCAACATTCATCACTCTGCTTCCTTGCTGAAGACTCAATGTGATCAGCTGCCTCAGGCTGCTGCTACCATGCCTTCTCCACAGTGGTGGACCAAAACCTTGAACTGTAAGCCAAAATCAACCTTTCTGTCCTTGATTTACTTTTTAAAAATATTTTACTTATTTATTTATTTGAGAGAGAGAAGGAGGCAGATAGAGAGAGAATGGGTGTGCCAGGGCCTCTAGCCACTGAAAATGAACTCCAGATGCTTGCACCACCTTGTGCATCTGACTTACATGGGTACTGGGCAATCAAACTTGGGTCCTTAGACTTTGAAGGCAAATGCCTTAACCACTAAGCCATCTCTCCAGCCCTTGAGTTGCTTTTTATCAGATCACAGCAATAAGACAGTAACTAATACATCTTTGCCTGTTATATTATAGATAGAGAAATGGAGAGATCTGCTCAAGACACTACAGGTGGAACCCAACGCAGTGCTCCTCACATGCCTGCAAGCCTATTCTTCCAACTTCAGTGTATAATTACTGCTGTGCAGGGTCTGTGATGTCCTCCATATGGTACACCCATACCTGTGCCATTCTGGCCATGTCCTTAAGGGTACTTCTGTACAATATAGGATGGCAATCAGAGCCTCAACAAAGTAGCTTACACGTATAGGATGCCTTACATGGTTATTAAAGGACCAGTGTGAGTTACTGTACTTGTCTGAAAGTGACACAAGGCATGAAAGAAAGAACTGTGCTGTCATATAAAAGCCACTTGAGAGCTTGTTTGGAAGTTTTAGCAGAGAAGCACAGCTACTCATATACCCTTGATCAAAGATTGGTCCTCCTCTTCTTGGGGAAGGTCATCCTCTTTGGCCCAGCATGCAGCTTAAGGGGGGCCATGTATGGAGTGGTGAGGAAGGAAAAGGATGCCCACCCAGCCAGCCAGATCAACGGGGTGACAGACATCACAGCCAGATCGCCCTCATATCCTATAAATGCCTTGTGTAGCCTGGTATGATGTCTGTAATCCCAGTATTCAGGAGGCAGAGGCAGAAAAATTGAAAATTTAAGGCCATCCTGGACTGGCTAAATAAATAAATAAACAAACAAATAAATATTGGGGCTGGGGAGATGATTCAATAGACAAATGCTTGCCACTCAAGCATGAGTACTGGAAGTTGGATACCCAGTTGTCGTAGTCAACCTCACGTTGCTGGGATGAACTTCCTAAGTAGGCATAGTTATGGAAGAAGGGATTTATTGAAACTTACAGATAGAGGGGAAGTTCCATAATGACAGAAGAAGCTTGGCCACTTTCACAGGTCCATACAGAGACAAAAACACAACTACCACCACCATAAGCCAGCATGCTCAGGAACTCCAAGCAGAACTCAGGCACTTTGCACATCTTGGCTGGAATTCAGATCTGCCCCCAGTAACACTTCCTCCAGCAAAGCTACAAGTCTGAATACAACTCCTGAATATATTGAGGAATCCATTCAAACTACCACACCAGCACTCATGGAAGACCAGGTGAGCATGGCAGCCTGTCTGTAGTGCCAACACTCAGGAGGCAGAGGCAGGAGATTCCTGGGATCAAGCTGGCTAGCTAGACTAGCCTAATCAGCAAGCTCTGAGTTCAACTGAGAGAGCCTGTCTCTATAAATAAAGTGGAGAGTGATCAAGGAAGACTCCTATATCAACTTCTGGTGACCATGTGTACATACATGTTCCCACACACAGGATCATACCCCACACATTCATACACATGTTAAACATAAACACAAATTGTGAGACACTGTGAGAGGTACATTTGGTATTCTTAAGCCTTCTCTTTTCTTGCTGTAGATATACTAACTGCTTTTGTGTTGTATAAGTATTACTAGATTTGGCCAGCCTCCAACTAAAGACATGTTTCTAAGTAATATGATACTGGACCACTGAATATGGTCCAAGGATATTTCTTAGTTTAACAAGTTTTTCTCTTTCCTTTTTGTTTTTGATTTTGTTTTGGGTTTTGTTTTGGATTTTGTTTTGGATTTTGTTTTGGATTTTTGATACAGTCTCATATAGCCTAGGTGAACCTCAAACTCCTGATCCTCCTGCCTGTACCTCTCAAGTGCTGGGATCTTTGTTTTAAATACTAGAGATTAAACCCAGGGCCTTATACACTCTATCACTGAACTGTCTCTCCAAGCCAACAAGTGATATCTTGAGAAACAGTACAACCAAGTCAAGTAAGAGGAGATGCACATGAGCACATGCATGCATGCAGAAAGCTGCTGAGAATACCCTGAAGACACTACACTTTCCTATGGAGATACCTGCTCAGTCATGCTTGTCTCTACTCTAGTCACAATAGCTGGGAAATGGAATCAGCATAGATGCCCATCAGCTGATGAATGTATAATGAAAATGTGATACATGTACACAATGGAATTCTACTCAGTGATAAAAAAAATTATGAAATTTGTAGGAAAATGGATGAACCTGGAAAAACTATACTAAGTGAGATTATCCATGCTCAGAAGGACAAGTGCCACATGGTCTCTCTCATATGTGGATCCTAACATGGAATAGTTTAAGTTGTTTATGAGTTGCAGTAAGCATCAGTAGTACTGGCAAGGAAGCTGGAACAAGGTTTGGAGAGAGGAGAAGCAGAGAAGGATCAGAGGAGGGGATAGCAGACAGGCAAGAGGATAGATAGAATGCAGGGGCCAGAAGAATCTGGGGAGTCAGGGGCAAGAGAAGGGGGAGATATATAAAACTAATCAGGGCATGGATCAGAACCATAGAAACCTATCTCTTGGTTAGCTAGTTAAAAGATGTAAGTCTCTTAAAAAGATGGCCATTGTCAAAGCTCTTGGTTACCCACCATGTCTAAATGGTAATATCCTATTGCTGATGACACTACAGGCTGCAGTAGTGGGACATTCAGAGATCATTCTGGAATTAAAATGGAAGCCAGCTCCCTGCTGGCTGGTTGTCACAGTGCTGGAAAGTGCTATGCAAACTACTGGGGGATAAAGGTCTCCAATAGCATGAACAAGCAGTGGATCCTGCAAGCTACAAAATCAACCTACCAGGCAAGATATACACACCTGTGCAATAGTGGCACACAGTCTATGAGGGTAGTCAACTAGTCTCTGATTGGATATGAGGCCCACTCACTGGGAGGAAATTTATGCCTGGTACTGAGAACCAAATCAGAAGCCCATGGCTTGAAAAATCATAGACCCTAGAGGTAAACTTACCTTGTTCTTTGACTAAAGGGAGAAGATATGCTCATCAAAAAGTCTTCTAGGGCTTAGAGGTTAAGGCATTTGCCTGTCAAACCAAAGGACCCAGGTTTGAGTCCCTAGGACCCACATAAGCCAGATGCACAAGGTGGCATATGTGTCTGGAGTTTGTTTACCATGGCTGAAGGCCCATTCTCTCCTTTCTCTATCTGTCTCTCTCTGTGTGTCTCTCTCATAAATAAAATAAATTGTTTAAAGTCTTCTAAATGTCTGTGCTTATCCATTTTGATCCATACTGCTCTCAGAACCTATGGTTAGAGAATCCGCTTTTAATGATGGCAGTGAACACCTAGGAGACCAAAGACCCATAAGTATGACAAGAGAAAGCTGACTGCCCAACACTAGATGCATCATCTTTATCACATCTGCCAGAGCCCAGGAAACATTACAGAGAACATAAACTATATGTGAATGCTGTTCTCATGGCCAGCCTGACAACCTCCTCCAGGGAGATGTCAGTAGACACTGAAAGACTCAAAATTTATCAAAGCAGAAAATTAGAGGCTACTGAGAGCTCAACACTAAAGGAGACTTACTTCTTAAAATACATTATTTATGTATTTGATAGTGAGACAGTGAGAGAGCACATAGAAGTATGGGAATGCCAGGGCCTCTTGCCACTGTGAATCAACTCCAGATACATGTGGCTACTGTGCTTCTGGCTTTACGTGGGTATGGGGGAATTGAACCCGGATCATTAGGCTTTGCAGGCAAGTGCCTTAACCACTGAACCATCTCTCTAAATCCAATAAAAAAAAAAGTTAAAGAAAGAGAAAGCTGCTAAAAAAGAACCACCCCTGCCATAGCCACGGTGTGTTACTCCTACAAACCAGACTTCACATCAAGAGTGAACAAACATCGAGCCGGGCATGGTGGCGCACACCTTTAATCCCAGCACTTGGGAGGCAGAGGTAGGAGGATCGCCGAGAGTTCGAGGCCACCCTGAGACTACATAGTGAATTCCATGTCAGCTTGAGCCAGACTGAGACCCTACCCCGAAACCCCCCCCCCAAAAGAGTTAACAAACATCTTGGCTGGGCCTGGTAGACCCTGTACCTGGCTGGCTACTGGCATTGGGATGGCTTTCTCCTGACTTCTGAATCCACTTTGCAATCCCGGTACACACTGAGACCAGACTTAAAAGCAGTAAATACAAAGACAATGATCTCAGCAAGACGGAGGCAACAGGATTAGAGTGGAGGGCCGCTGAGAGAAGTGCCTGTGCTCACATGCACGCTGAGAAAGTTACACAAGCTTGTGAGTGCCTCAGCTTCAGGGGATCAGCAGTCAGGGTGGAACATATGTTTGAGAAGGGAAGAACTGAAGAGGAGCAACATTTGAGAAACTGTGTAGACAAGGAAAGAGTAGCCTGTGGCCTCAGCTAGAGGGGTCCAGGGTTCATTCTAAATGTCATCATTAGGATCCTAATTAACTTGGGAAAACACCATAGCTTTCTTAGCTATTGGTTTGTGGGTCTGTTTCTTAGCTAGACAGGGATGTATGTGTTACTTTTCTCATTGCTGTGAAAAATACCTGACAAGATTAATTTAAGGGACTGAAGGAAACAAGGGTTTCGCTGGTTCACAGTTCAGGAAGGGTTACAATCCATCATGTCAAGGAAAGGCTGTAGCAAGACTGTGAGTGCCTGGTCACACTGCAGCCACTGTCAGGAAACAGAATGAATAGGAAGATGGACAGGTTTGTAAAACCTCAGGGCCTGTCTCTGGTAACCTAGCTCCTCCAGCAATGCTTCACCCACTAGAGGTTCCACAAACCTTCCAAACCAGCACCACTAAGCTAGAGAGCAAGTGTTCAGTGGCCCTGTGAGGGCCATTTTACACTGCGTATCACTCCTCTGTGCAAAGCACACTTTGGGTATGTGTCTCAATTCTCATAAAGAAGTGGGTGCAGGCCTTGCCATTGTCCAGATAGAGAAGCTGAAGCTTACAGAAGAGAAAGAGAGCTGGGGAGATGACTCAGCAGGTAAGGTGCTTGCTGCTCAAGTGTGAAGACCTGAGTTGTGGGGTAAAGCCAGGCGTGGAGGTCTGAAATGCCAGCACCATTATGGCAAGATGGGAGGCAGAGACAGGAGAATTCCTTAAGCTCATAGCCTGGCATACACAGTAGCACACAAGAGACCCTGACAAACAAGGTAAGGCAAGGACTGAAACCTGAGATTGTCCTCTAAACTCTGCACTCATGTCATGGCACACACATGTCCACACACACACTACACACACACGAGACAGAGAGAGAAGGTGAGACAGAGAGATTGTCATAGGGAAAGCTAGGAAAGACCTCAAGGTAATGCAGGAAATACCAGTAAACCACAAATAGCTCTCAAGTGTTACCCGAGAGGAAGAGGAGAGGGGATGGGAGTAGGCTGTGTGCAGAGATCAGTTTATACCAAGGCCCAGAAGCTGAATAGGAGCTGAGAAAGCTAAATGGGATTAGACCGGGCGTGTCTGAGTGAAGGAGTTGGATAATGGTGTGTCATCCAGGACTTCTGAGTAAGAGTCACATGACCAGATTTGTTAGGTGGGCTAATGATTTTATTGTGCCTTTTAAAATAAAGTTTTGCATTCTTCATTAATTATGGCTACAGTCCTCTCTTCATTCTCCATCACTCATGTCCGGTCCATTATTTGATTACTCTAGGGAAGTGTGTGCTTCTGCTGGTGTTTAAATCCTTCTTAGAACACAGGGAACTTTCATTTACAGGGAAGCTGCCTTCTTACATGTGCACACATAGGTGTAGATATAGGGGAGGTGTAGGTCAGAGGACAAAACCCGACAAGAGAGAACTGAGGGAGGAAGCAGGGATCGCAGAAGCAGACAGGGTAAACAGCAGCCAAGAGGAAAGTTAGAAGAGGGAACAGCTGGTCGGCATGTCACATGTTGCCAAGAGGATAAATTGGATGAGGACTAAAAAAAGGCTGTGGGATTGAGTGATAAGAAGGTCGCCGGGGATCACAAGGATGGCTCCTCATCCTGTTGAATCAATCATGAGTGGGAGATAAAGGAAGTGCAGGCAGAAAAGACAGAGCCACACATTCCAGAAGTCTGCACAGGGAACGAGAAAATGGGGGTGAAGTGAAAGGAGGAGGCTGGGGCTTTGGAAGATTGCTGCTTTATATTCCAGTCTTATGTTTTTGATTTTTTGCTGAGGGACTTTATTTTGTTTTGTTTTTTGTTTTTGTTTTGAGATAGGGTGTCTTGTAGCCATGTAGCCCAGATTGACCTCAAACTCCCTGAGGCTGGCCTTGAACTCCTGGTCCTCCTGCCTCTACCTCTAGTGTTGCTATGGGTTGCAGTTTTTAGTAGATTTTGAACATGGATGGGAAGATGAACTTCCAGCCATGAAGGGACACTGAGAGAAAAAAAAAAACATGCAGGGACTGATGAAACCAGTACTAGAAAGAGATTTGGGGCTTGAAGATGGGGAGAAAACAAAAATCTAAGCTCCAGGGTTCTCCTTGGGATGGCTGAGAGACAAGAGTATGCAATCGGATCAGACTCCCCACCCCCAAACCAGAAGTACGGCAGAGGTCACTGACCCAGCCGTAGCCCACTGGCGCTTCACTGCACACTGCGCACCTCGGGGCAGTCCTTTCCTAGGGCCTCACTTTTCCCACCCAAGGTGCCTGGCAGAGGTAAGGCTCCATGGAGAATAGGGAGGGGAGGAAGGGGACACAAGTGGGAGGAGTGTGGGAGACAGGCAGAGACAAGCCAGGGCCTGGTGATACAGGCCCAAAGTCTGGGCCTTCCACGTTCTGCTCCCAGCTTCTCTTAAAGAGTTGAGCTCTCTGATTGATGAATAATTCCCGTTCCACCTGTTCTCCAGTAAGGCTTTCATGGCCAGTCCAAAGATGAACTCAAACTCGTATCCCAAACAAGTTTAAAAAAAAAAGAAAGAAAGAAAAAAGAAACTGTGACACACCTGAGGTAAGAGAAGCCTGTGGCTGCAGCATGTATGTATGTCACACTGCCCGTCCTTGCCTCTTACATAACCACAAGTGCCACAGAGAGTCTTGCAGCCAGCAGGGCGGCATGATTAAGTCCTTATAACCCCTCTGCCTTCAGCAGGGCAAAGAGTGTGATTTAACCCCCGTGCTTCCACAGCCTGGCACCAGAGGGCTGCCCTTTAGTAAACTCAAAACAGTGAGTTCAGGAAATTGGAACAAGACCCCTGACCTGAAGAGATACGTCTCTGAAACATCAGCAGATCAGTCCACAGGTGCAGGTGGCCCTGGGAAAGGTGACCCATGCAGTCTCAGCATTTCAGAGCTCATACAACCCTAGCAGAGAAAGTGAAAGACCCAGAAACTAAATTAACACCATGAAGGGATTCAGTAAGGTGCTGCCCTGGCTGGGCCTAACTTTCAGGTTTTCCATTTAGGCAGAAGGCAACCGCCCTGACATATGGTTAAGGAAGATGCCCACCCAAAGGCCGGAGTCACCCCTAGCCTAGACATGCCCAGGACATGCCTGAGGCCTGTCCTCTCTGCTCTTTCTGCCCCAGTCAATCACAACGAAGACTACCTCATCTGCCTGGGGTTCCCCTAGCTCCTACCTCCGTCCTGCCCCCAACCTTGCCCGCCAAAATCTTCCTGCCTCCGTCCTGCCCCCAATTTTGCCCGCTAAAATCCCAAGCCAATCAGAAGAATACAAGTGCATTTACTGTTTAAATCAAACAATCATGTATCTATTCCCTACCTCCTTGTTCGAATTTCTCTATAAACCCTACCCTCCTGCTACTCGAGGCTCTTGTACGGACCCACTGCATTGGTGAAGTCAAGAGTCTGAGCTTAAGCCCGAAATAAAAGCTCCTTGCCCTTGCATGCGTGTCTGGTTCTCCTTGGTGGTCACTGGGGGTGCCAAGAACTGGGCAGAACAAAAGCATGAAAGGACCAGTGAGCCAAGAGGTGAAAGAGACCTTGGCCTTGGAGAAAGCCAAGTAAGAGGGTTAAAACCTGAGCTCTGGGGTTCCCCTAGAAAGACAGTGACTGAGATGGAAGTGTGCCCCTGATCAGAGAATCTGAGAGGCAAGTTTCTATCCCCCACCAGCTCTTGAATGTCATGGAGGTCATTGATCCAGGAGCAGAATCTCTGGCATCTTGTTCCCCCTTCTTAGGGCCTCACTTGATCTGCTTGAATAACCCCAAAAGTTTTCTCCTAGTCTCCAAGTTCCACTTAAAATTCTCATAGCTGGAGTTCTTAGGAGGATGGTGTATGGCTCCAGGTCAGACCTCTGGAGTCTGTCTACCTCAAAGTGACTATGCTGCAGACATTTCACAGCTCCATCAGTCACTTGGGGGTTGTTATCTAAGTTGTCTGAATTGCAGTCACCTCATCTATTTAACAAGATAAAAACCCTTTGTTGTAGTGAAACATCTAAGGTCATTTATGAAAGGCGCTCAGCACTCAGCATAGTACCTTGCAGAGTGAGCCCTCACTAAGCAGAAGTTGCTGTTTCCCTGGCAAGAACATGGCTGCCTTCCACAAAGCATGAGGATTGCCAGCCAGGAACACTGCAGGCATACCATCTCCACACTGACCCACACATACTCTCCATTCTTGCAATCATTTCAGTCCAGAGCCTTTCTATAAAGATCTCAAAGCTCCCCCTGCCCTGTGGGCATTGACATCCAGGTGTGAGAACATCAGAATTTCCACAGCCTAGTGTTGTGTTTGGCAGTGGCCAGAGGCAGTGAATTGCTGAAGGAGACAGGTTGTCTTATTGGCACCCTCCACAAAAGACTAAAATACTGTCCCTCTACCCCAAGTGTTTGCTTGTATTTTATTTTATTTGAGGTATGTGTGTATGTTTGTGTGGGGAGAGCTGGAGGACAACCTCAGGAATGCCATCCTCAGGAATGCCATCCACCTCCTTTGAGACAGTGTCTCATTGGCCTGGAGCTTGTCAATTAGACTTGACTGGCTAGCCAGAGAACCCCAGGAATCAACCTGACTCTACCCTCCCCCCCCATGGCTGTTGTTACAAGCACATGCCACCATACCCAGCTTTTATACATGGGTTGTGGGGATTGAACTCAAGGCAAGAACTTTAATGACTAAGCTACTTATCCAATCCTGTTTTAGGTACCTTTTTATATAATTTCATTCATTTATTTGCAAGCAGAGAAAGATAGAGAGAAGATAAACAGAGAGAATGGGTGCACCAGGATCTCCAGCCACTGCAAATGAACTGGAGATGCAGGTACCACTTTGTGCATGTGGCTTTATGTGGGTACTAGGGAATCAAACCTGGGTAGTTAAGCTTTGCAGGAAGGCACATTGACCACTGAGCAATGTCTCCAGCCCCATGTTTTAGGTATTTTTAGAAATATATTTTTTATTTTTATTTATTTATTTATTTGAGAGAGAGAGAGAGAGAGAGAAATCGGCACAGAAAGAGACAGAGAGAGAGAATGGGCGCTCCAGGGCCTCCAGCCACTGCAAACTCCAGATGCATGCACCCCCTTGTACATCTGGCTTATGTGAGTCCTGGGGAATTGGATTTGGGTCCTTTGGCTTTGCAGACAAGTGCCTTAAGTGCTCAGCCATCTCTCCAGCCCTGTTTTAGGTATCTTTGAGATAAGATCTCTGTAATGAAGGCTGATCTCTGCCTCCCAAGTGCTGGGATTATAGGCGTATGCCACTATGCCCAGATTCTTCCAAGTGTTTATTCAAATAACTGATCATAAGAAAAATATTTTATTTTTATAATTGCTGTATTTGAAACTATTTTTTTAGACAAGGGCTTACTCTGTAGCCCAGGCTGGTCCAGAACTCAATAGGTAATTCAGGCTTGCTTTGAACTCAAGGCAACTCTGTAGCCTCTGCCTCCTTCCTGAGTGCTGGGATAAAAGGCATGCGCCCCCCCCCACCCGCCGCCATGCCAGAATTCTATTTGAATATATTTAAGTGTATATTCTAGGAGGAGGGGGCTGTAAATAGTGACAACAATAAATAATTCACTGACTGAGGAATACAAGCAGAGGAGAAGTTGGAGTGAGGAGATGGGGATTAAGGCTCTATATTGACCAGTGAAACTACCATATCTTGCCCCTACCTAGTTCCAAAAACATTGGCAATTGGTTCAAATCTCCCTAGAGGGAGATTAGAACATCTCAGCCTAGAGAACTGATCATACCAGAGAAAACACCTACAAATCCTAAAAACACTGACATTTGGACACACCTCAACACAAAAATGCCATCAGCTTTCAATTGCCTGATAGCAGTTGGCCTCGGGTCTATAAGTTCCCCTCTCCCTTCTTCTCTCCCCCTCTTATTTTCTAACAACTTTATTTGGGAACAACTGACATACAACATCCTTCTCATACTTCAGGTATACAATTTGGAAACATGACATATTCATATGCCAATTGTTATTTAAATGTGAACTGTCACCCACAGGTCCATGTGTTTGAACACTTGCTCCCCAGCTGGTGGTGCTGTTTTGGAAGGTTCTAAAACCTTTAGGAGTTGGAACTTTGTTGGAGGAAGAGGATCTCTAGGGCTGTGTCTTGAGATTCTATGGCCTGGTTATACTTACTGCCCACTCCTTGCTTCCTGTTCTATCAAGAGATGAGGAGATAAGAGTCCCAGCTGCACAGTCTTGGCACTGTGCAACCAATGCCTTCCCCACAATAGGCAATATCCCCTCAAACAGTGAGACAAAATCAACCTTTCCCCCTGTACTAGACAGCTTCAGATCGCTGAGATGAACTTCCAAACAGGCACAGTTATGGAAGAAGGGATATTTATTGAAGCTTACAAATCCAGGGGACATTCCATAATGGCAGAAGAAGTTGGCCTGCCTTCACAGGTGCAAGCAGAGAGAGAGAGAGAGAAGCCACAGGCAAAAGACCCAAAAGCCACACCACACACAAGCACAGGAACTCCAGGCATATCTTTAGACTGGAATTGCAAATACACCACCACATCTTAGGGCTGGACCTTAAGATCTTCCCAGTGACACCTCTTCCAGCCAGGTGGCTACAGATCCAAACTAAAAACTAATAAAACACGGAATATACTGGGGACCATCTATTCACACTACTGCACCCCCCCCTTAAGTTGCTTCTTGTCAGGCATTTTGTCAGAGCAGGAAGAAAAATAACTAGCAACTAGCATGCTCATGAACCATCACCACAATCAAACTAGAAAGCTGTCCCCAAAGTCCCCCTGTACTCCTTTTTCCTTCTCCCCGGTCCTTCAGTCACTCTATGTTAGTTTGCATTTTCAATTATTTTATAAAAATACAGCCATACCATATGCATTTTTTATTCTTTCACTCAGCATGATCACTATGAGATTTGGCCATTTTGTAGGTACCTTGAATGTTATTTTTTTAAAAAAACAAAACTTTGGGCCAGAGCTGGAGAGATGGCTCAGTGGTTAAAGGCACTTGCTTGCAAAGTCTGATGGCCTAGATTTGACTCCCCATTACTCACATAAAGCCAGATGCACAAAGTGGCACATGTGTCTAGAGTTCAGGTGAAGGATACATGGCTGCAGTGCACCCCTATACTCTCTCTCACAAATCTCTCTTATAAACTTTTTAAAATTTAATTTTATATATTATAACAAGTTACACTCTTTTATCTCCTTGCTTCTTCTCCTGTTTCCCTGGGGCCATACTCATTGGTGTTATGATATTCATTATGGGGTCATGAAGGCCTCAGTCAGTCCATATGAGGTAGCAGGGGGACCATGCCTCAGGATATTCCTACCCCTTCTTCTGCAATGTCCCCTGATACATGGCAGACCTGTTGGCAGTCTGATTTAGTGTTAGGTTTTTTTGTAGCCTCTGAATTTCTGCTTTGATAGGTTTTTATTAATCATCATGTCTGTCGCCATCAACCTGGGATGGTTGTCAGGCTAGAAGAGCAGTATTCATGATGTTGTTTCCTCTGCACTTTCTCCTGGGCTCTGGCCAATGTGGTAGAGGTGGCAAGTTTCATGTGGGCAATCTAAGCTCTCCTCCATTTTCTCTGCCATCTGTAAAATAAAACAGATTTTCCAACCAAGCATGACAGCAGCTTGGGCTAAAGGGGATATGCAAAGTTGTTTGAGAGATTTTTGGTGTGCGAGCCCACTCTTCTTTTCCAGAGAGTAGAGGGGGCTTCTCTCTGAAGTCTAGACTTTCTGACTTGGTTTCCAGTACCAGATATGAGTTCTCTCCCACTAATTGGCCCTCATGTCCAATTAGAGAACAGTTGGCTACCTACCAAGGCTGTGTGTTACTATTGCCCAAGTGTGTACTTCTTATCTAGCTGGGTGATTTCATAGTCTGCCAGGTCCCCTGCTTATTAATACTATTGGTGGTCATTGTTCTCTAGGCTTTCTGGAACTATAAGGGCTGGCCAGAAGGAAGATAGCTTACATTTTGGTTCCAGCATGGTCTTCTGATGTTCTGTGACTGGCCTCTGGTGTCTTTAGCAATAGGGTCTTACTTTTTAGCTCTCGAAGGTAATCAAATGTTTTGGCAATGGCCTACATTGTTTTGGGGCCCTCATGAGTCTCCCTGGCCAACAGCTCTCTGTAGGGGGTAACCCAATTCTGGGGCTGGGATTTGCCAGCCGGACTCCATGGTTTATGGTTAAGCTTTTTCCACCTTCTGTCCAGACAGACCTTCCTCCCCCTTTATTGGTGGTCGTATCTTGTAGAAAGCTAGTCAGAATGAGGGTTTTAGTGTGATTGATTCTCACTGTCTTAAATTTTGTGTAATTCCCTCCCCACTCTCCCTACTTATCCCTCTAGTCCCATTGGGCAACCCCTCTTCTACTTCCACCCCTTTCCTTCTGTCTCCTGATCTTACTCTATTTTTATGCCCATATTCCTGGTGCTTTCCATCATTTGCACTCATCTCCAATTGATCCTGTTTAGAACCTCATATGAGAGAGCACATGTATTTCTGTGCCTGAGTAACCTCACTTAAAAATGATTTTTTTCCACCTCCATCCATTTTCCTGTAAATTTCATTATTTCACTTTTCCTTAGCACTAGGTATAATTCCATTGTTTGTATGTACCACATCTTCATTATCCATTCATCAGTTGATGGGCATTCCAGCTCCCAGCTATTGTGCATAGAGCTGCAACAAACATGGTTGACCAAGTATCTCTGTAGTCAAGAGTGAAATCTTTAGAGTGTATGCCTAGGTATGGTATAGCTGGATCACATGTTAAATCTATTTTCATCTTTTTCAGGAGTCTCCATACTGATTTCAATTGTGGTTGTACCAGTTAACACTCCCACCAGCAGTAGGTAAAGGTTCCTCTTTCCCCACAGCCTCACTGGCATTTGTTGTCATTTGATTTTTTGATGAATTCCATCCTGACTAGAGTGAGATGAAATCTCAGTCATTTGGATTTGTATTTCTCTGATGACTAAAGATGTTGAATGCCTCCTTAAGCGTGTAATGGCCTTTTGTATTTCTTCCATTGAGAATTCTCTGTTCAAATCTCTACCCCATTTTTTGTTCGGGTTGTTTGGTTTTTTATTTTGTTGTTTTTTTTTAAGTGCTTTGTAGATTCTAGATATTAGTCTTTTGTCAGAGGTATAGCTGGTAAAAATTTTGTCCCATTCTGTGGAATGTCTATTGACTCTGTTAATGATTTGCTAGTGTATACAGTAATTTTTTCGTTTCGTGTGGTTGAATATTGATATAATTTCCTGAGCTTACTCAGGAAGACCTTTCTTCTACCTATATCATAGAGTGTTCTCCCTGTTTTTTCTTCTAGATTTTTTTTAGAGTTTTGCATCTTATATTGAGGTCCTTAATCCATTTAGAGTTGATTTTTGTGCAGGGTGAGAGAAGTGAATCTAATTTCATTCTTCCATATGTGGTTATCTAATTTCTCCAGCACCATTTATTGAAGACAGTGTATTTTATCCAGTGTGTATTTTTGGTCCCTTTGTCAAACATCAGGTAGTTGTAGTTGCTTGGATTTAGAGATGGGTCTTCTATTTTCTTGATCTATGTGTCTGTTTTTGTGCCAGTACAATGCTGTTTTATTTACTAGGGCTTTGTAATGTATCTTGAAATCAGATATAGTGATACCTTCAGTCATATTTCTTTTGCTGAAGATATTTTTGGCTATCCAAGGTCTTCTGCTTTTTCATATGACTTTTGAACTATTTTTCTATCTCTGTGAAGAACATTGCTTTAATTTTTGTTAGAATTATATTGAATCTACATAATGCTTATGTTAGGATGGCCATTTTCACAATATTGATTTTTCCAATCCATGATCAGGGGAAATCTTTTCATCTTCTCATGTCCTCCTCAATTTCTTTCTTCAGTGTTGTTATGTTTTCTTTGTATGGGTCTTTCACTTCCTTGATTAGTGATATGCCAAAGTATTTAAATTTTTTGGCTATTCAAAACAGGATAGTATCACTTATCTCTTTTTACATGTTTATCTTTGGCATATAAGGAGGCTGCTGATTTTTGTGTATTGATTTTGTATCCTACCACCTTACTGAAAGAATTTATCACTTTTAGAAGTTTTTTGGAGGACTCTTTTGGGTCACTTATATGTAAAACCATGTCATATGAAAATAGGGGTAGTTTGAGTTCTTCCTTGACAGTTTGTATCCCTTTTATTTGTTTCTCTTATTTCTAGAGCTAAAACTTCAAGTACTATGTTGAAAAACAATGGTGACAGTGGGCACCCCTGTCTTGTTCCAAACCTTCACAGGAACACTTCAGGATTTTTCCCATTTAATATGATCTGGGCCTTAGGTGCTTTACATATAGCCTTTTTTGAGATATGAATCTTCCAACCCTAGCTTCTCCAGTGTTTTTTTTTTTAATTTTTTTTGTCATTATTTATTTATTTATTTGAGAGCGACAGACACAGAAAGAAAGGCAGAGAGAGAGAGAGAGAGAGAATGGGTGCGCCAGGGCCTCCAGCCACTGAAAACGAACTCCAGATGCATGCGCCCCCTTGTGCATCTGGCTAACGTGGGTCCTGGGGAATCAAGCCTCGAACCGGGGTCCTTAGGCTTCACAGGCAAGCGCTTAACCGCTAAGCTATCTCTCCAGCCCTTCTCCAGTGTTTTAATCATGAAGTGGTGTATATTTTGTCAAAGGCATTTTCTGCATTTCTTGAAATAATCATGTGATTCTTGTGTTTAAGTTTATTTATGTGGTGAATTACATTTGTTGATTTCTATACATTGAACCATCCCTGCATCCTTGGGATGAAACCTAGTTGATCAAGGTGGATGATGCTTTTGATGTGTTCTTCAGTTTGGTTTATGAGGATTTCATTGTTCTTCATAAATAAAATTTTAAATAACAGCCAGATGTGGTGATGTATGCCTGCAAGCCCAGCCACTCAGGGTGCTGAAGCAGGATGAGCTCCATAAGTTTGAGGCTAGCCTAGGCTAATATAGTAAGACCTTGTATATTTTTTTTATTTGAGAGAGGGAGAGAGAGAATGGGCATGCCAGGCCCTTCAGCCATTGCAAACGAACTCCAGGCACTTACATGGGTCCTGAGGAATTAAACCTGTGTCCTTGCTTTGCAGGCAAGTGCTTTAACCACTAAGCAATCTCTCCAGCCCTGTCTTTTCTTTTTAGCTTTTTATTGAAAACTTTTGTAAGTATAGACAATAAAGCATGATAATTCCTTCTTACCATTCTCATTATCCCCCTCTCAAACTTACCCTCCATTGAATACCTACTTCTTTCCAACTAGTCTCTCTTAAATTTTGATATCATTTTCTTCCTCCTATTATAAAGGTCTCATGTAGGTAGTTTCAGGAACTGTGAGGTCTTGAATATCAAGACCATTTTGTGTCTGGAAGATTGCATTGTAAGTAGTCCTATCTTTCCTTTGGCTCTTACATTTTTTCTGCCACCTCTTCTGCAATGGGCCCTGAGCCTTGAAGGGTATGATAGAGATGCTTTAGTACTGAATACTCCTCTGTCACTTCTTCTCAGCACTATGCTGAGTTTTGAGTCACCCCAGTGGTCACTGCAATATGAAAAGAAAAGTTCTCTAACCAAAGGTGAGAGTAGCATGAATATATGGGCAAAAACATAAGTATTTAGAGGGCAGTTTGGTAGGTATAACATACGTATTTAGCCAGACAACAGCAGTTGTTACTCCCCTAGGTCTTATCACATGCACAGAGTCAGGTCCATCAGTGGTGAATCCACTGGTAAGTTGCCCATTCCACAGCAAATAACTGCCCACTCATGATCATGCAAGAAAGCCTTTGTGTATGTGTGTGTGCGTGTGTGTGTGTGTGTTTGAAGTAGGGTCTTGCTCTAGCCCAGGATGACATGGAATTTACTATGTAGTCTCAGGCTGACCTCAAACTCATAGCAATCCCCCTACCTTTGCCTCCCAAGTGCTGGAATTAAAGGTATATGCCACACACCTGATTGTATATTAATTGTGACTTATGTGTTTGGGGATTTTTGTTTGTTTGTTTGTTTGTTCATTTGGATTTTTTTTTCCAGGCAGGGTCTTGCTCTAATCGGGGCTGACCTAAAATTCATTACGTAGTCCCTGGTTGGCCTTGAGCTCACAGTGATACTCCTATCTTGGCCTCTCAAGTGCTGAGATTAAAGCTGTTTGCCACCATGCCCCACAAGAAACCCTAGTTTAACTCAATGGGTTAAAAAAAAGCATAAAAGGAAGATGGGGATAACTAGGGAAGAAGAATGGTGCTAATAGAATAGGAGGAAATAAGAGAGGATAATTGGAGAATATAATCAAAATTTATCTTATACATTTTTAAAATGTTCAAAATAAAAACATTAATTAGTTGAACATTTTGAAGTATATTTTACTCTTTCTGAAGTGAAATTCATAAGGTAATCTATTTTTTAATTATAGTCTATACAAAGAAGAAATAAAAGAAAAGCAATTTATTTTTAAAATATTTTATTTATTTTCAAGCAGAGAGATACAGAGAGGAGAGAAAGAGAGAGAAAGGATAGGTATACTAGGGCTTCTAGCCATTGCAAATGAACTCCACATGCATGAGCCTCTCTCTGCATCTTGCTTTATGTGGTTACTGAGGAATCAAACCCAGATCCTTAGGCTTTGTAGGCAAGCACCTTAATCACTGAGCCATCTCTCCAACAGGTACTTCTGTATGTGAGCATGTGTGAAACACAGTCTAGAAACATAATAAAGTCGTTACATAATTTTATCATATTAGAATGAGTAAGTTCAAATTCAAAACAAATTTAAACCTATTCAATTGAATATCATTGGCATTTTTATTATATTTTGTCAGGTTTGACATAGGCATGCTGTGGTGGTTTGACTGCAAATGTCCCCCATAGACTTTTTGGTTAAGGTTAAGCTTTACCAGATGAATGTGCCACTGGGAGGCAGATCTTTAATCCAGCCCTATTGAGTATGTAGAGAGCCAGTTTGAGCTCTGGCTGTTTGTGTTTACTAGCTATTGGTGGGATTTCTCTGCTGTGGATGCTGGAGTGAGCCAGATGCTTCCATCATGATGAAGTTTCCCCTATATTCTGTAAGCCTGAAATAAACCCTTTCCTCCCATAAGCTGCCTCTGGTCAGTTGTTTGTCCCAGCAATAAGAAAATAACTGCAACACAAAATTGACACCGAGAAGTGGGGTTGTTGTTGTGATGAATCTGACCATATGGGTTTTGATCTTTCAGAATGTGTTTGTGAGAGGAAAATGGAAGGACTCTGTACTTTGTACTGGAGAAGACTTGCAGTGCTGTAAGCACAGCATTATGAGCTATTCTGGTGAGAATCTGAAAGTGCTAAATGCAAAAAGAATTGTGGACTGTGAAATATTGGCTTAGAGCTTTTAAAGGGGAAGGAGAGGACTCTGTTGGAACTGGGCTATTGGCAAAAAGGATGGCTTTATTCTTCCACGCATTCCCAGAGAGTTTGAACAAGGTTGAATATTAAAGTAATGAATTGGTGTGTTTGGCAGAAGCTATAAAACAGAAAGATATATGATTATTACAGGAGAAATTCAAGCAAGTTTGAAGTTACTGGCACAGAGACAGGTTTTAGATTACTTAAGCTGCAATTGTTGATTACCACCATTAAGGGTGGGCTAACTACTTTGCAGTGGGACAATGGAAATGATGCCCGAGGGTGACACGCACACACAGAAGGCTCAAATGAGTAGGACTGCAAATTCTTTTACAAGGAGGAGGGTTGAAAGAAGACTTCTAAAGTAATATGCTGATCTTCAAGGTCAACATTTATTTTCCCCTGGATTAACAAATTTGGTGGCCCACCTGGTACTATGGAGCATAACAAATGCTAGAAAGAGGGGGTCATTGGTTGTGCAACATAGATTTGTTTTTTGGAAATGGCCCCTGGGAAATGTGAAGCAGGGTTGAAATCCCTGTGTGGAGACCTAGTAAGGCCATGGTATGGAGTTGAAGCAGTGCCAGAAGCCATTGTTGAGATGTGGTGCATGAAGTGGGGTTTAAATCCCTGTATTGGAGACCAAGTGAGGCCAATGTATGGAGCTGTGAAGATGAACTGTGATTTGTAGTGTAGACCCAAAGATGTTTTGGATATACCAGGACTGTGAAATGACAGCCATGGAGCACTGCTGGTTCTGGATAGAATTTTCCCTGGGCTGCTCATGCCAGCTGGAGGGGAAGAATGGGAAACCAGAGACTTTTGTCCTGGTTATGGATGTTTAACTTTAACTGCAGATGTTTGATGTTTGCCTGCTAGTCATAGATTTTACATTGGTCCAATCTCTCCTTGTTATCCCTTTTTTCAATGGGAATGTTTTACTCTTCATCATTATGTATTTGAAGTTTGTAACTTGTGTTTTGATTTATACAGGGCTCACAGTTAAGAGACTCTTAAATCTCAGATGAAATGAATGAGACTTGGACCTTTTTTTAAAAGATTTATTTTTATTTATTAGATACTGAGAGAGGGAGAGAGAGAGAGAAATAGAGAGTGACAATGGGTGTGCCACGGTTTCTAGCCACTGCAAACAAACTCCAGACACATGTGCCACCATGTACATCTGGCTTATGAGGGACCTGGAGAATCAAACCTAGATCCTTAGGCTTCACAGGCATGTGACTTAACCGCTAAGCCATCTCTCCAGCCCAAGACTTGGAACTTTTGAATAATGTTAAAGTAGTAAAGACTATGGGGACCTTTGAAGTTAGACTGAATGCAATTTGCATTGTGAGATGGTCATGAGTCTATGGGGGTCAAGGGCAGAATGTGGTAGTTTGAATGCAAATTTATATCCCCCCAAAACTTAGGGTTTTTTTTAATTAAGAATAAGCTTTGCTATATAGGCATGTCACTGAGGGCAGATCTTAAATCCAGCTCTACTTGGTATGTAGAGAACCAAGTTAAGCTCTGGCTATTCATGTTTGCTGGTTGTTGGCGGTGTCCTTCCACTAGAATCTATGGAGGTAAGCCAGATTTTTCTGCTATGATGATTCTTGCTCTGGATGCTGCCTGAAATAGACCCTTTCCTCCCATAAGCTGATTCTGGTCAGGTATTTGTCCCAGCAATGAGAAAGTAACTGAAACATATGCCATCTTGAAATAACCTCTAGATTCATGTATTTGAATCCTCATGAGTAAGAGGATATTTGCCCACAAATTTTAGCACATCTAACCACCTAGCACTGCTATTGATTGTAATACGTTTTTCCAAATGGTGACAATCCTTGGTTAAGTTATAAATAAAAGCCCAATATCCTCTCAATTTACACAGTAGTTATATTCTTTTTCTATTGAAAACTTTATTGTATGAAAATATTTCACATTGATCGTATTCCCATCAAGTTATGACCATTCTCCTCTGCCCCCATCCCGCTGTGGAACACAAATGCACAAGTCAGACTCTGTGTATGGGAGGGGGAGGAAACAATCCCTCAAAATATGCCTTCACACTCTGTGGCTCTTACAATCTTTCCACCTCGTCTTCCACAATGCTTCTGAGCCTTGGAAGGCAAGTAATGAGTCTCCTTTAGTGCTAAGCTCTCAGCAATCTCTGATTTTCTACTTTGATGACTTTTGAAGCTCCTCATTGTCTACTGCCATCTCCCTGGAGGACATTCTCAGGCTAACAGTAAGAGTAGCAAGTTTTCTTAAATCATTCTTAAAACTCATAGGGTACATTAAATCCATGTGAACAAAATTATTTGTATTTGTACATAAAGCATAGTTGATATCATATATCAAAAAATCATAAAAATATTTAAACTTATAAAATTATGGACATTAGAAGTAGAGAAGGGCACAGATAGATTAGCCTATAAGCCAATAATATTTGAGACATACTAATATAAAAATTTCCCTCTATCTGAAATAAAGTTTCAACTGAGTCCCTGTATTTTATATGGCTACCCTCAACACAGGGATGTCTTTGTTGTATGAAGTAATTTACAAGTCATCTGTTGTTTTGAGCCCCCATATATGAAATGCTAATAGGTGCCCCAATCACTGTGAAAGTCAAAAATGGCTTGTGGTGGTTTGACTCAGGAGTCCCTATAAACTTATATATCCTGAAAGCTAGGTTCCCAGCTGATGGAGATTAGGGAATTAACACCTCCTGGAAGCAGTGTATTGTTGGGGGTGGGCTTATGGGTGTTATAGCCAGTTTCCCCATGCCAGTGTTTGGCACACTCTCCTGTTCCTGTTGTCCACCTTATGTTGGCCAGGGGGTGATGTCCACCCTCCGCTCATCCATCATTTGCCCCCGCCATCATGGAGCTTCCCCTCGGGTCTATAAACCAAAATAAACCCTTTTTTTCCCCAAAGCTTCTCTTGGTCGGGTGATTTCTGCCAGCAATGTGAGCCCGACTGCCACACTGCTCCACACAACTGTCCAGAATGCCTTCAGAACTGCCTCTATTGAGAACCACGTCCTACAGTGCAAGTCACCAGAAGCAAGTCCTACCTCCTACCCAGAGCTTCTATCAGTTTCTTAGTGATTAACTCAGATACTAATGAATAGCTAAGGCTCCACAGCCATTTGAAAAGACCTTCAGAGTAGAAGGAAAAGGAGTAGAGCAAACAGAAAGGAAGAAAGACTTGTAGAAAACATCAAGAAGGAAAAAAAAAAAAAAAAGGACTGGAGTTGTAACTTAGTGGCAGAACATTTGTCTAGCATGTACAAAGCCCTGGGTTTAATCTCCAGCACTACAAAAAAAAAAAAAAAAAAAACTTTAGAGGAAAACGTAATAATCTTTGGAAAGATGATAGCAAGAAGAGCAGACCAGAGGAGGAGGAGGAGGAGGCACTTGGAGAAGAGACCCAGGGACACGGCAACAGACAGCCATCTGTGAGCAAGGGAGAGAGGGCTTGGAAGAAACAAGGCTGGTCAGGACCCTGCAGAAGCTCTTTAGGATCTTTAAGACTCAGGTTCATGACACTCTATGGTACTCAGAATTCTAAGACCCTTTTCCCCTAGAGCTGAGCATATGCTAGCACCTCACATCTATGGTTATTTTGTCTCCTGTGGTAAGCAGGAATCTGAAAATGCAACTAATGTCAAATCAGTCAATTTAAAGCTAATCAAGAGAGAAACTAAGTAGACCCAATCTAATCATTCAAGTCTTTTAGAAGCAGAGCTTTCTTTGACTGGCCGAGACTGGGAAATCAGAGATATTAGAAATTGAGGAGGGAGGCTCTCCATTGCTGGAATGGAAAGGTCACAGGTCAAGACCTTAGAATGCCCTTTAGGAGCTGAAAGCTGTCCCTCACTGTCAGCAGACTAGTGGGCACCTCTCTAAGACTGCCTGCTGATCCTGTGAACTAATAAGTCAGTGTTATGTGCAGCTACTAAATTTATTATGCAACAATATATAAGTACCAGCACTTTCAGCCTAATAGACTGAATTATCCATGTCATTTTATCTATAAAAAGTGACATAAACTGGGTGTGATAATACATGTCCTTAATCTTAGCACTGATGAGTCTGAGGTAGAAGGATCACTAGGAGTTTGAGGCCAGCATGGGACTACAGAGTGAGTCCAGGTAAGCCTGGGTTTAGACCTTACCTTGAAATACCCCCCCCAAAAAAAGCCCCCAAAATAGCAAGAAAATGTCACACCAAAGCAACTAAAAATAAAGTACTATTCAAAACTTTTTTATTACCAATTTTCATACATATACATAATATATTTTGATCACAGTCCCCTCCTATTACCCTGACCATAATACCCCACCCCATTCCTCTTTCCACTGAACCCCTTCTTTCCAAATAGTCCCTCTTCTATTTTGACGTCATTGTTTTCTACCCTCTCCCTCACCCACAACAATATAATGCTGGCCCAGATTGTTACAGTAACAATAGAACTGTGAGATCATGAATGCAACTGCTGCTGAAAGACAGTGTTCTAAAGCACTCCACTACCCCATCGTTTGGCTCTTCGAAGGGATAGTAGTTTGTATGTGTATGTACATGTTTATAGGTATGCACATATTTGCAAGTGTGAGGAGGCCAGAGGTCAAAGTTAGATGTTTTCCTCAACTGTTCTCCACTTTAATTTTTGAGTCAGACTCTCACTGGATCTAGAATTCACTGATTCAGCTATTCTAGCTGGCCAGCAAATCCCAGGGATCCTCCTGTCTCTGCCTCCTCAGCACTGAGGTTACTACACTCAGGTTCTTTATGTGGGTGCTGGGGATCTAATTTAAGTCCTCATGCTTAGGCAACTAGTACTGTACTAAGTTAGCCATTCCTTCAGCCCTTCCTTTTGTTTTTAGACCAGGTCTCAGTATAAAGCCTAGACTGCTGGCCTCAGGTTTGTAATCTTCCTGTTTCAGCTTCCCAAAACCAGAGATTACCAGCATGCACCCCACACACAGGGAGAACAGAAACTTCTTAGATATAAAATAGGATGCTAGAAATATATGGATCAATGCTTTTTTTGATTAATCAATCAAGTGTGAGCTAACAGAAAATATACATTGACGCTCACCAGAAAATTCTAGGCTCATTTTGTCCGTTGAAGCCTAGATAGAAGATTGTTCCTAAGTGGTATGAAAAAGCCTGAGTGGAATCAGGTGGACCCAAAGGTGGTCATGGAGAAGGCTGACTAGACAGGTAAGCCAAGGGAAGTACACTTTTTTCTCTATCCATTTCACAAACCCACAGTGCTCAGTCCCTGATATGGGCAGATGCACCCAGTTACCCTGTGGCCTGTTCAAGGCTCCAGGGCAGATACTTCCCATGCCCACTTCATCCCAAGGTCTCCATCCTATCACCTTTGTTTGAGGTAAAGAGTGGTCCTTCTATCCAATTTAAAAAAATGGGGTAGTGCTGGGCATGGTGGTGCACACCTTTAATCCCAGCACTTGGGAGGCAGAGGTAGGAGGATAACCATGAGTTGAAGGCCACCCTGAGACTATATAGTGAATTCTAGATCACCCTGGGCCAGAGTGAGACCCTACCTTGAAAAACAAAACAAAACAACAAAAAGGGTAGATGATTGAAGAGAGGATTCTCAAAGAAAGATATACAAATTGCCAATACACACATAAAGAGAAGTTCAACATCTTTGGTCGTCAGAGGAATACAAATCAAAACAACTTTGTGATTCCATCTTACTCCAGTCAGGATAGCATTCATCAAAAAGTGAAAGATGGGTTGGACATACGGCTCAGTAGTTAAGACATCTGCCTGCTAAGCCTAAGGACCCAGATTTAATTCCCCAAGACCCACATAAACCAGATGAACAAGGTGGTGCATGCATCTGGAGTTTGTTTGCAGTGGTTGGAGGCCCTGTCATGCCACCCTCCCTTTCTCTGTCTCCTTGACTCTCTCTCAAATAAATAAAATAAAGCAAGTGAAAGACAATAAACCCTGGCAAGGCTACAGGGGAAGAGGAACACTCATTCACTGCTGGTGGGAGTACAAACTTGTACAACTACTATGGAAAGCAGCACGGAGATTTCTGAAAAAGATGAAAACAGACCTGCCATTTGATCCAGTTATACCACTCTTGGGCACATACCCTAAAGACTCCACTCTTTACTACAGAGTTATGTGCTCAGCAATGTTTGTTGCAGCTCTATTCATAATAGCTAAGATTTGAAATCATTCTAGATGCCCATAAACTGATGAATGAATAGTGAAGATGTGGTACATAGAATTCTACTCAGCAGTAAGGAAAAATGGAATGATGAAATTAACAAGAAAATGGATGGAATTGGAAAAAATCATTCCAAGCAATATCACACAGGCACAGAAAGACAAACACTGCATATTCTTTCTCATATGTGATTCTTAACAGGGATCAAATGAAGATGAATGTAAATGGTAGTAATCATCAGGAATACAGATGTAAAAATACAATGAGACCAGGAGAAAAAAGAAATAGAGAGAGAGAGGAAAGCAGGCAATAGTCAACAGGCTCTGTGAAGGACAGACTATAGGGGTGGGTGAGTATTGGAGAAGCAAGGAGTAGGAGGTTATGACAACATGAATTAGTTCCATAGGAACCCTCTTTCTAGATAACATTATACAAATAAAAGAGGAGGGAGGATGATCCAGACAGAAGTGTCCTGCAGAAAGTAGAAAAAGCTTAACCCTAAAACTATAGGCTCTGTCTGGTTAATCCCATACACAGAATTGTGTTAGCCCCTACTGCAAGCTGTTGTCCAGAGAGGCCCATGAAGTCCCCAAAACAATGCAGGTCTTTGCCATAAAATTTGTTCACTTGATTACCTGACAGAGATAAAAGGTAAGACTCTATTGCTGAAGACAGGCTGCGGTTGCAGGACATCAAGATAGCACATTGAAACAAGAAGACAGTTCCCTCCCTGCTAGCCCTCACAGTGTTAGAAAACACTAAGGAATTTGCTGAGGGACAATGGTCACCAACAGTATAAATAAGCAAGGGACCCTTAAGATATTAAATCAATCAGCTGGAAAAGAAGCAGTACACTGCCTTTGTGGGTGACCAACTGTTCTCTGACTGGATATAAAGCCCACTCAATGGGGAAGAATTCATATCTTGTACTGGAAACCAAATCAGAAACCCATGACCAGGAAACTCATAAACTCAAGTCCTTGCTGCTCTGTGAATAAGAAGTCCCAAATATCTTGAAATTCCTATTCATACTTTCCTATTAGTTTGTCTTTATCTTTGTTGGACTGTATTAGATCTGCCACCTGGTCTTCTAGTTTAGATATTCTGTTCTCTTCTTCATCCTTTCTACTGGTGAGATTTTCTCAGAGTTTTTTTATTTCATTGACTGTGTTCATTATTTCTATTTCTTTATTTATGTCTTGTATTGACCTCTTTATTTCATTAAATTGGTTTCCTGTGTCTTCTTTGATTCCTTTGATATTCTCTTTCTTCCTCTTTGACTTCTTTGAGCATATTTATAATCATTCTTTTGAAATCTTTCTCTGACATATCCTCTAACTCATTCTCACTGGAGGTCATTTCTGATGCATTAATACTGTTTGGTGGATTTATATTGTCTTGACTTTTGGTGTTTCTTGTGTTATAATGTATATATTTTTGCATCTTGGATTAATTAAATGCTTGGAATTTCTAGTTAGCTCCAGTATTATTAGATATGTCAATCAATCTGATGTTATATATCTTCAGTGTAGGAGCTTAAGTTGCTAGATGTGGCTCATAAGACTCTCAGAGTATCTGCAAAAGTGACCCTAGATGTTGGGTTTGCCTGCTATGAGAATATTCAGGTAGGCTGAGTGGAGCAAAATACAGGCAGATTCTAAAATTTAAGTAAACAGTGTACACATTCAATGAAAACCAGCACAGAGTATTTATGCAAGAGTATATATTATGACAACCAGATCCTCTAACAAAGTCACAGTCTCTTAGGATATGTGTTGCCCCACACCCCTAATCCTGTCAACTAGGAGGTTATGATTTCTGGTCTGTTGAGGGTTCCAAGTCAGCTTGTGACCAAGTGAGACCCTTCCCTAATGAACAACAGAAGAGGAAACAAAGGCAGTATAAATCAGGAAGCAACAAATGACAAGCACAAAATATAGCTTATTTAAGAGTGGAAAATCCAACCACCCATCAGATTTAACATATAATTTATCCTAATATGGAAGTTGCAATTACCACTTCCAATTCAAGCCTATATACCAGGCTTATTTGGCAGGTACTGACCTGGTGTAATCCCAGTTACCTTTTGGGATGATTTTGGTCTCAGTTTTGTTGTGCTCCTGCTTGGGTTCCTCTTTGCTGAGCTGTGGGTTCAAGTATGCTGGCTGGGTTGCTGGATCACTACTCTGGTTGCCAGTGCTGGGTGCTGTGAGCTCCCTTCCCCAGGTTTCTGGTGCTTGCTTGTGCTTACACTGTCAGTGGGCGAGGGAGGCTGTGGATGGTGGCTGATGTTTTTCCCGCTGGTCCTTGCGATCATCTTCCTCATGAGCTGCTCCTCTGTTCATCCCTGCTGTCCCACTTTCACATTTCTTGAGTTTGCGAGGAGCTCTGGTGGCTTTTCCTGTGGCTCAGGCTGAACCTTGCAGCTGTGGTCCCGCAGACCAGGTGCCGCTGCTGCTGGAGCCACTTCTGCCTGCCTCTTTGGGTTCTAGATGCTCTGTATCTCTTTTACTTCCCTGATGCAGTTGGTAATTTCTTATACACCTCACTTTTTAGCAGAAGAGTGTATTTTGCTGGTTTTTCTCCCGTAAGATGCTAATGATTGTATAATCATTATAGAATGCATACATGCATCTAAACATCACATTTTACCCCACAAATATATAGTTGTTAAATGTCCATTAAAATATATATAATGATAGGTTAGGAGTCAGCTGGCTTTCTTTATGATCCCTTTGGTATCAAGTGTGTTGTGTGTGTGTGTGTGTGTGTGTGTGTGTTCATGTGTTTGAGTACACCTGAGTGCTTGTGCATGTGGAGGCCAGAGGTCTTTGTTGAGGGTCTTCCTCAGTCACTCTGCACATTATTTGGGATAGAGTCTCTCGCTGAACCCAGACCTCACCAATTTGGCTACTGCAGCTAGCCAGTGAGTCCCAGGGATCCACCTATTTCTGCCTACCAAGGGATTATAGGCATGTCCCCCCACACCCAGAATTTACAGGAGTGCTGGGGATCTGAACTCTGATACTTATGTTTGCACAGCAATCACACTACCAACTGAGCCATCTCCCCATTCATTTTTTTTTTTTTTTTTGAGGGGGGCGTGTTTTGCGGTAGGGTCTCACTCTAGCCCAGGCTGACCTGCAATTCACTATGTAGTCTCAAGGTATCCTTGAACTCACGGGAATTCTCCTACCTCTGTCTCCTGAGTGCTGGGATTAAAGGCGTGCACCACCATGCCCAGCATCACCATTCTTCCATTCTCTCTCTCTCTCATTCTTCCTCCCTCCCTCATTCCCTTTTTTCCTCACTCTTTGTCTCACTCCCTTCTTCCCTTCCCCCACTCTCTCCCTTCCCCTCTCTCCTTATTTATGTCTTGCCAAGTCCCCAGGAGCAGGAATCACTTTCTCTATTCCACAATACAACAAAAGGATGAGTGGTTTTGATGAGGAGAACTGATAACTGTCTAAGGCAGAGAAAGCCAGGGCCTCCCAAAGCTTTAAATTACAACTTTGATGACCCTGATCCGACTTCCTGGAGTTGCAACTGGGACACAGAGAAGTCAGCCACAGAAGTAGGCTATATTTTTCTCAAACATAAAGAAGGACCTGGAATCAGATTTAACAAAGTTTCCTGACCACTGAAATAGATTGGGGGGTGGGGCAGGAAGGAGGAGGGAGGGATGTGACTGAGATATGTTGTATCTTTAAATTTGCTCTAAATTGCAGGTTGTCTTATATGTAGGGTAATGATTAGAAATTATTTGGCTCCTGAGACTCCATAGTGAATCCCAGTCAGCCTGAGCTAGAGTAAGACCCTACCTCAAAAAAACAAAAAACAAAAGAAATTATTTAGTTGTTGCTCAATTCTAATGAAGAGTTTTATAGGAAAAGTACACACACACACACAGAGAGAGAGAGAGAGAGGAGCCAGAGTACTGGTGGTACTTGCATATAATCCCAGCAATTGGGAGATGGAGGCAGGAAGATGAGGAGTGCAAAGTCAATTTCAGCTATATAGTGAGCCTGAGGACAGCCTGGACTACAGAAGACCCTGTCTCAAAAAAACAAAAACAGGCCTGGAGAGATGGCTCATTGGTTAAAGCACTTGCCTGCAAAGCCGAATGACCAGTCTTCATTTCCCCAGTACCCATGTAAAGCTAGATGCACAAAGTAGTGGACACATGCATCTGAAGTTTGTTTGCAGTGGCTAGAGGCCCTGGTGTACCCATTCTCTCTCTCTTTCCTTATAAATAGATAAATAGATAACATATTAAGGACTGGAGAGATGGCTTAGTGGTTAAGGTGCTTGCCTGCAAAACCAAAGGACCCAGGTCAATTCCCCAATATCCATGTAAGCCAAATGCACATGGTGGCACATGTGTCTGGAGTTCATTTGCAGTGGCTAGAGGCCCTGGCATGCCCATTCTCTCTCTCCCTCTCACTATCTACCCCTTTCTCTCTCTCTCTCTCAAATAAATAAACAAATAAATAAATAAATAAATAAAATATTTTAAGAAAAACAAAAACAAACAAAACCCACCACAAAACTGCAAGATGGTTGTGTGTAAAGATCTGTGAACTGGATGCTCCAGGTAGATTCTACAGAGCCTGCCCAGTTGGCCTTTTCCTCCCACCTGGGATCAGCCCATGTCCACACTAAATCACATACTCCTACCACTGCTAAAACCCAAGAAAGTGCAGGGCTGGAAATCAGGGGGAGGGAGAAGGCAGCATCTTCCCACTTCATTCAATTTTATTTGTTGCATACACTTTAATAAGCTTTTTTACTTTGGAGTAATTTTAGATTCATAGAAAAATTGCAATGATTATATAGAAAACAGTTTCCCCTGACTAAAAAAAAAAAAAAAAAAAAAAAAAAAAAAAAAAAAAACCACAATACTGGTACATTATGATTAACTAGACTTTATTCAGAGTTCACCAGTTTTTCCAGCAATGTCATTTTCCTGTTCCATGATCCAATCCAGAATACCACACTCCATTTTGTGATTCATGATTTTTAATTTTTTTAATTTTTCTAAAAGCTACAACTGAAAAAAGGGAAATAATACTCTCATTGAAAAGCAGTCTTCTGCCCAAACCTCTCAATCCCACCCCACCCCCACACACACACATCCCCACCCCCCTCCCCCCACCCCCCACTCCCCCCACCCCTATCACAGACAATGCCAGCTTTCCTACTTCCTTCATCCTCTCCTCCCCCTCCCAGCCTCACTGGCCTCTGAACTGTCCCACACACATACAGACCTACTCCCATTTTAAGGCCAGCTCTTTGTCCAGACCTTGATCTTGTCACATCTTCTCCCCTATAAAATCTCTCCTGACCACCCTATTTAAAATTGTCATACTCCTCACCTATACACTATCAATCTCTCTTGCGTCATTTCTTTTTCACCTACAATATGACTTTATTTACTTATTCCTTGTGTATATTATTATCTCTTTACTGGAAAGTAAAAACAAGAGCAGAGCCTGGAATACAGTAGTCACTAAACAAATACTTGTTGACTAAATGAGTGTTAAGAGAAAAGAGAAGCTGGTGTGGTGACACTTACCAGCACTCAGAAGACTGAGGAAAAGGATTGCTATGGGGTCAAGACCAGTCTGGGCTACATAGTGAGCTCAGGGCCAGCCTGAGATAAATAATCTCAAAAAGATGGGGAGAGGGATGACTCAGTTGGGAACATGCTTGCCATGCAAGCACGAGGATTTGAGTTTAATTCACAGTATCCATGTGAAAGCTGGACACCACTGCAAGCACCTGTCATCCCAGTGTTAGGAAGGCAGAGACAGGAGGATCCTTGGGGCTTGCTAGCCAGCTGGACTAGCCAAATCAGTGAATTCCAGATGCAGTGAGAGACCCCATTTTAAAGAAATGTTTGGGCTGGAGAGATAGCTTAGTGGTTAAAGGCATTTGCATGCAAAAGCCTTGATAGCCTGGGTTTGACTCCTCAGTACCCATGTTAAACCAGACTTGGCACATGCATCTGGAGTTCTTTTGCAGAGATATGGCAGAAGGTTGTGGTGTGCCTATTCTTGATCTCTCTCTGTCACTCTCTCTCTCCCTTTCCCTCCCCTTCTCTCTCAAATATTTATACATACATATATATGTGTGATTGAGTGAGATTGAGGAAAACACTAGATGTTGATCTCTGGCCTCCACACGCATATACATATACACACATATGCAAAAAGAGAGAGGGAGGGAAAAAGAGGAAGGAGGAACAAAGAAGGGAAGGAGGAAAGGAGAGAGAGAGGCAGAAAGGTGAAAGTTTCTTCCTCCTCCAGGTCTTCAGTCTCTCTAGCTCCCCCACAGACAGAGAGAACATGAGTCCAGCATCACATTATCATGACATTTCCTTTCTTGTATAACTTTCTGGATTTCCTGGATCAATAATTGCCTGTGTTTCTGTCTCAGTTTTATCTCGGTTTCACCCTCAAAATTCACACATGAAATTCTTATCAATATATCCAAAAACATCAGAAAACTCTTAGCTCATTTCTTTTCTGGTTACATCTGCCCATTCAGTCCTTTATCCTCTTACCTGGTACTTTCATCTGTTTGGCCTCTTTGTTCCTAAGCTTAAGTCTCTCATAGCCTATAGCAGCTCCTCAACCCAAATTTCCACATACTTGTCATATACATGTCAAATGACCCATCAGTTATTTGTAGCCTTTTCCCACTCCAAGTCGGATTGTTTCTTCTGGAAGCCTGTTGCATAATTGTCCTGGAACTTCCCTATCATTGGGGATATTCTTTTCTCCTTACTGAATCCCATATCTCCCAGATCCAACCTTCCTCCTCTTTCTTTCTTTCTTTCTTTCTTTCTTTCTTTCTTTCTTTCTTTCTTCTCTCTCTCTCTCTCTCTCTCTCTCTCTCTCTCTCTCTCTCTCTCTGTGTGTGTAGGGGGTGGCATTGAAACAAGATTCACTTAGTAGCCCAGGCTGGCCTAGAACTTACTATGTAGACTCAGATGGCTTTGAATGCTCTTATCTCAGCCTCCTCAATGATGGAATTAGAGATGCACATGCCACCACACCCAACTCTAATCTTCTTTCTTTTCTTTTGGTTTGTCAAGGTAGCGTCTCACTCTAGCACAGGCTGACCTGGAATTCACTCTGTAGTCTCAGGGTGGCCTCGAACTCAAGGCAATCCTCCTACCTCTGCCTCCTGAGTGCTGGGATTAAAGGTGTGCACCATCACACCCAGCTCTAATCTTCTTTTCTTGATTTAACTTTTTTTAAAAAAATATTTTGTTTATGAGACCAAGAAAGACAGAGACAGAGAACAGGTGTGCAAGGGCCTCTTGGGGCTGTAAATGAACTCCAGAAACATGTACCACATTGTGCATCTGGTTTTATGTGGGTACTGGGGAACTGAACCCTGGCCAACCGGCTTTGCAAGCAAGCGCTTTTAACAGTTGAGCAAACTCCTCCCCCACCCTGGATCAATTTAATTGTTTTTGAGGCTCACATTCATTAATTATCTTCCTGGCAGAAAATATTCTGAAGATAATTCCATATTTGAATTGGTCTGCTCTCACACTTAGGCTGCTTGTCTGGGGGAAGGAAATTTAACTTAAAATTGCTTGCCACAGTGTGTTGTTGAAAGTTTGTTTTTTTTTTTTTTTTCTTCTAACTTCCTTATTGTAAAGGAGAAGTGTCATCTACTTGGCCTCCTAGTCTTTTATGTGCAACCAATCTGCTTTTCTTTTATACATTCCTTTCTGAACTTTCCTTGTTTCCTGGGATGTTTGTTTGTTAGTATGTTTGCTTGTTTGTTTGTTTTGGTCTCTGATAACCTATGCATGTTTAGTTGCATGGGAAGATGAGAGGCTGGAACCATTCAGGGGTCCTTCAAGGGGCTCATTAACAAGCAGACCTTGCCTCTCCTTGCTTTAGGATGATTAGGCAACACACCAGAATTCTGCTAACACTTCCTGTCAGCATTTTCTTTTGGACGGTCAATGTCTCCAGAGAGAAGTGATTTGTTCTAGGTATTTCTGACGAGGAGGTGGGCAGTGACTTTACTGAATACCATTCTTTTCAATACCTCTGATCTGTCCTCTGTGGTACCCAACTCCAAAGATTCTTCAGTTTAGCCTTTGTAGGGATTGCATTCGCTCTTGTGCCCTGCCAAAGTGGATGATCACCTGGCTGTGTGGGACAGGAAAGAGAAATGGAAGTCCAAGGTCCTATCCAGGCCTCTTGTTTGGAGTCACATCCTCACATTTCTTGGGCCAGCCTCTGTGTCACTGAACATATCACAGAGGACTTCAGTCTCCCCCATGAGTGAGTCTCTTTAAGGCACACGGGGTCTTGAGGCCTCTGACTACAATTGTTTGGAGCACTTAAAAAAATCACACTGAGTACAGCCCAGGAGGGCCTCTATTTTTTCAAATTCCAACATAGGGGCTGGAGAGATGGCTCAATGAGTAAAGGTACTTGCTTGCAAAGCTTGTCAACCTGGGTTCAATATTCCTGAGTACTTACATAAAGCCAGATGCACAAAGTGGTGCATGCATCTGGAATTTGTTTGCAGTGGCAGGAGGCCCTGGTGCACACATGCACCCCTGCTCTCACTTGCCACACAAGCATGAGGACCTAAGTTTGGATCCCCAGCACCCACTTAAAACCAGGTGAGGCCCTTGCATATGTAACCCCAGCACTGGGAAGTAGATACAGGGTATCTCTGAAGCTTACTGGCCAGCTCGTCTAACCCAATTAGTGAGCTCCAGGTTCAGTGAGAGACCTTGTCTCAAAAAAATGAGGTGAAGAGAGATTGAAGAACACCCTGACATCAGCCTCCAGTCTCCACATGCACGTGTGCATGCCCACTTGCATACACATGTGTGCCCACACACTTACAAACACTCACCACACACATACACATTTTTAAAAGTCAATAACATCATCTGTGTGTGTTTGTAATAAAGGCTTCGCTTGCTTGTTTGTTTGCTTTAAATAAGCAACATCATGAATGTTGAAATGAAGAACAGGAGCCAGAGCAGAAAGGGGTTTGCCTGGGCAGGGAAATGAAAATATCACCCTTTCCCTTGAAGTGGGAGGAGCCAAGAAGGGATGACTGTGGATGAGAAAGCCTAAGGTTGTGCATGTTGGACAGTCTTCCCTTATGACAATCTTCATAAACAAGAGTCATCGAAATAAAGATTCAAGGAGCCGAAGATTCTCTGCAAGGGCTGGAAAGGAAACTACAGAATGCCAATTCCAGCTGTATAGCCATGGAAGCAAAAAGGGCCCAGATATGGTTAGGGAGCAGGAATACTCAGTAGCCTCTGTGCTGTCACAGTTGTGATACTTTCACTTATGAACTCTAGCATTAGCAGGGCTGAGGCTTGCCACTGGGAGCCCTGGCAGGTAAAGGCCAAGTAAAGGTCATCAAGGACAGCTGGTCTTGAATCCAAGAAGGGAAGCTAAGAATGAACTCTGGGATAGATTCTCTGGTCCATGAGTTATATCAGTCACCATGACATTGACTTTGATATATTGAGTTCTTGGAAATTCTTTCTTTAGCCAAGGAGGATATTCTCTACTTCGGCGAGGAGGCCAAGCTACTAAACAGCAGTGGGGGTTGCTGCGCTATGTAGCTTGTTCATCACTCCAGCCCCGCCCTTTCTGGATAAGCTCTAAAGAGATGAGACTCTGGTGAGGTTTGAATATGAAATGTCCCCCACAGACTCATGTGTTTGAACACTTGGTCCTCATTTAAAAACTTACTCATGGGGCTGGAGAGATGTCTTACTGGTTAAGGTGCTTGCCTGTGAAGCCTAAAAATGCTGGTTCAATGCCCCAGTACCCACATAAGCCAGATGCACAAGGTGGCACATGCATCTGGAGTTCATTTGCAGTGGCTAGAGGCCCTGGCATGTCCATTCACTCTGTTTGCCTCTCTCTCCCTCTCTTTTTCTCTCTCTCTCAAATAAATAAATAAAAATAAAATATTTTTTTTAAAAAAACTTATTCTTGGTCTGGAGAGATGGATTAGCAGTTAAGGCACTTGAATACAAAGCCTAAGGACCTAGGTTTGATTCCCCAGTACCCCTGTAAGCCAGATGCACAAGGTGGTGCATTCATCTAGTATTAGTTTGCAGTTGCTACAGGCTCTGGCATGCTAATATTCATTCTCTCTCTCTCATAAAAGGTAAATAAATTAAAATTTAAAAAATTATTCGTGAGATTGAAAAGCTGGCTCAGAGGTTAAAGGTGCTTCCTTTCAAAGCCTTACAGCCAGGTTTGATGAGTTCTGACTAAGCGTAAGGAATGACACATGAAAAACTTAGAAATTACAGCAAATATATATATATATATATACAAAGAAAAGAAAAAAGAGCCATAATCTGATTAACAATAAATGTACTTGTTTGGGGGCTGGGGCTGAGGTGGTAGAGTGCTTGCCTAGTGTGCAAAAAGCCCTGGGTTCAATCTGCAGCACCACAGAAACCAGGCATAGTGGCACATGTCTATAATTCCAGCACTGAGGAAGTAAAGGCAGGAGGATCAGAAAGTCAAGGTCATCCTCAGCTACATACTGAGTTTGAGGGCAACCTGAGCTACTTGAGACCCTGTCTTAAAAGGGGAAAAACTACTAATTTTCAGGTCAATAAAAGGACAAGAGAACATAATGGGTAGCACAACCATGGAATGTCATCACCCAAATCCAGCCAGGGCTTGGAAGGAAGGGAGGGAAGGAAGGAGGGAAGGAGGGAAGGAGGGAAGGAGGGAGGGAGGGAAAAGAAAAACCAAATAACAGTAAAAGAGATAATAGGGGAACATGTATTTTAAGAGATTCATGAGACAAAGTAACCAACTGTAATGTTGTAAGCTGTTTGGATCTCAATTTAAATATATTTTAAAAGTTATTATGATATGATATTATGTTTATTTTAGAGCTACCTGTGGAAATATTTACAGATGCAATGACTGCTTCAAAGTAATGGGGGCAGGTTAATTGAGGATAGACGAACCAGATTGACCATGTGCTAATAATCGATGAGTGATGTGTGAATCAGGTTCATATACTTTGGTGTACATTTAAAAGTTTTCCATGAAGAAATATTTTAAGTACTCATCATTTCCTGTTTCTCATCTATAAAGTCCATTTTGACACTCATCTATTAAACAAATGTTTTTTTACGTCTAGAATTTTTTATTTGCATTCATATCCATATCAGACAAATGTTTTTTAAGCATGTTCTTAATAGATCATATTAAGCCTGGAACTAGCAAATAGTATTCTTGTCCTCTCAAAGCCTGTAGCCTAGTTCAGAAGATTACACTTTCAGAAAGAAAACCGAGAACAAGTCAGGGCAATCTGTAACAACATGTTTCATCAACGATAATCAAATTCCATAACATATAATTTAAACAGACAGTTGCCTGGGTGGTCAGGTGGGTAGGAGGGAGTAGGTGCAGTGAGGAGAGGTGGAGACAGAAATGGTCACATGAAGGTTGAGCTGGAGCTGGCTAAAGGAAGTCAAAAGCAGGTGAGGAAAGTAGAGAGAGGAAGAATTTCACAGGTGAACCTGCTTGCATGGAGGAAGGAGGGGAAAGAGGATAAACGGAGACAAGCTTACCACCTACTAAGTTAATCACTCTTTATGCTAGACTGCCAGTAGATGACAATGGATGCCAGATACATCGTTCACATGTGGTAATTATCATAATTATAAACACCAGGGAGTAAGTCATATTTACCAGTCAGAAGAGTGGGTGAGTAACAGGTGTCTGCCAAACGTGTAGCTGAATAAAAGCCACTGTGATTCCTGAAGAATCAATTGTGATTAATGAAGCTTTGGGGTTCTCTCCCTCCCCCCCTTTGGGCTTTTGTTTTGTGTGTGTGTGGTGTATGCAACCTGTAGTGCCCTATGTGGTGTCCAATGCACTCACCTCCGCTGATGTGTGCTGGCCTGTGGTGGCTCTGCTGCCTCCCTTATTTGAGCAAGAGTGTCTTATTGATTGATACAGCGCTTGCTGCTTTTTCATTCTCTGGTGTCTGCTGCCCTACAGGACTAGGGTTACAGGCACGCTTTGCCATGCCCAGTTGTGTGTGAGAGTCCTGGGGACTGAACTCCCGAGTCTCAGCCCCTCAGGTCCTCACACTTGCTCAGGAAGTGCACTTTATAACTGAGCCAGCTCGCCAGCCTTTTTTTTTTTTTTTTTTTTTTTTTGAGGCAGGCTGACTTGGAACTCACTCTGAAACCCAGGCTGGACTCAAACTCATGGTGATCCTCTTACCTCAACCTCCTAAATGTTGAGATTATAGGCATGAGCTACCATGCCCATATTTTTAAGTTTATTTATTTATTTATCTGAGAGGGGGCCATGCCAGAGCCACTGCGAATGAACTACAGAAGCATGCGCCACCATGTGCATCTGGCTTACATGGGTTCTGGGGAATGGAACCTGGGCCTTCAGGCTTCAAAGGCGTTAACCACTAAGCAATCTCTCCAGCCCACCACGCCCATATTTTATTTTGAGTCTCCATGTTGCTATTTAGATTTGAAAGGTCATGTCTTCGTGCTTCACCTGAGAGAGGAGGATTTGCCTGGAAGTCCACTTGGTCTCTCTGGGCCACAAGCTGATTGTGAGTTATCAAATGTAATTTAGACAATTCTAGAAAGAAAGCTGCCCCAAATGACCTTCCCCCAAAACCTGTCCATGTGCCTGCAATTGTTCTGTCGTGTGTTTTGCTGTTGTCTTCCCTTCCCTTCTTAATGTAATCATTCCTTTTCAGAGAACATTAAAGTCTGTTATCTTTTGGGTTGCATGTGGTTAGCCTGCCTTTAAGGGGTGGAGTTCAGGTCCCTGAGCAGGAAAGCCAAAGCCCTGACGAATCTAAAGAGAAAAGCCTGTGTCACAAGACTGGTGACCCAAGACTTGGTCCCCTGCGCCCTCAGGGCCCTGCAGTAAGTGCCCAGCTATCCTGGGAAGCCCACGGATAGCCCACCCATGGGCGTGCCTAGCAATATGCTTCGCCATCCCCAGAAGGGACAGCACATGAGAGAGTAACTGGCCAAGATAGGGTCTCCGTGGCAGTGAACGCTGTGATGTAAGAACTGATGACACACGCAGGACCAGCCCCGGGGCGGGCAGTAGGGCCGCAAGGGGACTCACCCACGCCGGATATGGCTCAGCCCCCTGCGCCCAGGGCCGCTCGCAAGACTTCCCGCAGGCTGAGCAAAGGATGCTGCCGCGCCCCGCCCCGGGCCTCCCGGGGCCGCGGGGCTCCAAGGCCTACGAAGCCGGCTCGGGCGGAGTTTCAAGTTGAGCTAGACTGGAGGGGTTTACGAAAGTGACGTGTTCTACCCGAAGTCGGAGTTCAAAAGACTACATTTCAGTGTCTAATCCGGTTCCCGTCGGCCACGCGGGAGTTACTCATCCGCTGACAGCCAGGAGCGCCCTCCCGCGGCAGCGGTGCGCACTTGCCCCTAAGCCTTCTGGTCGAATTGTCAGCTGTGTTGGGACACCCAGGACTCTTGCCACAACAGGGTTTTCAGGGTTACCAGAATTACTGACTACTGTCGCTGAGATACATTCATTGCAGAGCACAATAGCTGTCAAAAGACTCGATGTAGCCTCTGGAAGTTTGCTGTCGGTTTGTTCTTTCTTTTCCCTCTTTTTTCTTTTGTCATTCCTTCCTTTTCGTTGTCATTAATTTTCCTTTTAGTGTTTTTTTTAAATTATTTATTTATTTGCAAACAGAGAGGGGGAATGAGAGAAAGCGGGAATTGGGTGCACCAGGGCATCTTGCCACTGCAACTGAACTCCAGGCACATGTGCCACTTTCTACATCTGGCTTTACATGGGTACTGAGGAATCAAATCTGGGCCAGCAGGTTTTGCAATCAAGTGCCTTTAGACACTGAGCCATTTCTCCAAACCTTAATGATTTTTTCTTTTAAATTTTTGTTTATGTGTGTGTATGCACACACACATAACGAAGCAGACATGCATTACTTTGCATCTAACTTTTATAAGGATGCTAGAGATTCAAACTAGAACCAGTAGACTTTGCAAGCAAATGCCTTTGACCATTTAGCAATCTCCCTAGCCCTCTTCCTTCCTTTCTTGTCTTTTTTTCTCTTTGCTCCCACCCACTTTCTTTGTATTTTGAGACTCTATGTAGTCCAGGCTGGCCTCAAACTTCCAGCAGTCCTCCTGCCTCAGTCCCTTCAGTACTGGGATTACAAGCATGCACCACCATGCACAGCTGATGTTTATGACTGATGATAGACATGTGCACGGATGCTATCCAATGCTGTAAACAGAAGCTCATCACCAAAGCCTGGACTTGGTGCACTTCAGTCAGCGCTGGTTTTCTTCCCGCACCGCTGTGATGTCACTGCGATTCCCATCACAGGCTACTCCACCCTGACTGCATTGCTGTAGGCGACGTCACTGATGGCCACCATCAGCATCACTCAGAACAACTGAGTGCCCAGACAATTAGTCTATCACCTTTACTGTGTGCCAGAGCAACTTTCTTCACCCATTTTAGTATGATGATAATGAAAATGATGAACGTTGTAAAAATAAGTTAGAATTATTTCATTTGTGGGATGGTTTAGGGCATAGCCCTGAGTTTGAATTCTGACGCTAGTTACTAACTGTGACCTTCAGGAGGTTATTCTCTGTGCGCCTTCATTCCTCACCTACCACAGGGAACTAAAGTCCTCATGGGACTATTACACAGTTTAACTGAAATGATATATATGAGCCTGTGCTTGCACTGGAGCATACTGAAAATCAGGGTTGCTTTGATACTCACTGGTTTGGGGGCTGGGGGTGAGTTACTTCTCTTGTCTTAGGTAGCTCATCTGTAAAGGAGATAAGAAGCCAAGCATGGTGGCTCATTCTCATTATAATCCTAGGGTTTAGGAGGCTCAAGCAGGAGAATTGCCTCCTGCCTGTGAGGACAAGAGAATCTCACCAGACATGTATAAGAATTAAATGAGATTATATGTATACCATGCTTAGACCCAGAAAAGACTCAATAAACATTAGTATTCTTTCTGTTTTTTTTTCAAAGAGAGTCCCATGTAGCCCAGGTTAGCCATACACTATGTAGCTGAGGCCGGCCTTGAGCTCTTGATGATCTGCCTCTACCTCCCACATGCTGGGATTATAGTTTGTGCCACAAACCTGGAAATGTTTTAAACTTTAACCTGTATTTACTCTTCTAGCATTCTGTGGTTTAGAAGACTCTGATGATATTATTTTTCTGATTTTTAAATTTGTTTATTTATTTATTACATGTGTATGTATGTATGTGGTTTATGGATGTGTGTATATGTGTTCATATATGTGTAGGCACATGTGCGTAGAGGCCAGAGGTTGAAGTAAGGGGTCTTCCTTGATTTCTGTCCTTGTTTTTTGAGATAGGGTCTGTCACTGAATTTTGAGCTCACCAATTTGGCTAGACTAGCTATCCAAGTCCTGGGGAATCCTCTCTTGATCTTCCCAGTACTGGGGTTAAAGGCACACACCACCATGTCCAGCTCTCAGGTCTAGTGTTTTAGTGACTCCCCAGTCTCCTTGTTGTGATTACCAAGCTCCCAGCTGATTGATCCCCATCTGTTTGTTCATAATTTCACATTTGTCTCTGTGCAATCATATGTGATCCTGCCACCACCTTAGGAGGTAAGTGTCCTCGTTGCCACTTTATAGATGAAGATATGCAGACACAAGGTAGTTTGTTGACCCTCCTGATGTCTGCAGCAAGTGGAACCAGGATACGCATGACTCCTTTCTCTGAGGCCAGGGCTGTTTCCCACAGCACATCTTCCTTTACAAGCTCTCTAAATGGGATAAGCATACATTTTATTATATCATCCTTTGCCAGATGTGTATGCAGATTTTTTTTCTTCAAGGTAGGGTCTCACTCTAGCCCAGGCTGACCTGGAATTCACTATGTAGCCTCAGGGTGGCCTCGAACTCACTGCATTCTTCCCACCGCCGCCTCCTGAGTGCTGGGATTAAAGGTGTGCACCACTACTTCTGGCTTTTATGCAGTTTTGACATTTTTCAAATTACAGTAATTTCCTAACCAGACCTCAAAGTTGCAAGGAGACTAACAGCTTTTGCATGGGTTCTGGAGAAACTCAAGTCCTCATACTCATGCAAAAGCTGGATGTAGTGACACCTGTATTACTGGCACTAAGGAGGCAGAGACAGGAGGACACCCAGGGCTTCCTGGCTGACAACTGGATTAGCGAGCTCCAGTGAGCCCTGGGTTCAGTGACAGACCCTGCCTCAAAAAATAAAATGGAGTAAGGTGGAGGAAGACACCAAACATCAACCTCTGACTTCCACATACATGCACATACATGTGCACATGCACCCCCATACATGCACCACATACATGTGAACACATACATGCATGCACACCCCCTCCAAAAAAAGATAGCTAACATGCCCATTCTCACTCTGTTTCTCTCTCCCCCTCTGTGTGTGTCTCTAAGAAATAAATAAAAAATAAAATCTTGGAGCCAGCCATGGTGGCACACGCCTTTAATCCCAGCACTCAGGAGACAGAGGGAGGAGGATTGCCGTGAGTTCGAAGCCACCCTCAGACTACAAAGTTAATTCCAGGTCAGCCTGGGCCAGAGTGAGACCCTACCTCGAAAACCAAAATAATAACAACAATAATAAAATCTTTAAAACACAAATAAATAAAAGTACTATTGATCTGACCATTTTCTCTTTGGGCCAATGTTTGTAATCTTCAGCACTTGGAAGCCTAAGGCAAAGGGATCACCATAACTTTGAGAACAACCTGACCTATGCAGCAAGACTCTGCCTCAAAAAAAAAAAAAAAAAAAAAAAAAAATCAGAAATTTTCTTATGTTGGGGCAGTAGTTCAATATGTAGAGTGCTTGCCTAGCATGCACAAAGCCCTGGGTTCAATTTCTAGTGCCAATAAAACTGGGTGCTAGTGGTACATACCTGTAACTTTAACTCAGTGGGTGGAGGCAAGAAAATCAGGAATTCAAGGTCATCCTTAGTTTTGTTTTTTTTAATATTTTTTTGTTATTTTTATTTATTTATTTGAGAGCAACAGAGAGAAAGAGGCAGATAGAGAGAGGGAGAGAGAATGGGCGCGCCAGGGCCTCCAGCCACTGCAAACGAACTCCAGACGCGTGCGCCCCCTTGTGCATCTGGCTAACGTGGGTCCTGGGGAGTCGAGCCTCGAACCGGGGTCCTTAGGCTTCACAGGCAAGCGCTTAACTGCTAAGCCATCTCTCCAGCCCGTCATCCTTAGTTTTATAGTGGGCTCAAGGCCAGCTTAGGCTACATGAAACCCTCTACAAATAATTTATTATTATTATTATTATTATTATTTACATAAGAGGATGTGTATAGGCGATACACAAACACCATCTTCTACACGGGGCTCAAGCTTCCAGGCATTTTGCTATCAACAGGGCATTTTGAACCAATGCCCTACAACTCTGAGGGATGGCTATACTGTGTATTCTAAGATTCTGTGTTAGCCAGCATCACACAGCCAGCAAGTAAAGAAGAAGAACTGGGACTGGAGATGTGGCTTAGTGGTTAAGGCACTTGCTTGCGAAGCCTAAGAACACATGTTCAAATCTCCAGGTCCACATAGCCAGATGCAAAGTGATGCACGTGTGCAATATTGCATATGTGCACAAGGGGGCACATGTGTCTGGAGTTTGTACACAATGACTGAAAGGCTCTGGCACACATATTTTCTCTCTCTCTGTGTCTCGCTCTCAAAAATAAAATAAGAGGGCTGGAAGAATGGCTTAGTGGTTAAGGCATTTGCCTGCAAAGCCAAAAGACCCAGGTTTGATTCCCTAGAACCCACATTAGCCAGATACACAAGGGTGCGCACACATCTGGAGTTCATTTTCAGTGGCTGGAGGCCCTGGCGAGCCCATTCTCCCTCCCCTCTCTCTCTCTCTCTCTCTCTCTCTCTCTCTCTCTCTCTCAATCTTTCTCTGTCAAATAAATAAAAATAAAATAAGAAAAGAAAAGAAGAACTGCAACTTGAACTTGGGTCAAACACAGAAAAAGAATTCTTTAACCTTTTGCCTGTCCTGCCTCCCAAGGGTGGCAGCAGGCTCAGGGGAGGCATCTAATGAGGGTGAGTGTGCCATTCTTCCTACATGAACCATCTTGATTCCTTCTCTTTATGTATTTAAACTTTTTATTGACAACTTTTATAAATATAAACAATATTCCATGATTATACCCCTCCCTCCACCATCCCTTTTATCCCTCCTCTGCTGAATCCCTTCTTTCCAACTAGTCTGACTTCTATTTTGATATCATCACTGAGTTATCAGTGACCTGCAGCCCAAGCATGTAGACTCTTTAGCAATAGGGTCTCACCATCTAGTTATGGTGGGCAACCAAGAGCCTTGGCAATGGCATGTAATGTTTTAGAGCCATCAGAGGCCTCCCTGGTCAACAACTCACCAGAAGGTATCCCACTGGCACTGAAATTCTTCTAATAACAATCCATGGTTTCTGGGCACAACATTATCCACCTCCATAAGACACTTTTGCCCAAACTCTTTTATTATATTTTATTTATTTGAAGCAGAGACAGAGACAGAGAGAGAGAATGTGCACACCAGGGCCTCTAGCCTCTGCAAATGAACTCCAGATGTATGTGCCACATTGTACATCCGGCTTATGTGGGTCCTGGGGAATCAAACCTGGGTCCTTTGGCTTTGCCGGCAAGCACCTTAACCACTAAGCCATCTCTCCAGCCCATAAACTCTTCTTTAATATATATTATTAGCTAGTAAAGAAGTAGGTTTCCATATGGCTTATTCATAAATCTTAATTTTTTTTTATTTTTGAGGTAGGGTCTCACTCTAGTCCAGGCTGACCTGGAACTCACTTTGTAGTCTCAGGGAGGCTTTGAACTCATGGCAATCCTCCTACCTCTGCCTCCGAAGTGCTGGAATTAAAGGCACGAGCCACCACCCCTTGCTTATAAATCTCAAATTTTGATTAACTCTCTCCAGGCCCTCCTCCTCCATCCCCTCCCTTTAGACCATTATCCCCCAGTATTCTGCTCCTCTACTTACATATCTAGTATGCTCCCCGTTCTTCCCTCCCTCATAGGCCCCTTTTAGCTTTCTGACCTCTACTACTGACTTTCTTTTTCCTTATTTTCTATCTCAGTCACTGAAACTCTTCCTTGTGACCTTCCTCCACTGTGCCTGTTCTTCCTGGCCCTGACTCAAGCCCAGAGTGCTCTATCTCCCCTTCCCTGGCATGAGAAAAGGGAGAATATCCAGTGTCCGAGACCATCCAAGTCTGCCATGTGAGCACCCCATGGGCTGACACTTGTCTTCCCAGCATACTGTGTCCATGCCTCCAGTGAGTGGTTTCAATGGCAGTCAGCCAAGCCAGTCTCAGCCCCCGTCTCCTCCCATCAGTCATCAGTCACAGACGCCCAAGGCACACAGAGCAGCTGCCTCTTGCGTGTGTCTGGCCTCAAAGGCCAAATGTTTCCACTCAGTTCATGCAGTCCAAAGCGTCTTCATTCCTTCACCTATGTTCCCATTTGTCCCTTCTCATTAATCCAATTTGCTTCAGGGGGTTGATTTCCAAATACTCAACAGTCCCAGTCATTTCAGCAATTATCATCCAGGCTGCCCCAGAACATCCAGTGGCTTCTGTTATAAGCCTTTTTAAAAAGCTTTCTAAGTGTTGTTTAGGATTCCAAGCTCACTCTCCTCTCATACTCAATTCTAAATAATCCTCAGGCCCTGTGGCAGGACCTAGAAGCCACATACTAGATGCCTACAAGAAAGACAATGGCTTGCCAATACAAGAGATTCAAAGATAACACTCAGAGAAAGGCTTCTCAAGGGGTCAAGAACGCCTGGGAGGTGAGCCCAGAGCAAGAGAACGAGAGAGGGTATCCAGACGCAAAGAAAGGCAGGAAGGAGAGAGGGGCATCATGGTTGAGTATGAAATGACCCCAATGGGATCCTGTGTTGAGGGTTTGGTCCTCAGCTGGTGGGACTCTTTCAGGAGGTTCTGGAAACTTTAGGAAATGAGATAATAGCTGGAGGAAGTAGGTCTCTGGGGGCAGGTCTTCGACGGCCTCTTGTTTCTGGCCCTTTTCCATGCTTCATGTCCATGGTGAGATGAAGATGCTCCTCCTCACTATGTGTTCTGGTTGCCATGATGCTCTGTCCAACTGTTTGGGGTCAAGTAACCAGGGGTGGAACCCTCTGAAATACTGAGCCAAAATAAATATTTCCTCCTTTAAGTTGCTTTTCTCAGGTGTTGAATCAGAGCAATGTAAAAACTAACCAGGATCCCATGTCCTGAAGGGATTTACCAGTAAATTCTCTCTACTACTCCTAAAACCAGCATTTTAGGGAGCTGTTAGCACCTTCTCTTCAATATTTGCAGGATGGACAGCACAACAGAAGTTTTCCCAGCCCCCTCTTGTGTGTGTGTGTGTGTGTGTGTGTGTGTGTGTGTGTGTGTGTGTGTGTGGTGTGGTGTGGTTTATTGTTTTAGTTTTTGAAGGTAGGGTCTTGTTCTAGCTCAGGCTGACCTGGAATTCACTTTGTAGTCTCAGGGTGGCCTCGAACTCACGGTGATCCTCCTACCTTGGACTCACAAGTGCTGGGATTAAAGGCATGTGCCACCACACCCAGCCAGTGTGTGTGTGTGTTTTATTTATTTATTATTTATTGGTCTTTTGAGGTAGGGTCTCACTCTAGCCCAGGTTGTCCTGGAATTCACTTGCCTCAGGGTGGCCTTGAATTCATGGAGATCCTCTACCTCTGCCTCCCAAGTGCTGGGATTAAAAGCATGTGCCACCATGCCCAGCTGTGTATTTATTTTTGAGGCAGGGTATTGTTGTAGCCCAGGCTGACCTGGAACTTGCTCTGTAGATCAAGCTGGTCTTGAACTCACAGTGATACTCCTACCTGAGATGCTGAAATTAAATGCATGCACCAGCACACCCAGCTTAGCCCCTCCTACTTATCTTCCTTGTTAGAATTATATTTATGTTACTGAACTCAAACATACCTCTCATTATTATTTATCTCACTTCCACAGATAAGTATTTTGAAAACTCATTAATGCTAGCTAATATGACTTATGATCTTTCTAAGGAATAATATTTATTAAACTTTACTGAGGTATAATTGATATGTAATAAACTCCCTACATTTAAAGTGCATGATTTGATAAGATTTTACATATGGAAATGTCAAAAAATCCCAAATAATCAGGATAATAAACATAGCCATCACTCTCAAAACTTTCCTAATGTCCTTCTTATTTCATCCCTATGCATCTGCTAGTCTGCCCATTAATTTATTTTGAGACAGGGTCTTATGTGGCTCAAGCTGGCCTAGAACTCACTATGACCTTGAACTTCTGATCCTTCTACCTCCACCTCCTGAATGCTGGGATTATAGGTGTGCACCACTCTTGTATTCAGCTCCCCACTGCTGGACAAACATCCAGCCAGAAGCAGCTTATGGAGGAAAGGGTTTATTTCAGGTTTACAACTCCAGGCAAAGCATCATCAGTGGTGGAAGAAGGGGTGGAGAGATGGCTCAGCAGTTAAGGCACTTGCCCATAAAGCCTAAGGACACAGGTTCAATTTCATAGTACCCACGTAAGCCAGATGCACAAGGTGGCACAGGTGTCTGAAGTTTGTTTGCAGTGGCTAGAGGCCCTGGCATGCCCATTCTCTCTCTCTCTCTCTGTCTCTCCCCCTCTCTCTCTGCCTCTTTCTCTCTCTCTCTCCAACAAATAAATAAATAAAATATTTATAAAATTAAAAATTTATTTTAAAAACTGTTGGAAGAAGTTGGCTCCCTTTCATAGATCTAAGCAGAGAGACACCACCACCAGCCAGCAAATAGCAAAACCAACAGAGCTCCAACTACTCTCCATACACCTTATGGCTGGACCACCAGTGACATTCCTCTTCTCTACTAGGGCTTTGCCAACTGGAGATTAAAGTTACAAGCCAGATTGTGTAGGGGCACACATTTAAACCACTGAAATTCATGCAGTGCTGGACCCCAGGGCTTTTATGCATGCTAGGCAACCACTCTACAAACTAAGCTACATCACCAGCCCCTCTCACACCACCTTTTGGATTTTTTGATTTGTTTTGTTATGTTTTGTTTTTTTGAGGTAGGGTTTCACGCTACCCCAGACTGACTGGAATATGTAGTCTCAGGGTGGCCTTGAACTCACGGTGATCCTCCTACCTCTGTCCCCCAAGTTCTGGTATTAAAGGCGTATAACACCATGCCTGGCTTCGTGCTACCTTTTAATTCCTCTTCCCTGCATTTTGTCCTCCACCAATTTCTAGGCAACCACTGATCTGATTCCCATTACAAATGATTACTCTGGATGTTTATAGCAGTTTGTGTAAATAAAAACTTATATACTCTTGTTAAAATATTTTATTTATTTACTTGCAAGGACAGAGAGAAAGAGAATGGAAACGGGTCCACCAGGGCCTCTAGCCACTGCAGACAAACTCCAGATACATGCACCTGTGCATCTGGCTTTATGTGGGTACTAGAGAATCGAACCCACGGTGTTATGCATTGCAGACTAGCGCATCAGACACTGAGCCATCTCTCCAGCCCTGTACTCCTTTTTTTTGTCTAGCTTCCTTAATCACCATAAATCATTTTGAGATTCATCCATATATTAATACTTGATGCTTTTTAAAATTTTTTTTGTTTTTATTTATTTATTTGAGAGCGACAGACACAGAGAGAAAGAGGCAGAGAGAGAGAGAGGAGAGTGGGTGCGCCAGGGCTGCTAGCCACTGCAAACGAACTCCAGACGCGTGCACCCCCTTGTGCATCTGGCTAACGTGGGTCCTGGGGAATTGAGCCTTGAACCAGGGTCCTTAGGCTTCACAGGCAAGTGCTTAACCACTCAGCCATCTCTCCAGCCCTTGATGCTTTTAATTGCATTGTTTCCCCACAATATTTTATTCATTTGCTTATTGATGGATATTGGGATTGTTTCCAGTCGGGTTTGGGACTTTTAATATTTTATTTATATTTATTTAAGAGAGAGGGGGCAGATAGGGAATAGGCACACCAGGGCCTCTAGTCACTGCAAACAAACTCTAGGCTCATGCACCACCTTGTATATCTGGCTTACATGGGTACTAGAGAATCAAACCTGTGTCCTTAGGCTTCACAGGCAAGCACCTTAACCACTAAGCCATCTCTCCAGCCCTTTTTAGGGTGTTATTTTTAGATAGGTTCTCACTCTTGCTCAGACCAACTTGGAACTCACTCTGTAGTCCCAGGCTGGCCTTGAACTCACAGTGGTCCTCCTTCCTTTGCCTCCCAGGTGCTGGGATTAAAGGTATGTACTACCACGACTGGCATTTTTTTTTTAACTGTTACAATTAAAGCTTCTATGAGCATTCATCTACACTTTTGTATGGGACTGGAGAGATGGCTCAACAGTTAAAGGCACTTCCTTGCAAAGCCTAACAGCCTGGGTTCAATTCCCCAGTACCCATGTAAAGCCAGATGCACAAAGTAGTATGTGCATCTGGAGTTCATTTGGGGTAGCAGGAGGCTACGATAAAGTCTCTCTCTCTCTCTCTCTCTGTCTTTCATTTGCATTTCTCTCTATATGTATCTCTCAAATAAATGATTTTTTATTTTTTTAATTTTTGTTTATTTATTTGAGAGAGAAAGAGGTAGTGGGGGAAAAATGGGTGCTCCAGGGCCCCTAATCACTACAAATGAGTTCCAGATGCATGTGCCATCTTGTCCATCTGGCTTACGTGGGTCCTGGAGAATAGAACTTGGGTCCTTTGGCTTTACAGGCAAGCACCTTGACTGCTAAGCCATCTCTCCAGCCCATCAAATAAATAAGTAAAAATATTTTTTAAATAAACTTTTTGTATGGATTTATAGTTTCATTCCTCTTGGAAAATATCTAGGACTGGAATGCCTAGATCACATGCTTGGTATATGTTTAGACATTTTGTTTTGTTTTCTTTGTTTTTTTTTTTTTTTTTTTTTTTTCTTTTTTGGCCCTCAGTGATCCTTAGCTTCCTGAGTTCTGGGATTAAAGGTTTGCACCACCACACTGGACACATTTAAGTTTGTTTTTTTTTTGTTGTTGTTGTTGTTGTTGTTGTTGTTTTTTGTTTTTGTTTTTTACTTTTTAAAAAAGATTTGTTTATTTATTTGTCAGAGACAGAGAGAGAGAGGGAGAGAGAGTGAGAATGGGCGCACCAGGGCATCTAGCCACTACAAACAAACTCCAGACACATGCACCACCATGTGCATCTGGCTTGTGGGGGACCTAGAGAATGGAACCTGGGTCTTCAGGCTTTTCAGGCATGTGCCTTAACTGCTCTGCCATATCTTGAGTCCCACATTTAAGTTTTTAAGAAACTGGTTGATACAGTGTCTGTACTGTTTTACCCCAGTAATACATGAGACTTCGAGCTGCCTGCTCATACTGCTATGGTTGGGGATTTAATGTTCATAATGCTAATGAATAGCCAGCATTGTCCTATTAGAGTTTTTCCTTGTCTTCCCTACCCATGAATAGTGCTGAGCACTTTCTTACATTTCCAGCTGGTAAAGTGTCTATTCATATGTCTGACCCAAGTGGAGGCAGCAAGATTCATCTGATTATAAAGAATTCTTCCCTGCCCCATGGTTACATCAAGAACAATGTGTTTAACTTACTATCTTATAGGAACATTCTATATTTTGTGTTGTTTGCCACAAAACACAAAATTAACAAGGAGCATGCAAAGGAAAAGCTCAGAAGAGTTTCCTGCAGAATATATTAATTAGCTCAGAGAGAGCAAATTCCAATTTCAAATAAATGAAATTAATGTAACCTCTAGAAAAAATTTTAACTGGGTGTGGTGGTTTATGCCTTTAATCCCAACAGTCAAGAGAAGAGGTAGGAGGAGTGCTGTGAGTTCGAGGCTAACCTGGGACTACAGTGTGAGTTCCAGGTCAGCCTAGGCTACAGTGAGACTCTATCTCAAAAGATAAACAAAAAAAAATTCTAAATGAAAATAACAAAAAGACTTGCTTCAGAGCCAAATACTGAGCAAAATAATTCAAAAACTTTGGATTATACAATGTGCTTGATTATTACAGTGGAAAGTTTATATAATAATGGGCTTCAAAATTAATCTCTCCATTAATGTATTTAGCCTGTAAAATAACTTCTTCTATATTAAATATCAAAAGCAACAACAACAGAAAAGAATGCCTAAAAAATTCCATTAGGCTACGCTGGGCAGCTTTCGTATAGCTAGAGACGATAATGAAATCATCAAAGAAGTCAAGCAGGCCCCAAGGCCCAAGAAAGCTATAGACAACTTAATCTCTGCATGTCATGGTGAAATGTTCACTCTCCTTACCACATATAGGTCCAGAACTGGTATTCATGACTAAGACACATGCTTATAAAACATGCAAAATCTGTACGATCATAAAAATGGTTTGCATAAAAAGCTAACATCCTCTCTGGGTTCACGCTGCCATTCCGAATTCCCCAGGGGCAATGGCATTTTAAAAGGCAGTATGCCCGTCTTTTTTTTTTTTCTTTTCCTGCCAACTGCTGGGATTACCGGCATGAGCCACCACACCCTGTGCAGGTCATTTTGAGTAGCTTCCTGGTTCACCGCCTGAGCACTATCATTGCTTCATACGGTGAACAGCGGTTCCGTATTTTCACTTTTTTCATTTTCTTTCTTCCTTTCTGATGTCCCAGGATGGGTTTGTAATCCTTCCATCTCAAGAACTTCCTTTAGCCATTCTTTAGGGCATGACAGGTGTGCTGCTGAAAATTTCCCTTAGGTTTCTCTCATCTAAGAGCATCATTTCCTCATCACTCCTAAATGATGCTTCAAATCTAGGGTTCTGGGCTAACATGGCTCTCTTTGGTCTTCCTGGCTTCTGATGAGAAACTTCTGCCATTCAAATCACTTTCTAGCATGGGAAAGGTGCCATTTCTCTCTTTTTGCTTTGTTTTAATTTTCCTAAGTGTATAGTATGCCTTGGGATGGATTTCTTTGGGCTTATCCCATTTGGGGTTCACTAGCCTCTTGAATCTAGGTTTATGCATCTGGTCAAATATCATTGTTTCCTCAGATTTCAGTTATATGGTTTTTTTAATTTCTAAATTTTCCATTTAGTTCCTCTTTTTAATATTTTATTTATTTATTTGAGAGAGAGAGAGAGAGAAAGAGAGAGAGAGAGATAATGGGCACTCCATGGCCTCTAACCACTGCAAATGAACTCCAGATGCATGCACCATATGTGCATCTGGCTTATGTGGGCACTGAGGAATTGAACCTGGGTCTCCAGGCTTCACAGGCAAGTGCCTTAAAGCTAAGCGATCTCTCCAGCCTCTCAGTTCCTCTTTTTAAAGTTTATTTTTTATTGTTTTGCTTTTGTTTTTCAAGGTAGGGTCTCACTCTAGCCCAGTCTCAGGGTGGCCTCAAACTCATGCCAATCCTCCTGCCTCTGCCTCCTGGGTTCTGGAGTTAAAGGCATGTGCCACCATACCTGGCTTAAAGTTTATTTTTTGACATGTATATAATAAAGTTTGATTGTATTAATCCTACATTACCTTCATTTGTCCCTACCACTGAAACCCATTTTCCCAACTAGTCCCCCTCCCACTTTCATGACCTTTTTCCTTTTGTGATCCCCTGGGCTGATCAGGGTTGCTTGACTGAACATGGGTTGAGGGTTATTTATTGGAGCACATGTAACTAACAAGTGGCTACACCACTGAAGAAAGTGTTCCCTCCGCATGTTTCATTACTCTTTATGTTTCTTTGCTGAGACTTTCTTTCTTTCATTCTTTGAAGCAAGCCCGACAGACCAGCCTCTTTTTTTTTTTTTTTTTTTTTCATGAGAGAGCAAGAGAAAGAGAAGCCAGGACCTCCAGACACTGTAATTGAATTTCAGACACATGTGCAATCTTGTGTGCATGTGTGACCTTGCTCTTGCCTCACCTTTGTGCATCTGGCTTATGTGGGATCTGGCAAATGGAACATGGGTCCTTAGGCTTCGCAGGCAAGCGCCTTAACTCCAGCCTGAGACTTTCTTTTATTTGTTCTAAGTGTTTGTTTTTTGTTGTTGTTGTAGTTTATTTTTATTTATTTGTTTGAGAACAACAGACAGAGAGAGAGAAAGAGGCAGACAGAAAGAGAGAGGGAGAGAATGGGCACTCCAGGGCCTCTAGCCACTGCAAACAAACTCGATACGTGTGCCCCCTTGTGCATCTGGCTAACATGAGTCCTGGGGAATCGAGCCTCAAAATGGGGTCGTTAGGCTTCACGGGCAAGCGCTTAACCGCTAAGTCATCTCTCCAGCCCCTAAGTGTGTTTTTAACTGCTTGGTGAAGTAGTTTTCTAATAGTTTCTTTAAATTTTTGTCACCATCTATGTCATTTCAAAATTGACATCTCGTGATGTCTTTTCTCACTCAAGGTGAAATTTTCCTGCCTCTTGACATGATGAATGTTTTTCCATCATATCCTTGACACTTGGGTAATTATAAGACTCCACAGCTTATTTAAAGTATTTGAGTGTGTGTGTGTGTGTGTGTGTGTGTGTGTGTGTGTGTGTGTATGTAGTGTGTGTGACTGTATGTGTGTTCATATATGTCCTTTGCCACTCTTATCTTCCTGCCCCGTATCCCTGGTGTTCTGGAGACACTCATGAGGTATGGAAAAGAAATGACACAGCAGCGATCCTGAGGTCACTGCCTTTGGGACCCTCTCCCTTGATCCTGCAGACAAATACCTCTTATCTTCATCTGGCTGTTCAATGAGAACGCACTGGAAATGCTCAGAGGTGCTCAATGAAGCCCAGAAGCTAATGGAAAGAAAACAAAAAGATTTCAAACCAACAGACTAACTCAGAGGAAAGAATCAATAAGATAAAAGCTATCCTGCTAGAAAATAAATGAAGTAGAGAGGAATCTACTGTGAGATGAGCAGCAACACTCATCTGGTATTAACTCCTATCTCCTCCAGACTCCCATCTGTCTAAGCTCCCACTCCTATCATGCTGCTCCATGCTTTGTCCTTCTGGTAAAGCCCTGGCCCCAATTACTGATTCCTGAAATCTAGCATCAAATTCATTTCAACTCACCCTCTCAGATTACTACAGTGAAGGGCCCCTCTTTCTGCATGTCCACAGCCCTCTGGCTGTGCCACTGATCTACCTGACCCCAGTGTCTCTATGTCTATATGTTTTGAGGAGCTTCCAGACTGCAAGCTCTTGTAGGATCATGGGAAAATTTAAAATTCCTTGGCAGTCAGACTTGGTTTCAAACCACAATGAATACATGACATTGGGCTAGTTTCTCATCTCTTATAGACCTGTTTCTTTATTAAACCAAAGACATACTACCCCATAAAATTATGGTGAAAATTAAATAAAATAAATTATGTAAAAGACTCAATCTAATATCTGACCACTAGAAACTTTGAATCAATGTTAGCACTTCACCTAATCATTTTTGAACACCCAGATCCTAAAATACACTGCCTGTCTTTCATACATATTGTAATGGCTTATAATTACACAACTAATTCATATTCATCACAGAGCAATTGGAAAAAATAGAGGCACAAAAATAAGATAGAAAATCGTCTGTAATTTTTTTCTTTTAAAACAGAAGCACTGGCTACATCCATGGGCCAACTGGGCAAGGTTATGATGTAACAACAATCAGCAAGTTCTTCAGAAGGCAAAAGCCAGCTTATTAGCTTTGGCCAGGCTGCCTATAATTTTTTTTGAGACAAGGTCTCACATAGCCCAGGCTGGCCTCAAACTCACTGTGTCACCACCGAGAATGACCTTGAACTCATAATCTGCCTGCCTCCACCTTTCAAGTGCTAAGATTACAGGCTGGTACCAGCCTGGCCAAAGCTAATAAGCTGGCTATATCTATATATTTTCTTTTTGTTTGTTTGTTTTCTTTGCAACAGGGTCTTGCTATGTAGTCCAGGTTGGCCTTGAACTCTCTATGGTGACCAGACTAGCCTTAGATTCACAATAATCCTCCTGCTTCAAACTTCTGAGCACTGAGACTTATGAGTGCACCACCATGCCTAACTTATGATCTTCTTTATATGTGATCATGTAGGACAAACGTCTTTCATCCCACACACAGCTCTACCAACATCATCCGTTAGAGCCACACAGTAATCTTGTACAAGCATGTGTCACAACACATCAGCCAACCTCTGCTCTGAATATGGAGGTCGTTTGCAATTTTTCCACTCTTCCTAAGCCATTCCTGGGATGACCAAGATTGTAAATATTTGTTCTCATTCTCAAGTAAATTAGTTTCCTTTATTTTATGTATATGCACGTGTATATGGATGGGGTTGTACATATGGAGAAGAGTTGTGTGATCAGAGAAAAACCTGAAGGTGTCAGTCCTCCCTTCCCCACCTTCTTTGAGACAGGCTCCCTCCTGTTGTTTTGCTCCTGGGAACACCAGGCTAGTTGGCCTACAAGCTTCCAGATTCACCTGGCTCCAACACCCATTGCTGGGATCACAAGGCTGGAACCGCTTTGCTTCTGACTTTACGTGGGTACTGAGGAAGATCAAACTCGGGTCAACTGGCTTGCAAGCAAGTCCTTTTAGCTGCTGAGCTTTCTCCTAAGTCTTCAACCAAATTCTTAAGAGTGAAATTGATAAAATAAAGACAATGTGAAAATGTTGATACTTTGAGCACACATTGCTGAGGTTGCTGTCCAAAATGATCAATTATGTTCCTATGCAAGTTGTATAGTGATTCCTTTTTTGTCTTTGCCATAAACAAAATGGTATCTAATTGTTATTTTAATTAGCTTTTTAAAAATGTCACTTGTGGAGCTGGAGAGATGGCTCAGTGGATAAAGTGCTTGCCACACAAATGTGAGGACTGGAGTTTAGATCCCCAGCACCCAGATAAGTGTGGGTGAGCATGGCAGCCTGACTGTGACCCCAGGTAGAAACATGGGATCCTCACAGCTGGCTAGACTAGCTGAACTTGCAAGTTCTGGGTTCAAGCAAGAGACTGCCTCAGAAAAATAAAATGTCAAGAGTGATCAGTGGAAACACCTAAAGTCAAGTTCTAGGCCCCACATGCTCACACACACTTGCACATACATCTGCATACACATGCACCCACATGTATACACATATGCATGCACACCATACACACACCAAAAATTTAGCTATATATCATATATTTTTAGCAAACGTCAAACTGAACGAATGCACTTTTCTGTCCATCTTGAGTCCCACACCAAATTTATCGATACATTTTCAAGTTGTGTCTATCTAAGATGACTGGTCATGAGGATGGATATCAGGAATTCAAACTTCTCAAGAACCACTTTCTTTCCTTTTCTCCTTTCCTTCCTTTCTTTCCAGGGTCTCAGGTAGCCCAGGACAGCCTTGAACGAGCTATGTATCTGAAGATGACTTGAACTTCTTATTCTATTGACTCCACCTCCTGAGTGCTGGGATTACAGGGATATGTCACCACACCTGGTTTTATGTGGTGCTGGGGATGGCACACAGGGTCTCATACATCCTAGGCCAGCACTCTAGGCCAGCACTCTACCAACTGAGCTCCATCCTCAGCCCCCTAAAGAACCATTTTCATCTGGCTACAACTCCCAAGAGTGGGTGTGTTTGTGAGGACTCCTGCATCACAGACCACGGTGCCTTTGGCCACATCATTAAAGAGCAGGTGCAAACTCAAATGAACCCTGGTTAAGAGAGAGAGAGAAATCCAATGGATATAGGAGCAAAGACATCTGCAGTGTGCTGAGCATGCAGCTCAATGCTAAAGTCCTCGCCAAACATGCATTAGACCCTGGGTTCTATTTCCAAAACTGCCAGACACCTGCAGTATTGGGCTGAACTAAAGAAGGATTAGAAGGCTGGAGAGATGGCTTAGCAGTTAAGGCACTTGCCTGCAAAGCCTAAGGACCCATGTTTGACTCTCCAGGTCCCTCGTAAGCCAGACTCACAAGGTGATTCAAGTGTGTGCTTGTGCACAAGTTGGCACACACATCTGGAGCTCAATTGCAGTGACTGGAGGCCCTGGCATGTCGATTCTCTCTCTCTCTCTCTCTCTCTCTCTCTCTCTCTCTGTGTGTGTCATAAAAAAAGGATTAGAGCAAACTATGTGGTCCAAGGCCGAAAAGAATCAATGTCAGGATTGTGGAGCTAAATGTGAAAAAGGAAAGAGGATGGTAGGAGATAAATGTAGTGACCACGCTGAAGTAATCAAGGCTCTGCTAAGGGAGTAGTATTGAAGCTTTCTGACCACATTTGAATCCCACTCATAACTGCGGGCAAATTGCAAGTTATATTCATTTTTATGTCAGGTCTTTATGTAATATTTGTCCCCTAATTCCTAATTGTCTCCTTATTCCCAATTGGCTAAATAATAACAACAATAATAATAAACATTTGTTATGTACCTTACACATGCCATGTGCTATATTCTACACGCATTCTCTAATTTGACCTTTCCAATGATTCCATGATATTTGCACTCTCATTATCCGTTTTACAGAAAGGAAACTGAGACTCAAAGACATACAGCAGCTTGCTCAAGACTACATAGCTTTAATAAGCAGAAGAGGCAAGAACTCATGCCTGTCCATCTTCAAAGTAACCACAATATTTTGTAAGGACTGTGACTTTTCCCAGTACATGAGTTGTACTAGATACTATTTCAAGTTAAAGGTCAAGCAGCCATAAGAAAATAAGAGTCCCTGGGGAATGGAGAAAAGGAGGTCCAGAATGCTGCCACTACTTTGTTAAACTTGTCAGCCCCTGCCTCACCAAGCAAGGGTGAGTTTAATGAACTTGACTCCTGGAGATGTGGCATTCATTGAGGCCTAAAGAAGGAATGTGTGTAAAGCCAGGCATGGTGGTACACACCTTTAGTCCCAGCACGCAGGAGGCTAACATAGGTGGATCGCTGTGAGTTCAAGGACAGCCTGGGGCTGCAGAATGAGTTTCAGGTCAGAGTCTAGGCTAAAGTGAGACACTGCCTCAAAAAGAAAAGAAAAGAAAAAACAAACAAAGCAAAAAAGGAATATCATCTCCTCTTTCTCCCCTGTGCAGTGTGATCTAAAGTAGATAGCAGGAGACAAGGTCCTGGGTTCAATTCCAGTATGTCAAAAAAAGTGACTGACACAAATAAATAAACTATGTACTAGGAACCCACACTTCTCAAGAATTATTTTCTTTGTATGTGTATGCATATTGTATATGCATTCATGTGTGTGAAGGTGCATGTGTATGTGATTGCATGTATGTACATGTGCAGGTACAGGCTGTGGAACAACCTCAGGCATCATTCTTATTGACACAGAGCTTAATAGGTTAGTCTGACTGGCCAAGAGCCCTAGGGTTCTGTGTGTTTCTGCTTTCCCAGTGCTGGGATTACAAGCACATACGCATCATGCCCTGCTTGTTGTTTCTGTACATAGGTTCTGGGGATCAGACGCATGTCCTCATGCTTGCAGAACAAGCAGTTTACTAATTAAGCTATCTCTCCAGCCCACCCAAGTACCATTTTCATCTGGCTACCACTTCCCAGGCTTGTGGATGTGTTCATGAGAACTCTTCAACCACAAATTACAGTGAGACTTGGCCACATCTCTAAAGAACAAGTGTAAACTACCCTCCAAGGCCCAGGGACCACTGCAGAAAAGGTGGCAGAAAGAATATAAGAGCCAAAAAAGGGGGAGGGACACTTTGCAATACTGTCTTCCAGACACAAAGTGACCATGGTATTCATGACCTCACAGTAGCTGATGCTACCAACACAAGATGTGCAAAATAGAAGGAAAAATTTTAACATCAAAATAGAAGAGAGACTAGTTGGAAAGAAGAGATTCAATGGAGGAGGATTGTGGTGGTTTGATTCAGGTGTCCCCCATAAACTTAGGTGTTCTGAATGCTAGGTTCCCAGCTGATGGAAATTTTGGAATTAACACCTCCAGGAGGCAGTATATTGTTGGAGGCAGGCTTATGGGTGTTATAACCCACACCCTCTTGCTAGTGTTTGGCACACTCTCCTGTTCCTGTTGTCCACCTGATGTTGATGAGGGAGTGATGTCCACCCTCTGCTCATGTCATTGTTTTCCCTACCATCATGGAGCTTCCCTCTCGAGCCTGTAAGCCAAAATAAACCTCTTTTTCCCCCACAAGCTGCTCTTGGTTGGGTGATTTCTACCAACAATGCAAACCTGACTGCAGCAGGGATTCAGGAGGGGAAAAAGAGTGAGGGGAGGGGATTATGCTTATGGTATATTATCTATAGGTATGAAAGTTGTCAATAAAATGCTTTTTAAAAAGGGCTGGAGAGATGGCTCATCAGTTAAGGCACTTGCCTGCAAAGCCTAGGGACCCTGGTTCAATTCCCCAGTATCCATGTAGAGCCAGATACACAATGTGGTATATACATCTGGAGTTCGTTTTCAGTGGCTAGAGGCCCTGGCATACACATTCTCATTCTCTCATTCTCAATCTCTCTCTCTCTCTCTCTCTCTTCCCTCTGTCTCCTTGCAGATAAGTAAATAATTTTTTTAAAGAAAAGAACAGATGCAAACTCAAAGCCTTTAACAACAAGCCACAGAAGGCCCTCCCCCATTGGGAGCCACAGGTGCTCAACCCTGGACAGCGCATAATATCCTTGATTCTGATGCTATAAACATCTGCAGACAGAGGTTGTTCTTGAGTTTCTGAGATGTTGGTTCTCAATAGGTTCAAAGACTGGCTTGACCTGAAAGACCAGACGCCTCTTTGGCCAATTCTGACCAGGCCACGCAGGGAGCCACTGTGATGGCTTGCTGTTCTTGTTAGTGTCTCGTCATGACCACATCTTTCAAATATTTTATTATTTTATTATTTATTTATTTGACAGAGAAAGAGGGAGGGAGAGAGACAGAGAGAGAGAATGGGCACGCCAGGGCCTCCAGCCACTGCAGACGAACTCCAGACACGTGTGCCCCCTTGTGCATCTGGCTAACGTGGGTCCTGGGGAATCGAACCTGGGTCCTTTGGCTTTGCAGGCGAACACCTTAATGGCTAAGCCATCCCTCCAGCCCCATGACAGCATCTTTCTAGAAAAGGCTGGAGTTAGTGTCTCATTCTGGCCATTGCAACACAAGCTGTTTCCCAGCAGTTAGCAAACCAGAAGGGAGGACAGAAAAAACTTGTTTCACTTTCTCAGCTGAGATCCATACTGCTGCTGCCAACAAATGCTTGGGCTACACTCCTCCACTGCTCTGCAGCTTTTCTAGCCTTCTAGAACAGTCTCTATTAGGGACACACATGAAGACTTGTTTGTTCCATGACCACTTGACATGTGAATGCTGCCTTGTTGCTTTAACCAGATTGTGGATTTCTGGAAGGAGGCAATTATATATGAAGATCTTTTACAAAGCTAAGGACATAGCTCAGTTGGTGGAACACTAGCCTAGCATGCACTAAATCCTAAGTTTAATCCTCCAAATGACATAAACCAGGTATGGTGGTACATGTTTGCCATCCAGACACTGAGGAAGCCAGAGTACCCAAAGCTACATGACAAAGGTCAGGGCCAACCTGAGCAGCACCAATTACATAGCATGGAACTTCCAATGGCCTTTCTTTTCCTATTCTGGGCACAGAATGCACTACCCTCACTATGATTCAGCCCATCCCTGTCCCCAGCTATGAATGACTCTGGAGATTGCAGGGAATGAGGGCATTTAGGAGAGGGGAGAGGAGGTCTCAGAGCATGGCCAGAGCTCAGAGCAGTTGATATGGGGTATTCAAGTCGTGCTGACTGAGGAAAGAAGAAAAAGTTCTTTTAGCAGCATTGAGACCTATCAAAGGGTAGAAACCAAACATTTGTCTTTTACCAGCCAGCCCAGTTGTAGAATTTTCTTTAGCTAAACAGAGAAAAACAATGGTAGGAATGACTTTGGATGAGAAAGTGACTTGGAGAGGGAGTTACAGGTCATTGACAAGGGTATAGCTAACAAGGGGCTGGAGAGATGGCTTAGGGATTAAGACACTTGCCTGAGAAGCCTAAGGATCCAGGTTCAATTCCCCAGTACCCACATAAGCCAGATGCACAAGGTCGCGCATGTGTCTGGTTTGCAGTGGCTAGAGGGCCTGATGCACCAGTGCTCTCTCATAAATAAATAAATAAAATATTTCATTAAAAAAAAAAGAATATAGCTAACAATTGCCAGTGGGATAAAGAATGAAGGGAAGGAACAGACAGACACAGTGCCCCATCACAGGCTTCAGGAGAGCCAGCCAGCTACTTGAAAGGAAGAAGCAATAAGAGCAGGTGGGCATCCAGGATAGAGACTAAAGCAACTGACACACAGTTGGGTTCAGGTTCCTCAACAGGCCTATCCTCCTCCAAAAGTCCTCTCTAGCCCCAACAAATCCCCCGGTTTTTTGAGGTAGGGTTTCACTCTAGTCCCAGGCTGTCCTGGAATTCATTCTATAGTCTCAGGGTGGTCTTGAACTCACAGCGATCCTCCTACCTCTGCCTCCAAGTGCTGGGATTAAAGGTGTGCGTCACCATGCCTGACTCAATATCTATTCTTTATTGCTGCTGTTTTGTTTTGTTTACTTTGTTTGGATAGAGGGACTTACTATGTAACTCTGAGTGATTTGGAACTCACTAGGTAGCCCAGGTTGACCTCCATCTTGGGACAAGGTTGACCTCCATCTTGGGACACTTTCTCCTGAGTGATGGGATTACAAATATGCACTACAGTGCCTAGAGGCCACCTTTTCTGCTTCTCTGTTTCTATTCTTTCTCTTTTTTCTTTTTTAAAATCAGATCTGTGGAGCCCCAGTGCATGTTGGGTGGACACAACAGCTGTCACTTTCTGTCCTAGGAAAGTCATTCAAACAGGACTCAAGACCTGAGAAACACAAAATCTGAGACTCATGAATTGAAATTGTCAGCGAATATGAATTTCATTCAAAATTGAAAATAAGCCACCTTGCAGCTCCTTGAATGATGCTGCAGTTTTTACTAATTCTTTGGAGTTTGATCATTTGTTTGTTTATTTGTTCTGTGTTTTTTATGTTTGTTTGGTTTGGTTTGGGGTTTTGTTTGGTTTGGTTTGGTTTGGGGTTTTGTTTTGTTTTGTTTTGTTTTGTTTTGTTTTGTTTTTGAGGCAAGGCCAAGGATGGCCTCAAACTCCCTACCCAAGGGTGACGTTGAACTTCTGATTCTCCTGTCTCCACCTCAGAGTCCTGGAATTGCAGGCATGTTCCACCACACCTGGCCTTATTAGGTGCTAGGTATTGATCCCAAGGCTTTATGCATACTAGGCCAGCACTTTATCAGTTAAGCTGCATTCCCAGATTTAGTTTTTTTTATTTATTTATTTGGTTTTGAGGTAGGTTCTCACTGTAGCCCAGGCTGACCTGCAACTCACTCTGTAGTCCAAGGTTGGCTTCAAACTCATGGCAATCCTCCTACCTCTGCCTCCAAAGTGCTGGGATTAAAGGTGCGGGCCAACATGCCCAGCTTATTTTTGATTTAAAATTTTTTTTTACTTAATTATTTGTTTGTTTGTTTAAGAGAGAAACAGAAAGACAGACAGAGAGAAAGAGGAAGACAGACAGTACGGGTATGCTAGGGCACCCTGACATTGCAAACATACTCTAGATACAAGCACTACTTTGTGCATCTGTGCCTATATGTACAGAAGTTGTCAATAAAAAGTGTTTAAAAAATCAAAAATAGGGCTGGAAAGATGGCTTAGCAGTTAAAGGTGCTTGCTTCCAAAGCCTAAAGGTCTCCCCATAACAGACATGCCACAATTGCACTAGTTTGTAAATTGGACCTATCTAACCAGGCATAAAGCTTGCAGGGTCCACTGCTAGTTAACACCATTGATGGCTTTTCTCCCCCAACAGGTTGCATAGCATCCTAGAAGCTTGTCAACAGGGAGGAGGCTTCCAGCTCAGTTCCAACTTTCTCAGTGACTGCAGCTCAAGTATGTGGAGTTTTCTTTTCTTTTTTTTTTTTTTTTTTACTCCAAAGGGTTTATTGAGACACGGTTTCACGTACAAGTTTGGGGTAGAGGGGACCGGGCTTATAAACAGGAACCTGAAGGGGACCAAGGACGCAGGGTGGAACCCAAACAGGTATGTGGAGTTTTCAGCAATAGGGTCTAACCTTCAATCCCTAGCAGACACTCTTGCTATAGAAGGCATGTCATGGGGGCAGATCTGAAATCCAGACAAAAGGTATGTAGCAAAGTTTGAGTTCTAGTGAGGTCCTTGCTTGTTGCTTTTTGGTATTTGCTGGCTGGTGGTGGTTTCTCTATTTGCTTGCATGTATGGATGGGAGCCAGAATCTTCCATCATTGGTGGAATTTCCCCTGAATCTATAAGCCTGAAATAAATCCTGTTCCTCCCATAAACTGTGACTGGTTGGATATTCATCCCAGCATTGTGGAGCTGTCTACTATAAAATTTGGTAACAGAAGAGTAGAGTCTTGCTAAGATGAATTTGACCCTGTGGATTTTGTTCTTTTGAAACTTGTGTATTAAAGGAATATGCATGGACTTGGAACTTTGGACTGCAAAAACAATAGAGAGTGGTAAGCCAAATTTTATGGGCCATTTTGGTCAGAGTTTAAACATGGAGAATGCAGAGAAAGTTGTTTTGGGAGGCTTCACTTTGGAACTTTCAAAGGGAAAGGAGAGACAGCAGAAAACGTTGTAGGAACTGGACTACTGGCATAAAGTATGTTCTATGTTCTTCTGCCCAAGCTCTGAGAATTTGAGTAAGGTTTAAAGGTAATAAACTGATGTGCTTGGTGAAAGATATAGAACTGAAAGATGTATGGTTTTCAAGCAAGTTTAAAATTACCAGCACAAAGACTGATTTATGTTACTGGAGCTGCTATTGTCAAACAGATTACCACCATTAAGTGGGCCAACTGCTTCACACTGAAACAATGGAAAGATGTCTGAGGTGGTAGCCACCCAGGAAAGACTGAATGAATAGCAATTCAAGCACTTTGAAAAGAGATGACTGGAAGGAAGAATTCTAAAGGCTGAAGGTATAGATTTATTTCCTTCTTGGATTAACAAATGGCTGTGTCACTGCATACCTGGTATTGGTTTTGGAAACATGAAAGATGCATGGAAGTGGATTATGACGTGCACACTGTTCCAGGAGCTACTGCTGAAATATAGCATGTAACACAGGGTGATTTCCCTGTGTGGCCAGTGAGGCCACTGTCTAAAGTTAAATAGGAGTTGAGATGCAGCATGGGAAATAGGATATTCCACTTTAAAGGCCAGTGTATGGAGCTGAAGATGGATCATGGTTTGCAGTGGATACCCAAAGATGTTTTGTATATACCAGGACTGTACAAAGGCTACCATGGAGTGCTGTTGGCTTGGGATGAAGGTGTTCCCCAGATATTCAGCCCAGTTGGAGGGACAGAATTGGAAATCCAGAGACTATTGTCACTGGCTATGAATGTCAGACTTGAACTGCAGATGTTTGATATTTACCTGATGGTTATTGATTTTGCATTGGTCCAGTCTCTCCTTGTTATACCTTGTAGTGATGGAAATGTTTAACTCTGTGCCATTATATTTTGGAAATATTAATTTGTTTTGATTTTACAGGATTCACAATTAAGGGACAGTCTTAAAATTGGTAAAGACTATGGGGACCTTGGAAGTTAGGCTAAATACAATTTGCAATGTGAGATGTTTATAAACCTATGGAGGCCAGGGTCAGAATGTGATAGTTTGAATATATGGCCCCATAGACTCAAGTGGTTTTTATTTAATTTTTATTTACAATATAGGCATAGGCAAAGACCTCATGAAACTAAAAAGCTACTGTACAGACAAGCAAAGCATCAATATAGTCAAGACAATCCACAGAATGGGAGAAAATTTTCACCAGCTACATCTCTGACAAAGGTCTAATATCTAGAATCTACATAGAACTCAAAAAACTAAACAATAGAAAAATCAAACAAACCAATAAAAAATGGAGTAGAGATTGAAACAAAATTCTCAAAGAAAGAAATACAAATGGCCATTTTATACTATGGAGAGGTTCACATCTTTAGTCATCAGAGAAATGCAAATCAAAACAACTTTGAGATTTCCTCTCACTCCAATCAGGATGGAATTCATCCAAAAAAAAAAAAAAATGAGGGCTGGAGAGATGACTTAGCAGTTAAGAAACTTGCCTGCAAAGCCTAAGGAACCATATTCGATCTCTCTCCAGATCCCATGCAAGCCAGACACACAAAGATGACACAAGCACAAGGTTGCACATGTGTGTTAGGTGGCACAAGCATCTAGCATTTTATTTCAGTGGCTGAGGCCCTGGCATGCCAATTCTCTCTCTCTCTCTCTCTTTCTCTTTCTCTCTTAAAAAAAAAGAAAAAAAAAGAATGAGGGATGGAGAAATGGCTTAATGGTTAAGGCACTTACCTGTGAAGCCTGAGGACCTATGTTCAACTCTCAAGGTCCCATATAAGCCAGACACACAAGGTGATGCAAGCGTACAAGGTTGCATATATGCTCAAGGTGGTGCACACATCTGGAGTTAGATTATACTGGCTGGAGGTCCTGGCATGCCAATTCTCTCTCTCTCTCTCTCTCTCTCTCTCTCTCTCTCTCTCTCCCTCTGTCTTTCTCTCCCTCTCATAAAAAAGGGGAGCAGTCTATTGGACTTGCCTCAAAAAAATTGTTTTAAAAATGACAACAAATGCTGGTGAGGCTGTAGGAAAAGAGGAATTTGCACAACCACTTTTGAAAATTAGTATGGAGACTCCTTAAAAAGATGAAAATAGAGCTGGAGAGATGGCTTAGTGGTTAAGGTGCTTGCCTGCAAAGCCTAAGGACTCATGTTTGACTCTCCAGGTCCCGCGTAAGCCAGATGAACAGTGACACAAGTGTGCAAGGTTGCACATGCCCACTAGGTGGCACATGCATCTGGAGTTTGATTGCAGTGGCTGGAGGCCCTGGTGCACTCATTCTCTCCCTCTTTCTCTCTGTCTCTCTCTGTCTGGCTCTCTCTCTTTCTCTCTCTCTCTCATTAAAGAAAAAAAGACCAGTCTGTTGGACTTGCCTCAAAAAAGCCTACACACCTATCAACTGGTTAATGAATAACAAAGATGTGGTACATCTGCACAATGGAATTCTACTCAGTGGTACAGAAAAATGAAATAATAAAATTTGCAGAAAAATGGATGGAGTTGGGGGAAAAAGTCATTGTAAGTGAAGTCACACAGACACAGAAAGACAAATGCCACACATACTCTCTCATCTGCAGTTCCTAACCAGGATAAATTGGAAATGAGTGCAAACAGTAGTAAGAACCAGGAATATAGGTATAAAACTAGAACGAGACAGGAAAAGAGAAGAAATAGGCAGAGAGGAGAGGGAGAGTTACCTGACAGGTTAGAGATTGAAGAGAATATTGGGGGTGGGAGGGACTTGGAGGGGTATGGGTAGGAAAGGCAGGGAGGGAATTACACAGAAGATAAGACATGAATCAGTTATATAGAAACCCTCATTCTGTCCAGTGTTCTACAAGATATAACCACTAATAAATGGGGGAGGGGAACAGTCCAGGCAGAAGGAGGAAAAAGTTTAACCTTAAAACCTGGTAAATCCTAGTTCCAGAATTGGATTGCTCCTCAAAGTAATCTGTTGGCTAGGGAGACTCATGAGGGCCCCAAAACAATGTAGGCCATGGCCAAAACATATGATTACCTGCCAGAGCTAAAAGGTAACACCCTATTGTGGAAGATACCACTGGCTGCAGTCACAGGACATTGGAATACCATGCTGGAACTGCAAGGGAAACTGTCTCCCTCCTAGCTAATCCCCATAATGCTGGAGAGCCCTATGGAAGCCACTGGAAGACAACAGTCACCAACAGCACGAATAAGCAGGAGATCCTGCAGTCTGCAAAATCACCCAGCTAGACAAGAAATATACACTTGTTCAATAGTGGCACACAGCCTCTGCAGGTAACCAACTGTTCTCCATTTGGACATGAGGCCCATTCAGTGGTAGAGAACTCATGTCTGGTACTGGAAACTAAGTCAGAATCCCATAATCAGGAAACTTAGACTGCAGAGAGAATCTCCCACTGCTCTCTGGAGAAGAAGAGTGGGCTTGCACATTAAAAAAATAAAATCTCAAACAACTGCTTACCTCCTTTATCCCAAGATGCTCTCAATCTTGGAGAATCTGTTTTATTTTACAGATAGCAGAGAAAATGTAAGAGAACCAAGGTCCATCAATAAGATGAGAGCCAACTGCCCAGCACAAGTTGTGCCACCACTACCACATCTGCCAGGGCGCAGAAGAAATTGCATAGGAAGCAATGACATAAACACTGCTCTTACTGCTAGCCTAAAACTAGCTCCAGGGTGATGGTGACAGACACGGTGATCAATCAAAACCTATCAAAGCAGAAATCCAGAGATCTCAACACTAAATCAGATTGCCAATAGGCCTGCCATGGATCAGGGAACATTGTGGAAAAGGAGGCAGAAAGATTGTAAGAGACACAGAGTGGGTAGGAATACTCTGAGGCATGGTCCCCCAGCTACCTGATAGGGACTGACTGAGGCCTTCATAACCCCACTGAGGAGGGCCCCAGGGTAATGGGAGCAGGGCGAGGGGATAAAGGGTATAACCTGTTGTGATATATATATAAAATAAATTTAAAAAAAACTCAACCTGCAGGAAAATTGAAGTCACATCCTCTGTCAGTTGGGGACACACTACTCAATACCTGGATCTAGTATTTACCCATTGCACTAATAAAGGACTTTTGGTTCTGTGAAAAACCTTCTCCCCCTCTCATCTTTCTCTCTCAAATAAATAAATAAATAACTATTTTTTAAAGGGCTGGAGAGATGGCTTAGCCATTAAGGCCCTTGCCTGCAAAGCCAAAAAACAAAAAACAAAAAACAAAAAACATGGTTTGATTCCTCAGGACCCACGTAAGCTAGATGCACAAAGTAGTGCATGCATTTGGAGTTTGTTTGCAGTGGCTAGAGACCCTAGCATGCCCATTCTCTCTCTCTCTCTCTCTCTCTCTCTCTCTCTCTCTCTCTCTCTCCCTCTCTCTCTCCCTCTCTCTCTCTCTCCCTCTCTCTCTCTCCCTCCCTCTCTCTCCCTCTCTCTCCCTTTCTCAAATAAATAAAAATAAAATATTTTTTTAAAAGAAACTTTTTCTGAAGGCTTTTTTCTAACTTTTTATTGACAACTTCCATACAAATAGACAATATATCATGATCATAATCCCCTCCCACTACCCTTTCTGTTAAAACTCCTGAATCACCTCTCCATTGAATCCCTTCTTCTTTCCAACTAGTACTTCTTCTATTTCAGTGTCATCATTTTCTTCCTTCCTATTATGCAGGTCTTGTGTAGGTAGTAGTGTCAACCACTGTGAGGTCATGAATATCAAGGACAACAATATTATAACCACTCCTCCCCTTCCTTTGGCTCTTACATGCTTTTATATTTGCAAGCAGAGAGGGGAGAAAGAATGGACACATCAGGACCTCTTGGCACTCCAAACAAACTCCAGATTCATGTGCCACTTTGTGCATCTGGATTTACATGAACACTGGTGAATTGAACCCAGACTGGCAGGCTTTTCAAGCAAGCACCTTTAACTGCTGTGCTGTCTCTCCATCCCCCAGCTCCTACATTCTTTCCACCATCACAATGGTGCCTGCAGTGGTCCCTGAGCCTTGGAGGGTATGATAGAGATGTCTCATTTAGAACTGAACACTCCATCGTCACTTGTCCTCCTTTGGTGACTTTTGAGTCACCCTAGTGATCACTGCCATTTGAAAAGAGAAGCTTCTCTAACCAAAAGTAAGAGTATCATTAATATATAGACATACACCTAAGTATTTAGAGGGCAGTTTGGTGGTCATAATATATCCATCTAACCAGACAACAGTAGTAGTTCCTCCCCTCCCCCAGGGCCATAGGCTGTTGATTAGGTTTTCAGTACCAGGCAGGAATTATTTTCTGTAAGTGGGCCTCGAGTCCAATCAAAAAGCAGTTGGTTTTCCCCATAACAAACATGCCACCTTTTCACCAGTTGGTACATTTGGCCTGGCTGGCCAGCTGTAAAGCTTACAGGGTCCACTGCTGGTTTGATGGATTTTCTTCCCCACTATGCTGCATAGTTCTTGCCAGTATCCTGACAGCTAATCAACAGGTAGGAGGCTTCCAGCTCAGCTCCAGCTTGATTTCTCAGTGACCGAAAGCCCAAGTATATGGAGTCTTTAGCAACAGGGTTTTACCATCTAGTTCTGGTAGGAAACTAAGAGCCTTGGCAATAGCCTGCAGTATTTTGGCAGCTTCAGGGGCCTCCTTAACCAACAACTAACTGGCTGAAAGATATTGATACAGGATTTGGGAGTCCAGGGTGGGATGATGCAGGAGATTCCAGGCCTGTGGACTCCAACTTTTGGTTCCTTATGTGATTAGCAAAGAACTGAAAACATGGCTCCAAGAAGGGTAAATTATGAATTGTGAGGTTTATGTTAGGGAGAATTGGGATCCAGGGAAAGGATAGCTGAACAACTCAAGCCAGAAGGGAGTTCTCCTTTGCCTGGCTTGGAAGGGAGGGGGGAGGAGGGAATCTCCTTCCCTTAGAGAAATTCTAGGGAGTGCACAAAAGCACACACACACATTGAAGGCAAAACATGAGAGCCAAAGCCCTTCACCTTCACAGAGGAGGTCAGAAAGAAAGGGCTCAGATTTGATACATGGCTTAAAGAGAGATCATGCATGTAACAAAGCTAGAGAACACCCAAAAACAAGGCAGGAAAGTGCCCTGATGAAAGGAAATCCCCACCCTTCTCAAACAAAGCAAGGGCCAGGATATGGAGGCGCCAGGAAAAAAGGGACCAAGAAAGAGTTACACACAGTGCCAGGCCCATTTATATGAGACTGGTGGCAAGGTTCACCATTAGGCAAGGCTCAGGTGTGTATGGGAGAGACCTGATTGGTGGGTGGACTCAAGAGGCTGACTCAGGAAGGGCCAGCCCACAGGTATGCTGAGCTGAGGAAGAAGGAAGTTGCTGTTTGGGAGTGTTGCTTGCAGCCACCTTGGATAAGACTAGATCAGATACAGGTTCTAATCCTACCAGGACAAGTAAGGTGGCATCTCCTTGGGCCTTTGTCCCCGACTGACTGCCTATTCAAAAAAAAAAAAATATATATATATATATATATATATATATATATATATCTTTCCTGATTCCCCTTTAGTATCCTACCCCAGGAGTGAAATTTTCTAGTAATAATAATCTATGGCTTCTGGGCACATTATCCACTTCCACAGGATACTTCTATACAAACTCTTTTTTAACATAAAGATTACTAGCTAGCAAAGAAATCGATTTCCATGTGGCTTATTCATAACATCTCAAATTTTGATTAACCCTCATCCCATTCCTTCCTCCTTTCTGTCCTCTCCCAGCCACCACTTAGACCATTCCACCTGAGTATTCTGCTCGCTGCTTACATATCTACTGTGCCCTCACCTTAACCCTTCCCATCTCCTAGAGAATCTCTTGTTTAATGTGTTCCTCGGGGAACAAGAGAGCTTGGGAGATTTATTTTAGTCCTTATCCCCTGGAGAAAGTCTGACCGCCAGGAATGAAAGGGAGGAAAGGTAGTGGAGCAACTAACTCTAGAGGAGAGCTGGGCACAGAAAATCTGTACTTTCCTTTATTGCCAAGGAGCAAGCAGTTGGCAGGCTCCTGCCTCTTTGGTTTTTGTCGTGTGTGTGTGTGTGTGTGTGTTCATGTGTAAAGTGTGCCATACACACACACAGAGGTCAAAAAACAACCTTCAGGTATTGATCCTCACCTTCCACTTTATTTGAGGGAGGAGCTTTCATTTGCCAGCTAGCAGGCTTCCAGAAAATCCTTCTGTCTCTGCCACCATCAAAAAAGTAGGCATTATGGAAATTACAGAAGCCTGCCACAGCTTCTAGCTTTCTCATGGGGGTCTGGGAACCTGAACTCAGGTACTCATGCTTGGGCAACAAGCACTTTACTTGCTAAGCCATCTCCTCAGCCTTCTTTATTTTTGGGAGGGGCTTCTCCTTCTCCTCCACCATCTTTGAAGGATCCATCTTCCCCCAGGTCACATCCTCTCTTCTTCTGTTTCCCTACATGTCCTCATCTACTTTCAAGGTGTTGTAGAGCAAATTCCTCAGAATTGAGGGGAAAGGAGACAGGATATTCAGAAGGCCAAGTCAGGGGGTAGCTAAACCTTAAAATATCATATAACCTCTCCCCAAGGGAGCAGTAAGTTACTGCTGAGGGGAAGGCTAGTCAATATTGTGTAGCAGTTTTCTCTGAATTGAAACATTCCCTCTCTGGGGGAGGAGGGAGTATAGAGGGTAAGAAGTCTGGGAAAGCTAAAACTTAAGAATCCCTACCTAAGATTAAAAAAGAGTAAATAGAGCCAGGTGTGGTGGCATACACCTTTAATCCCAGCACTTGGGAGGCAGAGGTAGGAGGATTCAAGGCTCTCAGCTCCTTCAAACTTCAGAAGTCTATCATTCTTTGGGAAATGAAACTGAGCTTGCACAGATTTGACCAGTGCAGTAAAACCTGGTGCTGCTGCTATGACTAACCACTGGTTTGCTGGATGGACTCTCCAAATCACTGCAGTGAAAATAACAGCAGGGATATTTCAGGATAGCTGAGGGCATAGAAGAAATTTAATAAGGTCTCAAGAAGGGAAGGCTAGCTGGGTGTGGTGACACACACCTTTTATCCCAGCACTTGGGAGGCAAACATAGGAGGATAACTATGAGTTCAAGTTCACCTTGAGACTATTCACTATAGAGTGAATCCCAGGTCAGCCTGGGCTAGAGTGAGACCTTATCTTGAGAAATAAAATTGAAAAGAAGGGAACTGGAGAGATTGGCTTAGCGATTGAGGCATTTGCCTGCAAAGCCAAAGGACCAGGTTTGACTCCCCAGGACCCATGTAAACCAGATGTGCAAGGTGGCACACGCATCTGGAGTTTGTTTGCAATGGCCAGAGGCCTGGGCACGCCCATTCTCCCTCTCTCTCTCTCTCTCTCCCTCTGCCTATTTCTGTATCTCTCTCAAATAAATAAACAAAGATTAAAAAAAAGAAGGGAAGGTTAGTAGTCAAAAGACAATACAAAGTGGTATGCTTAGATGCTTTCTGGGAGTACCTGTGCTCAGTTTTATGTGTACAGAACCATCTCAGGTAGATTTTGTATTACTCATGATGCTCCCGCTGCCATGCCTTCCCTGATATGATATCCTATATCTCTGGAACTATAAACTGAAATAAACCCTTCCTTCCTTAAGCTACATTTTGTCAGGCATTTGGTCATAGCATTGAGGAAAGTAACTAATACAGACAGAAAAGGGTGTTTATGCATAAAGCTACAGATAAGTCTGCTTTAGAGGTAGAAGGTAAAAGACAAAATTTGTTGTCCAAAAAGATAGATCCCATTGCAACCCGTTCCATGCATACCTATATGACAATATACCCCAACATTAGCAAGCATCACTGGCCATCCCAATCCCATCCTATAACATGTATTTGTGTTCTCTTGCTTGTGTGACTCCTATAGCTCATGCCTACTTCCTTCTGCACTTTCCATACCTGGATTTTCCAACCCTACCTGATGACTTCAGACTGATTCTTTGACTGGCTTTTCACCTAGAACTATTACCTGCCCAGGTGAATGGACAGGCCAAGTTGGATGAACTCTTGCAGGAAAAGCAATTTTATGACCTTGTCCTTACCCAGAAGTCTCCAGCTAGATAGTAATTTTATAACCTTCCAGGAAGTTTGGAATGCCATGTCTCCACCCAAGGCAAGAAAGACAACTCAGATCAGTTCTTTGGCCAGTGATCAGAATAGTGCAGTTTCCATTCTTGGTTTTGCAATCAGCTGATTATAAAGGAAGGGTCCATACTCCTCTGGACTTTCAAGCTGGCTAATAGCTAACTAGATATTCACCAGTACCATCTAGAGACCTAGGCCCTACATTTGAGAAAGTTCTGCAAATCTATAAGTCTAAAGAGATGTACCCCACTCTGAAAACTAATATCCTTCTGGGCCAGCCTCAAGATACCTAGGATCATGGAATTCCTCATCCAAACAGCCCTGAACCTACTTCCAGAGCCTCTTTCCTACATCTGGAAAGTAGGCCTTGCTACCTATAAGTGGGTTTTTAGGCCTGGGCAATGCTGAGGCCAGTGCCTAAGGCTCATGAAGGCAAAATGGAGCTAGGAAGAGAAGGGGCAAATTGAAGGTGGGATCTTCAATGTGTAGTCTTGCCTGGAGACTTGAAAATCCTAGATGTTTCAGATACAAAGATGAATGAGGTCTAGCCTCTGGCCCCAAAGAACACCACATACATACACACACACATACACACCAAGCAAACTAGGGCTCAAGGTCACATTATATTTGAACTAAAGATTCTTTCATCTGTCTCGATCTCAACCCTGGTGCCTGGGGCCAGGATTTACTATGTTGCACTCTGCTTCCTCTCAATGACCTGTACCCTTCTGGCAAGAGGTAACTGCAGCTCAAGATGTTCCCCTCTCAAAATGCTCTTCTACTTAATTTTATCCCCACCGGAGAAGACTGTCTCACCCTCTGTGCCTCCGTGTCTCCATATGTCAGGTAGAATTCATAATAACTGACCCTCACTTTCACAGGATTATCTTGATGATAAATTTAGAACTGGCCACCTGATTGCCCAACATCTAAGGATATTTTAAGCAATGGCCTCTCAAATAGTAGTGCAAGGAGGAGCTTGTTTGGAGGAACAGAAACTGACACTCTGAACTGTATATTGTGTGCGAGCTGTGTTCCAACTTTCTAATCTAACTAGTTCTTCATGTTACTTAGCATGCCTCAAGACTAATACTTCTCCATTGATGCCAATTGATATGTATTCAAAATATATTTTTATTTATTCATTAGAGAGAGAGAGAGAGAGAGAGAGAGAGAGAGAGAGAGAATGGACACACCAGGGCCTCCAGCTACTGCAAACAAACTCCAGTTGCATGCGCCACCCTGTGCATCTGGCTTATGTGGGTCCTGGGGAATCAAACCTGGGTCCTTTGGCTTTGCAGGCAAGTTCCTTAACTGCTAAGCCATCTATCAAGCCCCAATTGGTATGTGTTCAAGAAATGAAACAAAATTTAATATTAGTCCAAGCAGAATACAGCCTGAGAGGATAAAACTCTAGCAAGGACTAATTCTGGCTGAGGGACAAGCACATATATGCTCTACTGGTGGGGATGCAAAGTGGAACAGGCCTTGTAGAAGGCATATAGATCATATCTATCAAAAGTATATAAGTGGTACTAGGGAGATAACTCAGTTGCTAAAGTGCTTGTCATGTAAGTATGAGGACCTGAGTTTGATCCCCAGAATTCAAATAAAAAGCCAAATGTAGTGGGCACACTTATAATACCATCACTAAGAGAGACACAGATTCCTGTGCTTTCTGACCCAGCCAGGCTATCCTAATTGGCAAGCTCCAGGCCAGTGAGAGACCCCGTCTCAGAAAAGATGGATGGTGCCTAAGGAACACCACCCAAGGTTGCCTTCTAGCCAACACACACACACACACACACACACACACACACACACACACACACACACGTGCATCCACACAAACCCACTTTTGGGAATTTACCCACAGATAAATCTGCATTCCCACAAGATGGCATTTATATAAGTTAATTGTTAGTTTTGTGGTAGCATGGGATGCAATAGCAAAAGATTAAAATCAATCCACAGGCCCATAAAGAGAGACTAGTTAAGTATACTATGACACTCTTACAACACAGTGCCTTAAAACAGAACAAGGAAGCTTTCTATGCAACAGTGTGGGAAATTCCCTTATATATGTTGTGTTACTATGGTGGTTTGATTCAGGTGTCCCCCATAAACTTAGGTGTTCTCGATGGTAGGTTGCCCAGCTGATAGCAATTGGAAATTAAAGCCTCCTGGAGGCGGTGTATTGTTGGGCACACTCTCCTGTTGCTATTGTCCACCTTATGTTGGCCAGGGGATGATGTCCACCCTCTGCTCATACCATCGTTTTCCCTGCCATCATGGAGCTTCCCCCTTGAGCCTGTAAGCTAAAATAAACCTCTTTTTTCCCCACAAGCTACTCTTTGTTAGGTGATTTCTACCAGCAATGCAAACCTGACTGCAACAGTTACTTTTCCTGGGGAGACATGGAGAACCACCTATGAACCCCAGATAGAGCACCAACAGACCAAAGAAATGATTCCATCCAAATCCAGCTTGGTGGACCAATGAGTTTACTGTAGAGGAAGGAGCATGGGTGAGTAGGAAGTTACAAGAACATGGGTGACTCAAAAGCATCTGCATCACCAAACATCCAAATGCCCACCCCAGTATAGGTGACAACTCACTGGAATTCCTACCCCAGCCAGCCTTCCACCTCCTTTATACTCTACCACCCGCCAAAACCTGCTAATGGGCTTGAGGGAGGGCAAGTTACAATCTCATGCAATCTCATACAATCTCACCTCTTTCTAGAATGGAGTGTTACCATAGACCTAGCTGTCACTGTGCTGTTTTGCTTTTTTCTTGCTGTGACTATGGGGGCCATGGTATTCAGTATCCTTACAAACATGCCCAGAGATTTGTTTCCATGGAGATTCTAAATCCTGTCAAGTTAACAAATGAAACTAACCATCATAGATTGATCAAGAGATAGGTCAGTTGATAAGGTGCTTGCCTCGAAAGCATGAGGACCTGATATCAATCCCCAGAACCCACATTAAAAAAAAAGCTTGGGACTGGGGAAATATCTCAGTGGTTAAAGGCACTTGCTTGCAAAGCCTGCCAGCCTGGCCCAGTACCCATGTAAAGCCAGATGCACAAAGTTGCACGTGCATGTGGAGTTTGTTTCAGTGGCAAGAGGCCCTGGTGTGTGCTCACTCTTTCTTTCTCCAAATAAATAAACAAATTTTAACAAAATAGCCAGGTATGGTAGAGTACACTTGCAATTCCACCACTAGGGAGGTGGAAACAGGAGGATCCCTAGGGCTCACTGGTCAGCTAGTCTAGCCTACTTGGCAAGTTCCAGTGAGAGACACTGTCACAAAACAAACAAAAAAAGTGGACAGTGCCTGAAGAATGACATCCAAGGTTGTCCTATGAGCTCCTATGAACATGGATGCATACACACATGGACCACACATGCACAAATACACACATATGGATTGGGGGGATTGCTCAGTGGTTAAAGGTGCTTGCTTACAAATACACAGATGGACATGCGCATACCTACATAAAAAGGTATAAGAAGCGGGAAGGAGGCATTCAATGTGTACCCTTTTATAGGTATTTTTATTTTTAGAGGATATTAATATTTTAACTTTACAAAAAATAAATGAATAAAGAAAGAAATATTTCCAGAATGTTTTCCGGAAAAGTAGAGGCCAGGGCTGGCTGGCAAAGGATCTGACGTGATTCTGACTGGGTCACTGGCTACCCTGCATTTCCTGGCTAGAAGATATGCGGGTGGCTCTCCTTGTCTATAAACAAGATGCATTCCTGGGGCATGCCTGTTTCATATCACTGCTACCTTCTGTACAGGAGAATTACTGTGAGTTTGGGCTATACAGTGAGACTTTGTCTCAGGAAAGAAAGAAAAAGGAAGAAAGGAAGGAAGGAAGGAATGAAGGAAGGAAGAAAGAAGAGAAAGAGAAGGAAGAAAGAAAGGAGTAAGATGAAATACTCTATCTTTTGTTAGTTTTCCAATAACTTGATGTAGATGTTAATAAACTTGTAGACCTAGAGTTTACTTTGGTTGCATGGTAAGAGGACCAGAAAAGAGCAGGAATCATTGTTGATTGATTGTGTTTATTTTACACTATATATAGCTCCTCACTGGTGACGCTAGTTGGGCAGTATTAATTATCTAGTAGAGTCATGATTTATAGGTTAGCCAGTCAACTATCACATTGCTGTAAAAAACTGGACTTCAATTTGTCTGACTATGACTTTTTTGGATTTGTAATTTTTCTTTATTAAGTAGTATCTTTGTATGGATATATTGCATGTTGGTACCATCATTTCCTTCCTCCCTCCCCCATTCCACTGAGGGCCCTCTTCAATGGGATTTGACTGAATCTTGACTTAAATTTCTATATTCCCTACAGCCCATACCTCCCTTCCACATAGTAACTGTTCCATTAGTATTCATAACTTGGACCTGATTTGACATCAATATGAGCTGTTATTTGGAAGAAAAATATGTAAATTAAGGGGCATTGTTTTAACCCATCAGGACACATCCCAGCACATTGTTCACCGCAGAATGGGAATGGTGGCAAAGCTGGGGTGGAGTCACAGCTAATGAACAGGGAGTGGTGTGACACACACAAACTTGGCTTCTCATTCAGCATATACAACTTCCTAGATGGAGGCCTGGAGCAAGTTGAGGTCTTGGTTTCTTGTTTTATAAAATGAGCTCAAAAGTGATTTTGGAACTTTATTTCTGGTTGAAATGAAAGAGAAATAAGAGTCAGGGCATGGTGGCCATGCCTTTAATCCCAGAATTTGGGAGGAAGAAGGAGGAGGATTGGTGTGAGCAAGGCCACCCTGAGACTACATAGTGAATTCCAGGTCAGCCTAGGCTAGAATGAAACTCTACCTTGAAACACAAAAAAGAAAGAAAGAAAATAATGTACTCAAAGTTGGGTGTGGCAGCTTTCACCAGTAATCTCATCCAGGAGGCTGAGGGAGGAGGGTGGCAAGTTCAAAATAGCCTTGGCTATATACACAGACCTGATCTCAAAAACAGGAAAGAGAGTGGGCGTGGTGGAACATACCTTTAATCCCAGCACTCGGGAGGCAGAGGTAGGAGGATTGCTGTAAATTTGAGGCCACCCTGAGACTACATAGTTAATTCCAGGTCAGCCTGGGCCAGAGTGAGACCCTACCTTGAAAAAACAAACAAACAAACAAACAAAAAATATGGAAGAGAGAGAAAGAAAAGAAAGGGGGAATTGGAGAGATGGCTTAGCAGTCAAGGCATTTAGCTACAAGGCCTAAGGACCCAGGTTCCATTCCCCAGGACCCATATAAGCCAGATGCACAAGGTGGCACATATGTGTGGAGTTCATTTTTCGTAGCTAGAGGCCCTGGTGCACCAATTCTCTCTCTCTTTCTCTCTCTTTCTCTCTGTCTCATAAATTAATAAGTAAATAAATAAACAAATAAAATATTAGAAGAAAGAAGGAAGGCATGGAAGGAGGGAGGAAAAAGAGAAATAATTCACTCAGAGCACCTAGCACAGTGTCTGGCCCCGGGAAAGTCCTCAATGCCCAATAATGATTGTAATCTCACTTGCTGGAAAATCTAAGTTCTTAAAATTAAAAAAAGAAACACTCCTTGAAAACCTGGAGGATTTTCCCAGCTAGGAGAAAGCCTGGATAGCAAAATGGAAATAGAAAAGCATGGAAGAATCACTTACACACACACACACACACACACACACACACACACACATACTACAGCCTCAACTATTTTTGCTGAAGATATTTTATCACACATAGCTATAAATTATGGCCAAGTTACCTGAAGTCTGTTTATCTATCAGAGTTTATTTGTTTAATGTCCATCTCTAAAAGGCTACAAGCTTCCTGGTTCATTTTAACACACACAGGAGTCCTATTTTAAGAATTTGTGTTAAAATATACACCTGTAAAATAACATGTTATAAAATTATATGGTAGCAGAATCCTGGAAACACCTCACATCCCTATCACCAAGAAACTGGCCAAACAAACTATGACACAACCACACAAAGGAACATCCTATCAATAGAAAAGGAATGTGGAAATGCTCTATGAGCTGCAAGGGGATAATTTTCTGGATTTATAGTGAAGTAAAAAGAGCAGGTATAGCACAGCTGATAAAACATGCTATCTTTTCTTCAAAACTTCCAAGAGGGCTGGAGAAATGGCTCAGAGGTAAAGGTATTTGCCTGCAAAAGCCTAGCAACCAGGTTCAATTCCCTGTACTCACATAAAGCCAGATGCACAACATGGCACATGTATCTAGAGTTTGGTTGCAGTGGCTGGAGGCCCTCTGGCACACCCATTCTCTCTCTCTCTCTCTCCTTGCAACTAAATAAATTATTTTTAAAAATGTCTAAGAGTAGAAACTTTCCCTTCTAAAACTATAAAATCATTACGATGGGATTCATCCCAACAAAGCAAGGCTGGGGCCACAGGAGGAGTATTAACAGAGCAAAGGAGAAAAATTATACCACCATCCTAGCAGATGACAGGATGTTAGTTGTTTGATATACCTCAGAACCTATCCTGATTTTCTTGTAGATGTGTTTTGTTTAGAGGTTGTTGCAGTCAGGATCGCCTTGCTGGCAGAAAACACTTGACCAAGAGCAGCTTTGGGGGAGAAAAGGGGGTATTATTTTGGTTTACAGACTCAAGAGGAAGCTCCACGATGGTAGGGGAAAACAAAGGCATGAGCAAAGGGTGGACATCACCCCCTGGCCAACATAAGGTGGACAACAGGAATAGGAGAGTGTGCCAAACACTGGCATAGGGAAACCGGCTTTAATACCCATAAGCCCACCCCCAACAATACACTGCCTACAGGACGTGTTAATTCCCAAATCTACATGAGCTGGGAACCTAGCATTCATAACACCTAAGTTTGTGGGGTCACCTGAATCAAATCACCACATTCTACCCCTGGCCCCCATAAACTTTTAACCATCCATGACGTAAAATGCAATGCATTCAATCCCAACTTTAAAAGTCCCCATTTTTTATCAATCCTAATGATGTCAAACATCCCCATAATCCAAAAATATTTTTAAAATATATTTTAATTTTATTTATTTACTTGAGAGAGAGAAAGAGAAAGAGAAAGAAATAGGCAAAGAGAGAGAATGGGCATGCCAGGGCCTCCAGCCACTGCAAACGAACTGCAGATGGGTGCACCCCTTGTGCATCTGGCTTATGTGGGTCTTGGGGAATCAAGCCTGGGTCTTTTGGCTTTACAGGCAAGTGCCTTAACCACTAAGCCATCACTCCAGCCCAATCCAAGGTCTTTTAACTGAGCCATAATACAAAAAATACCCCCCCCCAAAAAAACATAATGACACGGAATAAACATTCACGCTGCAAAAAATGGCATTGGGCATAGCAAAGAAATACTCAACCAATACAAGATTTAAAACAACCAGGCAAACATCAAACTCTGCAGCTTTAAGTCCAACAACTCTAGTCCATGGTAAATCTCCAAGTCTGATAATTCTAACTACTGACAAGTCTCTATAGTTCCAATTCTGCCCCTCTAGCTAGGCTACTCACCATCCTAGAAAACTTCATCAGGGCCAGCAGCTGTCCTTGGCAGCCATCTCGTGGTCCTGCCATCTCCACTGGGTCTCCACTGCAACCCAGAGTCCATCCTCATGGCTTCGTTGGGTCTCCATGCAGGCATCCGGCAAACTTGCTTCACACTGCCCATGGCCATTTTCAATGCAAAGACCATGTTGCAAACTCAATGACCCTCTCTTTCCTGCATTTCTTATATTCCACAATACCAGGTAGGGTGCCAATTTGTTAATCCAGGGGGAACTAAAGCAGACTTTGAAGAACAGGACATGCCTTGAACACTTACATCCCTTCAAAAGAGTCTACATTCTTCCTGTTGCCCCAGTGCAGGTAAGCTGGCCCAATCTCAAAGGTTGTAATCTCTCAATTTCAGCTGAACAGACAGTAATTTCGGCCCAAAGATTCCTTTCTGTGCCATATCCCTCTGCACATACCAGTCAATTTCTAAGCATTGCAACCCTGCACAACTTCTCAGGATACAGCCATAACAGTAATCATCTCACACAAACTGCTTCTAGCCCAGTCCAAACAAAGCTCCTTTTCACCCTCACAAGCCAAACCTCACAGTCCATAGTTCTTACTGCATTCAGGTCTTGCAACTCTGACCAGAATATTCCATCAAGCTGTACTTACAGCATTGAAAGATGTCTCTTAGGCCAAGGTTTCAAATTCTCCCACATTCCTCTTGAAAATCATCTCCAAAAGGCCAAATCCACACAGTAAGGTTTCTAGCTGCAATGACACTCTCAGTGCCAACATTACTGTTACAGTCAGGTTCGCCTTGCTGACAGAAATCACCTGACCAAGAGTAGCTTGTGGGGGGCGGGAAAGGGGTTTATTTTGGCTTATAGACTCAAGAGAAAGCTCCATGATGGCAGGAGAAAACAATAGCATGAGCAAAGGGTGGACATCACCCCTGGCCAACATCAGGTAGACAACAGGAACAGGAGAGTGTGCCCAAACACTGGCAAGGGGAAACTGACTATAATACCCATAAGCCTTCCCCCAACAATACACTGCCTCCAGGAGGCATTAATTCCCAAATCTCCGTCAGCTGAGAACTAGCTTTCAGAACATCTAAGTTTATGGGGGACACCTGAATCAAACCACCACAGAGGTTTAGTTTGAGACAGGAACTCCCATAGTCCATCTGACCTCCAACTCACTATGTAGCTGAAAATGACCTTACAGTTCTGATCCCCTTACCTCTATCTTCTAAGCCTTGGGATTATAGGTGTGTGCCACTACACTTGATCCCTAATTTTCTAAAAGAAATATAAAATTGGGGCTGGAAAGATGGCTTAGCAGTTAAGGTTCTTGCCTGCGAAGCCTAAGCACCCAGATTCAACTCCCCAGAACCCACATAAGCCAGATGCACATAGTGGCGCATGTGTCTGGACTTTATTTGCAGTGGCTGGAGGCCCTGGCACACCCATTCTCTCTCTCCCTCTCTCAATAAATAAATAAAAATAAAATTATATATATATATATATATACATATATATATATGCATAAATATGTTGGTATTAGAGAAAATGCAAAAAGACTTCCTTCGTGTTATAAACTTATTAGAAACCAATAGAAATATAAGAAACAAAAGCAGAATATTAGAGGCACTGCTACAATATCAGGTTGAGATTTATCTGAGTTTATTCTAAAAGTCTTAGCCTTCATTCTGAAATAAGAGAGGTAAGAGAGATACTTATTCTCATTTTCAAATGATGTGGTGCTAAGCAGTAAAGAACTAGCTGAGTTTGGATCCTCAGAAATAGCAGACAACAGAATTCTCTGCAGCTATAAAAGATTATGATATGGAGCCACAACTATTTTTATAGAAAACACAGTATCACATGTAAGAAGCAGATTATAAAACAGCTTCATTCTCAGAATTCATTTTTTGCATGGGTTATATGTGTGATGTGCATATGAATGTATGTGTATGGGTGCACATGTGTGAGTGTAGGTGGAGGCCAGGAGTTGATGCCAGATGTCTTCCTCTATGCCTCTCTACCTTATTCTTTGAGACAGGTCTGTCAATGAATGCAGAGATCACCAATTTGGCTACTCTATCTAGCCAGTGAGCCCCAGGAATCCCCTGTTTCTACACTGGGATTATAGGAGCACACCGTCACACCCAGCACTCATGTGCGTGCTGAGGATCCAAACTCAAGTCCTTACTCTTGCATGGAAAGCATTTTACTGACTGGGCCATCTCACTATCTCTAGGATTTCATTTTTTAAATATTTTATTTTACTTATTTATTATAGATAGAAAGAAAGAGGCACAGAGAAAGAGAGAGAGAATGGGCACACCAGCGCCTCTAGCCACTACAAACCAACTCCAGATGCATGTGCCACCTTGTGCATCTGACTTACATGGGTCCTGGGGAATCAAACCTGGGTCCTTACTTTTTGTAGGCAAGTGACTTAACTGATAATCCGTTTCTCCAGCCCATAGGATTTTCATTTTTAAAAGGTTTTATGTGGGTGCGCGCCTTTCATCCCAGTGCGCCAGGGGCAGGGGCGGGGGCAGGGGCAAAAAAAAATTTAAGAAAAAAGGTTTTATGTGTGTGCCCCTGTGTATGTTTGTGTGTGTATAAAACTCACTTCAGGGGCTGAGGAGATGGCTCCATAGATAAAGCACCTGAGTTCACCTGAATGAGGAGCATTTCTCTTAAAGTGGTAGCATTTATAACTTGAGGTCACTTTCCAACTTAACCCCACCTCAAAGTAAACCAGATTAATCTACTTCTGTGGTGCCTGCCTCTGGAAAGGAAGCCTTGCATCACTGAATTCCAGAAAGGACTATGCTGGGCTTGATGCCCCAGAAGACCGCAGACCATAGTACCACATCCAATCCTAGCACCTGCTAGCCATTTGCAAAAAAAAAAAAAAAAACCTTACATTCATCTACAGGCTGCCTGTCTTGCCCAACACAGAGCACTCCTCCTCAAATACATCCACCAAAATAGTGGATTTGAACATCACACTGGATGGAAGCCTCAAAACTCCATAGACCAGGCTTCCATTCCCCCCATTGAGCTAATGGTCATGAACAGAGCATGCCAATTCCAGGTACCTATTACTGTGTTTCATAGGTACCTGCAGTACCTCTTAACTGTGCTCCCTCCATGGGCCCCAGCCCTGTATCTCAGATAGCTGGTCTATTCTGCTACCTTACTCCCAAGGCCCCACTTCATGAACCCTGAGCCTATCATTGCCCATCTCATCGTAGACACATCACCTGGTACAGGTGGCTGTTATGTATGGTGCACCTGGTCTTTCTGTGTGTGTGCAATTTTGAGAATCAATTCAAAGCCTTGTGCATGCTAGACAAGTATTCTACCACTGAGCTACATTCCCGGACCACACCTGTTCTTCTTACTCTGCACCCTGAAATTGGAAGAGATGCCCTACTTGTACCAAGTTGTCATTGTGGCTGACTTTCATTATCAGTTTGACTGGATTTGGGAGTCACCTAGAAGACACACTTTTGGACAGGTCTGTGAGGTGCTTCCAGAGGGACTAACTAAAGAGGAGCAAGCCCATTCCGTGGGCTGCGATCCTGGACTAAATAAAAAGAAAGGAGAAAGTGAGCTGAGAACCAACATTCATCTTTGCTTCCTGCCTGCAATGTGACCCACTATTTCATGCATCTGCCATCACAATAAGAGCCACTCTTACTACCATGCCTTGTCCACCATGACAGACTATACCTGCTCAAACCCTGAGTCAAAATAAACCCTTTCTTCCTTCTTTAAATTGATCGGGTATTTTGTCAGAGCAATGAGAAAAGTAACTAATACAGTCATTATATAGCAGCCTAGCCTGTCATCTCTTCTTCTACCTTATTCTTACCCCATGCATCCCACCCTCCTTCTTGTCCCAGTGCCCACCACACCAGCCATCTCTTGACCATCCTTCCTCCTTCAGGGACATCCCCTTCAAATCATTACAGTCTTGGAACAAGTGATCAAGCCACACCGGTGTCCCAGGTTGACTCAGAATACAATTGAGTCTGGCCTACATCATCTTGGGACTTTGAAAAATATTAGAATAGTCCTTTATCATATATCCTGGACTGGCTCTCTGTCAATCTCCCATTTCTATAATTTGGTTATGAAATATGAAATGTTCTACAAATGCAATGCCTTCAAATAGAGTTGGTGATCCACATTTTTTTACACTTAAGTCTGGTTGGTTAGTTGGTTGTTTCATGGTGGGATCTCACTCTAGCCCAGACTGACCTGGAACTCACTCTGTAGTCCCAGACTGGCCTCAAACTCCTAACAATACTCCTACCTCAGCCTTCTGAGTGCTGGGATTAAAGGTGTGTGCCATCACACCTGCCTCGACGCTTACTTCTATCTAGATTTGTTATTTGGTTTCTAATTGCACCTTAGGAAAAGCAAGCTATAGATAGGGAATACAGCAGCTACATGGCAGGCATCAGAAGTGGCAAACTGATAATAATAATGTGCAAAGGTTGGGAAAGTACGAGACTTCAGAGAGAAGAGGCAAATAGCCTGTTGTAGTCAGGTTCACATTGCTGGTACAAAACACCTAAGAGCAGTTTGCGGGGGGGCAGGGGGAAGGGTTTATTTTGGTTAACAGACTCAAGGGAAAGGGCCATTATGGCAGGGGAAAATGGTGGCATGATCAGAGGGTGGACATCACCTCCTGGCCAACATCAGGTGGACAACAGTAACAGGAGAGTGTGCCAAAACTGGCAAGAGGAAGCTGGCTATAGCACTCATAAGCCTGCCCCAACAATACACTGGCTCCAGGAGGCTTTAATTCCCAAATTGCCATCAGCTGGGGACCTAGAATTCAGAACGCCTAAGTTTATGGGGGACACCTGAATCAAACTACCACATTCTGCCCCTGACATTACCACACAGTGCAGTAACTTATGTCTATAACAGGAACCCATGTCACACACAGAGAGATATGGATTACTTTCAGAAAGCTTCCTGAGAGATGTCCCCTAATGTTCACAACTCTCAGAACTGTAAGGCTGGCCACCATGCCCAAAGTTAAGACAGCTCCTCCTTGGAACATCTACCCTGCAAGCTTTTGCCCAATCATGTACATGAGCCACACGGTCAGTTTTCATAATTTGTACTGCAGTTCTCAGAAGCTGATATCAAAGTGTTTCTGTTGCTGCCATATTTAGATATCAATATATTTAAAGCCCATGTGGTATTTTGCCATATATGTGCTCATCCCTAGAACTAATAGGAAGGAAAGAAATGGACCAACCAACCATAATGATTTGAGCTTCCTGATAAACTTCACCTTCCTCATCTGAAAAATAGAGCTTGTAATAGCTTCCAGAAGCACTCAAAAGATTACCATGAAGATCTGACAGGACCACTGTATGAACGCTATTTATTTTTTGTATTATCTTTTGTTATTTGTTCTTTGCCAATCATATATATATATATGTATTATATATATTACATATATATATAGTAATTTGATGGCATACACATCCCATTGACTCTTATCCCCCTCCCAACATATTAGTGGATACATCAGTGAAGAGAATGACTCCTCCTACCACAATCACTGACTACCAGAAGCTCCTCAGGGAAGGTGGAGACTCAAAGCCCCTCCCCTATCCATGATGGAATGGTGGCTGGCTCTATGTTGAGCAGGTAACCACAGCTGCTGAGAGTTCATTAGTACAGTAACCATGTCATGTCCAGGCAAGAGAGTTCCACAGCATTCCTCACATCCTCCAGTTCTTACGCTCTTTCTGCTTCCCTTCCAGGATGTTCCCTGAGCCTTTGGGGAGAAGGATGTCAATGCCCATGAAGGGATAAGCACTCAGCAGTCACTTATTTTCAGCACTGTGATCAGTTATGAGACCCTGCATTAATTGCAGCCCATTACAACAATGAGATTTTCTGCCCAAGGTTGAGAGCAACATTAGTTTGTGAAGTCCTTGCAGCAGAGCAGTGGGCTCAGAGTAGCTTGCAGGTGGGAGCTTGGGGGCAAGGGCGCCAGCAGGAACTGGGCAGCCTTCTGACTCATTCTTACAGAGTCCCTATATATAAGTCCTACAGAAAAAAAAAAAAAAGTGTTTTACTGTATAATTTCCCCTGGTCTAGACTGGGTTGTGGATAATACAGGAGGAAGAACATTTATAGGTATCTGTTACTTGAAGTTTAATGGTCAAGCAAATCTTAAAGACAGAAATAACTCATTTGGAGCTGGACACAGTTCACGTTCAGAGAGGATTTCCTATGGTTTAGCCAGAGGCCATTGTTGGGTGAACAGCAACACCTGCTGCATCTGACTGTACTAGCCTGCAAATAAGAAGTCAAGCTTCATTCCAGTGCATGCAGTTTTAGTCAGGCACTATACTTTCTCTGAAAAGAAAATCACAATATTCTTACATTTGCAAATAACATTATTTTCCATATGCAAATGTAAGGCTGCTCATTGTACAAATGTAAAGAAAAATAATGATCCTCCAATAACATCATTGTCAACAATTAGCACTTAGTTCACAGCTGCAGCTACCATTATCATTTCTTTTCATTTCCCTTCCTTCCCTCTTCCTAGCCCCTCTTTTCTCTCTTTCCCTCCCCACTCCATTTCTTTTTTAAAAGGGAAATTCACAAATGCCTCATCAGAGCTAGCCATTGCTACCGGTTTGGTATTTACTGCCCCACATGATTTTATGCTATAGTAGAAGTGTGTATCATCACAAACAATGAGACAACACTGCCTGTCATTGCACTCCAGCCACAAGCCACCAGGAAAACATCAGTAGCCTAGCACACTGGGTGTATTAATCTTTGTGGTTAGGGAGAATGTGCACCATGGGGAACTGTGGGCCATTTCAGTATTGGCAAGAATGTATGGGACTTGGACTCATGCTGGGTGGTTTGAAAAGGATTTGAGGCATTGTTTGGGTCAGATACTGTCAGGAAACAGAGTCATTCTATGATTGGGTATGTTAATAAACCTCATCTAGAAGGAGGGAAGATTAGTGCACTATGTGGTGGTTTGATTCAGGTGTCCCCAATAAACTTAGGTGTTCTGAATGCTAGGTTCCCACCTGACGGAGATTTAGGAATTATCACCTCCTGAAGGCAGTGTATTGTTGGGGGCGGGCTTATGGGTATTATAGCCAGTTTCCCCTTGCTAGTGTTTGGCACACTCTCCTGTTCCTGTTGTCCACCAGATGTTGGCCGGGGGGTCAACAGTGTCCACTCACTGTTTATACCATCGTTTTCCCCTGCCATCATGAAGCTTCACCCTTGAGTCTGTAAGCCAAAATACTCTCCCTCCCACCACCCCCTCCCCCCACTGCCACAAGCTGCTCTTGGCCAAGTGTTTTCTGGCAGCAATGGAAACCTGACTGCAACAGTAATAGTTGGTACTGAGAGTAGAGTTGCTGCTAGACACCTGATTGTGTGGCTTTGGCATTTTGGAGCTGATTTTCAAGAGGAATGTGGAAGGATTTGAGACCTTGGCCTAAGAGACATCTTTCAGTGCTGTAAGTACAGCTTGATGGAATATTCTGATCAGAGTTGAAAGACCTGAATGCAGTAAGAACTATGGACTGTGAGGTTTGGCTTATGAGGGTGAGAAAGAGATTTGCTTTCACTGGGCTAGAAGCAGTTTGTGTGAGAGGCTTGCTATTACGGCCAGGTCCTGAGAACTTCTGCAGAGTTGTTTTGTGTAAAAATGCACTGGTGTGTGCAGAGGGATATGGCACAGAAAGAAATCTTTAGGCCAAAATTGCTGCCTATTCAGCTGCAATTCAGGGATTACAACTTTTGAGATTGGGCCAGCTGACCTGCACTGAGGGAACAAGAAGAATATAGACTCTTGTGAAGGGGCCTGAGTGCTCAAGGAATGTCCTGTTCTTCAAAGTCTGCTTTATTACCCTTGCATTAACAAATTGGCACTGTACCTGGTATTGTGGAGTATAAGAAATGCAGGAAAAAGAGGGTCATTGAGTTTGCAATGCAGTCTTTGTTTTGGAAATGGCCATGGGCAGTGTGAAGCAGGTTTGCTGGATGCCTGCATGGAGACCCAATGGGGCCGTGAGGATGAACTGTGGGTTCCAGTGGAGACCCAGTGGAGTTGCTCGGACCACAAGATGTCTGCTAAACAAAGCTGTCAGCCCCAATGAAGTTTTCCAGGACTGTGAGTAACCTAGCTGGAGGGGTTTAATCAGAATGCCAGAGACTTGTTGCTGGTTAGGATTATCAGGTTTAGAGACTTGTCACTGGCTAGAGTTGTTGGTCTTGGAGTTTGATGTTTGCCCTGTGTAAATTTTGAGTTGGTTGAATATTTCTTTGCTATGCCCAGTGCCATCTTTTGCAGTATGAGTATTTATTCTGTACCATTATGGGTTTGGGGGGATTTTTTTTTTTTTTTTTTGTATTATGGCTCAGTTAAAAGACCTTGGATTGGGGATGTCTGAACATCATTAGGATTGATTTAAAAAAAAAGTGGGGCTGGGCGTGGTGGCGCACGCCTTTAATCCCAGCACTCGGGAGGCAGAGGTAGGAGGATCGTTGAGAGTTCGAGGCCACCCTGAGACTACAGAGTGAATTCCAGGTCAGCCTGAGCTAGAGTGAGACCCTACCTCGAAAAACCAAAAAAAAAAAAAAAAAAAAAAAGTGGGGACTTCGGAAGTTGGACTGAATGCATTGAATTTTGCATCATGGATGGTTAACAGTTTATGGGGTCTGGGGTGGAATGTGGTGGTTTGATTCAGGTGTCCCACATAAACTTAGGTGTTCTGAATGCTAGATTCCCAGCTGATAGACATTTGTGAATTAATTCCTCCTGGAGGCAGTGTATTGTTAGGGGTGGGCTTATGGGTGTTATAGCCAGTTTTCCCTTGCCAATGTTTGGCACACTCTCCTGTTCCTGTTGTCCACCTTATGTTGGCCAGGAGGTGGTGTCCACCCTCTGATTATGCCATCATTTTCCCCTGCTACCATGGAGCTTCCTCCTCGAGTCTACAAGGCAAAATAAATGCTTTTTTCCCCCCACAAGCTGCTCTTGGCCAAGTGTTTTCTGGCAGCAATGACTGCAACAGAAGACAAGAGCCAAGAAAGAAGGGGTAAGGCAGCCATTTTCTTCCTATCAAACAGGACAGGTGGATTCTCGGCCATTTTTGTGACTTAGACATGATTCTTCTTTGTACCTGAGTCTGTGTTCTCACATAGTTATGAATGGTTTCATTTTCATCTTGATTTGTGATCAGTACTGAGTGTCCTTATCCAATGTTGATGGTCTGTAAAATCATTCCAAGTTTGACTGGACAACACACAGGCCTGGTTGTGAGTGTTAGGCCAGCTCTCAGCTCTCTGAAACTGATTTTTTTCTCTTATTATTATCTTTTTTTCACTAACCAATAATGTAGACATATTTCCATACCAATATTGTGTTTATTTAGCCAAATTTCTCTTGTTGAATAATTGCATCTTTTTAATACATTAGATGTATAATTAACACTAAAGTGAAAATATTTGTGCTTGTGTGTGGTGTATATGCATGCATGTATACATGTTCACATATGTATGGGCACACATGCACACGTAGAGGTTGACATCAGATGTCTTCCCAATAGCTCTCCACCTTCTTTTCTTTTCAAAAAAAATACTTTATTTCAGAAAGAGATAGAAAGAGAGAACAAGCATGCCAGAGCCTCTTGCCACTGCAAACCAAATCCAGACACATGCACCATTTTGTGCATTTGGTTTTATGTGGGCACTGGGAAATTAAACTGGGGCTGTTAGGCTTAGCAAGGAAGCACTTTTTTTTTTGTTTTTTGGTTTTTCGAGGTAGGGTCTCACTCTGGCCTAGGCTGACGTGGAATTCACTATGTAGTCTCAGGCTGGCCTCGAACATACAGTGATCCTCCTACCACTGCCTCCTGAGTGCTGGGATTAAAAGCGTGTGCCACCACGCCCAGTTTATGCAAGCAAGCACTTTTAACTGCTGTTGTCTCCCCAGCCAATTTTTTTTTTTTTTTTTTTGAGGCAAGATCTCACTCTAGACCAGGTTGACCTGAAACTCTGTAGCCCAAGCTAGGGTCAAACTCATGACAATCCTCCTACCTTAGTCTGCCAAGTTCTGGGATTAAAGGAATGAGCCACCATGCCCAGCTCCATCTTATTGTTTCAGACAGGATCTCCCACTGAATCTGAACCTCATCCATTTGGCTAGACAAGATAGACAGGAAGCCCTGGGAGTCTTTCTATCTCTACTTCCCCAGTGCCATGGTTATAAATCTACACTGTCCAGCTTTTACGCAGGTGCTGTAGATTGAACCCTGGTTCTCATGCTTGTGTAGCAAGCACTTTACCAACTGCCATCTCCCTAGCCCTGAAAAATCTTTAAAAATTCATCTATGGCTGGAGAGATGACTTAGCAGTTAAGGCACTTGCTTGCAAAGCCAAAGGACCCAGGTTCAATTCCCCAGGGCCCATGTAAGCCAGATGCACAAGGGGGCACACACGTATGGAGGTCATTTGCAGTGGCTGGAGGCCCTGGTGCACCCATTCTCTCTCCCTCTTTCTCTAGTAAATAAATAAAAATATTAAAAAAGAAAAAAAATGATATGCTCACAGATCCCTAGAAACAGGAGGCATGCCACACCATGCAGAGGGCTGAACAAGAGAGCACCAGAGTGGGCTGGAAGCATAGGGAGCCTGGGAAAACATGGGTTAGACCCTTTGCTGTGATTTCCATAAGAAAAAACAGGTGAGGCAGGGTAAGCAGACTTACAATTGTCTGGTTGGAATTATTTCAGTGGGCTTTGTAGTAAAAGGGGCTCTCTCTAGGTGTCTGGCCTTCAGATTAGGAGGGGGTAGTATCTAGAGCAGTAAAGGTGATAGTTGGGATATAGCTCTGGATTAGCTGCTTTGCCTATGAAAGCTTACCTGTAGGTGAGTCATTTACTATCTCTGAGAACTGACTAGCCCTGGGAGGGACATTCTCCTCAAGGTCAGCAAGGCCACAGATGTCCAGCATCAGAAATACAGAAAACAAAATAATAAATAAATAAAAACTCTTGGAGTGAACCTCAGTCCTGGAGGTTCCTAACCTGCTGACTGAGAAGGCCTGTCTGGAATCTGGGGAAGAGATGTTTGTCCTTGGATCCAGCATCAGTTATCAACTCTTTCTGCTCTGAGCATTCCCAGCCACAGGCAGTGGAAGCTTTTAGCCTGTAGTTCAGAACTGCCATGAGATGGGTCCTAGATGGGACACAAACAAACAGTTCTAATCCCGCCAGTGGCAGGTCAAAGACTCACTTGTAGCCTTGGTGTCTAAGGAAAACTGCCATCTCCCAGTCTCATGAGATGGGAGCCTTGGAAACAAAGTCCCTCTTTGCACTTCTTTCTCTGGGATGGCCCCCTTAACCTGACCCCTTATCTTGATCCTTCAAGCCACCCCTACACCCAACCAGCATCCCCAGGCAGCAGGATCACCCTCTCAGTTGCTTCCTCTTCCCAACGCTAACCAGGACTTGGTATTTTACATCAGTTTATATGGACCTTTATGGAATCACATGATGTCTACTAGTCACCTAACTTGCTATGTCACAAAGAGAACTGATGGCTAATCTTTTATTTTCCTGCATATGTAGGCATGGTATGCATGCATGTTCAAATATGTGGAGATGCATATATGTAAGTGCACATGCATGTGGAGACCACAGGTCAACACAGAGTCTTTTTCTCTTCTTTGCCTCTTTTTTTTTATTTTTATTTATTTATTTGAGAGAAAGAGGCAAAGACAGACAGAGAGAGAGAATGGGAACATCAGGGCCTCCAACCACCTCAAACAAACTCCAGAAGCATGTGCATCTGGTTTACATGGGTCCTGGGGAATTGAACCTGGGTCTTTAGGTTTCATATGTGTGATAGTTTGAATAGATGGCCCCCAATATATTCAGTTCTTTATTGTTTGTAGTTGGCATCTGCAGCCACCTGGCTGGAGGAAATGTCACTGGGTGGATCTTAAGGTGTGGTGGTAGGTTTCAGATTTCAATCTAAAGATATGCACAGTGTGCCTAACTGGAGTTCCTGAAGTGTGCTGTGTGTCTTTTGGCTTTAGGCTTGTACTTCTCTCTCTGCTTGGACCTGTGAAGGCAGGCCAACTTCTTCTGCCATTTAATGGAACTTCCCCTGGATCTGTAAGCTTCAATAAATATCCCTTCCTCCATAACTGTGTCTGGTCTGAAAGTTCATCTCAGTGAACCTGAAGCTGTCTGCTACAATAGGTAAGTGTCTTAACTGCGAAGCCATTTCTCTAGCTCTCTACCTTATTTTTATTACAAGGTCTCTCACTGAACCTGGAGCTCACCAATTCAGGTAGACTAGGCAGTAGCCAGTCTGGGGTCCTTCCTAGTACTGGAGTTACAAGCATGCACCACCATGCCTGGCATTTTCTATAGGTGTTTGGGATTCAAACTCAGGTCCTCATGCTTGCATAGCAAGCACTTTACCCATTGAGCCATCTCCCCACTCCCCTAATAGTTAATCTTAGTTGTCAACTCAACTGGATTGCAGCACACTAAGATTAGTAAAGCACACCTGCATGTATCCCCAAGGAAGCTTTTAGACAATAAGATCATAAAATCTCTGACCTAACAATGGCTTAATCCATGGATGGATTCAAAATTTGACTATTACTAGGTGGTAGCACCATGGAAGGTGAGGCCCAGTTGGAGAAAGTGTGGTACTGGACACAAGCCTTTGAAGGGTATATCTTGGCTCTAGCCAAGTTCCTGTGGTTCCTCTTGGCTTCCTTGCTACTATGAGGTGATCAGCTTTCCTCCAAAATGTCCTTCTTCCATAATGCTTATATTTTCCACAAGCCCACCTCTGAAATTGTCTCTCCTGGCTTGGGGAGATAGTTCTATGGTTAAAAGCACTTGCTGTGCAAACTTGATGGCCAGCGTTCAGAGGCCACAAGCCAGGTTCAAGTAGCATGAGTGTCTATAATCACAACACAGCTATGGCAAAGGTGGAAGTCAGGAGAATCCCAAAGCCCACAGGTCAGCTAATCTGACATTCACAGAAGCAGTGAGAAAGAGAGAAAAAAAAAAAAAAAAAAGAGAGGCGGGGGGGGGGGGGCTGTCTTAAATAAAGTAGAATGTAAGGATAAACACTCTGAGGTTGTCCTCTGACCTCCACATAGCACCATGGCATGCTCATACCTACACACACACACACACTTCTCTCCTTTATGTTGTTTCTCCCAGACATGTGGTTACAGGGATTAAAAAAAAAAAAAGTCTAACATAGAGGCCTACAGCCAGGCCTTACCAGGAAGGATCAGAAAGCTGTAGAAAGATTTCTTCTTTATTGGCTTTATTGCTAATTTTTCTTCCAGTTTGAGGAAAACATCTTTAAAAATCCCAACCTTGTCTCTGCCACAATTTTAAAAGTCAAGTTTTATTCCCCACACCTTTTCTGGTTTTGTGCCCAGCTGACTGCACCCCTTGTGATGGGGCAATAAAATCAGAAGGGCTATGGTCTAACGGGTACTGAAAGGTCATTTGCAGAGCTTCTGAGCAAAAGGTAGGAGACAGAAACTCCTGAAAAGAAAGGGTCTGTGCCACCTGGGGGTGGGTCAGTGATATGTAGAGCTGTCTTGGCTCATAAGAGCCAACAATGAGCATCTCTTCCCAGCTCTTAATCAAGAAGGTCACACAGTGGCAAAAGAACACTGGTCAGGAGTGGCAAGCTGGAAATCACTGTTTATGTGCCAAGGACCACAACCCAAGCCAGAGCACTTGAATGTGAGGGCCTGCAAGTGGGCAATCTTGGGAGTTTGAAGGGAGCACAAACCTGAATCCCCATCCCACACTTGCTCCATTATGCAGAGGTCAGGTTGGCATCTGGCTGCCAGAATTCTAACAACCCTCCCTGAAGGAGGCAGGAGGGACAGCTTTGATGTGCCTCAACTCTGTACCCTCCCACACCCCCACAGTCCAAAGATGATGGCGTTACTCCTCCTTTTCCCTCAAAAATTGGCTTCTCATTCCCATGCTTTCCCTCTAATTCTCCAGCAAGATGTGGCTCCCCTCCTTTCACACTCATGGGCACCTTTCATTTTTTCTTCATTCCTTATCTATTAACTCAGGCTAGAGCCAAATCCCAAGGACCACATACCCTGGTCACTGTGATCTAGTCCCTTCTTTTCCTAAAAGCTCCTTTCCTTTAGACATCTCCCTATTCTCTCCCAAAGTGGAGCCAAGCCATAGCCTCAAGTGAGCAGGGCTGCACTGAGGATGAAGGAAAATCAAAGAACCTTACTCTACTCCCATATGTGGGGACTAGCAGGTCACAAAGTCAGATACATCTGAGACTAAAAATCACATACCTGACTAAAACCTAGATATTCGTAGCCAAGATCTAGCCAGAGATGACCCAGGACCCATGTCTGTGAGACAATGGTTTACTTTCCACTGCATGGGGTTTAAAGTGATTATATTGCCATGGTTATCATATGGTTAAGCTATATTATAATAACAACATCTGCTGGTATATATAATGCTTTATTGTTACACATTTTCTCATTGTTCTCATTTACTCCTTGTAGCAACCCTGAGGTAGGTATTATCCCCACTTTCCGGATGAGTAAACCAATGTCCTTAGGTTAGACTATGATCATACACTTACTAGTGGCAAAGCCACTGATAACTCCAAACCCAAGGGGACGCTTGAGTAGTTCACAGGCTGCTGCTGAGGAAAGTAGAGCAGAAAACTTCAGCTGCAAAGGACTGCATCATTCTCTGTAGCTTGAGGGGTTCCTCTCACCAGGGATGACAGAGGCACATTCACAGGCCAAGACCAGGACTGAGCAGAAGCACAGAGCACGTGAGAGTGGGAAGCAGGAGAGAGTTGTGTATCTTCAAATACACACAGAGCCCAGCATCCACGAACTGGAGAAAACAGAGCGCCTCCAGCAGCTGAGTGCAGGGATTGGCCACAGGCAACAGGGTGAGGCCAAGAGGAACTGCCACAGAGTGAAACTACCTCTCCTTGGTCCAAGGGTGGTGACTTTGGGCAGTGGTCCTTTAACTGTGTTAAGGCCTAGAGCATTTGATAAAAGTCATAGCTCCCCACCCCTAAAAATACAGACACACATGTACAGACATTTTGCATACAATTTCTGGGTATTTGTGTACCCCAGCTTGGGGACTCCTGCTTTCGGGCAAGAATGTCACCCTGAGTAAAGTCACTGAGGAAACCTATCTTTAACCTGCTTGTGTTTCCTATGACTGTACCCCTTTTGTTATCCCCCCAAATTTAGAATGTTGTGAAGTTCAGTTCTGAATGGGAGCCAAGAAAAGGGGGCTCAGCCTCCACTCCAGCCAGGTAAAGTGCAGCATGGCAGTGGGGCGGCAGAGGGCAAAAAGGAAAAGAAGGGGAGGACCACATGTCCCACCATCCTTCCCACCCAGAAGGTCACTTTGGGAGCTTTTCCTTACTCAAATCTAAAGAAGCACTGTGGAGTGATGGGGAGAGAGGCAGGATTGTTTCTTTGCCTCATTGGCTACAGGGTATAAAGTACTGACCTTTCCCTCTCGAATCCCAAAAGCACTAGGTACTGGCTCATGTCACTCATGCACGTGTGGCCAGGTCTCCTAGGCACACTAGTGTATTTACACACACTCTTCCACAGACAAAGGGAAGCTGGGAGGGGTGAGGACTCGGGCAGAGGCTCCATGTGACAGCCTAGGGATCATGCGCTCCCCAGAGAGTCAGCTAAATGGAAGAATCAAAAATCAGCAGAACCACCCAGTGGCTCAATGTTCATGAACTCCAACCACCTCCATGGCACTTCTCTGCCATGGCCCATCACAAAGCAAAGTCAGAGGTAATGTGCTTGCTCCAGTCCCAGAACTGATGGGTCCAAGGCAGAAGGGCCACAGGGACTCAGGGGTTGGGGAAAGCCCCTGAATCTCTGCAGAGAGCAGTTCTGATCTCACACAGGAATCGGGAATCCGGAATCAGGCAAAGGCCTGTCCCTAAATCCATCTGGTCCAAAGGACAGATTCAAAGAGAACTGAGCAGCCATGATGATCTTCCAGGCCCCAACACACTAGTTCAGTGACCACTTCGATCCAGTGATCACTCGTGCACCAGGTCATTCACCTGATTCTATCAGATAGATGTTTCATCACATGTGGCTAGAGGAGCCCCGGTTAGCCGGATATGGGCTGGGCTTGGGCAAGGATCAAGCAAGAAGGGGGGAGGAAAGCCACCAAAGCCACTGGCCCTCTTAGCCAGGGCCAGAGGCAGCCGTTCATCTTCAGGAGAAGGAGAGGGAGGGTCTTGGCTGTAGCTTGTGGTCCCAGATGGTGGAGCCCCCAAGTCTAAGCCCACTTTGTCTCTAGCCAGAAGTTCCCTCTGTCGTCTTCGCTGCTGGCGCCGACCAATCAGCAGGAGAGTCAGGGATGCTGCAAAGACCCCCAGGAAGAAGCCAACCACTCCAGCCCCTATGCTCTGGGCCCGTATCAAAGGGCCTCGCTGGCTGCCCCACACCAAGCTGTAAGCCGCTACAACGCGGGCTGCTCCACCCTCCTGGCATTCACAGGCATAAGCACCCATGGCCCCTGGGGTCACTACCACCTCTAAACCATCCCGCCGGGGGTTAAGTGCAGTCACTCCACTGGGCTGGTGCCATACACAAGATGCCCATGCAGAGCTGGGGGAACATGGCAGGACCACATGTGCCGCGGTAGCCACCGGAACTTCAAACACTACTGGGTGTTCTGTAGAGAAATAGTACAGGCACAAAACGTGGTGAGCTGCAGGTGGGGCATGAGCTAGAGGGAAATGCCAAATACAAGATGGAGTCAGGGAAACAAAGCCAAAAAGTGGTTTCTCAGAGGGGGTAAAGCCCTGGCTCCCTAGCTGCCATGTCTTCTGAGATCCCAAATTTAAAGTTGGATACCTTTCTAACCCTGACTGCCCATTCCACCCACATTTCCAGAACCATACCGACCTCCAGCCTCCTTGGGACACAGAGAAGAGACATCTGCTGACTCTATGTCTTGGACCAGCCTACAAAGAAAAACAACACTTGGTAAATCTAGCATTGGCATCTGCACCCATCTTCCTCAGTACCATGGAACAGGTACTGTCTCGCTGCATGTCCTGTCATCTTATAAATCACCCCTAGAATTAGTCAACATTGCCTCACCATCGGATTTTTCCCCATGCCCCTTACATGTATCATGACATTTGCCATGTGAAATTCTATACATATTTCTAGCAGACTATGGTACATTGGAAAGATGTTTGGTGGGTGTACCCTAAGAGAAACAGTGGTTTCCTAAGAAATAGACCTTGCTATCTACAACTATTAGATTCTTTGGAGAACAGGAAATATGTAAGAATGATAGTTATGGCTTTTCTATGAAAAGAGAAAAAAAACATTGTTCCTGTAAAAGCTTATCAAAATTCTAGGAGGGGAAGCAGGCAGGTGATGTATGTGTGCCTGGGATTCCTGCGCTCAGAAGGCAAAGGCCAGTCTGGGCTACATAGTAGAACCTAGATTTTAAAAACAGAAAAAGAAAATTCCATGAGGGGTGAGATGGTTTTTGGTTTGTCTTATAAAAGTAAATCGTCTCTACAGAAGTCTCTCTGGGAGCCACTGATTGGCCTCTACTGAATCTGTTCCAAGCAGCATGCTCCTGGCATGTTGGGATTTGGAAAAGGACTGTGAGCAAGATAGATTGCTCACTGCTGAGCCCTGATACCACTCCCAGAGGTGAGAAGGCCAATGAGAGCTCAGCTGAAGCCCAGTGGAAACCAGGCAGAAGTCTGAACCTCTGAAAGCTTCAACCACAGAGACATGAACTGAGGTCCCCACCAAGAGCTCCAAGAGTAGTATGAGTAAATGGAAATTTGTTGCAAAACCAAGGCTTATTGGTTGAAGGTGGAGAGTGTGTGAAAGCAATTGGGTACACAGCTGTCACCACAAGAACTTCATAGTCTATGCTTGTCTTTCTTGTGTAACTTGGTTATAGAGGGTGTAATATACAGATGTACCAATATAAAACACACTGACATTGCTCCCTCTATAATCCCAAACTAGCATATATCTTAAGAGAAGCCTCAAGACTCAAGAACAAGGGGTACTTAAAAGCAGTGAAATTCTTATTTTGGTAAATATTAAAATAATAAAATAAATAACAAAGTAGTTGCTTTTGTCTTAAGGCTTAAAATACCTTCAAGTAAAATTAAAAGATGAGGCCAAAAATCCTAACCAGCACTGCAAAGCTAGCCAAGCCTGTCATCCCAGAGTTACTTTATATCCCCAGCTGGTAAAATGTTCAGTCTGATCAAAAGATGGCACAAGAGCTGGAGAGATGGCTTTGTGGTCAATGTACTTGCCTGCAAAGCCTAAGGACCCAGGTTTTATTCTCCAGTACCCACTTAAGCTGCATGCACAAGTTTAGCACATGCATCTGGAGCTCATTTGCAGTAGCTAGGGGCCCTGGCATGCCCATTCTCTCTCTATCTGCTTCTTTCTCTCTGTGTCCCTCTCAAATGAATTAGTTAAATAAAATAAAAGAGATGGCACAAGATTTCACACTTACAGTTCAAAATCAGTACCAAAATAACAAAATTAAATTTTATGAATACTCAAATTATATGTTCATTATTTTAATCATTCTCACTGTGTTTTGGTCTATAAATTAATCTACTTTATTCCCAAAGACAAGTTGTACTTCTAAAAAAAAAAGTACAATCTAGGACTCTGAATACACTTGGGCTTATTTAGCATAGAAACATGCTACTTGGGCTTCCAAATGTGAAATCTCAAGACTAATCTAAGAAAGTACTTTCCAAACAACTGACTACAAGTATTTCATTGAGGGAATCTCAATTAAACATTAAAAGATGGTTGAGGGGGCCTAGAGAGATGGCTCAGCAGTTAAGTGCTTGCCTGTGAAGCTTAAGGACCCCAGTTCAAGGCTCGGTTCCCCAAAACCCATGTAAGCCAGATGCACAAAGGGGCACATGCATCTGGAGTTTGTTTGCAGTGGCTGGAGGCCCTGGCGCACCCATTCTCTCTCTCTCTCTCTCTCTCTCCCCCCCTCTTTCTCTGTCGTTCTCAAAAGAATAAATATAAACAAACAACAAAAAGAGATGGCTGAGGGGCTGGAGAGATGGCTTAGTGGTTAAGGCATTTGCCTGCAAAGCCTAAGGACCCTGGTTCGATTCCCCAGTTCCCATGTAAGGCAGGTGCATGCATCTGGAGTTCATTCAGTGGCTAGAGGCCCTGGAGCACCTTTCCTCTCAATTTCTCTGTCTCCCCCCTCCTCAAATAAATAAAATAATGTTTAAAAAATGTAAAAAAAAAAAAAAAAAAAAGGTGGCAGGTTGGGCGTAGTGGCACACGCCTTTAATCCTAGCACTTGGGAGGAGGCAGAGAGTTCATGGCCACCCTGAGACTCCATAGTGAATTCCAGGTCAGCCTGAGCTAGATTGAGCCCCTATCTCAGGGGAAAAAAAAGGTGGCTGAGGATGTAGCTAGGATAGTGCTTGTAGAAGATAGTTAAGAGTTCGTGTGGTGGCTCACACCTGTAATCCTAGCACTCAGGAGGGTGAGGCAGGAAGATCACCATGAACTTGAGGCTAAACTGGGCTACATAGTGAGCTCCATGCCAACCTAGGCTACAGACTGAGACCATGGCTCAAAAAAAAACAAAAAAAAAAAAAAGGTATTTACAAAATCTAAAGACAATTAGAATTGATGGATTAGTTGGATCCTGACACAGGCTATTAGCCAAGTATAGTAGCACACGCATTTAATCCCAGCACTAGGGAGACAGAGGTAAGAGAATCACTATGAGTTCGAGGCCAGCGAGGGACTACAGAGTGAGTTCCAGGTCAGCCTGGGCTAGAGTGAGACCCTACCTCAAAAAAGACAAACAACACCAACCAAAAAAATAAAAATAAAAATAAAAAACAGTTAGATAACCAGCAAATATTTTCTCCCATTCTGTGGGTAATCTATTGGCTTTGCTTATTGTATGTTTGTCTGTAAAGAAACTCATCAGCTTCATGTGATCCCATTGGTTGAGTGACTGTTTAAGATCGTGAGCTACTGGGGTTTTGTTCAGGAAGTCTTTCTCCATTCCTATATCATGGAAAGTTCTTCCTATATTTTCTTCCAGTAGTAGCCGACTTTACCAATATCTGTCCAAGCAACTCATGGTCTAACCTACTTAGCAGCAAATAACCTGTTGTGATGCTCACACAAGTGCAATAGTGGTGCACAACCATGTTGGGAAACCAATTGCTCTTGATTTGGCTAACTGATCCCCTCAGTGGTACGGGACCCATAGCTGGAGCTGGGAAACAAGTCAGAACCATATCCAAACATAAGCCTGCTCTCCATTATCATGCTACCACCAATTGTGGGCTACAAGAGGGTCTACACCCATTAAATTCTCTATAAAAAAGTAAGGGTCCTCCCATTTATCTGGTGCTAACTTTACTCTCTGTTGGAGAATCTGCTTCTCTTTTTCAGATAGATGTAGATCCTAAGGAGAGAGCCACCCCATCATACCTCAAAAGGGCCCCGGCTGAAACTAAGAACAATTGGAGAAACAAGCAAGGGTGTTGTTTTCTTGGTGAACCGGGTATCAGCACAAGGGTGAAGGAGATCAACACAGAGAAAAATCAACTCCTACCAAATCAGAGATCCAGAGACCCATAGGCCCCCAACACCTCATCACTGAAGCAGACCAAAAATAAACCCAACATGGCTCAGGGAAATTTTGAGGAAGAGGGGGTGGAAAGAATGTCAGAGCCACACGTTGGGTCATGATATGCAGAGACATTTATCCTACCCATAACTGTGGGCTGACTCCATAATGCATGACCCATATATCTCAACAAGGAGGGGCCAAGGGGAGGGGGTAGGTCACAGATGAGCCTAATAATGGTACCAACCTGACTGTATTCGCTGAGTACAAAACTAATAAATAAATTTTAAAAACAGGCTATTTTTAAGTATATGAAACTGAGAAAATTGAAACATTGACTAGATATTTGATAATACTATGAAATTAAGTGTTAGCATAATTATAATATCTCTTATATAATATAATGGCTTTATTTTTTAATCCTCTTTTTTAAATTTTAATTTACTTTTATTTATTTATTTGCAAGCAGAGAGAGACAGAGATAGAGAAAAGAGACAGACACAAAGAGAATGGGCACACCAGGGCCTCCAGCCACTGCAAGCAAACTCCAGACACATGCACCCCCTTGTGCATCTGGTTTACGTGGGTACCGGGGAATCTAACCTGGATCCTTTGGCTCCACAGGCAAGCGCCTTAACTGCTAAGCCATCTCTCCAGTCCCATAATAATTTTATTTTTAAAGAGCCCTTTTGTTAGAGATACACAAAGAAAGATTTATGGACAAGATGATATGATATCTAGGTGTGTCTCAAAATAATTGGGAAAGAGGCTGTTGATGAAGCAAGCTTGGCTAGGCATAGGTGACTATTAAAGCTAAGTAGATATATAGAAATTTATCCTATCAGTCTTTTGACTTTTGAATAGTTTTGAAGTATCTGACAATAAAATATGTTTAAGAGCAGTCTTATCTGGTAGAGAGCTATACTAAAATACTCAGGATGAGTATAATGTCAAGGATTGCCACAATACGACATATTTTTAAGCTAGCTGCTGACAAGCAAATGGACTATAGAAGCCCAAGGCAGGAAGGAGGATCATTTAGGAGATTATTAGAGTTGCCAAGTAAAGAAGTAGAGATAGAGGGAAACCAGACTGAAGACATGTTCTGGAATACCAGTATAAATCACAATTCAAAGTGGGCAATGTCTGGTGTAAGCACCTGGAGGACAGAGGTCCCTTTGTTGAGATGAGGAGTGTGTGAGGGAGGGAAGAAACCAATGCATGCTTTGACTGCTACGTTTGCAGTATCTGTGCAGCAGCCCAGAGGGATACCATGCATGGAAACATACAGAGCATTCTGCAGCTCAGCTAGAGGTACATTTGTGGTTGCCATCAGCAATTCTGATGGTATTGGGAGTAACAGAAATGAAATAACGTAGACAGTGTGGAATTGTAAAGAGAAGGAGTCCAGGACTGAACCCTGAAGAATATCAATATTCAGTAGATGAGTGAAAAAGCAATTGGTAGGAAGAGGAAAATGTGGAGTCAAGGAAGGCAAGAAAATTCCAAGAAAGGACAAGGGGGAAACTGTGAAACTACTGTGAGGGTTCTGGCAAGATGAAAATTGAGAAATTTTCAGAGATAATATCTGTCCCACTGTCTGTTAATGAGTGATATGGATTCAATCCCAATATCAGATCAGGTCTAGCAAAGAGGCAAAAACATTAGATAGTACTTGACAGAAGAAGGGCTAGCAGATGGAAACACAAGAGATGTAGACACTAACCAAAGAAAAAGCAGACACAGACAAGGTGGCACTAGCAGATGAAAGACAGACATATGGGGGAGGCAGAGACCACAACAGCAGGCAATTGGCCAGTGCAGCCCCACTCACCCTCGGTGCTCCCCTGTGTGGGCCACACAAGCATCTAACCGGAAGCTCCAGGCGCAGACAGGGTCCTGGGCCAGGATACACTCAGAGCAGCTCTGCAGACGTCCACAGTTGCTGGTGTTCACTTGTGTCACCTGGGTATGGGAACCCACCAGGAGCCAACCCTACAGAAATGGAGCAGAGAGCAGGAATGTGCTGGCTCTCCCAGATCACAGGATCACTAACTGGCTCTAGACTCAGTTCTCTACATCAGGCTCTCCCAAATCCATAACTCACATGGTACAGTTTCATGTTCTCAACTGGCTGTGGCTCTGGGAATAAGGCCAGGTCCTCGAGGACACTGAGCTGGGTTCCAATGCGCACTGCTCGGTGGAGGTGTCCGTCCTCTAGGAGGTAGGCAAGGGGCAAGAATGGCATAACTGGGGGCTGGGAATAGAGCTCAGTTAGCTCATCAGTTCTTGCTCGCCTTGCAAACACGAACATCTGCACTCAATCCCCAAAAGCCATGTAGAGATGTCAGGCATACTGGCATGCACTTGTATCCCAGCACTAGAGAGGTACAAACAAGCAGATCCCTAGGGTTCACCTGCTAGGCAGTGTAGCCTAACCAATGCTCTCCAGACCAATGAGACCCTGTCTCAAATAAAGAAATAGTGGAAAAGGTAGAAAGAGAAACAAAAAGAAAAAGGTGGACAGCATTCCTAAGGAACGCCCACATTTGTCCTCTGGCCTCTACACACACACACATGCACACACACACGCACACATTAAAAAATGAATAGTTGCATAACTTGTAACTGACCCTGTGTCTGGGACTCTGATGCCTGTGTACATTAGGGAACCTCTCTGTGGTAGAACTATGCAATATGTGAGACTCTTAAAATATACCTGTCCCCAGGTACAGCACATCATACTCTTTTCCTGACAGGCTGGCCACCCTATGGGCCACAATTCTGAGATAGGCTGTATCCGTAGTGACCAGCAGGGGGCGGCCATCAGCTGGAAAGACTGGTCTGTCCATGAGTGGATGGTCCCGGATGAAGGTGAGCACACGGTCAGGCAAGGAGAGCGAGGAACCAAACTGCTGCATCTTCATGTTATTGGTGATACACTAAAGAAGACACAGGGCTAGTGATAGAGTTTCTGGGGGAAATGGGACATGCCAGCTATGGGCAGCATGGCCCTTGCCTTCACAGCAGCTCTTTAAACCAGGACAAAGATAAAGATTTGCCTGGCTCCCTCACCTCTCCAGGTCTGGGCTGGGGCACCTCATTGTCCATGACAGGCAATCCTCTGTTGCACTCATGTTTCAGCTCCCTAAAGGGACCACTCAGCACTGTCCGAATGTCTTGTGGTCGGAAGGCACACACAGCAGAGATGGCAGCTCCTTCCCTGAAAAAGTCACAGACTGGAACCAAGTCTCTGGAGAGAGCTAGGTGACAGTGACTCAACCCCCATCAAATGTGATGACCCCAGAGAAATACATGGGAGCCACATGTCCAAGGGAGAGAGAGTCCACCCACTCTGAAGGAAACAGAACTGACACAGTGCCAACCCCACAGGTTTCCCATCCTGTAACTCTCCACCACACCCAGACCCCTCACCACTGGGACGAAAAGATGCCATAAAAGATGGGAGTCCCTGATCCAGGCTGAGGTCGAAGTTCGGCCATGTCCTGCAGGACACCAGAGGCCCGGCCATACTCAGGCCCTGGACACAGGAGGTCAGCCTTCAGAAATGTCGTCCACCTCTGCTGGAGTGTCTTCCGACCTCCAAGGTCCCCCTGGAGTGACAAGCACATGGGAAACTCTCTTCAGAAGACAAACACTGGGTAAGGAATATAGAGATCAATACATTTTCTACCATGACATCACAGTAAACATGACAAGTGGGAAGGACAGACATACAGAAATGAAAGGACAGAAATGTTGACTGATAAATTGTGGGAAAGAGATACAGAGATGGATGGAGGCATGATGATGATAGTGACTAAGTCAGTTGTGTACTTATAAAGTCCCAGACTAGATGTGTTTTATGTTACCTCATTTAGCTCACAGAACAACCCTTATAGGTCCACATCATTGTTATGCTAATTCTACAAATGTGTTTCAAATGTACTAAAGAACCTACCCAAAGAAGGAAGTGGTTGAGCATACTTTGAACCCAGGACTGTCACCTGCCCTGCCTTTAACCTCTGCTAACTCATCTCCTGGGGACAGTGTGCCACAGGGGTAATTGTAGAGATCGGAGGTCAGAGCCCTCCCCCAGAGCTCCCAGAAAAGAAGTCAACACAGGAAACAAAGCAGAGGAGAGGTACAAAGACAGACCCAGAGAGAAAGACACTGGACAGACTTGTGGATGACAGAGAGCTGGGATGGAGGTCTCACCGCACACACACGGGCCACCCGTGGGACCTTAAAGAGCTCGTATGAGTCAAACATTCGGGAAGTCTCCGTAAAGAAGAAGTAGATTTCGTCGTCTCCATCTTCATCCCCCCACTCAGCTGGGCTCAAGACCATGGCTGCGACAAAGGCTGGGGCTGGGGAAACCAGTGGCTTCAGATCCCCACAGTCACAACCTAGGGCTACCCAGTCTCCACCCAGAGGGAACCCCTCTTCCTCTCCACACCATTAAGCCAGGACGGCAAGGTCTCTGTGCGAATCCAGTCCTCAGAGCGACCCACAGCCCTGGAGATAATCGGCTCCGTCCCCAGGTAGTTTTTCACAGTGGCTGCATAGAGGACCCCCCCTGCAGGACGACAGGGAGAAAATGAGCTGTCAGAGACCCATGGGAAGCAAAAGTGGTCACATTCAGTGTAAGGTACAAAGCAGAGTGCAACATCCAGGACTAAGCACCCACCAACCGCCAGGCACTGCTATGCACATCACAGAGACCACCTGGCATACAGAAAAGATGCTCAGGGTAGAAGGAAACCAGTGTTTCGGGAGACCTGCCAGAATGTCCGTGGGTATGAAAGGGAAACAGGCCTCTCTAGTGGAAATCAGATTTCATGGGGTTTTGCTGTTATTGCAGTGACCTGGTGATAGGTTAAGTGTTCTGAGACTCGCAGGGTAGGGATGGGGGAGAGGAAGAGTTTACTCTATAGCAAATCTCAACCTACTCGCTTTCCACTATGGAAGAGTTTGAGGGAATTAGTGTCCATTTTGAACATCACTGGGTGCACACTGCTCTGGAACAAGTCACAGCTCCCTAGAACATACTGGAATCACTTGGGGACTTGGTCAGACACAGATCCCAGGGCCTAGCAATTCACACTCAATAGAATTAGGGGATATACCAATGGCCTGCATTTCAAACAAGCAATTGGATAACGTTATTGTGATGACCAAGCCCTTTGAGGCACTTTGAGAAACACCAGACCTAGGCAATGAGTGGATGTTTCAGACAAGGAAGGAGGCAACAGAGGAATCGGGTCCTCCCTCTTATATAGAGGAGTGTAGTGACACTCTAAGAATGGCAGAGATTGGACAGGGTCATCACAGACACTCAGATGGAAGAAAGGGACATTTCTATAGGCTGACAGGGAATGAGCAACACTGCAAAGGGCTCAAACAACGAGTAAAAAACTGACTCCGAGCAGAGCACCACGGGCACTGTGGAGAAAGCAAGGTGGCACAACTCCACCCCCTCCTGTGTACAAGGCAGTGTGCATGTGCTGAGCAGACTGCTGCCGGCAAGATCTGCAGTTGAGGGCAGGAGCACAGCACATAGTCAGATACCAGGAGTCTGGAGCTAGTAGATGGAGGTGGGCACAGAGGAGGATCCCACTACATCGACCTCTGAAAAATGAGAAATTTGCCGGGTAGAAGGAGGCTTCAGGGAAGGCTTGGGTTTGAACCCTAGCAACTTACTTGTAGTAGGATCTCAGACAAATGGACTTTTTTGTTTTGTTTCTGTTTTTACTAGGTAGACCAAGCCAACCTGGAATTTACTATGTAGATTCAGGGTGGTCTCAAACTCATGGTGATTCTCCTATCTCTGCGTTCTGAGTGCTGGGACTAAAGGTGTGCACCACCATGCCTGGTAGTAAATGGACTTTCTTAAGCCTCGGGCTCCTCAAATGCAGACTCAGATCAAGTGCTGGGAGCTAGATAATGATTGCAGAACCTCAGTGAGGGCCTCCTGGCACATCTTAGGCATTCAATACATGTTAGTTACAGTTCCCTATGAAATACCACAGGTCAACATGCTTGACTTGCTACAGGAGGAGAAGGGAGCTGTCAAATGACATCCTTCCTTCTAGAGAATTACAGGAGAGAAAAACTAAATAGTCATAGGTCCCAGCAGCAAAGGGAACTACAAGTGATCCAACCCTCTGTGCTTGTAGAGTGGAGGGAATGGATACAGAGAAGCTCACTGAAAATGGTCCTTGAGAACACGATACACAAAACACTCTAAAATATGAAGCTGAGTCACGGCTATCCTGAGAACAGGAGACAGTTGTGAATATTTTGGGAGCATGTCTTTGAGGAAAAGACTGGTGAGTGGGATATAGTCATTAATGCTCTAGAAACAAACACTAAAAAACTACAGATAAGCATGCAAAGACCAGCAGTCACTGGAGGCAAAGGGTCCCAAACGGGATCAATGGAGCCAGCCACACTAGAACCAAGAAATGCAGATGAGAACAGCTGCTCCAGATAGATCAGTAGAGGATCGCTGACAACAGGGACAACGAAAGTCAGATGCTTTGGGAGGAAGTAGCAGAGTTCCAGGGGAACTAAGGGACTTACCACACTCTTGCCCACATACAGAGGGACAGCAACCACCACAAATGCAGACCAAAGTCCACAAGAACACAGGGCCACTGCAGGTCCTAGATTCCCCAAGATATTCGCAATACCAATGTAATGTCCATATAACTAAATAACCCTAAATGTGCAATTATTTATTATTGGTGAATAGATTAAGTCAGTCAGTAAACATTAAAATCCACAGTGGTTATGGTGGTACATGCCAGGAATCCCAACACTTAGGCAGCTAAGGCAGGGTTAACCGGGTCCATGGCCAGTCTGAACCACATAGTGAGACCCGGTCTCAAAAGGCCAAGGGCTAGGGTATGGCTCAGTGGTAGAGTTTGCCGAACAAACAGAAGGTCCGGAGTTTGATCCTCAGCACCACAAAAGAAACACTGAAGATAATTCAGCCTTATTTTGTTTTATAAAACATATATACATGTTTTATGTATATATGTATGCATTTAAGGTAGGTAGGTAGGTTGTATGGGCTGTCCTATCTCTGACTCTCATGTCGCTGTAGGAGTCTGGGATTACAGGTGCACACTACCACATCTAGCTTTCCACAGGTTCCAGGAATCCAAACTCAGGTGCACCTGCTCATGCAGCAAATACTTGACCCAGTAAGCCATCTCTTCAACCCTTTCTTTAGATTTTTGAGACAAGGTTGTATGTATGAGCTGGCCTCCAATTCAGTATGTAGTGGAGGCTGTCCTTGAACTCTTGATCCTATTGCCTGCACCTCCCAAATGCTGGGATCACAGGTGTGTATGACCACACATGGCTGACTTTTTAATTTTCTTTATAATTTTTGCATTTGCTGAAACTTTTTAAGTTAGCACCTTTTGTAACTAAAAAAAAATTAAGATACCTTCATTTTAGGAACACACACATACACACGCATGCACATACACACAGAGTAAAAGCCACAAAAGAGGAAAAATCACCACTGGGATGACAGGCATGAACCACCACACCCAGTTGGTCAGAAAATTTTTAAGACATATAGCTCCCACTGTAATGTTTTTATTTCCTATTTAAGGATTGGGTCAGAAGGATACTTATATAGGTTTTGTCTCTTGAAAAGGGGTCTTTCTATATATCTCTGGCTGTCCTGGAACTTACCATGTAGACTAGGCTGGCCTTGAATTTATGGCAATCCTCCTGTTTCTACCTCCCAAGTACTGAGATTAAGGAGTGTGCTACCATGCCTGGCAAGACACCTTCTTTGACAGACTATTAGTAGAACATAATTAGTTAGAGCCTCTGTTTTTCCCTCTATTGGCCATGTCAGATTTCTTTTTTTTCTTTTTGGAGGGGGGTTTCTAGGTAGGGTTTCACTCTAGCCCAGGCTGGCCTGGAATTCACTATAGAGTCTCAGGGTGGCCTCGAACTCACAGCGATCCTCCTACCTCTACCTCCCAAGCGCTGGGATTAAAGGCGTGTGCCACCATGCCTGGCTTCAGATTTCTTTTTCTTTTTAATATTTTATTTATTTATTTATGAGAGAGAGAGGAAGATAGAATGGACACACAAGGGCCTCTAGCCACTACAAACTACAGATGCATGAGCTACCTTGTGCACCTGGCTTAGGCGGGTACTAGAGAATCAAACCTGGGTCCTTTGGCTTTATAGGCATGTGTCTTAACCACTAAATAATCTCTCCAGACCCCATTTTGGATTTCTATACCTGTCATCTTTCAATGTGTAACTTCTAGTCTGGGACAGAGATCTGGATTTAAGAGATTAAGTGCGACCCCAAACTGCTGGCAGCAGCCAGTGCATCTGAAACATTTGCAGTACTCCTTAGCAGCTGCATGATCACAAGATACACTGATCCTAGAAGCTATGCAGAAAGGGGTAAAGGAGGGACAAGCTGGAAAAATGGCTCAGTCAGTGAAGAGTTTGCCAAGCAAGCAGGAAGACTTGGGTTCAGCTCCACATAGATACAGAGTGGGTGTGGTGGCCCATCTATAATCCTAGCACTTGGAAAGCAGAGATAAACAGATCCCCAGGACATGCTAGACTAGCAGAATCAGTGAGCATTGTTTCAGTGAAAGACCCTGCCTCAATAAATAAAGTGGAGAGCAACAGAGGGAGACATCCAATATCAAACTCTGGCTTCCACATGCACATATGTGCACATGCACTTGCACATACACATGAATGTGCATACATATACACATACCACAAACAAGCTTTAGAAAGGTACATAATATGTTCCAGAAAGGAGCAAAATCTTCTGCTACTCTTCATGCAAGCCCCACTTATTATAAAATATGGTAGGGAGACTGGGTATGGTAGCCACGCCTTTAATCCCAGCACTTGGGAGGCAGAAGTAGGAGGATTGCCATGAGTTCGAGGCCACCCTGAAATTATATAGTGAATTCCAGGTCAGCCTGGGCTAGAGTGATACCCTACCTTGAAAAACAAAAAGAATATGGTAGGGAGGGAGGAGCAAAGACAACTGACAGCTGACTACAGCCTAGGTTACCTGGGTGAGTGATGGCACTATGAGCTCAGGCTGGTGGAGGGGCAGGTTTGGAGAAGATGAGTGATGACAGTGAACTTAGTCTGGGAGATGATGATTTTGAGATCTGTGTAGGGCATTTAAGCAGAGATGTCTGAAAATTGGACCTGTAGATGATGTCTGGGAGGCAGGTACAGATTGAGGAAGCATCAGAATGTGGGGAAGAAAGTAGCCATAGGGCTAGTTGAGATCACAGCTACATAATGAGAAGAGACTCTTGGGTGAAGGCCTAAGGAGCCCTTAAAGGAGCAGAAAAGCCAGGTGCTGTGTCACATGCCTTTAATCCCAGCACTCAGGAGACAGAGGTTGGAAGATCACCATGAGTTTGAGGCCATCCTGAGACTATATAGTGGATTCCAGGTCATCCTGGGCTAGAGTGAGACCCTACCTTGAAAAATAATAATAATAAAAGAAAAAAGAAAAAAGAAAAAAAGAATGAGCAGAAGACAGACAGCCTACCAAGAAAACTGATTATACACCAATTATTTTAGGCCAATGTGAATTCACTGTCAAAATATTAACATTTTTTCAAAATAACACATATAAAATGCTGAAATCAGTTTGCCAATTTTATCTAAGTATGGTACAGATAAATATCATATTTCAAAAGTAAATGTACAGCCAGGCATGGTGCCTCACACCTGCAATCCAAGCATTTGGGAGGCTGAGACAAGAAGACTGCCACTAGTTCAAGGCCAGCCTAGGCTTACATAGTAAAACCCTCTCAAATAACAAAATTAGGACTGGAGGGATGGCTTAGTGTTTAAGGTGTTTGCCTGCAAAGCCAAAGGACCCAGGTTCAATTCCCCAGGACCCACGTTAGCCAGATGCACAACGTGACGCATACATCTGAAGTTTGTTTCTCTCTCTCTCTCCCTCACTTCCTCCCTCTTTCTCTCTGCCAAATAAATATATAAAAATAAAAATAAAATAAAAAAGACAAACCAAGCTGGGCATGGTGGCACATGCCCTTAATGCCAGCACTTGGGAGGCTGAGGTAGGAGGATTGCTAAGGCCAGCCTGAGATTATATATGAATTCCAGGTCAGTCTGGGATAGAGTGAGACCCTACCTTGAAAAAAAAAATTGAACTTTGAGGAAGGTGCTGTTTATATATTTTTTTACTGTATTACTTGAGACTAAGAAAGTGCAATGAAAGAGGCTCTCTCTTCATTGCTGTTGAGACTAATTAGAGAACAATATATACAAACCCGTCAAACACCATCAAAATCTGGGCCCTGCAACCTAGCAACTGAACTTTTTGGATCAACTCATATGCAGTTAATTAAGTTTATGTAAAAGGTTATGTAAAAGGGCTTCTATTTGGTTAGTTGGTTATCAGCTGGTCTTGGTTTTGGTTTTGCTATTGTTACTATTTTGACACATGGTCTCACCATGTAGTCCAGACTGGCTTTGAATTCATAATCCTGTATCAGCCTCCCAAATCCTAGAATTGCAGGTATGTTACACCACATCTAGCTTTCTGCAATAGTATTTATGAAAGTAGTAATTGATTTTAAAATTGAGTATATGAGAATAATGAATAATGAAACTGTCCTACATCCAATGATAGTAGGGTATTTAACTACTAAAAATCATGTTTTGAGTAATTATACAATAGCTACAATTAGAAAATGGCCAGTATACCAATATTAAAGGAAATATGCAAGATAGTTACAAATTACTATATACATTTATACACAGGACACAGTAGAAATTCTCAATATACTCCAAAATAATGACAATACTTTATTACAAATGATAGAATTATAAATACAATTTTCACTTTCTTTTTTGTATGTTGCTATACCTTCTAATTTTCTACAATGTGCCTTATAATTTTTTTAATTTAAAATAAAGAACTACTGCTGAGCTCTTTTTAAGCTGTACATGTTAGTATATACCTGTAATCTCAGTAATCAGAGATGAGGCAGAAGGATCAGGAGTTCCAGGTCAGACTGGACTATAGATAAATAAATAAATGTCTTTTTATTTCAAAATACCTCTGTAATTGTTTAGGGACTTATTACATATTCTGACTGGGAATTTTGGGTCTGCTCTTACATGCTGTTTACACTAGTTTGTCTCCTGCAGTTTTCCAAACAGAAGAGCATTTGGGCATAATGGGTTATACTAAAAGCACCAAGTGAATACTGGCACTTATGCAGACCAAAACAGACTTTAAATGACAGCCATGTAAAGTATAAACTACAGGTGCAAATTTATAATATTGGTATTGACTGTGGTTTGGATCTGAGGCAGCTGATACACAGAGATTCTATATTTGCCAGTTGTGGTGGTGCACACTGGTAGGAAATTGCTGAAGAAGTGGAGGCAGGAGGATCAGGAGATTCTGTGTCAACTGGAGACAGTCATTCTAAAACAGAATATAACTTGGAAAAAAACTGATTTTTTTTTTTCCTTTTTGGGAGACAACCCTATATCTTATCATCTGAAGAAAAGAAAAAAAAACTTAAGGGGTGGGGAAATGCTTAGAGGTTAAGTTGTTTGCCTGCAAAGCCTAAGGACCCTGGTTCGATTCCCCAGGACCCAAATAAACCAGATGCACAAGGTGGTGCAAGTGTCTGGAGTTTGTTTACAGTGGCTACAGGCCCTGGTGTACCCATTCTCACTTTCTCTCTATCTTCCTCTTTCTCTCTCGCTCTTTCAAATAAAAATAAATAAATATATTTTTTTTAATTTTAAAAATCTTAATATCTTTTTGAAATTTTTCCACCGTTATATTATTTCATTCATGGAATTTCTCTTCTTAAGTCATTTCCTCTACTTCTTGTCTGAACAAATAAATTACTCAGAGGGTCACACATGCTTAAAAATTACTACTTGGAAACTTACACTATTGCAGTTTGGAAGTCCTTTGTGTTTATAAACAATTTTGCAGAATCTAGAAACATTTACAACAGCTAAAACTCAGAAATCTTTTAAGGTAGGGTCTCACTCTAGCCCAGGCTGACCTGGAATTCACTACATAATCTCAGGCTGGTCTTGAACTCACAGAGAGCCTCCTACCTCAGCCTCCTGAGTGCTGGAATTAAAGGTTTGTGCCACCACACTTGGCTTTAAAACTCAGAAATCTTTCTTAATGATCTCAGTGACTACCTCAAAGTTTTGCCAAAGATGTTGATAAAGAAAATATTGACGGGGCTGGAGAGATGGCTTAGCGGTTAAGCGTTTGCCTGCAAAGCCTAAGGACCCCGGTTTGAGGTTCGATTCCCCAGGACCCACGTTAACCACTTGCACAAGGGGGAGCACGCATCTGGAATTTGTTTGCAGTGGCTGGAGGCCTTGGTGTGCCCATTCTCTCTCTCTCTCTCTCTCTCTCTCTCTCTGCCTCTTTCTCTGTCTGTTGCTCTCAAATAAATAAAAATAAACAACAAAAAAATTTTTTAAAGAAAATATTGACTAAGCTAGTTTATTCAAACATGTATGAGTATAAATAAGATCTCATTTAATCATGCTAAGCCCTATGTTGTACTGATTCAACAAATGCATTATGCTTACTTTCAAATGTTTTTATGTTCATTTATTATTTTCAGAAAAAGAAAGTCATTTAACTCTATGACCAAGAAATTATTTAAAACTTTTTGTTTTTTTATTTATTTGACAGCAACAGAGAGAAGGAGGCAGAGAGAGAGAGAGAGAGAGAGAGAGAGAGAGAGAGAGAATGGGCGCGTGCCAGAGCTTCCAGCCTCTGTAAACGAACTCCAGACGTGTCCGCCCCCTTGTGCATCTGGCTAATGTGGGTCCTGGGGAAGTGAGCCTCGAACCGGGGTCCTTAGGCTTCAAAGGCAAGTGCTTAACCGCTAAGCCATCTCTCCAGCCCAAGAAATTATTTAATTTATGTAGCTCTTAAGACTTCCTAAAAATAACATGATATAAAGTCAAATAAGGGGCTGGAGAGATGGCTTAGAAGTTAAGGCACTTGCCTGCAAAGACTAAGGACCCAAGTTGGATTCTCCAGTATCCACATAAGCCATATGTACAAGGTGGCACATGTGTCTGAAGTTTGTTTACAGTGGTTAGAGGCCCTGGTACGCCCGCCCTTTCTTTCTTTCTTTCTTTCTTTCTTTCTTTCTTTCTTTCTATCTATCTATCTATCTATCTATCTATCATCTATCTATCTATCTCTACTTCTCTCTCTCTCTCTCTCAAATAAATAAATAAATTTTTAAATCAAATAAGAAAAAAATCACTTTTAGATCTGTGTCCCAATTTTTGTTTTATATAAAATATTGTACAAAAATTCTATTTTAGGGCTGAAGAGATGGCTCAGCAATTAAGGCACTTGCCTGCAAAGCTTATGTTCAATTCCCCAGTACCCACACATAAAGCCAGATGCACAAAGTGGCACATACAACTGGAGTTCGTCTGCAGCAACTGGAGGCCTGGGTGCACACCCATCCTCTTTTTCTCTCCCTCTCTCCTTCCATTTCTCTATCTCTCTCTCTCTCTCCCTCTCTCTCTCTCCTCTTTCTCTCTATCTCCTTGCAAGTAAATAAAATATATTTTTGTACTTTATTTAAGAGGGAGAGATAGAAAAAAAGGCAGAGAGAAAAAGAGAGAGAGAGAGAGAATGGGCACACCAGGGGCTCTAGCCACTGCAAACGAACTCCAATTCATGTGCCACCTTGTGCATCTGGCTTACATGGATGCTGGGGAATCAAACCTGGGTCCTTAGACTTAGGCAGGTGGCTTATCCACTAAACCATCTCTCCAGGCCCATAAATAACATATTTTAATATATTTTATAATAAATTTGGCAGAAAAAGTAAGATATGAAATAAGAAATAGTTGAGCTCCATTTCATACCATTCATTAAAATAAGTTTCAAATATATTAAAGAATGAAATCTGGGGGAAAATTTAACAGGAAATGTTTATCTGCTCCCTAAAAGAGGGACTGAGCTTTAACAAGTGTTCACAAGGGGAAGATACATAGATTAGAAGATCAATATATTTTCTTTAACTGGCCTATGAACTGAACTGAGGATTTGCCCAAGACGAAATTAAAGCAACTCTTCGAACATGAAAAAATGAGCAACTTAACTAATATTCAAAGAAATACAAATTAGAACAAAGTGAGATTAATGTCTTTGCTAATTGCCAAGACTTGTTTAATGACAAAACATATGTTGAAATTTATGTGAGAGGAAAACAAAACACTTCCAAACATTGCTGGTTTAGGGTGTAAATTGGTACACCCTTTCTAAAAACTCAATTAGCATGAGACAAGGAGCCATAAACTGTTCACACCCTTTGATGCAGTAATCCATTTTTAGGAATCCTAATATGAAGATCAAATGAGGACAAAATATTATGCACAAAAGTGTACACTACAGTAAGTATGGATGACAGCAAAAATGTTGAAAGAAACTAAATAAAATGACAAAAACAATATGACATTGTTTAATTTATGGTATGTTCAAAAGATGAGTAACATTTCATTAAAAATTCTCGCCATAGCTAGGTGTGGTGGCACACACCTTTAATCCCAGCACTTGGGAGGCAGAAGGATCGCCCTGAGTTCGAGGCCACCCTGAGACTACATAGTGAATTCCAGGTCTGCCTAAGCTAGAGTGAGACCCTACCTCAGAAAAAATAATAATAATTCTAACCAGGCATGGTGATACACGCCTTTAATCCCAACACTTGAGAAGCAGAGGTAGGAAGATTGCTGTGAGTTCAAGGCCACCCTGAGGCTACATAGTGAATTCCAGGTCAGCCTAAGCTAGAGTGAGACCCTAGCTCAGAAAAAAAAAAAAATCTCTTTATAAAGTATTTTAAAATCCTATAGAGGTTTTATGAGATAAAGGTACATGACAAAATTCACAATTAGGGGGCTGGAGAGATGGCTCAACATGTAAGAAGCTTGTTTGCACAGCCTAAGGACCTGAGTTCGATTCCCCAATTCCCACGTAAAGCCAGATGCACAAAGTGGCTCATGTGTCTACAGGTTTTTTTTTGCAGTGGCTGGATGCCCTGGCATGCCCATTCTCTGTCTCTCTTCTATCTTCATCTGCTTACCAATATATAAATAAAATATTTTAAAAATTCAAAATTATATTCATGTGGTAAGTTAAACATTTCAAAAGTATTACACACATAAAACTTTCATAACTTGGCTGTTTTATACTACCATGAGAAAATAGCTACCTATTCTCTAATTTGGAGAGTACATGTGAAGCGGTTTGACCTAAAATACAGGCTATGTGGTACAAAAACAATCTGCTCTCTAGCTGCCAAGGGATTATACAGTCATTCTCCACAAGAGGCTTAGTCAGGACCTGCGCTGGAACCATTCTACACCTGAGCAATTGTAGATGGCTTGTTCAAAAGAAGCAACCACAGGGATTTAATTACAGTCATTCCCTTGTACAACAAAGGACTAGCCAGCAAAATGAATGTGCATAAGTATATACGGATGTGTACACACACATTAAAGGCTAGAAGGAACTATCCTAAAACACTAGCAGTAGTTTTCTAAGCAGAGATATTCTAGAAGTGCATTAAATGATAGCCAATAAACACATGGGGCTATTTACACTAGACTCAATATAATTTAAAATTTCTTCATTCAGTTACAGTAGTCAAATTTCAAGGGTCTAATGGCCACAACAGTAAATGGCTACCAAACTGGACAATGAAGATCTAGCGCATTTCCGTCACCATATTCTGTCAGTGCTGCTCTAGATTTATAGTGTTCTCTATGCCTTCCCTAAATTTATTACAATATGCATTGTAGCAGATTTCTCTTGAAAACATAAAAAAAACACTATGAGAGAAGAAAGTGAGGTTAACAGAAGAACACTTACACTAGAGGTGGGGTCACATTCTCTAGAGAACTCAGGAACAATAACATCCTGTGAGGAAAAGCTGGTGGTCACGGGAACTCAGGGAAGAACAAGAAAGGCTAAAAGGAGACATGGGAACAATAGACATTCCAAGGAAAGAAAAGACACAGATTCCAAAAGCAAGGGTGGGGAAGGAGGTCATTAGAGCAAGAAATCACAGGTTCTTGTCTGGCCCCACTCACCAGCCATTACAGCTGCTGACCGCTGAGCTGGCTCAAAAGGACATTTCCCCCGGCCGCTCTCAAGTCTCTCAACCTGCTGGAAACTGGACACATCCTACAGACCAGAAGGGGGCAGATGATTTAGTTTATGGGAAAGTTTATGGTGAGAATTACAAATATAATCAGATGAAGGAAAATCCAACTTCCATTCATCCCCCATCCCCCTCTACCACCCCCACCTTCAGTCACCTTCTCCTGGTTCCCTCCCCATGGTTCATTTCCCATGTCTGCTTCCTTGTCAATTGATTCCTCTTTCCACAGTTTCCTGGTTACCCATCTCTCATATTCCCTGGTAAAAGAAAACCTAGGATGGCCCTAGAAAACACTCTGTAAGGCTGGACACAGGTCTTTCCTCTGAATCACTGCTGAAGTATAGAGCTTGCACCTGGCTAGAAGATGTGCCGGAGGACAAAAACGATCTGGGAAGCAAGCAGCCACTTCAGGGCTAGAGCCCCGAGGAAGAACAAAGAAAAGCATGAGCTCATAGAAACCAGCGGAAGCCCAAAGGCCTATAGAAAAAGGACCATCTTCTCCCTACTCCAACCCCATGCTTAAAAGAGATGGCCAGCATCCCACTTCCGAGGGAGGAAAAGACACTACAAAGTCAACGATGAATGACCAAAACTCAGATCAGAACCTGAAGGGTTGATAGGTATCTTCCTCTTCCAAGGGCCCCAGAGGGACTGACCTAGGTGGACAGCAAGAAATGTATGAGTTCCACCACAACCCAGCATCCAGCATTAAGACAGTTTTGAGATAACATCTCAAAGTGGAAATTAAGGATGATTTCAACCTAGAACACAGGGACATTGCTATGGCTGGTTGGGGACCAAAGTTACAGCATGGAAATGCCAGGCATGCTATCTCAAGCTCACAGAGTAGAGTGAACACATGCTGTGGCTACAGCTTAATTATTTTGGTGATAGAATTGCAAGAGATATAGCTCCTGAGATTAATATTACCACTGGCTCATTCATACTGCTCATCTCTTCGCTATATATAGCAAACAAGGTTTTACTTTACTGAGATATTCTTGAAGAAGATTGTTGAAATGAGATATAAATTGATGCCTCCCCACACAGGGAAATATTGGTTCAAAAGTACCTACTAGAATGGAAGACCCCACAGCACACCATTTCAATTTCACAGCAGTGAGAGTACCCTCACCTGAGGAGAAAGTGACTACCAGGGTGTTTACAGTTTCTGGATATGCAGTACATGTCACAGCTGCCCTTCTTCCCTCTCACCTGAACCACAGCAGTAACCTCCTGTCTCGATGCTGTGGAGCTCCAATCTCAGTTTATCTACATGTCTACACCAGATCAGTCTTCCAAATCATCAGAAACTGCCTGGGTCTTAGACGTCTGAGCAAGAGAATCACAACAAGGCCCACCACTGCCTGGAGTACATCTAGCCAAATCTACTTATCTTTCACTCCTTCTCAAAATGATCTTGGTTCTGCCTGAACCAAATCACTTATTATTCCTGGGAAACAAATTGATTCCCATCTCTGTACCTAAAATTCCTTTTCTTTCACCAGAGGTGAAATAGGGAGGAGGAGGAGAAGCAGAAGAAGCATTTTCTTGTTCCTTATTCTCTTCAACCTCCATGTGCCTTTTGGAGTTTTCAACTCACTCCCTTGAATAATTTCATTATTTGGCTCTTGACATTTTATCCTCCTAAGGTCCATGCTCCTATCTAATTGTTTTTTCTATTCCCACCATGTATATCCTAAAGATCAATCTGTAGTCTTGCTCATACACCTTCAAAGATCTTACTCATTCTTCCATTTCCCAAATTATCTAAGTCTGATGTCTTCCAAACCCTAATATATGTCTGGCTTTCTCACATGGACCTATCAGACCCTTAAAATACAACATGTCAGTCAATGACATCTGGCCTTCTTCTAACCTTCAAGAAAGCAAACTTCCCATTAACTAGATAGATTGTGATTGTCATGTGGTCAAAATTGCCTTGAACTCCAGTGTAAAAGGGGCTAGACCTTCCCACTACATTCTCTATCAGTAATTTGAGATTCTCCATTACATCATCATGTCAGTAACCAGTCTCTCAGTATCAGTCATAGTGAAGGTGAGTCCCTTAAGCCATAGTCTAGGGTTAGAGAAGAAGAATTTCCCTGAACAGTAAGGCTGGAACTGGTCCTCTGGCCTTGATGAAGGACAGAAGGCATATAAAGGCCCTTTCCCATACAGCGAAGGAAAAAAAAAAAAAAAAAGATGGCTTCTGGTAAGTGAAAAAAAATCAAATGCCACAAGAAATTAAAGCCAGATAAGGTCTTCTGGGCTGGAGGCTACACATGTGCAGTAGAATAGAACCAAACCAACCCAGGTTTAAATTTTGGCTCTGTCTCTGCTAGCTATATAATCTTAGACATGGAACCCCATTTCTATGGATGTCAGTTTCCTTGCTTGTAAAGAATGGAAATAACTCATATCTAAATCCTATGATGCGGTGATAACAATTAAACTTATAGTGAATGTAAGGTACCAAGTCTGTGGCAGAGTGAACGGTCATCACTGTTAGAAGGCTAACATTCTCCTCTGACATTGAAGGGCAGCATTCCATTGCTGCAGCTAGTAGATCCAGTGCTTGAACTTTCTTTTTATCAGAACTTTCATTTCTCCATAATTTGCTCTAAGCAAGTTGCTACTCCATCTAGACCAAAGCTCTCAGATAATAGTTATGCATAGTCTCAAAAACATCAGCCTAAGATATGAGCAGTTCAGCACTGAATATAAAGCAAGAACTTGGTGTAAGGGCAGAAGAGGACATTCAGAAAGTCCACAAAGCAGACTCGGGATGGAGCTCAAAGGGCCAGAAGTGCTGACCTCTTTCTCCGACAAGTGAGCTTTGGCCCCTGAGTTCATGAGCCTGCTAGAGAGTTCAGGCAAAGAGATGAACTTGCAGAACACACAACCCTGGCTTCACTCTTCATTGCTGATGTCCTCCAGAATGGATAGGTGTGCAAGTCCCACAAGTCCACACAGGTATGTCCAGAACATTTTCCATCTGGATGCTTTGAGTCCAGGAAGGCTAGAAAGTCCTAGGAAATGAACTAGGAACAATCACATTGTGTATAAGTCACAGTTCTATATTCATACCAATGCAATCCTTAAGCCTGAGTGGACTGGGAAAGTACCACCACTACCTTATAGGCTTGGGGAGAAATGTAGGGAAACTAGATTCTCAACATTGCCTGATGGGAAGAGAGATTTTCAACACTGCTATGAACATAAACCTTGCCAGGATGAGAGAGTCTTTCAGACCTTTTTAAGGAGCCTATCACCTGCCAAGCAGAAAGGACTCAACACAAGACCAATTAACCCTGAGGGCAGCCCAGAGGGACTGACTAGATCCAACTATAGCTTTCTAATCCAGAGATATGACAGTGGTCTAAAACAGAAGGATATAGAAACCTACACTAACTAGATCCAAATAGAATGCTAGATAAGTACAGATTGAAGAAGGGTCCAATCAAGGCTACAGCTAAGGGTCAAAGTCAAAAAAAGGGAGGTGTTTCACTTTACTGGGATGCAAAAAGACATGTGAGATTTCTGACTCAGCCCAGACCTTGGTCATAAATCTGTGCTGCCAGAGGACCAGGGCTGACTACTATACAAGTGATGGGGAAAGGTCACATTCAAGACATGAGGCTGTAACTAGACTTGATGTCATCAGGGATATATATGTCTCAAGACTGCCTGGGTTTGAGGGCAGGAAAGCCCTAGCCTTTGACACCAAATAAACAGGATCTAGAAGAAAATGTGACTGACACAGTGCCTACACTGAAGGCAAAAGCCAGACAATGGGGCCAGCTAGTATCACATTACTAGACAGTGACATCAGAAGCCATGAGAGCCAAGTCACATCCCATATGGAATGGGTTAAGAGTATAGGGGAGGCAAGGCACTGAGACATGCTATGGAAGAAGAAAACAGGGCAATTCTCATTAAAAGACTGGCCCACCGTGTGGGCTTTAAAAGCACTCATATGGCAAGGAAACTTAAGTTCCTGGTTTCTGATGTCATTCTTGGGTTTGTCCTTTCCCCAACCCAACCAGTATCCCTAACCTCCTTTACCATCCCACTGTATCTCTTTATACTTCACATCCTTCCCTTTATAGATAACCTCCCTTTCCCTCCCTATTCTATCCTCCCCCACAGACAACCAAGATTGCAACCTGTGAGGGCATTTCCCATCCCAGTGTTCATCCTACACAGTGGTTATCTCAACCACACTCAACATGGTCACTCACAGAAAATCCTTCCCACCCTCCCCATCCACCATCCCCAAGTAACTCACACGGGTGCAGGCTCCCTCTCCCTCTCCTTCCGCCCCTGTCACTCACAATAACCCCGCACTTTGGGTCAAAAGCGAAGGTGCCACAAGTGAAGAGGTGAGAGGCATTGGCAGTGGCGAGAATCTGGATAAAATTGTGACATTCATCCTAGGGGTCAGAGATGGTTACAATCAGAAGCAGCTGGTATGGGGAAGGACAGAGTAGAGTCGAGACAGTTAAAAGTAGCTCTAGGATTGAGAATGAGTGGTGATATGTGATGTTAGAGTCCCTGCCTGGACCAGTCAGAACATGGGCCTTACAGCAAGTGGCGCTGGGCCAGGGTCTCCATGGACAGTCAAGACAGTGCAGGTTTACACCTACCTCTTTCTTGCCTTTCTTCCTACAGTTCTGTCTGTGAGGCTCAGGCACCATCCAGTCGATCTGAGAAAGGAAGAGAACTGTTTTTCCCAGACTAAAACCCCAACTCCACTGAGGTCAGGGGAGATGAGCAAGTCCCACAACCTCCATTTGAAAATTGGAAACCCCCCTGTTTCTCTGCTTTGCAAACTGGAGGTTTCTACCCATTAATGAGTTATAAAGTCAACTGTGAAATCTAAATCACATCTTTTTTTTTTTTTTTCTAATCAGGACCTCATGCAGCCCAGGCTTCTCTAGAACTTGCTATGTTGCCAAGGATGACCCTGAACTTCTGATTCTCCTGCCTCCACCTCCCAAGTACTGGGATTACAGGCAGGCACCACCATGCCCCGTTTATATAGTACTGAGGATCAAATGAGGGTTTCACACATGCTAGGCAAGCACTCTACCAACTGAGCTACATCCCCAGTCCAAAACCATATTTTTTGTTTGTTTGTTTGCTTGCTTTTGGTTTTTTTTTTGAGGTAGGGTCTCACTCTAGCTCAGGCCTTCACTATGTAGTCTCAGGGTGGCTTCGAACTCATGGCCATCCTCCTGCCTCTGCCTGCCGAGTGCTGCGCCACTGTGTCTGTCTAGCACAGGCTGACCTGGAATTCACTCTGTATTTTCAGGCTGGCCTCAAACTCACGGTGATCCTCCTACCTCTGCCTCCTGAGTGCTGGGATTAAAGGCATGCACCACCATGCCCGCTCTAAAACCATATTTTTTTAATGAAATAGAGTATATCAGAATTTATAATCTAGGAGACTCTATTGTTTCAAGGAAAGTTTCTATCACTGCACACTTGTGTACTGGGTCACACAATACAGTAGAATTGTTACAAATGGGTGGCGAAAAGAAGTTTGAAAACTGTCACCCTGAGGTCTTGTAATTCTAGTGATCCTTTGCCTATTGTCACCTGAAAGTGTCCCTATGGCCTCCTCCCCGTCAGCATGCCTCCCTCATAGCCTCCCCAGTCACACTCAGCTGAGATACCTGAATGGACATCCCCCCAACCATCATCACTTTATATCTTTAGTTATTAAAAACTCTCACCACCCCCAGCTAATAAAGCTATGGATTTAATCACTTTACTATGAGGTCTGGGGTCCTCCCCAATCCCAGCTCTCACCCTGCGGGGTCTTTCCCCTGAGAAGGGCAGGGATAACGCGAAGATGCTGTCCCGGGCACCGACGTAAAGTGTGTGGGAAGCAGGATCCACAAGGAGCACAGAGTAATTATATATATGAGGGACAGCAAACCGTGTGAGATAAGAGTCCACCTCTGGCAGGAAGAGAGGGGAAAGGGGAAAGTGACATCAGACATCTCTTTGTAAAGGTTGGGTGCACAAGGGCAAAGCCAAAGGGGCCAATTTTTGTTGCCTTCTAAATACCACTTATTTGGCAGCCACCAGAGGACAAAAGTAGAGCCTTGAAAGGCCAACCATCCATATATCCCCAGAGACAGACAACTGATTCAGTCAAGCATGCTTTTTCTATAAAATTAGAATACCTTTAAAAAATAACAGCATAAATATTTAGTATGCAATCTCTATTTATAGAATGTGATATAGAACTTGAAAATACCTATAGAAAGTATGAGCATTATCCTGATAAGTTTCACTTTTTTTTTCCCAAAATAGGGTCTCCTTCTAGCTCAGGCTGACCTGGAATTCACTATGTAGAATCAGGGTGGCCTCAAATTCATGGTGATCCTCCTACCTGTATGTCCTGAGTTCTGGGATTAAAGGTATGAGCCACCACACCAGGCACCTTTTTCTTTTCTTTTCTTTTCTTTCTTCTCTTTCTTTCTTCCTTCCTTCCTTCCTTCCTTCCTTCCTTCCTTTCTTTCTTTCTTTCTTTTTTCTTGAGACAGAGTCTCAATATATTGCCAGGCTGGCCTTGAACTTGAGATCCTCAAGGATCTCAAATGCTGGAATGACAGGTGTGCACCACCAGAAAAAGTTTTCACTATTTTACAAACACATTAGGAGTTCATCCCCTCTTTCACCCGACACCCTTGACCTTGCTCTACCCCTTCCACTCAAAGAGGTAGAGTATGTGATGGCCATTACATGTTCTGGAACTAGCCTAACCTGTCTTTAAATAATTGTATTCATTTAATTGAGATGGAGACAGACAGAGAGTGAGTATGGGTGCACCAGGGCCTCCTGCCACTGTATACTAACTCCAGATGCATGTGCCATTTTTTGTATCTGGCGTAACATGCACACTGGGGAATTGAATTCCAGGCCATCAAGCTTTACAAACAAGTGCTTTTAACCCCTTAGCCATCTCTCCAGCCCCCAATATTGCCTTTAAATGTAGCCATTTCACTTACTAGCTGTATAAGCTTAAGGAAGTCACTTGCCCTCTGTAAGCATCACCTCCTCATCTCTAAATACCACCATCCATGGTCGGTGAAACAATTAAATGAGATAATATATGCACCCAGCATATACTACATGTTTCACAAATGGTTCCTTTCTTCACTCCTTGGGCATGTATTATGTTTTGGGCAAATCTATATATCAGTCTCAACATTAAAAACTCTTACCAAGTAAAAGATCCTAACAAATAACTTTGCATGAATTTACCCTCTTAGCTCAGCCTCTGGCTCTGCACCAGCTCAGTTCTCATCTGGCTGTGTCATCAGCTCATATGCCTTCAAGACTGGGCACATACATTCATTCCTAAGTGGGCTGATGTGAGTCCATCCATCCATCCTTTCACAGCCACACTCATCTCTATCCTATACGCTTCCTACTTTATGCTTAGTCTAAGACCTGAATTTGGGGGCACTTTTCTGTCCGCAGATCTGCTTTTACCTTACCATTTAGGCCTCTCTGGATTCCTTAATATGAACTTAGCCTGGAAACTTCACCTTCCTTTGTGGCTACTAGTCCAGCACAAAATTAAGCTCCAGGCCCTTACCATAACTTTGTCTTCTGGACTTGACATCCTTATGTCATTTTTGGTCTAAGTTTAGGCTCTAAATTACTATGACCAAATTATAAGTTCTGGTTTCATTGGTTTGGTCTGTTCAAGGTACTTTCCACTCTGTATGCACTAAAAAGAAAACAAGGACCATGGCACACTCCTACCCACCTCAGCACCGAGTCTCTGACATGTGAATGACCATTTTTAACCTTGTAGCATCCCAACTTCTTCCTTTTTTCAAAGAACCATGGCTTCCTCCTCCACTGCCCCTCTCCACCACCCAAAGGCAGGGCCTCACTCTGTAGCCCAGGCTAGCCTTGAACTCAGAGCATTCCTCCTGCCACATCCTCCAGTGCAGGTGCCAGGATTAAAGGTGTGTGCTCCCATACCGACCTCCAACTCCATTTTATTTATTTATTCGTTTGGTTTTTTGAGGTAGGGTTTTGGGGCCTTGAACTCACGGCAATCCTCCTACCTCTGCCTCCAAGTGCTGGGACTAAAGGCATGTACCACCACGCCAGACTCCTACTCCTTTTTTTTTTTTTTTTTCCTGGTTTTTAGAGGTAGGGTCTTGCTCTAGCTCAGGCTAACCTGGAATTCACTATGTAGTCTCAGCATGGCCTTGAACTTTCGGTGATCCTCCTACCTCTGCCTCCCAAGTGCTGGGAGTAAAGGAGTGTGCCCGGCTTCCAACTCCATTTTTTAAACAGAACTTTAAATCAACTAATTGGAAGGTTTTCCAGCATTCATTGTAAGGAATGGGCTGAGGGACCAGGGAACGTTCCGGAAGTTAGGGAGTGAAGGTGAATTGAGAATGGAAGGATGAGAGCTGATGCCAGAGAAGTCAGGGAATTGGAAAATGTGTTGTGAAGATTTTGGGTTGGGGGCAGGCTAGAGGTTTGAACAGCAGTGTGCAGCACTGAATTGATAATAGGGAAATGAAGTTGAAAAGATGGAAATGCTGAGCTAGGTGGCTGTATCAGAAAGAAAGGTTACGAACTAGAATGGACTTCGAACTGACATAACTGTATGTGCAGGGAACAGAAGAAAGAAATGAACAGCCTCGGGCAACTCCCATGCCCTCCTAGGGCCTCAGAGTCCGCGCCTGCAATTAGAGGAGCTGAACCCCCTGAGATAAGGAGCTACTGGAAGCAGCCTGGGTGTGTCGTGGGAGCTAAGGTGCCAGGCCTGGGATGTGATGGAACGGCACGGCACAGAGTAGGGGTCTGTGTCTCGTCGTGGACTCGGAGGGGCGTGCGCACCGCAGAGGCGCCCCAGGGGCTACCGCGCAGGTCTGGAAGGTAGATGGCTGTGGTCACCTGCGGGGAGACTGGGCGGCGCAAAGGGTTGAGGGTTAGGGTACCTGCGCCTTACCGGAGATGGGAAGCGAGGTCCTGGGAACCGAGCGGGGTACGCGGCCGCACACCGGGCCGCTCAGCATCGCCAGGAGCAGCAGCAGCGGTGGCGGCGGCAAGGGCCAGGCCAGAGGCGGCCCGGGGCCCGGGCGGGGCCGCGCGGCACGGGCCAACATCTCTGGCTCCGCCCGGCAGCCGGGTGGGGCGCGTCCCGCAGCCTCCGCTCAGGACCACGGCGCCTCGGGCTTCGGCCCTGCTCGGATCCCCTCGGCTAGGTTCGGCCAGCGCTGAAGGATGAAACCCAACTCCGCCCTGTCAAGAAGGGACCAATGGAGGGCCGCTTTCATCGCCCAGCCAATCAGAACTGAGTAGAGGCGGGACAAAACAGGCTCGACACAGGCGGGGGCGGAGCTGGGCCAGGTGTGGGTGGGAGTTTCCAGCTCGGAAGAGGGATGGGATGTCTGTGGTTCCAAACCTGGAAGTGACGAGTTTGTTGCAGTCGGTCCAGAAACTAAAATGTCCTTATTTGTATGAAGAGAGGCATATCTACTAATGAGAGAAATCTGTGGGTAAATGGGTACACGCACCAAATTTCTCAGGTCTAGTACTTTGTTGCGCGTGCAGACACGCACGCCCACACAAAGATAGGATGCCAAAAATGCTATCACAGTCCTTATATAAGGACCTTATAACGTGACTAGGAAGTGTGCTGTCCAGAGTTTGGAATGAGCACTGTCCAGCTGACAGGAGACCCCAAAAAAGTACAACCAATGGAGCCTGGAGTGGTGCCTTGGGCCCTACTTTACATGCAGTGTTACCTAATTTCCAGCAGGTTTTGGGTAGCCGAGAACCCCATATTTTCTAGGGCAGCGGTGGTTTGGGGGCAGGACTTTGGGAGGATTCTGGTAAAGACAGAAAACTGAAAGATTTGACATCATATCTTCCTCCTGTCTCAGAGAGACCTTCTTTCTGTAAGGTAGATCCCTTGTTCACCATCCCTATATTCATTCTTTCCATACCTGATCTCATTTAATCTCCTCATGATCCTGAGAGCATGATGTGATGAAGAAACTAAAATTTCCAGTGTTACTCTATTAGAAAATAATGGGATGGGATGCCTCAGATACAGAGTTCATGAACGTTGCACACACCAGCTATTCTTTAGCTTTTTGCTACTCCTGTCCACTTAGGAATGTTTTACAAACAACTTACCTTACCAACCCCCACCCTTTGTATTTAATTTATTTATTATTACATAGGTTGTACTCTATCCCCTCTCCCCTAGTCCCCATTTCCCTGAGGACCCTCCTCAGTAGGGTTATTAGTGTTCACTGTGGGATAATTAGAGCTTCAGTCAGTCTCTGGGGGTGGCGACCCCCACTTTCACATTTAAAAAAAACTTAGTGATAACAAAAAGTGGATAAAATTAAACGTACAGGTTGTAGAGCTGGAGAGATGGCTCAGCAGTTGCTTGCTTGTCAAAGTACAGGTTGTAGAATGAGCTCTTGTGCATGATTTGTATGTTATCAACCAGTACCCTGTTATCTATTTAAACTCTACTATTTTTTAAATATTTTTTTCATATTTTTTATTTTTATTTATTTATTTGCAAGCAGAGAGAAAGATAGAAGAAAGACAGAGAGAATAGGTATGCCAGGGCCTACAGCTGCTGCAAATGAACTCCAGACGCATGCACCACCTTGTGCATCTGGCTTTACCTGAGTACTGGAGAATCAAACCCAGATCATTAGGCTTTGCAGGCAAGCACCTTAACCACTGAGCCATCTTTCCAGCCCATAAACTCAGTTATTTTATTATATTTCATTTGATATTGTATTATGAGTTATTCAAATGGCATTCATTTATCAACAGGACAAGATTGTCACTATGTGGTGTGTGTCATACATACATATACACACACATACGTACATATGAATGTATGAGTGTTATGCAAGCCCACTGCATTCATCTACTATACAGTCCCCATGGACTTGAGAGCCAGAGGATTCCTTAAAAATAAGCTGATATTTTGGCTGGAGGGATGGCTTAGAGCACCGCAAGGGAAGGTCCTTTTTTGACTGCTTCTGAATTCCCTGAGAGCAAAACCTGACTGGCATGGAGGTTGGTACCACACCTGTTATTACATAGGCCCTGCCTCCCCTCCCCAAAAGGTATCAAGGGCCAGGATTGTGGGACGAAAAAAATGACAGCCCACGGGAGGAGTCAGGTCAATACTCCCCCAGTTGGTTAAAGCCCACCGCTGAATAGCGGGCCTCCCCCTCTTTTGTATAAAAGAAGGGAGGAGATGTTGGGAGCCCTGAGCCAAACCTCGGCCATGTTGACAGAAACTGCCATGTCGCGAGTTAAGTTTCTGTTTCCTGGTTCTTGAATCGCTTACTGGAAATCTCAAGACCCACTGTGCTCGGAACATCACACCTGGGACCTTCCCAGAAGCACTACATGCGGCCTCGCCTTCCAAGTTCCCGGTTCTGCTTACGTGCTATATGACTAGCCTTCCTTCCCCGGATCTCCCTATATAAACCCTCCTGTACTAATAAAAATTGAGACCTTGATCAGACTCTAGACTTGGTCTCCTTCTTGTGTCTGTTTGCCTTCTCCCATTCAGGTTAACTTCCCCTCGGGCCTCTGTTGAACCCCCGCAGGCGGGGGCAATTCCCCAGTACCCATGTAAAGCCAGATGCACAAAGTGGTACATGCATCTGGAGTTTGTTTGCAATGGCTGGAGGCCCTGACACACCCATTTTTCCCTCCCCCCACCCCGTTCTCTCGTCTCTATTTTCTCTGTCTCTGCTTGCAAATAAACAAATAAATAAAATAAAAATAAAGGAACGAGGGCTGGAGAGATGGCTTAGCAGTTAAGGTGTTTGCCTGCAAAGCCAAAGGATCCCAGTTCGATTCTCCAGGACCCACGTAAGCCAGATGAGGGGCACGTGCATCTGGAGTTCGTTTTCAGAGGCTGGAGGCCCTGGTGTGCCCATTCCCTCCCTCCCTCTCTCTCTCTCCCTCTCTCTCCTTCTTTCTCCTGCTCAAATAAATAAATAAAATATATTTTAAAAATAAATAAAATAAAGGAAGGAAGAAGGGAAGGAGGAAATTTAAAAAATGAATACATGTTTTAAGCTAGGCATATTGGCTCACATTTTAATTATGGTATTCAAGAGGCAAGCCTGGGCTACATAATGAGTTCAAGACCAGCCTGGGCTACATAGAAATATCCTGTCTCAAAAAAAAAAAAAAACCCTGGGTTAGAGAGATGGCTCAGCAGTTTAACTGCTTGCCTGCAAAGACTAAGGACTAGAGTTTGATTCCCAGTACCCATGTAAAGCCAGATGCACAAGGTGACCCATGCATCTGGAGTTTGTTTGCCTCTGGCATGCCCATTCTCTCTCTACATCTGTCTCTTCTTCCCTCTCTCTCTCTCTCTCTCTCAAATAAATAAATAAATATTTCTCCAAGACTCAGGGAACGTTGCTGAAGAGGGTTTGGGAAGAAGCAAGGGATGATGAGGAAGAATGCTTTGGAATGCTACCAACTGGGCAAGACATGGCTGTGGCATTCATGACCTCAAAATGACTATCATTATAGTCATGAGACATGCACAATATTGGGCCCATCAATATTCCATTATGGATAATGGAAGAAAGAATAAAAATAATTAATACAACAAAGTTGAAGGGTGACTACTAGGAAAGAAGTTCATGGAAAAGGGCAGGGGAGGGGGACAAGATAAAAAATAGGAGATTATAAAAATATATCCATATATGAAAATTGTCAATAAAAGTTTTAAAACTAAGAAATTAATGGAAGGGGACCATATTGAAAATACATTTAATACAGGAGCCGTAGATTGTTACTAGAAAATTATCCATGCCAGAGATGGGATACCTTCCAGTGAGTTGTTAGCCAGGGAGGTCCCTGATGCCCCTAAAACATTATAGGCCAAGGCCCTTGGTTTCCCACCAGGAATAGATGGTAAGACCCTATTGCTGAAGACTCCACATACTTGGGCTGCAAGGTCACTGAGAAACCCTGCTGGAGCTGAGTTGAAAACCTCCTCCATGTAGACCACCTGACAGCTGGAAAAAGCCACACTGCATGCAGTTCAATGGGAGAGAAATCACCAGTGAAGATACCCAACAGTGGGCACTGCAAGCCTTATATTTGGCCAGCCAGGTCAAATGAGCCAATGAGTACAATAGTAGCACATCTGTTACGGGGGAAACCAACCATCCTCTAATTGGACTGGAGGCCCACTCCATGAGAGGGAATACATCCCTGATACTGAAAACCTACAACAGGGGTAGTCATGAGCCCTAGGGGTGTAACGTCTGCTGCTGTCTGGCTAAATGTATATACTATGTTCACCAAACTGCCTAGTAAGCTCTTCTCTCAACGTTCATACCCATATATTAATGCTACTCTCACTTTTGGTTAGAGAACCTTCTCTTTTCAAATGGCAGTGACCTTGGGATGACTCAGAAGGCACCATGGTGCTGAGAAGAAGTGACAGAGGACTGTTCAGCACTGAAATATCTCAATCACACCTTCCATGGCTCCAGGTACATTGTGGAAGAGGTGGCGGAAAGAATGTAAGAGCCAAAGGAAGGGTAGGGCTCCTTACAACATGCTCCTCCAGACACAAAATGGCCTGGATATCCATGACCTCACAGGGCCTGACACTACCTACACAAGACCATCATAATAGGAAGAAAAGTTGATGATATCAAAATAAAAGAGAGACTCATTGAGGGGGGGAATATGATGGAGAGTGGAGTTTCTAAGGGGAAAATGGGGGGAGGGAGAGAATTACCATGGGATATTACTTACAATTATGGAAGTTGTCAATAAAAAATAAAATAACTAAAATTATCAATAAAAAGTGAGAAAGGCCAGGCATGGTGGAATCCCAACACTTGGGAGGCAGAGGTAGGAAGATCACCATGAGTTCGAATCCACCCTGAGACTACATAGTGAATTCCAGGTCAGCCTGGACCAGAGTGAAACTCTACCTCAAAAAACTAAAAAGACCAGCACTTGGGAGGCAGAGGTAGGAGGATCGCCATGAGTTCAAAGCCACCCTGAGACTGCATAGTGAATTCCAGGTCAGCCCGAGCTAGAATGAGACCCTACCTCAAAAAACAAAAACTAAAACTAAAAAGAAAAAGAGGGCTGGAGAGATGGCTTAGCGGTTAAGCGCTTACCTGTGAAGCCTAAGGACCCCGGTTCAAGGCTCGATTCCCTAGGACCCACGTTAGCCAGATGCACAAGGGGGCGCACGCATCTGGAGTTCCGTTTGCAGTGGCTGGAGGCCCTGGTACGCCCATTCCCTCTCTCTCTCTCTATCTGCCTCTTTCTCTGTGTCTGTTGCTCTCAAATAAATAAATAATGAAGAAAAAATATTTTTAAAGTGAGAAAAAAAATAAAAATGCTTTCATGAGCGGACCCAGTGGCCATTGTTTATACATTTCTGTAACCCCATTAGCATACTGCATGGTATAGTGTGCTCACCATAAATGCTTATTGAATAAAACAGTAATTGAGTGCGCCATTGAATGATGTAGACTCAAGGTTAAAAGCAAGCACATCATAGGCTGCCACTGAAATGAATGAAATGTACCCAAGGACCAAGGGAAGCCTGTTCCTGGGAGACGCTGAGGGGAGCAGAGAGCCTTGAGGTGAAAACTTGCCTGCGGTGGGCGGGCCCAGCAGGACCCAAGTCAGGGACTAAAGGGAGTTCTGAACGGGGTTGGGAGGGCTGCCTGAAAGGTCTCGCTGTTGAGGGGGCTTCTGAGGGGCGTGGCTTAAGAGCTGCCGAGAGGGCGGGCTTTTCTGAGGGGCGTGGTTTGGCGGGCTCGGGGCGTGGTTTCGGGCTTCTGGGCGCGGTTTGGGCTCTTGAGGGGCGGGGCTTCTGAGTGGGTTTCTGAGGGGAGTGTCTGGGGCCGCCTGAGGAGCGTGCCCGGGAGAGCCGAGTGTGACTGGTCACGCTTGAGGCTCGTGCGCTCCCCGGACTGCCAGGTAAGGCGCTCGGCCTCCTGCAGGCGGCAGGTGGCGTCGGGAGGCCTGTCAGCACGGCGTGGTCAAGGCTGGCTTTGGGCCGAGAGGTGGTCTGCGTTGGCCCGAGAGCGGCTGGACAACACGGCCCCGGGCTCACTTGAGGAAGGGGTGGGATGGAGATGGCCTCACTTGGAAGCCCAGGCTAGCCACACACCAGTGATCCCCCTGCCTCAGCCTTTCTTTCCAGGGCTGATTGCCGACAGGAGCGATCATGCCTGATTTAATTTCTTTAGTGTGGAAACAGTGCCCCCTTAAGGTCAAAGAAAAGGTTTCTGGACGCTTCCCCTTTGAGAGAGAAGCTTGAACTTTTTATGGCCCCTGAAAAAAATCGATTATTATTATTTTTTTTAATGAGGAAAGAAGTCCTTGAAGGCAGAAGTGCTTCAGAGCCCTGGAGAGTGTTCTGTTCTGTCTTACTTGTGGTTGGGGGTAGACTCCAGGTCTTGCACGTGCTGGGTCCGCGCCCTAACGTCTTCGCGGAGCCACGCGCCCCCGCCCCCCAGGAAAGGGTTAATGGCGTCCTGTGTGAGGAGGAGCTGTTGTGCTGCTGGCGGGCGCTTTAACCAGCACTCGTGGAAGAGCCCGTGCTTAAGCCCAGCGCTCGGCAGGGCCCACCTGAGACTACATAGTGAATTCCAGGTCAGTCTGGGCTAGAGTGAGACCCTACCTCTAGGGGAAAAAAAAAAAAAAAAAACAGTCGGTGGGGGGTGGCTAACCTATTGTGACAGAATGCTGGGAAAGTCCTACTAAGAGCCTCTGCTAGGGATAAAATTCTTCATGAAGTTCGGAGGGTGGTCAAGACCTAGCCTGGCCTGAAGATGGAGAGCGGGCAAAAGACAAACACAGAAACGAGGCCAGGACATGGAGCTTGAATTTTGTTCCAAGTGTAGTTGGAAGCCATTGAAGAGATTGTAGTACTAGAGTAACTTGGTTTGAGATGTTCAAGGCCTAGTTCCAGGTTTAGCCAATTTACAGAGAAACCATAAAGTGGGTGTTCTTGACAAAAATACACCCACCCTGTTAAGTAATATGACTAACACTTTGGATGAATTATTTAATTATGTTTAAGGAAAGAGAGTTGCTTCTTCATTTAAAAGATGATTCTTGGGCTGGGGAGATGGCTTGGTGGTTAAAGCACTTGCCTGTGAAGCCTAAGGACCAAGGATCGATTCCCCAGTATCCACATAAGCCAGGTGCAATGGCTAGAGGTCCTGGTGCAGCCATTCTGCCTCCCTCCCTCCTCCCTCTCAAATAAATAAAAGAATTAAAAAACAAAAAGGATAAATCTTCCTGTTAAACATTAATGTAAGATCTAAAAATTATTGTGCAACAATAGTGGTTTATGGAACAAAAGGCTCTTTTTAACTTTTTTGTAATTTCATATTACTCATACCCCCATTACACTCTCTTATCCCTCTCCTTCTGCTGAACCCCTTCTTCCCAACTAGTCACCCTCCTGCTTTTCATGACAAGAGGCTGTTAGTAAACTTAGCTGAAAGAGCTATTTCTCTTGGAGACTTTCCTAATTTCAGTTCAAGGAATATGCTAAAGTTTAATCTTGCTCGAAAATTACTGCACAGTCTTTCCTTGAGAATAGATTGGTTAGCTGTGTTGTTAACATCCATTCCTTTACATACCATCATTGTCATCCCATTTCTTCCTCTTCTCCAATTCTTTGGAAATTAATGATCAGGATCAGGGAAATCTCAGTTACTTATTTGTTTTGACTCTCTTCTTGTGTGGTGTGGGCATTTGAGATTTCTGGAAAGCCAGTTTATTTAATTTTTATGTTTTTCATATTTTACTGTAAATACTTTGTAATATTTTACTTGTGTGAAATGAATCATAAGTTGTAGTAGAATGTATGGAAAGAAATGTTTAATTCTTTGATTAAAATGATTCCCCACTGACCTAAAAGAAATGATTATGCAAACTAAGACCACAAATAGATTCTAATCAAATGGGAAAAAATATATTTGTTCTCTGTGGTAGTTTGAATGTAAAATGTCTCCCATAGCCTCATGTGTTTGTGATTAAACCTCATACTCAATCCCCAGATGATGACAGTTTGGGAAGTGGAGCCTTGCTTGAGGAGGTGCGTTACTTAAGGTTTATTAACTCAGCTTGCCAGTGCTGGCTAGGTCACTCTTGCTGCTACCTTCTAACTGATGTGCAAGATGTGATGCTCAGCCTCTGCCATGCTTTTCCTTGCCATGATGAAACTTCCTGTCAAGATTGTAAGCTGAAATAAAGCCTTTCCTCCCATAAGCTGCTTTTGTTTTTGTTTAATATTTATTATTTATTTGAGAGACAGAGAGAATGGGCACACCAGGGCTTCATGATACTATAAACAATCTCCAGATGCATGGGCCACTTTGTGCACCTGGTTTTATGTGGGTACTGGGGAATCAAACGTAGGCCTTTTAGGCTTCACAAACAAGTGCCTTTAGCCACTGAGCCAGCTCTCCAGCCCCATGGTTTTGGTTTTTTGAGGCAAGGTCTCACTCTAACCCTAATTGTCCTGGAACTCATTCTTTAGTACAGGCTGACCTTGAACTCATAGAGATCCTCCTACCTCAGCCTCTCGAGTGCTGGGATTAAAGGTAGGAGCTAACATGCTTGGTTTAAACTGCTTTTGGTTGGGTGTTTTGTCCCTACAATGAGAAGGTAACTGTTATATTCTTTAACCTCTGAAAATTGTCCAAACACTGAAAGTTCTCTAAGTGTGTAGGGAACTGTAAAACGCTAAAACTAATATTTACTTCATAGATCAATGAATTTTTGGATTTTTTGAGGTACAGTCTTACTCTAGCCCAGGCTGACCTAGAACTCACTTGGTAGACCCAGACTGGCCTCAAACTCATGGCAATCCTCCTACCAAGTACTGGGATAAAGACATGTGCCACCACACCTGACTTACTTTGTTTTGAAATAGGGTCTCACTCTGTAGCCCTAGCTGACATGGTACATGCTATATAGCCTAGGATGGCCTACTTCAGGCTCCCCCATACCAGCCATGCACTAAATTAAGTACAATGAAATCTGGGTCTCTAGGTAGACTTTACCCACTCCTGCCTTCTCATGGGCAAGAGCTCTCTGAATTTTACCCTCTTTCATACTCTTAGTCTAACAAAATCTCTCTAAACCTTAAAAAACAATAATTAAGACATTCACCAGGCGTGGTAGTGTACGTCTTTAATCCCAGCAGTCAGGAGGCAGAGGTAGGAGGATCACTGAGAGTTCAAGGCCACCCTGAGACTATGTAATGAACTCCAGGTCAGCCTGGGCTAGAGTGAGACCCTACCTTGAAAAATTCAAAAATAAATAAATAAATAAAAGAACATAGACATTTATACTATTTGTAGTCTTGAAACATTCAAAAATAAATAAATAAATAAAAGAACATAGACATTTATACTATTTGTAGTCTTGGTATACATAAGTTATTGATTTGGATTTCCAATTTGTTGTAGTCAACTTCACATTGCTAAAAGAAGCACTTGACCAAAAGCAGTTTATGGAAAGGGTTTATTTTTTAAATTTTTCTTTATGTATTTGAGAGAGAGAAATAGGTGTGTGGGGGGGAGAGAGAATGGGTGTGCCAGGGCCTCCAGCCACTGCAAACGAACTCCAGATATGTGTGCCCCCTTGTGCATCTGGCTCATGTGGGTCCTGGGAAATTGAACCTGGATCCTTTGGTTTTGTAAACAACTGTGTTAACCACTAAGCCATTTCTCCAGCCCCATGGAAAGCATTTATTTTGGCTTACAGACTCGAGGGTAAGCTCCATGATGACAGGGCATGAGCAGAAGCTGGACATCACCTCCTGGCCAACATCAAGTGGACAATAGCAACAGGAGACTATGCCAAAAACTGGCAAGGGAAAGCTGGCTGTAATACCCAGAAGCCCACCCCAGGCTTCTATACACTGCCTCCAGGAGGCTCCAATTCCCAAATGGCCACCAGCTGGGGACCTAGCATTCAGAACATGTAAGTTTATGGGGGGTACCTGAATCAAACCATCCCACAGTTCAAGAATACTTTCAAGGGGCTGGGGAGATGGGCCAGCTGTTAAAAGTGCTTGCTTGCAAAGCCTGCCAGACCAGGTTCAATTCCACAGTGCAAGTGGTGCATGCATCTGGAGTACATTTGCAGTGACAAGAGCTCCTGGTATATATATACATTCTCTCCCCTCCCCTTATAAATAAATTAAAATATTTAAATTATTCTTTTAATCTTAAAAAAAAAAGGACTTTCAAGGCAAACTTGATGATGCTGGCCTGTAATCCAAGCTACTCCAGAGGCTGAGGCAGGAGGATTGAAAGTCCAAGGAACGCTTGGCTACAGAATGAGTACAAAGCTAGCGAGACTGTATCTCAAAATGTTAAAAAAAAAAAAAATTTTTTTTTGTTTTTTCAGGTAGGGTCTCACTCTAGCCCAGACTGACCTGGAATTCACTATGTAGTCTAAGGGTGGCCTCACACTCATGGTGATCCCTCCTACCTCTGCCTCCCGAGTGCTGGGGATTAAAGGCATGTGCCACCACACCCAGCTTAAAAAAAATTTAAGGGGCAAAGTGTTCCCTACCATACACAAGACCCAAATACAGAAAAAAAAAATACTTTCAACAAATTAGTATATTTATTTCTCCACTGGAACTGAAAAAGAAAATTATTCAACAAATGCTGATTCATGGGCTAAGAGAAAATACTTCATAGATTCACTTTGAGGTCTGGGGACATAGCTCAGCGGTAAAGTGCTTATTATCTAACATGCATGAATAAATAAGATGGAGAGTGCAGGGGAAGACACTAAACATTAACTTCTGCTCTCTACATGCACATCCACACAAGTGTCCCCACACACAAACACACATTTACCTATGCATGCATACTACATACATGTGTGCATGTAAAAATAAATAATAAATTAAATTAAAAATAAAAAGTACTTCCAGTTAAGATGGTGACGTAGGAACCATGCCAAAGCAGCCTAGGGGAGAAAAAGCCAAAAAAGAATAATAATAATAACCCAGCAAAATACACTCTTCTACTAAAAAGTGAGGTGTATAAGAAATTAAAATGGCAGCAGAGAAGTAGGAGAGATCCAGAGCATGGAGCCCACATAGGCAGGCAGAAGCAGCTCCAGCAGCAGCGGTACCAGGTCCACGGGGCCACAGCTGCAAGGCTCGGCTTGAGCCACAGGAAAAACCAGTTGAGGGGATTTTCCACTCACACTGGAGCTCTTCACAAACTCAAGAAACGTGAAGGGAGAACAGCAGCAAACAACAGAGGGGCAGATGACGAGGTAGAAGATCACGTGGACGAGTGGGAGATCTAGACCCACCATCCACAGCCTCCCCTCGCCCACTGCCAGCACAAGTGCCAGCAAGCACCAGAGACCAGGGAAAGGGAGCTCACAGCACCTAGCACCCAGCACCGGCGACCAGACCAGCGATCCAGCGACTCAGCCAGCCTATTTGAACCCACAGTGCACCAAAGAGGGACCCAAACAGGAGCGCAGCATAACTGAGACCAAAATAATCCCGAAAGGTAGCTGGGATTATACCAGGTCAGTACCCAGCAAATAAGCCTGGTATATAGGCCTGAACTGGAAGTGCTAATTGCACCTCCCATATCAGGATAAATTATATGTTAAATCTGATGGATGGTTGGATTTGCCATTCTTTTTTTAAAAATTTTTTGTTTATTTTTATTTATTTATTTGAGAGCGAAAGAGAGAGAAAGAGGTAGAAAGAGAGAGGGGGAGAATGGGCACGCCAGGGCCTCCAGCCACTGCAAATGAATTCTAGATGCATGCGCCCCTTGTGCATCTGGCTAACGTGGGTCCTGGGGAATCAAGCCTCGAACCAGGGACCATAGGCTTCACAGGCAAGCGTTTAACTGCTAAGCCACCTCTCCAGCCCTCTTTTTTTTTTCAAAATTTTTTAATAAATTTTTTAAAATTTTTTTTGTTTATTTCTTTGAAGGCGACAGAGAGGAGGGAGGGAGAGAGAGAGAGAGAGAGAGAATGGGCATGCCAGGGCTTCCAGCCACTGCAAACGAACTCCAGATGCATGTGCCCCCTTGTGCATCTGGCTAACATGGGTCCTGGAGAATCGAGCCTCGAACCAGGGTCCTTAGGCTTCACAGGCAACCACTTAACCGTTAAGCCATCTCTCTAGCCCTCAAATTTTTATTAACAACTTCCATGATTACAAAAAATATCCCATGGTAAGATTTGCCTTTCTTAAATAAGCTATATTTTGGGCTTGTTACTTGTTGCTTCTTGATTTATAGTGGCTTTGTTTCCTATTCGGTTGTACATAGGGAAGGGTCTCACTTGGTCATAGCTGACTTGGAACCCTCAACACACCAGAAATCTTAACCTCCTTGTTGACAGGATTAAGGGTGTGAAGCACCACACTCCCTGAGGGACAGTGACTTTGTTAGAGGATCTGGTTGTCATAATACCTACTCTTGCATAAATACTCTGTGCTGGTTTTCATTGGAAGTGTACATTCTTTACTTAAATTTTAGAATCTGCCTGTATTTTGTTCCACTCAGCCTACTTGAATACTCTCATAGCAGGCAAACCCAACACCTAGGGTCACTTTTGTAGTTACTCTGAGAGTCTTGAGAGCAACAGCTAGCACCTTAAGCTCCTACTCTGAAGATATAGAACATCAGATTGATTGATACATCTAAAAATACTGCAGCTAACTAGAAAATCCAAGCATTAGATTAATCCAAGATGCAAAAATATATACATTATAACACAAGAAACACCAAAAATCAAGACAATATAAACCCACCAAACAGTATTAATGCATCAGAAATGACCTCCAGTGAGAATGAGTTAGAGGAAATGCCTGAGAAAATTTCAGAAGAAGAATTATAAATATGCTCAAAGAAGTCAAAGAGGAAATAAAAGTTAGAATGAAAGGGGAAATCAAAGGAATCAAAGAAGACACAAGAAACCAATTTAATGAAATAAAGAGGTCAATAAAAGACATAAATAAGGAAATAGAAATAATAAAGAAAAACCAGTCAGATTTACTAGCAATGAAGAACACAGTTAATGAAATAAAAAACTCTGTAGAAAATCTCACCAGTAGAATGATGAAGGAGAGGACAGAATATCTAAACTGGAAGACCAGGTGGCAGACCTAATACAGTCCAACAAAGAGAAAGACAAACTAGTAGGAAACTATGAATGGGAATTTCAAGATATTCAGGGCACTATGAAAAGATCAAACATAAGAATTCAGGGTATAGTAGAAGGAAAAGAATTTCACTCCAAAGGCATAGTAGGCATTTTCAACAAAATCATAGAAGGAAACTTCCCCCAAGTTGGGAAAGAGGTGCCAATGCAGATACAAAAATCCTTCAGAACACCAACCAGACAAAACCTGGAAAGAACCTCTCCTCACCATATTATAATCAAACTGCCAAACACACAAACCAAAGAAAAAATATTGAAAGCAGTTAGAGAGAAAAATCAAGTTACCTACAAAGGCAAGCCCATTAGGATAATAGCAGAATACTCAACACAAACTTTAAAAGCCAGGTGGGCTTGGAGTGATGTATTCCAACTTCTGAAAGATAACAGCTGTCAACCAAGGTTACTTTATCCTGTAAAGCTATCCATTCAAATAGATGGAGAAATAAGGACATTCCCCAACAAAAGCAGGCTAAAGGAATATTTGAAGACAAAACCAGCTCTACAGAAAATACTTGAAAGAATCCTCCATGCTAAAGAGAAAGAAAAGCACACATACAAGGAAGTTGGAAAAAACAAACAATACTCAAATACTAGTAAACACAAGAGAGCAAAGGTAAAACTGAAAGAACTACAAAAAATGGCAAAAATAAATACACACCTTTCAATAATGTATCTTAATATTAACAGCCTCAATGCCCCAACCAAAACACATAGGTTTGCAGACTGGGTTAAAAAGCATGATCCTTCAATTTGTTGCCTCCAAGAAACTCATCTCTCCACAAAGGATGGACACTATCTTAGGGTGAAAGGTTGGAAAATAGTGTTTCAAGCAAATGGGCCTAGAAAATAAGCAGGGGTTGCTATCCTAATATCTGACAAGGTAGACTTCAGTCCAACATTAGTTAGGTAAGATAAGGAAAGTCACTTTATATTGATTAAAGGCACACTCCAACAGGAGGACATTACAATCCTAAACATGCATGCACCTAACATGGGGGCTCCTAACTTCATCAAACAAGCACTATTAGAAGTAAGGTCACAGATAACACCAAACAGTGGTAGTGGGGGACTTCAACACCCCACTTTCATCAATTGACAGGTCCTCCCGGCAAAAAGTAAACAGAGAGGCATCTGGATTAAATGAGGTCATAGAAGAAATGGACCTAACAGATATATACAGGACATTTCATTTAAATGTTGCAGAATATACATTCTTTTCAGCAGCACATGGAACATTCTCTAAAATAGACCATATATTAGGACACAAAGCAAATCTTAACAAATGCAGGAAAATTTAAATAATTCCTTAAATTCTATCTGACCACAATGGAATCAAACTACAAATCAATAGCAAGAAAAGCTATAGAGCATACACAAATCATGGAAACGAAATAATACACTACTGAATGATGAATGGGTCAATGAAGAAACCAAGACGGAAATCAAAAAATTCATAGAGTCAAATGATAATGCGAATACAACATACCAAAATCTTTGGAACACATGAAGGCAGTCCTAAGAGAAAAATTTATAGGTTTAAGTGCCTATGTTAAGAAATTAGAAAGGTGTCAAGTAAACGACCTAATGCTTCACCTTAAAGCCTTGGAAAAAGAAGAACAAGGGAGACAGAAAATCAGTAGACGGGAAGAAATAATAAAGATTAGGGCAGAAATTACTGAAATAGAAACCAAAAAAAAAAAAAAAAAAAAAAAAAAAACAATCCAAAGAATCAATGAAACAAAGAGTTGGTTCTTTGAAGGGATAAACAAGGTTGCTAAACCCTTAGCAAGTCTGACCAAAAGAAAAAGAGAAGAGACACAATTTAATGAAATTAGAGATGAAAAAGGCAGCATCACAACAGATACCACAGAAATTCAAAAAATCATAGGCACATACTATAAAAGCATATGCTCCACTAAGTATGAAAATCTGAAAGAAATGGATGATTTCCTTGATTTATATTACCTATCTAAATTAAGTCAAAAGATGAGATTAATCTATAACCAGTATGGAGATCCAAGCAGTTACCAAAAATCTCCCGAGTAAAAAAGTTCAGGCCCACATTGATTCACTGGTGAATTTTAACTTCAGAGAAGAACTAATGCCATTGCTTCTTAAGCTTTTCCATAAAATAGAAAAAGAAGGGTTCCTACCAAACTCCTTCTACGAAGGCAGCATCACCCTGATACCAAAACCAGACAAACACAGAACAAAAAAAGAAAATTGTAGGCCAATCTATCTCATGAACATAGATGCAAAAATTCTCAACAAAGTATTGGCAAACAGAATACAAGTATATATCAGAAAGATCATTCACCCTGACCAGGTAGGCCAGAGATGCAGGGATGGTTCAACATACGCAAATCGATAACTGTAATACATTATATAAATGGGCTGAAGGACAAAAATCACATGATCATCTCACTAGATGCAGAGAAAGCCTTTGGCAAACTCTAACATCCCTTCATGATAAAAGTGCTACAGAGACTGGGAATAGAAGGAACATATCTCAATATATTGAAGGCTATTTATGACAAGCCTACAGCCAACATATTACTAAATGGGGAAAAACTTGAAGCTTTTCCACTAAAATCAGGAATGAGACAAGGATGTCCACTGTCCCCACTTTTATTTAATATAGTACTGGAAGTCTTAGCCATAGAAATAAGGCAAGAGATGCACATAAAAGGGATACAAATTGGAAAGGAAGGGATCAAGTTATCATTATTTGCAGATGACATGATTCTATATATAAAGGACCCTAAGGACTGTACCAGCAAATTGTTAGAGCTGATAAATAAGTATAACCATATAGCAGGATACAAAATAAATACACAGAAATCAGTAGCTTTCCTATATGCTTACTACAAACACACAGAATATGAAATCAGAGAATCACTCCCATTCACAATTGCATCAAGAATAAATAAAGTACCTTGAAATAAACTTAACCAGGAAGTGAAGGATCTCTACAATGAAAATTTTAAAACACTCATACAAGAAACTGCAGAAGACACTAGAAAATGGACGAACATCCCTTGTTCCTGGATCGGAAGAATCAATATTGTGAAAATGGCAATCTTACCAAAAGCAATCTACACATTTAATGCAGTCCCCATCAAAATTCCAATGGCATTCTTCATGGAAAAAGAAAGAACAATCCCAAAATTCATTTGGAATCACAAAAAATCTCAAATATCTAAAACAATACTGAGCAACAAAAATAAGGCTGGTGGCATCACCATACCTGATTTTACCCTATACTGCAGAGCCATAGTAACAAAAACAGCACGGTACTAGCACAAAAGCAGACATGTAGATCAATGGAACAGAATAGAGGACCCAGATGTAAGTCTGGGTACCTATAGCCAACTGATATTTGATAAAAATGCCAAAAATACTCATTGGAGAAAAGACAGCCTCTTTAGCAAATTGTGCTGGGATAACTGGATATGTATCTGTAGAAGGATGAAAATAGATTCTTCTCTCTCTCCATGCACAAGAATTAAGTCCAAATGGATTAAAGACCTTAACATCAGACCTGAAACTCTGAAACTGCTAGAGAAAAAGTAGGGGAAACCCTTCAACATATTGGTCTTGGCAAAAAACTTTCTGAATATAACCCCAATTGCTCAGGCAATAAAACCACAGATTAACCGCTGGGACCTCATGAAATTACAAAGGTTTTGTATGGCAAGGGACACTGTGAATAAAGCAAAGAGGCAACCTACAGAATGGGAAAAAATCTTTGCCAGCTATACATCTGATAGAGGATTAATATCTATGATATACAAAGAACTAAAAAAATTAAATACTACGAAATCAAGCCAATTAAAAAATGGGCTATGGAACTAAATAGTTCTCAAAAGAAGAAATTCGGATGGCATATAAGCATCTAAAAAAAAATTCTACATCCCTAGTCATCAGGGAAATGCAGATTAAAACTACGTTGAGATTCCATCTCACTCCTGTCAGATTGGCTACCATCATGAAAACAAATGACCATAAATGCTGGTGAGGATGTGGAAAAAGAGGAACCCTTCTACACTGTTGGTGGGAATGCAATCTGGTCCAGCCATTGTGGAAATCTGTGTGGAGGTTCCTAAGATAGCTAAAAATAGATCTGCCATATGACCCAGCTATAGCACTTGCATGCATGTGTCCTAAGGACTCATCTCATTACCTTAGAGATACTTGCTCAACCATGTTTATTGCTGCTCAATTCACAATAGCTGGGAAATGGAACCAGCCTACATGTCCCTCAACTGATGAGTGGATAATGAAGATGTGGCACATTTATACAATGGAGTTCTACTCAGTGGTAAAGAAAAATTAAGTTATGAAATTTGCAGGAAAATGGATGAATCTGGAAAGGATTATACTAAGTGAGGTAACCTAGGCCCAGAAAGCCAAGCATCGCATGTTCTCTCTCATATGTGGATCCTAGCTACAGATGATTGGCCTTGTGTGTGAGTAGGAAGAAAACTCAGTAGCAAAGGCCAGTGAGCTAGAAAATAGATATAAAGGGAAGAGAAAGGAAGGGCGGGGGTTACTTAATAGGATGGTATTGTATATATGTAAGTAGAAGAATACATCAATGGGGGCAAAAAGGCCCAATTGAGGTCAGGGGAAGAGATTGAGTAAAGGAAACCTGGAGGGAGGGCTAATCAAAATCTAAGAGGATATAAATAAACCATATGGAAACCTACTGTTTTGGAGAATGGAACACGCAGGAGCCATAGATTGTTGCTAGAAAATTTTCAGTGCCAGGGATGAGATACCTTCAATTGAGTTGTTGGCCAGGGAGGTCCCTCATGCCTCCAAAACATTATAGGCCATTGCCGAGGCCCTTGGTTTCTCACAAGGAATAGATGGTAAGACCATATTGCTGAAGACTCCACATACTTGAGCTGCAATACCACTGAGAAATCCTGCTGGAGCTGAGCTAATAACTTCCTCCATGTAGACCAGCTGACCGAACACTGGAAGAAGCCATTCTGCATGCAGTTCAATGGGAGAGAGAGAAATCACCAGTGAAGATACTCAACAGTGGATATTGCAAGCCTTATATGTGGCCAGCCTGGCCAAATGAGCCAACAGGTGCGATAGTGGCATGTCTGTCATGGGGGAAACCAACTGCCCTCTAATTGGATTAGAGGCCCACTCCATGGGAGGGAATACATCCCTGATACTGAAAACTTAAAACAGAGGTAGTCATGCACCCTAGGGGTGTAACGTCTGCTGCTGTCTGGTTAAATGTATATACTGTGCTTATCAAACTACCCGGTAAGCACTTCTCTTAATGCACATACCCTTATATTAATGCTACTCTCACTTTTGGTAGAGAATCTTCTCTTTTCAGATGACAGTGACCTTGGGAGGATTCAGAAGGCATCATAGTGCTGGAAAGAAATGACAGTAGTGCTCAGTACTGCAATATCTCTATCATACCTTCCAAGGCTCAGGGTCCATTGCGGAAGAGGTGGTGGAAAGAATGTATGAGTCAAAGGAAGGGTAGGACTCCTTACAGCATGCTCCCCCAGACACAAAATGGCCTGGATATCCATGACCTCACAGTGCCTGACACTACCTACACAAGACCATCATAATAGGAGGAAAAGATCATGGCTAAAAAAAAAAAGAGAGAGAGAGAGAGAGAGAGAACCCGGGTGTGGTGGCGCACACCTTTAATCCCAGCACTCGGGAGGCATAGGTAGGAGGATGGCTGTGAGTTCGAGGCCACCCTGAGGCTACATAGTGAATTCCAGGTCAGTCTGAGCTAGAGTGAGACCCTACCTCGGGGAAAAAAAAGAGAGACTGATTGAGATGGGGAGGAGATATTATGGAGATTGCACTTTCAAAGGGGAAAATGGGGGGAGGCAGGGCATTACCATGGGATATTTTTTATAATCATGGAAGTTGTTAATAAAAGAAATTGAAAAGAAAAAAAAGTAGCCAGATGATGGTGCATGCCTTTAATTCCAGCACTCAGGAAGCAGTAGGAGGATTGATGTAAGTTTGAGGCCCACCTGAGGCAACAGAGTGAATTCTAGGTCAGCCTGGAGTAGAACGAGACCCTACCTCAAAAACCCAAAAATAAAGAAATAAAATAAAAGGTAAATGAGGGCTGGAGAGATGGCTCAATGGTTAAAGGCACTTGCTTGCAAAATCTGACAGTCTCAGTTCAATTCCTCAGTACCCACATAAAGCCAGATGTACAAAGCCCTGATCATAGCAAGAAGCCCTGGTATGGCCATACTCACTCTCTGTTTTTCTCTCTGTCTCTCAAATAAATAAATATTTTTTTAAAAAGTAAATGGTTCATTTTGAGAAAACATGTATCTACATAGTCTCAGGTAATTTTTGAAGATTCTAAGTTCCAAAATATTCCTGAAAAATATCATAGATATTTTTCACTTAAAGAGGCTTTAAATTTTCGTAATCTTTCTAGCTAGAAAACAATTATGTAAAATCATTTTAGTTCTCAGAAGTGGTGACCTTTTAAAAAATATTTTAATTATTTGCAAGCAAAGAGAGAGAGTGGACATGCCAGGGCCTTGTGGCATTGCAAATGAACTCCAGATGCCTGTTACATTTTGTGCATCTGGCTTTATGTGGGTACTGGGGAACCAAACCTGGGCCATCAAGCTATGTAAGCAAGTGCCTTTAACCACTGAGCCATCTCTCCAGCCCTTCTTTTTTTAACTTATACTGGGAATTGAACCCAGGGATTCACACTTGCCAGGCAAGCATTTAACCAACTGAACTATACCCCCAGCAACCTATTTTAAAATCTGTCTGTGTGTGTGTATGTGTATGAGTGTGGGCATTGAAGTCAGAGGACAACCTCAGATGTTGGTCTTCACCTTCCATCTTGTTTGAGGCAGATTATCTTTATTCATCACTGCAGTAACAAGGGTGCTGGCCAACAAGCTTCCCAGAGATGATTCTTCTCTTCCTCCCATCTCACTATAGTCATGATGAGACTACAGAAATATGCTGCCATATTGGGCTTTATGTGGGTTCTGGGGACCTGTATTCAGGTATTCACATATGGTTTACCCACTGAGCCATCTCCCCAGCCCTTGTCTGTTCTTTTTTTTTTTATTCTATCAAATTGATAGAATGCAACTCCAGATGGATATACTACTCTGTATATCAGGCTTTATGTGGGAACTGGGGAATTGAACCTAGGCCAGCAGGCTTTGCAAACAAGCACCTTTAATCACTGAGCCATCTCCTCAGCCCTTTATCTTTTCTGTCATGTTTATGATCATCCTAATGTTCTTTTTAGCATCTTATTGATAAATATATAAATATTCTATATATATATTGTTATATTGAGGTGATATCTTTTTTCATTTAATCTTTGATTGTGATAATTATAATGATTTGTAATTTGAATGTTATATCAAAATTTTGCTTTTATTGACAGGGTCTCACTCTGTATCTCCAGCTGGCCTGGAATTCACTATGTAGCTGAGGCTGGTGTCAACCTTGCTGCAATCCTCCTGCCTTAGCCTCCAATGTGCTAGGATTACAGCTGTGAGCTACTATACCTGACCTACTCTTTAGATAAACTTAACTTGGTCATGATATATTTTTATATTTATATATAAATATGTATTTACATCTTACTAGTCATGATTTTCTTATGTTTTGTTTTGAACTTTTACATCTAAGTTCATGAATGAAAAAGATCTACTTTTTATAATATCCTCTAGTTCAGTATCAGAGATTAGCTAACTTTTTACTTGTATATCTCTTCATCTATATTCTAAAATAATTTAAGCTTGAAATGCTTGTTCTTTGGGTTTTTGATGGCTGTCATCAGTGAAATCATCTAATCATCATGACTTTCTTTGTAAAAAGATATTTGATTACTGATTAAATTTTATTAATGATTACACTATAGACACAGAAAACCACATGAGCAAGTACATTGAAATGAATGATACTGTATCAAGAGGTCTAGGGCAAAACTCTGCCTCTGGCATCCCTAGCAGGCCAGGTTTAGGCACCTACCTGTGTCCTGGTTTGGGTGTTCATCCTAGCAGCATGAAGCTGACTACACCACCATCCTTTTTGCTTATGTAAAAATAAAAATAGATGACTATAGAAAAGGGAGGGAGAGAAGGAAGACTATGAGATGAGGGAAATTGTATTCATGTCATTGGCTTCTAACTGAATTGGGATATTACTGGATTTAGAGTGTGGCCTGCTCCTCTCATGGTGGGAAGCCTTTTATATTTCTTGTGTCAGAGGTGGGTATTTGTCTGGAGGATGTTGCCCATATGATCCGTGTCAGTTGTTAAACTTTTATTAGCACCACACTCTAACCAACTGAGCTAACTGGCCAGACAAGTTGTTAACCTTTTAATCATTGTCATTGAGTTGCCATTGAGGAGATCAATCTGGTTTCCAATGACATCTTCCAGGGTGTAGCCTCTCCATCATAAATAAATGTTCCCATTTTGGGGGTGGTCTGTTCTACCTGCAGGCCTTACTGTTTCTGTAATTCAAGGTGACTAAGTTTAGAGCAATAGCCTATCTCTGTGCCTTCAGCCTTAAAACGAATGAGATAAGTGTGGTGGTTTGATTCAGGTGTCCCCCATAAACTTAGGTGTTCTGAATGCTACATTCCCCAACTGATGGCAATTGGAAATTAAAGCCTCCTGGAGGCAGTATATTGTTGGGGGCAGGCTTATGGGTGTTATAGCCAGTTTCCCCTTGCCAGTGTTTGACACGCCCTCCTGTTCCTGTTGTCCACCTGATGTTGGCCAGGGGGTGATGCCCACCCTCTGCTCATGCCATTGTTTTCCCCTGCCATCGTGGAGCTTCCCCTTGAGCCTGTAAGCCAAAATAAACCTCTTTTTTCCCACAAGCTGCTCCTGGTCAAGTGATTTTTACCAGCAATGCAAACCTGCATGCAATGATAGGAATCAGTTTCCAGGTAGATACCCTTTGAGTGATTAACTCACATGCCTGCAGTCAAGCAGGTGACTCAAAGTAAAGGAGACAAATGCAAAATGAAGGCAGAGATGCTAGACTGTCATCCCGTTTTTAGTTACCTTGTGGGCCCAAGTGAGAGTCTGTGTTTTTTAGTGAAAGTGGCTTATGAGTGCCTGTTAAAGTAGATTTGGTATTGCTTCAGAGAAAACCTTGACATGAAGAACAGCTTCCAATCAAATCATATTGAGTCAAAGAGAATTTGAATTCTACTTTATAGAAGATAGGGACAACCCAAAAATATGTGTCCCTGTGTGTGCATATTTATGTATGTACAGATGTACATGTATCTACAGATGCATAGGTGTATGCATTTATATGATGGGAGGGGGCAGAGAACAACCCGGAGTGTTGTTCTTCAGGAGCCATCAGACTTTTTTTGAGACAGGGACTCTCTGGCCTGAAAATCGCTTAATTAGACTAGATTGGCTAGTGAGCTTCAGGGATCCTTATGTCTCTGCCTCCCTGTCAGATTCAGGTTCAAGGAATACAGGACCAAAAGATAAACTACTTCTTGATCCCAAGATTTTTGTTGTTGTGGTTGTTTTGAGGTAGGGTCTCACGCAGCTAACCTGGAATTCACTGTGTAGTCTTAGGGTAGCCCCAAACTCACAGCAATCCTGCTACCTCTGCCTCCTCAGTATTGGGATTAAAGGCATGTGCCACCACACCTGGCCCAAGATTTTTATTTAATGACAGGGGAGAATGGCAGCAAAAGGGAAAGAGGCTTTAGAACCCAGTGTATGGGGAAAGGAGCAGTTTTAAGGGTTTTCAGGGAGGGGAGGGGGAATATCCCACTGCAAGCAAGGGTCCTTGCATGGGACTTCACTGGGAGGAAGTAGCATTTCCTTCTATAATATAATTCTTTTATAATCCTTCCTAGGATTCAGTAATTTCCTTAAGAGTGGGATCCCAGGCTGGAGGGATGGCTTAACGATTAAGGCGTTTGCCTGCAAAGCCTAAGGACCCAGGTTCTATTCCCCAGGACCCACGTTAGCCACATGCACAAGGGGGCGCACATGTCTGGAGTTCATTTGCAGTGGCTGGAGGGCCTGGCGTGCCCATTCATTCTCTCTCTCTCCCTCCCTCTTTCTCTGTCAAATAAATAAAAACTAAAAATAAAATAAAAGAGTGGGATCCCGAAATCCCAGACCTGATCTAAATTTAGCTGTTGAGAGGGGTAGCAGGAGGGAGAGGAGGCAGCTCTCTTGAAATCTAAGTCTTGCCAGCCCTGAGATCTCAAGCACTCAGACCACCACACTTGGTTTGTTTTGTTTTTCACATGTTGGGATTTAATTCAGGTCCTCATGATTACAAGACAAGCACTTTACCAACTGAACTATCTCTTCATCCCCAACCCAAAAATTTTAACCAAGGGAGAAATGTGGAGGGTTTTGGATTTTTTTTCTATTTTTTTTTGTTTTTTGGTTGTTGTTGTTGTTTTTCTAGGTAGGGTCTCACTCTAGCTCAGGTTGACCTGGAGTTCATTATGTAGTCTCAGAGTGACCTCGAACTCTCGGCAGTCCTCCTGCCTCTGCCTCCCAAATGCTGGGATTAAAGACATGCACCACCACTCCCAGCTCAGTTTTGGGATTTTTTAAATTGTTATTATTGCTTATGTTACTAGGGATTGAACCCAGGGCCTTGCACATGCTAGGCAAGCACTCTACTACTGAACTATATTCACAACCCCTTTTTTCCTTTTCAGTTTGAGGCTGGTTCTTGTTAAATTGCTTAGGCTGGTCTTGAACTCATTCTGGAGTCCAGACAGGCCTTGAATTTGAAATCCATCTGCCTCAGCCTCCCCCAGGGGAGGTTGTATCCACTAGGCCTGACTGTATTTTCACTTTGGAGGATTACTATCTATCAAACACTACACCAGATACATGACATGACAAGTTTTCCACCTGTGGGAAGTACAACATGGGGGAAAGTACACCATAGAAACAACACACAGCTCTCACCTCAAAAGGAGCAAAATATAGTTTATTCTGGAGCCAGATACAAGTGACATGGCCCAGAAACACAGATTTAGTTTATCCCAATTCCACTTTCCAACATATTAGCAATTTCATGAAGGTTCTTAATTTTTTTTTATTTGAGGGACAGAAAGAAGTAGAGAGAGAAAGAGAATGGGCACACCAGGGCCTTCAGCCACTGCAAACAAACTCTAGACACATGTGCTACCCTGTGCATCTGGCTTATGTGGGTCCTGGAGAATTGAACCTGGTTCCTTTGGCATCACAGGCAAATGTCTTAACCACTAAGCCATCTCTCCAGCCCTCATGAAGGCTTTATAGTTATAGAACAAAATAAAGTTATAAAATACGTTGGTTGACCATCAAGAAGGCTGGTTACAGCAAAGTGGAGAAATGTCCACCATAGGCTTCAGATGCTATCTGATGGCATTCATAACTCTTGAGATGATGAAAGATGGGAGTTTGTTTGCACATTTCAGAAAGGCCACACCTGATCAACTGATAGTCACCAAGATGCTAGTTCAGAGACAGAGGTGGGTAATAAATGGCTACTAAGGGGCTAAAGGTAGGTCATGGTAATTTGGCTCTGATCACGCAACATTCCATCTCTCTGTGATCACAGGAGTTCTATCAGCCCATTCAACCTTGTTCAGAGTAGGTGCAGTGCTTTTGGGGGGAACTTTAATTCACATAACACAGGACAATAATTACTAGTAAAGAAACAAAGTTTATGAGGGCAGATAGTGTAGTTTCATACTGAAGTTTGATGTGAATGTGGTGACACATCTTAATCCCAGCACTTGGGGAGTAGAGGCAGGAAGCCCAGGAGTTCAAATTCATCCTTGGCTACCTAATGAGTTTGAAAGGAGTTTGAGGCAAACCGAGGCTGCATGAGACCCTATCTCAAAAAAGGAAAAGTGAGGGAAGAAGGGAGAAGAAGAAAAAGATGAGAAAAGGGAGAGAGAAATAAAAGAGAAAGGAAAGGGGTGTGAGTCTTGTATAACTTTTTGTTGTTGTTTTTTCAAGGTATGGTCTCACACTAACCCAGGCTGACCTGGAACTCACTCTGTAGTACCTCAAATTCACAGCAGTCCTACACCTCTGTCTTCTGAGTGCTGAGATTAAAGGCATGTGCCACCATGCTGCCCTTTGTATAGCTTACTTTATTAGTTCCACTCTGCATCTCTAAGCATTCCTGTACTTACAATGTAGTCAAACATCTAGATCCCTTGAGTGCTGTTAATATGGGATACTCTAGGCAAGTTTGATTTATTACTCAGTCTGAGTCCTTTATAGGCTTATTCCCCCTTAACTTGTATTGTTTGTTTCAACATAGTACCTAATTCAATTTTATGGAAGCCAGTGGTTTCTCTTTTCTTTCCTGTAGGTACTAAAATATCCATTATCTAGGTAGTGGCTATAGTTGCACTACCATGCATCACAGGAGAACTATTAGTAAAGAGCCCTCCCCTGCCTCGAAGATTTACCAGCAACCTCCACGGCTTCTCATCTTACACATTGCTCTACCATCCTGGGCTGACATCTGCTCCAATCTCTGTGAGGCAATGCAGAACTTCTTCTCTCTAGCCTGCAGCTTGATGGGCCCCAGCCGCATGTCTCTGTTCAGCTTATATATGGTACAAAATCGACATGAGTGCATCCTCCCCTTTGTGGTAAGTCTTTCTATATTTAGTCTCTTTATCTTGAGAGCAAATATGAGGTTACAGTTCTTATTACTTACATTAAAAACCCGCACTGGTTCCTTGTATCCAATAACCCCAAGGTGACACCATGTGATCCAGATGTTATCCTGTGTACATGAGGGCTTATACTGCAGAAGAGAAGCCCCCAAATTATTAATTTTGGGGTTTCCTCCTCCACTCCAGAGAAACCTTGGCATTGACAGTTCTTTGAAACATAAACACGTCCTTTTGTCCCTTTGAAATGTAAGCACATCAAGAAGTATCTTCCGAGGTCTTGACTTCAGTCACTCTTTCTTCCCACACTTGACCTTTACCCCAGGTTCCAATTCTCTTTGCTCAGAAAACCTAAACTGCAAAAGCATGAACATATTTTATCTATGTTCCACTCAAATTAAACTGTAATTCCCTTCAGTCAAACACCTCTTAGTGACTGAGACAAGGCATTATTTTTACAAAGTTACCTTATAACTATTCTCCTCAAAGAAAATTCAAGTCTTCCCTTTCTCCCTTTTGCAAAGTTCAGAATTAACAGGGATAAAAATAACTTCCACAGGCTCTCTACATCCCCTTCCTTGGAACAGCCTTGCTGCTAATGTATCTTCTTCAAGCAAAAAAAAAATATATATATATATATGTGTGTGTGTGTGTGTGTGTGTATGTGTGTGTGTGTATGTATGTATATATATATATATATATATATATATATATATATACACACACACACACATACATATGTAAGTTCTTTAAGATTAATAAAGGATGGGATTTTATAAATATGTTATTGAATTATTTGTATAATATTCAACTGGAATCCACTCATTTTCCCCATTGAAAGTAGAAAAATAATGTCAATGCAAGAAACACAGCTCTTACCTAAAAAGGAATAAGAGTTTATTCTGGAGCTAAATATGAGTTACCATGGCTTGGAAACACATTATTTTGGTTACCCCAAATTTCATGTTCCAGTGTGGTAACAGTTTCATGAAGTTTTTATAGTAGTTTCCCCAGGAACCACGGTAGCCAGATGCACAAGAGGGCGCACACATCTGGAGTTCGTTTGCAGTGGCTGGAGGCCCTGCCATGCCCATTCTCACTCTCTCTCTATCCCTCTCTCTCTCTCTTTCTCTCTCTCTCTCTCTCCCTCTTTCTCTGTCTCTTGCTCTCAAATAAATAAATAAAAATTTAAAAATATTTTTAAAAACTTCATGAAACTTCAAAGAAAGTCACAAATGAAAACACATTTCAAATGTGTTGATGGGTATGTCAAGCAGGAAAATTGCAGCATAGTGACTAAGTCTCTGCTATGGGCCTCAGACACGATATGACATTTTTATCTTTCAAGCTAGTGGAAGCTAGGGTATCTGTTCATACATACCTTAAGGACTTTCCCATAAGACTTTATGTCACACCCAGAGTTGGGCAACAAATGGGCTCTTGAGGGGCTAAGATAGTACAAAATAAATTGGCTGTAAACCTACAGCATTCCAACTCCTCACAATCTAATCAGCTTAACATAGGTGTGGCTTCTTTCCAGGAACTTTAGTTCATGGTAACATCTCTTGGTACTTTAAAGGATGAAAATATTATACAATGCTTTATGTATTATAAAGATATATACCCTGATGACTTTGACTGTACTAATAGAAACTGGGAAGCATGGTAGTGCATACCTTTAATCCCAGCACACAGGAGGCAGAGGTAGGAGGACTGCCATGAGTTCAAGGCCAGCCTGAGACTACATAGTAAATTCCACGCCAGCTTGGGCTAGTGCAAGACACTTCCTCAAAAAACCAAACAAAACAGAAAAACTGGGGTCTTCTTCTCAAAATGTCTCATATAGGGAAAGTATTTTTATTTTCGAGATAGGGTCTCACTTTAGCCCAGGCTGTCCTGGAACTCACTTTGTAGTTCTAGGCTGGCCTCAAACGCACAGCAATACTCCTACCTGTAACTCCCAAGTGCTGGCCTAAAGGCGTGTGCAGCAATACCTGGCTAGGGAAAGTTTTGTATATGAATGCTATTAAGTACTAAGCCTATTAATGTTTGTCTGTCTGTTGTTACTTCAGCTAAGTTGGGGGTGAGAAATGGATAAAATTAATTAAACAATTCAACTGATATTTTTTATAACTTGAGTAGAATTTGTTCCTCTGTGTACCATTTTGTATACCAGATTATATTACTGTTTCTGTGTACCAGAAACATAATGGTTTAAAGCAATAAACATTTGTTATATCACGATTATTATGAGTTAAATCCATAGATGATCTGTTATTGTAGTAAAGGTATCAGCCAGGGTTGTAATCTGGAAGCTTGGCAGAAGCTAGAGGTTCTAGTTCCAGGATAGAATATTCAGATAGTTATTGGTAGGAGTTGATATGTCTTCATCACTGGATATTTCTATAGAGTAATTTACATGTGCTTATTCTGTGGCAGCTGGTTTCTCCAAGAGCAGCTGATTCAAAATAGAGGGAGAGTTAAGAAAGATAAAATACGTTTCATGTCCTGGTCTCAAAAGCAGTACACTCTCACCTCCTCCACATTCCATTCATCAGAAGTAAGTCATTGTTCTCTCCTAGACAAAGTAACAGGGACTAAGATTTATCCTCTTGCCTAAAATGGCCCAAACCAAACATATGAAAAGTTGTCAAGATATACATCAAGCAGTAAAGATTAAAAAAATTCCCTGAGAGACAGGAAGTGAATGAGGGGAAGCCTAGGTTTGTCCCAGTATATTGCCTTGAGTAAAAACTCCAAGCCATAGTCCAGAGAGGGGAACCTAGTAAGGCACCAGTCATCTTTATGAGTTGAGGAAGTAGATCTGTAACTTGAGGAAGATACAGGTAGCTAGAGAAGAAAGAGCTACATATAGGGAAGGAAAGAGCCATGTATAGAGCTCAGGAGACCTAAAGGGACACCTCTGCACTGAGTATATATAAAATTCATAGACATTATAGAAATACAAACAAGAGGTTGAAGAGATGAAAGAAAAAGTTGACTCACCCACTAGAGACCACAGGATCTGAGGGATGACACTCTAGTGAGTATGCTGGATTTCTTTTACCTTGGGTAGCGTGAACTGGGTCCTGGAGAAGTCTTTGCCCTAGAAATTCCTGTGTAGATAAAAGAGAAGTTGTTTTGTCTACACAGAAGGTCTGTTCATTCTAGCCAAGGGACCACCTTATTCAAACCAACTACCATGGTAAGAAGTACTTGCAACTCCATACCTATAACAAAAGGTCAAATAGAGAGTTTGACTCCACCTTTATGGTGCTGTGATAAGTTACCTCTCACTTCAAGTAATATAGTCAGAAAAGGCCTAGTGGAAAGCCAGGACTTTCACCTCTACCTGTCAGGATGCCTTACAAGAAAATCAGAAAGGCAAATTCAAGAAACATGAAGGGAGAACCACAGTGAACAATGGAGGAGCAGATCATGAGGTAGAAGATCACGTGGACCAGCAGGAGAACTAGAGTCACCATCCACAGCCTGCCCTGCCCCACCGCCAGCACAAGTGCCTGCAAGCACCAGAGACCAGGGGAAGGGAGCTCACAGCACCCAGCACCAGCAACCAGAGAAGCGATCCAGGGACCCAGCCATGCTACTTGAACTTAAACAGAGAGGCATCTGGATTAGATGAGGTCATAAGAAGAAATGGACCTAACAGATATATACAGGACATTTCATCCAAATGTTGCAGAATATACATACTTTTCAGCAGCACATGGAACATTCTCTAAAACAGACCATATATTGGGACACAAAGCAAATCTTAACAAATGCAGGAAAATTTAAATAATTCCTTGCATTCTATCTGACCACAACGGAATCAAATTACAAATCAATAGCAAGAAAAGCTATAGAGCATACACAAATCATGGAAATGAAATAAAACACTACTGAATGATGAATGGGTCAATGAAGAAACCAAGACGGAAATCAAAAAATTCATAGAGTCAAATGATAATGCGAATACAACATACCAAAATCTTTGGAACACATGAAGGCAGTCCTAAGAGAAAAATTTATAGGTTTAAGTGCCTATGTTAAGAAATTAGAAAGGTGTCAAGTAAACGACCTAATGCTTCACCTTAAAGCCTTGGAAAAAGAAGAACAAGGGAAACAGAAAATCAGTAGACGGGAAGAAATAATAAAGATTAGGGCAGAAATTAATGAAATAGAAACCAAAAAAAAAAAAAAAAAAAAACAATCCAAAGAATCAATGAAAATTCTTTGAAAGGATAAACAAGACTGCTAAACCCTTAGCAAATCTGACCAAAAGAAAAAGAGAAGAGACACAAGTTAATGAAATTAGAGATGAAAAGGGCAACATCACAACAGATACCAGAGAAATTCAAAAAATCATAGGGTCATACTATAAAAACATATACTCCACTAAGTATGAAAATCTGAAAGAAATGGATGATTTCCTTGATTTATATGACCTACCTAAATTAAGTCAAGATGAGATTAATCACTTAAGTAGACCTATAACAAGTATGGAGATCCAAGCAGTTATCAAAAATCTCCCAACTAAGCCAGACGTGGTGGCGCATGCCTTTAATCCCAGCACTTGGGAGGCAGAAGTAGGAGGATCACTGTGAGTTCGAGGCCACCCTGAGACTACATAGTGAATTTCAGATCAGCCTGGACTAGAGTGAGAACCTACCTCAAAAAACATAAACAAACAAAAATCTCCCAACTACAAGAAGTCCAGGCCCAGATTGATTCAGTGGTGAATTTTACCAGACTTTCAGAGAAGAACTAATGCATACTTAACTTAAGCTTTTCCATAAAATAGAAAAAGAATGATTCCTATCAAACTCCTTCTATGAAGCCACCATCACCCTGATACCAAAACCAGACAAACATAGAACAAAAAAAGAAAATTACACACCAATCTCCCTCATGAACATAGATACAAAAATTCTCAACAAAATATTGGCAAACAGAATACAAGAATATATCAGAAAGATCATTCACCCTGACCAAGTAGGCTTTATCCCAGAGATACAGGGATGGTTCAACATACGCAAATCGATAACTGTAATACATTATATAAATGGGCTGAAGGACAAAAATCACATGATCATCTCACTAGATGCAGAGAAAGCCTTTGGCAAACTCTAACATCCCTTCATGATAAAAGTGCTACAGAGACTGGGAATAGAAGGAACATATCTCAATATATTAAAGGCTATTTATGACAAGCCTACAGCCAACATATTACTAAATGGGGAAAAACTTGAAGCTTTTCCACTAAAATCAGGAATGAGACAAGGATGTCCACTGTCCCCACTTTTATTTAATATAGTACTGGAAGTCTTAGCCATAGATATAAGGCAAGAGATGCACATAAAAGGGATACAAATTGGAAAGGAAGGGATCAAGTTATCATTATTTGCAGATGACATGATTCTATATATAAAGGACCCTAAGGACTGTACCAGCAAATTGTTAGAGCTGATAAACAAGTATAACCATATAGCAGGATACAAAATAAATACACAGAAATCAGTAGCTTTCCTATATGCTTACTACAAACACACAGAATATGAAATCAGAGAATCACTCCCATTCACAATTGCATCAAGAATAAATAAAGTACCTTGAAATAAACTTAACCAGGAAGTGAAGGATCTCTACAATGAAAATTTTAAAACACTCATACAAGAAACTGCAGAAGACACTAGAAAATGGACGAACATCCCTTGTTCCTGGATCGGAAGAATCAATATTGTGAAAATGGCAATCTTACCAAAAGCAATCTACACATTTAATGCAGTCCCCATCAAAATTCCAATGGCATTCTTCATGGAAAAAGAAAGAACAATCCCAAAATTCATTTGGAATCACAAAAAATCTCAAATATCTAAAACAATACTGAGCAACAAAAATAAGGCTGGTGGCATCACCATACCTGATTTTACCCTATACTGCAGAGCCATAGTAACAAAAACAGCATGGTACTAGCACAAAAGCAGACATGTAGATCAATGGAACAGAATAGAGGACCCAGATGTAAGTCTGGGTACCTATAGCCAACTGATATTTGATAAAAATGCCAAAAATACTCATTGGAGAAAAGACAGCCTCTTCAGCAAATTGTGCTGGGATAACTGGATATGTATCTGTAGAAGGATGAAAATAGATTCTTCTCTCTCTCCATGCATAAGAATTAAGTCCAAATGGATTAAAGACCTTAACATCAGACCCGAAACTCTGAAACTGTTAGAGGGAAAAGTAGGGGAAACCCTTCAACATATTGGTCTTGGCAAAAACTTTCTGAATATAATCCCAATTGCTCAGGCAATAAAACCACAGATTAACCGCTGGGACCTCATGAAATTACAAAGGTTTTGTATGGCAAGGGACACTGTGAATAAAGCAAAGAGGCAACCTACAGAATGGGAAAAAATCTTTGCCAGCTATACATCTGATAGAGGATTAATATCTATGATATACAAAGAACTAAAAAAATTAAATACTACGAAATCAAGCCAATTAAAAAATAGGCTATGGAACTAAATAGTTCTCAAAAGAAGAAATTCGGATGGCATATAAGCATCTAAAAAAAAAAATTCTACATCCCTAGTCATCAGGGAAATGCAGATTAAAACTACGTTGAGATTCCATCTCACTCCTGTCAGATTGGCTACCATCATGAAAACAAATGACCATAAATGCTGGTGAGGATGTGGAAAAAGAGGAACCCTTCTACACTGTTGGTGGGAATGCAATCTGGTCCAGCCATTGTGGAAATCTGTGTGGAGGTTCCTAAGATAGCTAAAAATAGATCTGCCATATGACCCAGCTATAGCACTTGTATGCATATATCCTAAGGACTCATCTCATTACCTTAGAGATACATGCTCAACCATGTTTATTGCTGCTCAATTCACAATAGCTGGGAAATGGAACCAGCCTACATGTCCCTCAACTGATGAGTGGATAATGAAGATATGGCACATTTATACAATGGAGTTCTACTCAGTGGTAAAGAAAAATTAAGTTATGAAATTTGCAGGAAAATGGATGAATCTGGAAAGGATTATACTAAGTGAGGTAACCCAGGCCCAGAAAGAAAATCAGAAAATATAAATTATAGTTATGTCTGAAATGAATCCAAAGAACAGTAAGAATTCAACAAACAAGTTTATATACATGACACTGGCAACTTAGGTGAAATGGACTAGTTCTTGGAAAGTACAAACAATCACAGTGATACACTATGGAATAGATCATTTTGACAGCTCTGTAATTGTTATGAAATTGAATTTATAATTTTAAAAATCATAAAAAAGCTCCAGGCCCACATGGCTTTACTTGGGGAATTCTGCCAAATATATAAAGAAGAGTTAACATCAGTTAACCACTTCCAAGAAAATTAAATACAATAGAAGGCAGCATTTCCTAATTTGTTTTTGAAATAAAGTTTACCCTGTAACCCAGGCTGGCCTCAACTCAGAGCATCCTCCCCTCCAGGGATGTGTGTGTGTGTGTGTTTATATGCATGTGTGCTATGTATGTGTACTATGTTCATATGTGTGTAGGTGTACGTGTACATTCAGGTGCATTTTCAAGTATGGATGGAGGCTGGAGGACAACCTCAGGTGTTGTCTCAGGAACACAGTTCACCTTGTGTTGGTTTGATTCAGGTCTCCTCCGCAAACTTAGGTGTTCTGAATGTTAGGTTCCCAGCTGATGGAAATTTGGGAATTAACCCCTTCCTGGAGGGAGTGTGTTGTTGGGGGTGGCCTTATGGGTGATATAACCAGCTACCCCTTGCTAGTGTTTGGCAGTCCTGTTGCAATAGTCCACCTTGTGTTGGCCAAGGGGTGATATCCACCATCTGCTTATTCCATCGTGTTCCCCTGCCATCATGAAGCTTCCCACAAGCTGCTCTTGGTTGGGTGATTTCTATCAGCAATGCCAACCTGACTGCAACAGTAAAGTGGTACCAAGAAGTAAGATGGCTGCTAGACACCTGACTATGTGGCTTTGGCCTTTTGGAGCTGATTTTCAAGAGGAATGTGGAAGGATTTGAAAATGTGGCCTAAGAGATGCCTTGCAGTGCAGTAAGTACAGCTTGATGGACTATTCTGATCAGAGTTGAAAGACCTGAATGCAGTAAGAACTATGGACTGTGAGGTTTGGCTTATGAGGGTGAGAAAGAACTTTGCTTTCACTGGGCTAGAGGTAGTTTGTGTGAAAAGCTTGTTGTTATGCCCATGTCCTGAGAAGTTGTGCAGGGTTGCTTTGCATAGAAATGAACTGGTATGGGCAGAGGGATATGGCACAGAAAAAAAATGAAATCTTTGGGTGAACTGCTGCCTGTTCAGCTGCAATTGAGAGATTACAACCATTGAGATCAGGCCAGCTGACCTGCACTGATGCAACAGAACAAACGTAGACTCTTGTGAAGGGGCCTGAGTGCTCAAGGAGTGTCCAGTTCTTCAAAGTCTGCTTTATTACCCCGTGGATTAACAAATTGGCACCCCACCTGGTATTGTGGAGTATAAAAAATGCAGGAGAGAGAGGTCTTGTGTTTTGGAAATGGCCATGGGCAGTGTGAAGCAGGTTTGCTGGATGCCTGTATGGAGACCCCATGGGGCCATGAGAATGAACAGTAGATTGCAGTGGAGACCCAGTGGAGATGCCGGGTCCATGAGATGGCTGCTAAGGAAAGCTGCTGGCCCCGATGAAGTTTTGGAGGGATGGCTTAGCAGTTAAGACACTTGCCTACAAAGCCAAAGGACCCAGGTTCGATTCCCCAGGACCCACGTTAGCCAGATGTACAAGGGGGCACACGCGTCTGGAGTTTGTTTGCAGTGGCTGGAGGCCCTGGCATGCCCATTCTCTCTCTCTCTCTCTCTCTCTCTCTCTCTCTCTCTCTGTCAAATAAATAAATAAAAATATTTTTTAAAAATTTTAATTTAAAAACCTTTGTAGATACAAATGTCAAAGCATTTGCCTACATACTTAATTTAATTTGGGGTTTTTAATATGTGTATATGCATGTAGTATGTGTTTGCATGTGTGTCTGCATGTCCATGTGGGCATAGGTGGGTGTCCATGTACACATGCATGTGTGTATGTGCATACGTGGGGAGGCCATAGATTGATGTAAAGTGTCTTCTTAATTGCCTTCCACCTTGTTTTTTTAACTTTATTGACAACCTCCATAGTTAAAAGACAATAAACCATGATAATTCCCCCACCCTACTTTCCCTTTCACAAATCCATCCTCCATCATAACCCCTCCCCTTCTCAATTAGACTCTTTTTTATTCAAATTTTTTGTATTTATTTGAGAGAGAGACAGTGGGAGAGAGAGAGAAAGAGAAAGAGAGAATGGGTACACCAGGGCCTTCAACCACTGCAAATAAACTCCAGATGCATGTGTCACTTCATGCATCTGGGTTACATGGGTCCTGGGGAATTGAACTCCAAATGCATGTGTCACTTCATGCATCTGGGCTACATGGGTCCTGGGAAATCGAACCTGGGTCCTTTGGCTTTGCAGGCAAGTGCCTTAACTGCTAAGCCATCCCTCAAGCACCTAGACTCTTATTTTGATGTAGTCATCTTTCCTCCTTTTATGAGGGTCTTGTGTAGGTAGTACCAGGCACTGTGAGGTCATGAATATCCAGGCCATTTTGTGTTTGGAAGATTACATTGTAAGCAATCCTACCCTTCTTTTGGCTCTTACATTCTTTCTGCCACCTCTTCTGCACTGGACCTTGAGCCTTGGAAGGTGTGATAGAGATGTCTCAGTGCTGAACACTCCACTGTCACATCTTCTCAGCTCTATGGTGTCTTTTGAGTCATCCCAGTGGTCCCCACCATCTGAAAAGAGAAGCTTCTCTAACCAAAAGTGAGAGTAACATTAATATATGGGTGAGTTTGGTGAGCATAATATATGCATTTAGCCATACAATATCAGGCGTTACCCCCCCCCCAGGGCTCATGACCTCCCCCACCATAGACTTTTGACTAGGTTTTCAGTACCAGGCATGTATTTCCTCCCATGGAGCAGGCCTTCAGTCCAATTAGAGAATGGTTGGTTTCCCCCATAACAGACATGCCACTATTGCACCAGTTGGCTCACAATATTAAGGCTTCTGTTTACCACCATTGACGACTACTCTCTTCCATAGGGCTGCATGCAGCATAGCTTTTTCCAGCCTTGTGTCAGCTGGCTCACAGGGAGGAAATTTTCAGTTGAGCTCCAGCTTGATTTCTCAGTGATCTGCAGCCTAAGCATTCTGACTTATTTTTGAGGTGGGGTCTCTTACTGAACCCAGAACTCATTGGTTTGGCTAGACTTACTAACAAGCTTGCCCCAGGATCCTCCTATTTCTGCCGCTTCAGGCACACACCACCACACCCAGCATTTTACATGGTTCTGGGAATCTGAATTCAGGTTCTCACACTTGTGCAGCGAGCACTTTACACACTGTCCATCTCCCCAGTCTTTTTTAGATAGATTCTTGCTATGGTGCCAGTGTTATGGTTTGAATGTGAAATGCCCTCATATGCTTAGGTGTTTGAACACTTGGTCTCCAGCTGGTAACACTATTTTGGAAAGTTGTGAAACCTTTAAGAGACTGAGCCTCGCTGAAGGAAGTGGTCACCAGGTTTTAGAACCTAGCCCCACTTTCTATTACTATTCCTGTTGATGTGTCCAGCTGCTTCATGTTCCTGCTGTCATGCCTCCTTGGCTATGAAAATCTCTATCTCCTCAAACTATGACCCAAAATAAACCCTCAAATCACTTTTTTTCGTGTTTTGTTTTTTCAAGGTATGGTCTCACACTAGCCCAGGCTGACCTGGAACTCACTATGTAGTCCCAGGCTGGCCTTGAACTTATAGTGATCCTCCTGAGTGCTGGAAATAAAGGTGTGCGCCACCACACCCAGCCTTAAATCACTTTTATTGGGTATTTTGACACAGCAATGAGAAATATAACTAATAACCCAAGCTTGCCTAGAACTTCAGATCTTCTGAATAGCTGAGGTTGCCCAGCTGTGTATGTATATTTAAAAAAAAAAAACAGGGGCATGCCCAGTGCGGGCGCAGCCCCGGCCCTGGGAGCGCCGGGGCAGAGCGGGCGGCCGGCGCGGAGCGGCCGAGCGGGGCCGCGGGGGGCGAGTGGGCGCCAGGGCGGAGCCGCGGCGGCGGGGCTGCGGGGTCTTTCATGATGAGAACTTTGGGGGTACTTCCCTCTCTGAGTAATTGATTGTCTGGGCGGTGAGGAGATGGCGGACAGTGTTAAAACCTTTCTCCAGGACCTTGGCAGGGGAATCAAAGACTCCATCTGGGGCATTTGTACCATCTCAAAGCTAGATGCCCGAATCCAGCAAAAGAGAGAAGAGCAGCGTCGAAGAAGGGCAAGTAGTGTCCTGGCACAGAGGAGAGCCCAGAGCATAGAGCGAAAACAAGAGAGTGAACCACGCATTGTTAGTCGAATTTTCCAGTGTTGTGCTTGGAATGGTGGAGTATTCTGGTTCAGTCTCCTCTTGTTTTACCGAGTGTTTATTCCTGCACTTCAGTCAGTAACAGCTCGGATCATTGGTGACCCATCACTCCATGGAGATGTCTGGTCGTGGCTGGAATTCTTTCTCACCTCCATTTTCAGTGCTCTTTGGGTGCTCCCCCTGTTTGTGCTTAGCAAAGTTGTGAACGCCATTTGGTTTCAGGATATAGCTGACCTGGCATTTGAGGTATCAGGCAGGAAGCCTCATCCATTCCCCAGTGTCAGCAAAATAATTGCTGACATGCTCTTCAACCTCCTGCTACAGGCTCTTTTCCTTATCCAGGGGATGTTTGTGAGTCTCTTCCCCATCCATCTTGTTGGCCAGCTGGTTAGTCTGCTGCATATGTCACTTCTTTACTCACTATACTGCTTTGAGTATCGTTGGTTCAATAAAGGAATTGAAATGCATCAGTGATTGTCAAATATAGAAAGGAATTGGGCCTTATTACTTTGGATTTGGCTTGCCCTTGGCGTTCCTCACAGCAATGCAGTCCTCCTACATCATCAGTGGCTGCCTCTTCTCTATCCTGTTTCCTTTATTCATCATCAGCGCCAATGAAGCAAAGACCCCTGGGAAAGCATACCTTTTCCAGCTGCGCCTCTTCTCCTTGGTGGTCTTCTTAAGCAACAGACCATTCCACAAGACAGTCTACCTGCAGTCAGCCCTGAGCAGCTCAACCTCCACAGAGAAGCTCCCCTCACCGCATCCATCTCCTGCCAAACTGAAGGCTGCTGCAGGCCGCTGAGTCCCCTGCTGTCCAAAGGAGATGGTGGGATTGGATGGAGGCTGTGGCAGCTCTTTCCCCATTCTCCTTCCCTGCCAGGGAAGGTGGGACCCACTGCCAAGGGCCCTCTGCATCCCCTACTCTTTGAGGAATTGGAATCTTTGTCTCTGGTGCACATAAGGCAGGATCTTCCTGACACCAGTATGTGGAGTTTTACCACCACCGTGAGTCTGAAAGGACCACAGGTTTTCCAGCTTTTTTCTAGCATTTACCAGCCCCTGTGCCTGGACAAATTTGAATACTTGGTTTTTCTCCCTGTGCCATTACCCTCCCACCTCTCTTTGCTGCCTTCCAGCACCCTCGGATGAATGGGTTTTGTAATCCTAACTGTTGTATTTTGTGAATTTGTTGTTATTGTTTTTCTGTGAAGCACATACATTGGATGTGGGAGGTGAAGGAGTATCTCAGTTACTCCTGCTGACCCCCTTACTAGCCATCACTGTCTTGTTTCTTGTAACTCAGGTTACGTTTTGGTCTCTTGCTCTACTGCAAAAAAAAAAAAAAAAAAAAAAAAAAACCTGAAGAGATGGGACAGGATAGACCTCACAGCCAGATTGGCTGGCTGCTGAGGAATAATTTTCGTTCTTCCCCTTGAAGGGGAAAAAGCTTTTTTTCACTGGTACATTTAAAATTCCCCAGCTAGGGGAGATACCAATTCTGGACAAGTGCCACTGGAATACAGAATGCTTGGAGAATCTGAACTTTTCAACTCTGGAAGATGAAAATTTACTGTTGGCCACTGCTGGGTCTGATTGGTATTTCAAAGGAATATTGGGTACTGCAAATAGGAACTGAAGGGGTAAACTTATTAAACCCATTAACCTGTGATTGATGATGTTTCCCTGTCATTTTAAAAGACTAAATAGAAGGTGGGAGGTCTGATGTCAAAAACTTGTACAATTTTAAAATATCACAATTAAATGTGAGCTGGTTTCCCATAAAAAAAAAATAAATAAATAAAAAAAAACAGAGAAAGTACTTACACAAGCATGAAGACTTGAGCCAGCACAAGTTTGATCCCCAGCACCCCTGTAAAATGCACACCTGTAACCCCAGTCCTGTGGAAGGCAGAGGCCAGGGAGTTCCTTGGGCTCAGGGGTCAGCCAGTCTGACTGAAAATAGCAACTCTAGGTTCAGTGAGAGACTCCATCTCAAGGGCCTCACTTGTGTAGGGGGATGGGGGAAGAGCAGGGCACCTACCTGTGGTGCCCTGAGCAGAACCTGAGTGTCCCAGCCATTCTCATTTTGAGCTAGGGTTTCTTACTGATACTGGAGGTTGCTATTTTCACAAGACTGGGCACTTGCTCCCCTTTGCAGGACTGGGATTACAGGCATGCATAGCCATGTCCAGCTGTTTACATGGGATCTGGAAAGTCAAACTCAGGATGGTTTCAGCCACCCCCTTAGGCTGTCATGCTTTCACAGAAAGCACACTTTTTTGAAGAATATTTTTATTTATTTATTTGCAGGCAGAGACAGAGGGAGCAGGGGAAGGAGGGAAAAAATGGGTGTTCCAGGGCCTCTTGTCAGTGCAAATAAACTCCAGATGCATGCTCCACTTTGTGCATCTAGCTTTACATGGGCACTGGAGATTGAACCCTAACAAGCAGGTTTTGCAAACAAATGATGCCTTTAACCACTGAGCCATCTCCCCATCCCTCACAGGAGGCACACTTGACTAATGAGCCATCTCTCCAGATCTCAAAACAGTTTTTTAATTCACTATGGCATCTTTTAGTGTGTAAGTTTTAAAATCATTTTTGCTCTCATTTTCTTTTTTAAAATGGGGTACTAACTATAAAGAGGTCTATAAGCCAGTCATGTTTCCAGCAAAAAGCAGATGGTATAATTTTCAGAGAGATACAGAAAGAATATTTACAGAGAGGTGGCAGCAGAGCTTAGGAAATGTCAAGAAAAGATGGCATAACAGCCAGACCGACCATTGCAAGATTAAAGAGAGCTGCCTGTGGCCAACTCTCCTTAATCACTGTAGAAGACTGTTCAAGACCTCTGCAACAGAGAAGAGAGCTTGTGTTCAGCTCTAAGTGCAGCATGGGCAAGTGGGACTCCCACATCTAGATTTTCTCAAAGAAAATCTCCCTCAGCCACACCCTTCTAGAAGCAGGAGTATAAGGGAGTTCATTGAATTGGTCTTAGTAGATCAGCTTCCAGGGGCACAAAACAAAAAAGAGAAAAATATAGAAACGATTTCTGGCATAAGAAAATGCCTGAAACAAAGATAAAAGAATTTTTTTCCTCCTTAAGTGGCTATGTTATAGCTCCCTGACACTCCCTAGTACATTTGACCCCTGTGTAACCCCATGATCCCTTAATCACTCCATTAGGAAAAACAGACAGCTTTGCACTAAAAATCACTGACTTGTCAGAATGTAGCTAAACTGGAAAAATGAGCTATGCTGACAAATGTCATAGTAAATCAACAAACCAAAACAAAGGGGTTAAGGTTAATCACCTACTGAAGTAGTAAGAGTCTGAACTTGGAAAAGTGCCTTCTCCCTTCATTCCATTTTGGCGATGATGGTGGTATGGTAGATTTGTTTTTGTTTGCTTGCTTGCTTGCTTTTGTTTTCTTCCTTTTTTTCCCCCTTAAGATTAACTTTAAACTCAGTATGTAGCCCCCAGCTGACCACAAACCTGTAGCAATCCTCCTGATTCAGCCTACTGAGTGCTGGGGTTACAGGTGTTATCCATCCCACTCCCCACTCCCCACTCCCCACTCCCATGGGACTGCACATGGTTGAGGGCCAAATAGATTAGCACAGTTGTAGGGAAACTCAAACAAAGCTCTGGTGGTTTTATCATCCTGGGATTGGAGAAGGCAAAGTAGAGGTTATGAGTGGAAAAGTACTGAGTCAGAATAGGGGAAAATGTATTCAAGTTTCTCTCTGTTTCTCCCATAAGGAGGTCTTGGCAGTAGCCCCTAAAGAAGACTTAGCTCCGGGCCTGAATAAAGGGAGCTAGGAAAGAACTGCTAGAGCTAGAAATATAAATGTTTCTTGAATGAAATGTGTCAGGGAGGCCTGAGTGAGGCTGCAACCCACTTCGGAGACTGCAGTGAGGCCTGCCAGGCAAGGCATTTTTGTTGTTGTTGTTTCAAGGTCGGGTCTCACTCTAGCCCAGGCTAACCTGGAATTACCTATGTAGTCTCAGGGTGGCCTTGAACTCACTGCGATCCTCCTACCTCTGCCTCCTGAGCGCTGGGATTAAAGGCATGCGCCACCACGCCCAGCTTCAAGTAAGGCCTTTTTTTTTTAAAAAAAAAAAATTTATTTATTTGAGAGAGAGAGAAAAGCAGAGATAGAGAGAATGGGCACACCAGGGCCTCCAGCCACTGCAAAGGAACTCCAGATGCATGCACCAACTTGTGCATCTGGCTTATGTGGGTCCTGGGGAATCGAACCTAGGTCCTTTGGCTTTGCAGACAAGTACCTTAATGCTAAGCCATTTCCCCAGCCCCCAAGTAAGGCCTTCTTAATTGCTTAGGTTTGGGTCTGAAAAATTCCATGTAGGTTTTTGACTAGGAATCAGACTTCTCTCTGGTTAACTTGGGGAAAATTGCAAGTCAAAATTTCCTTCCTACAGAACAGTAAGTTCAACCCTAGTTAAAAGCTCAAGAAAATGGCAGGAAAATTATATTACTTTATGTATATATCAGTTCAGTCTAGTCTTTAAGGAACACATGACTTTAAATCCATTTTCCTTAACTTATATAGAAATCTAACATTTTCTCTCTGCAGAGGTAGCTCATGGTAGAAATGGAGAAAGATAGCATAAGGGAAATCTTATCCAGGATGAACACCTCAATATATCCTTTCATGTTTAATTTTTTATTATAACCAAATCATTTGTAACCTTTTATAAGGAATCATGACAGAGGACTCATAATTAAAATATTATAGAATTCCTTTTATATCATTGTGACCTCAGTATAAATCCAACCAAAATGATTAATTTCCCCTCAAAGCTGTTTCCAGAAGAATCTCCATACTATGAAGATCTTCCTGATTCTTTAAATTTTTCATAATAAAGAAATTATCTAAATCATATATTATCTACAGTAAGATTCAGAATGTTGTGGTTTCTCTTATTTCTTATTTCTTCACTTAGTATCTGACTTTCAAAAGGAAATCATTTCAAGGTAATGAATAATAGAGATATATTAAGCAGCAGAAATCTAACCCCAAAGAAAGATAATATAATTAACTATAATTGAGTGCAGCAGGGGAGGGAGAATAAAATAAGACAAGGAAATATAGTAATTTTGTCATGTGATGTATTAAATACTGCTACAGAAATAATTTAAAAGAATTTTATAAACATGGAGTTTTAAAGATAAACATTAAAACAGATGCAAATTTTTCTAGTTATGTCAAAAATAAAAATGCAGGAGCTAGAGAGGTGGCTTAGTGGTTAAACACTTGCGTAAGGAAGCCTAAGGACCCCAGTTCGAGGCTCGATTCCTCAGTATCCATGTGAGCCAGATGCACATGGTGGTGCATGCATCTAGAGTTCATATGCAGTGGCGGGAGGCCCTGATGTGCCCATTCTCTCATATTCATTCTCTCTCTCTCTCTCTCTCTCTCTCTCTGTTTCACTCTGTGGTGGTACATGTATCTGGAGTTCATTTGCAGTGGCTGGAGGCCCTGCTACTCCCATTCTCTCTCCCTCTCTCTCTGTCTCTCTCTTTCTCTTAAATAAATAAATAAATAATAAATGAGACCACAGCCGGATGGGATGGTGCACACCTTTAATCCCAGCACTTGGAAGGCAAAGGTAGGTGGATTGTTGTGAGTTTAAGGCCACCCTGACACTACATAGTGAACTGCAGGTCAGCCTGAGCTAGAGTAAGACCCTACCTCAAAAAAAAAAAAAAAAAAAAAAAACAGAATATACAAGGAACTCAAAAAACAAAACAATAAGAAATAAAACAACCCAATTAAAAAATTGGCTAGGGCTGGAGAGATGGCTTAGCAGTTAAGGCACTTGCCTTCAAAGCTAAAGACCTCGGTTCGATTCCCCAGTACCCTCATAAGCCAGATGTACAAGGTGGCACATGCATCTGGAGTTTGTTTGCAGTGGCTGGAAGCCCTGGTGCACCTATTCTCTCTCTTTCTCTCTCTCTCAAATAAATAAATTAAATTAAATTTTTTTTAAATGGGCTATGAGCCGGGCATGGTGGTGCATGCCTTTAATCCCAGCACTCTGAAGGCAGAGGTAGGAGATCGCCGTGAGTTTGAGGCCACCCTGAGACTACATAGTTAATTCCAGGTTAGCCTAGACCAGAGCAAGACCCTACCTTGGAAAACCAAAAAAAAGGGGAGCTGTGGAACTGAATAGAGAGTTTTCAAAAGAAGACATACAGATGGCATATAAACATCTAAAAAAGTGTTCTACATCCTTACCATCAGGGAAATGCAAATTAAAACTACTTTGAAGCATAGTAGCACACGCCTTTAATCCCAATACTTGGGAGGCAGAGGTAGGAGGATCACAGTGAGTTCGAGGCCATCCTGACACTACATAGTGAATTCCAGGTCAGCCTGGGCTAGAGGGAAACCCTACCTCGAAAAAAACAAAAACATTAGCCGGGCGTGGTGGCGCACACCTTTAATCCCAGCACTCAGGAGGCAGAGGTAGGAGGATCGCTGCGAGTTCGAGGCCACCCTGAGACTCCATAGTGAATTCCAGGTCAACCTGGGCTAGAGTGAACCCCTACCTCAAAAAACGAAAAAAAAAAAAAAAAAAAACTACTTTGAGACTCCATCTCCTGTCAGAATGACTATCATCAAGAAAACAAATGACAAATGTTGATGAGGATGCAGAAAAATGGGAACCCTCCTACACTGTTGGTGGGAATGTAGTCTGGTACAGCCATTGTTGAAATCAGTGTGGAAGTTCTTGAGACAGCCAAAAATGGATTTACCATATGATCCAGCTATAGCACTCCTAGGCATATATCCTAATCACTTTTCTCACTACCTTAGAGGTACTTGAACAACCATGTTTATTGTTGCTCTATTCACAATATCTGGGAAATAGAACCAACCTAGATGTCTCTCAACAGGTGAATGGATAATAAAGATGTTGTGCATTTATACAATGGAGTTCTATTCAGTGGTAAAGAAAAATTAAATTATGAAATTTTCAGGGAAATGGATGGATCTGGAAAGGATTATACTAAGTCAGGTAACCTAGGCCCAGAAAGCCAGATGTTGCATGTTCTCTCTCATATGTGGATCCTAGCTACAAATGTTTAGACTTGTGTGTAAGCTGGAACCAAAAATCTGTAGCAGGGGCCAGTAAGCTAGAAAAAGGCTATAAGGAAAGGAGGAGAGGGAAGGACTTTAGGGGATGATATTTTATATATGTAACTAGAAGAACAGATTACAGGGAGTGGAATGGCCTAAGTGAGGCCAGGGGAAGAGATTGAGTAAGAGAAGGGTGGGAGGGGGTGTGGTGGTTTGTGCAGATAGCATTAAACTTCAAGGCTTGGCTTATGAGCTTTCTAAGGGGAAGGAAAGACTGCAGAGGACTTTGTTGGAACTGGGCTACTGGCATAAGGGCTGGCTGCGTCCTGCTGCCCAGGCCCAGAGTGTTTGATCAAAGTTAAATTTGTAATGGACTGATGTGCTTGGCTAGAGATATTGGACTGAGAGATTTAAGATTTTAAGCTGGAAAACCTCAAGCAAGTTAAAATTACAGGCACTGAGACTGGTTTTAGGTTACTGAACCTGCTATTGTCAAACACATTAGCAATCTTAAGGAAGATGTTCCAACTGCTTTACATTAAAACAATGGCAAGGATGCCTGAGGAAGGACTCTCATAGAAATGCAAACTCTTTTGGAAAGAGTTGACTGGAGAAGGAACCTGCTTTTCAAGGTTATGATTTATTTCATCTGTGAATTAAGAATATGGCTGTGTCCTGCACACCTGGTATTGGTTTCAGAAGCATGAAAAATGCATGGAGTAGCCGTGAATTGCACATGCTTCCAGGAGCCGCTGCTGAGATGCAGCATGAGGTAGGGCCTGATGCCCTGATAGGCTGAAAGAGCCTTTGGAAAATGTGAAGAGTGGTCATGAATTGCACATGGTTCCAGGAGCTGCTGCTGAGATGTGGCATGAGGCAGGGCATGATGCCCTGATAGGCTGAAAGAGCCTTTGGAAAATGGACCATGGTTTGCATGAAGACCTGAAGATGTTTTGTATATACCAGGACTATGCAAGGGCTACCATCGAGCGCATTGTTGGCCTGGGATGGAAGTGTTCCCCGGGTACTCTGCCCAGCTGGAGGGGTGGAATTGGAAAGTCTGGAGACTGTTAGTCTCTGGGTATATTGAAATTGAACTGCAGAAGTTTGATGTTTGTTTGATGGTGGTTGAGTTTGCATTGTTTTAGTCTCTCCTTGCTGTGCCTTATACCAGTTGAAAATGTTTACTCTGTGCCTTTATATGTTAGAAGTGTTTAACTTGTTTGATTTTACAGGTCTTAATATCTTAAATTGGTCAAGACTGTGGGGACCTTTGAAATTGAACTGAGTACAATTTATAATGTGTGATGGTTATAAATCTATTGGGGGCCAGGGGCAGAATGTGGTGGTTTGAATAGAATAGATGGCCCCCAATATATTCAGTTGTTTATTTGTTTGTAGTTTGCATCTCTAGCCATCTGGCTGGAGGCAATTCCATTGTGTGGATCTTAAGGTGTGGTGGTGGGTTTGAGATTTCAATCTAAAGATATGCAAATTGTGCCTAGCTGGAGTTCCTGAAGTGTGCTCTGGCTTTTGACCTCTAGGCTTGTACTGCTCTCTCTCTGCTTGGGCCTGTGAAGGCAGGCCAGTTTCTTCTGCCATTATGGAACTTCCCCTGGATCTGTAAGCTTCAATAAATCCCTTCCTCCATAACTGTGCCTGGTCTGGAAGTTCATCTCAGCGAACCTGAAGCTGTCTGCTACAGGGGGTCAATCAAAATTCAAGATATTCTGGGCTGGAGAGATGGCTTAGTGGTTAAGCACTTGCCTGTGAAGCCTAAGGACCCCGGTTCGAGGCTCGATTCCCCAGGACCCACGTTAGCCAGATGCACAAGGGGGTGCACGCATCTGAAGTTCATTTGCAGTGGCTGGAAGCCCTGGTGTGCCCATTCTCTCTCTTTCTCTTTCTCTCTCTCTCTCCCTCTTTCTCTCTGTCTGTGGCTTTCAAATAAATAAATAAATAAAAACTTTTTAAAAATTCAAGATATTCTGAATAAGATATGAAAGCCTACTTTTTTCGATAATGGCACATCCAGAAGACATATATTGCTACTAGAAAATTCTCAGTGCCAGGGATGGGATATCTTCCAGTGAGGTGTTGCCCAGGGAGGTCCCTGTTGCCTCCAAAACATTACAGGCTATTGCCAAGGCCATTGGTTTTCCAAGAGTAACAGATGATAAGACTCTGTTGCTGAAGACTTCACATGCTTACATGGCAAGGTCTCTGAGAAATCAAGCTGGTGCTGAGCTGAAAAACTTCTCCCTGTAGATCAGCCAACTGAAAGCTGGAAAAAGTTGCACTGCATGGAGCCCTATGGGAGACAAAAGTCATCAGTGGTGGAAACAGTGTACACTGGAAGCCTCAAGTTTAGCCAGACAAACCAAAAGGCCACATGGGTGCAACAGTGGCATGTCTGCACTGGAGGAAACCAACTGCTCTCTAATTGGATTTGAGGCCTGCTCTATGGGAGGGGAATACATGCCTAGTACTGAAAAGCCTAATCAAAAGCTTTTGGCAGGGGAGGTCATGAGCCTTAGGAGTATAAAGCCTGCTCTTGTCTTGCTAAATGCATGTATTATGCTCACCAAACTGTCCTATAATCACTACACTTAATGTTCATATTCATATATTAATGCAACTCTCACTTTTGGTTAGAGAAGCTTCTCTTTTCAGATGGCGATGACCACTGGGGTGACCCAGGAGGCAACATGGTGCTGAGAAGTGACATGGGAGTGTCCAGCACTGAGGCATCTCTATCACACCCTCCAGGGCTCGGGTCCCATTGCGGAAGAGGTGGTGGAAAGAATGTAAGAGCCAAAGGAAGGGTACCATGCCTTACAATGCAACTGTCCAGACAGAAATTGGCCTTGATATCCATGACTTCACAGTGCCTGGCAATACCTTCACAAGACCCTCATAGTGGGAGAAAGGGACGATGACATCAAAATAAGAGACTGATGGAGAGAAGGAGAGAATGGAGTCGTGAAGGGAAAGTGGAGGAGGGGAGGGAATTTTCATGGTTTTCTCTAAGTATAGAAGTTGTCAATAAAAAAAATTTTTTTTGGTTTTTCGAGGTAGGGTCTTGCTGTACTCCAGGCTGACCTGGAATTCACTATGTAGTCTCAGGGTGGCCTCGAACTCACAGCGATCCTCCTACCTCCGCCTCCCGAGTGCTGGGATTAAAGGCGTGCACCACCACGCCCAGCCAATAGGAGGAAAAGATCATGACATCAAAATAAAAGAGAGACTGATTGAGAAGGGGAGGGGATATGATGGGGAGTGGAGTTTCTAAAGGGAAACTGGGAGGAGGGAGGGAATTGCCATGGGATATTGTTTACAATTATGGAAATTGTCAATAAAAAATAAATAATGCTGGGCATGGTGGCACATGCCTTTAATCCCAGCATTCAGGAGGCATGGGTAGGAGGATTGCCATGAATTCAAGGCCACTCTGAGACTACATAGTGAATTCCAGGTCAGCCTGAGCTAGAGTGAAATCCTACCTCAACAACCCCCCCCAAATAATTAATAAATAAATAAATTTGTAAAAATAAAATGATCGGAAGAAGGAAGCCAATGAGAAAGGAACCTGGGTGTAGCTGACATGGCAGCCTGCTCTGCCCAGAGAAGCACACTTTGAAAGGGCTACTGGCATAAGGGCTGGCTGCGTCCTGCTGCCCAGGCCCAGAGTGTTTGATCAAAGTTAAATTTGTAATGGACTGATGTGCTTGGCTAGAGATATTGGACTGAGAGATTTAAGATTTTAAGCTGGAAAACCTCAAGCAAGTTAAAATTACAGGCACTGAGACTGGTTTTAGGTTACTGAACCTGCTATTGTCAAACACATTAGCAATCTTAAGGAAGATGTTCCAACTGCTTTACATTAAAACAATGGCAAGGATGCCTGAGGAAGGACTCTCATAGAAATGCAAACTCTTTTGGAAAGAGTTGACTGGAGAAGGAACCTGCTTTTCAAGGTTATGATTTATTTCATCTGTGAATTAAGAATATGGCTGTGTCCTGCACACCTGGTATTGGTTTCAGAAGCATGAAAAATGCATGGAGTAGCCGTGAATTGCACATGCTTCCAGGAGCCGCTGCTGAGATGCAGCATGAGGTAGGGCCTGATGCCCTGATAGGCTGAAAGAGCCTTTGGAAAATGTGAAGAGTGGTCATGAATTGCACATGGTTCCAGGAGCTGCTGCTGAGATGTGGCATGAGGCAGGGCATGATGCCCTGATAGGCTGAAAGAGCCTTTGGAAAATGGACCATGGTTTGCATGAAGACCTGAAGATGTTTTGTATATACCAGGACTATGCAAGGGCTACCATCGAGCGCATTGTTGGCCTGGGATGGAAGTGTTCCCCGGGTACTCTGCCCAGCTGGAGGGGTGGAATTGGAAAGTCTGGAGACTGTTAGTCTCTGGGTATATTGAAATTGAACTGCAGAAGTTTGATGTTTGTTTGATGGTGGTTGAGTTTGCATTGTTTTAGTCTCTCCTTGCTGTGCCTTATACCAGTTGAAAATGTTTACTCTGTGCCTTTATATGTTAGAAGTGTTTAACTTGTTTGATTTTACAGGTCTTAATATCTTAAATTGGTCAAGACTGTGGGGACCTTTGAAATTGAACTGAGTACAATTTATAATGTGTGATGGTTATAAATCTATTGGGGGCCAGGGGCGGAATGTGGTGGTTTGAATAGAATAGATGGCCCCCAATATATTCAGTTGTTTATTTGTTTGTAGTTTGCATCTCTAGCCATCTGGCTGGAGGCAATTCCATTGTGTGGATCTTAAGGTGTGGTGGTGGGTTTGAGATTTCAATCTAAAGATATGCAAATTGTGCCTAGCTGGAGTTCCTGAAGTGTGCTCTGGCTTTTGACCTCTAGGCTTGTACTGCTCTCTCTCTGCTTGGGCCTGTGAAGGCAGGCCAGTTTCTTCTGCCATTATGGAACTTCCCCTGGATCTGTAAGCTTCAATAAATCCCTTCCTCCATAACTGTGCCTGGTCTGGAAGTTCATCTCAGCGAACCTGAAGCTGTCTGCTACAGGGGGTCAATCAAAATTCAAGATATTCTGGGCTGGAGAGATGGCTTAGTGGTTAAGCACTTGCCTGTGAAGCCTAAGGACCCCGGTTCGAGGCTCGATTCCCCAGGACCCACGTTAGCCAGATGCACAAGGGGGTGCACGCATCTGAAGTTCATTTGCAGTGGCTGGAAGCCCTGGTGTGCCCATTCTCTCTCTTTCTCTTTCTCTCTCTCTCTCCCTCTTTCTCTCTGTCTGTGGCTTTCAAATAAATAAATAAATAAAAACTTTTTTAAAAATTCAAGATATTCTGAATAAGATATGAAAGCCTACTTTTTTCGATAATGGCACATCCAGAAGACATATATTGCTACTAGAAAATTCTCAGTGCCAGGGATGGGATATCTTCCAGTGAGGTGTTGCCCAGGGAGGTCCCTGTTGCCTCCAAAACATTACAGGCTATTGCCAAGGCCATTGGTTTTCCAAGAGTAACAGATGATAAGACTCTGTTGCTGAAGACTTCACATGCTTACATGGCAAGGTCTCTGAGAAATCAAGCTGGTGCTGAGCTGAAAAACTTCTCCCTGTAGATCAGCCAACTGAAAGCTGGAAAAAGCTGCACTGCATGGAGCCCTATGGGAGACAAAAGTCATCAGTGGTGGAAACAGTGTACACTGGAAGCCTCAAGTTTAGCCAGACAAACCAAAAGGCCACATGGGTGCAACAGTGGCATGTCTGCACTGGAGGAAACCAACTGCTCTCTAATTGGATTTGAGGCCTGCTCTATGGGAGGGGAATACATGCCTAGTACTGAAAAGCCTAATCAAAAGCTTTTGGCAGGGGAGGTCATGAGCCTTAGGAGTATAAAGCCTGCTCTTGTCTTGCTAAATGCATGTATTATGCTCACCAAACTGTCCTATAATCACTACACTTAATGTTCATATTCATATATTAATGCAACTCTCACTTTTGGTTAGAGAAGCTTCTCTTTTCAGATGGCGATGACCACTGGGGTGACCCAGGAGGCAACATGGTGCTGAGAAGTGACATAGGAGTGTCCAGCACTGAGGCATCTCTATCACACCCTCCAGGGCTCGGGTCCCATTGCGGAAGAGGTGGTGGAAAGAATGTAAGAGCCAAAGGAAGGGTACCATGCCTTACAATGCAACTGTCCAGACAGAAATTGGCCTTGATATCCATGACTTCACAGTGCCTGGCAATACCTTCACAAGACCCTCATAGTGGGAGAAAGGGACGATGACATCAAAATAAGAGACTGATGGAGAGAAGGAGAGAATGGAGTCGTGAAGGGAAAGTGGAGGAGGGGAGGGAATTTTCATGGTTTTCTCTAAGTATAGAAGTTGTCAATAAAAAAAATTTTTTTTTGGTTTTTCGAGGTAGGGTCTTGCTGTACTCCAGGCTGACCTGGAATTCACTATGTAGTCTCAGGGTGGCCTCGAACTCACAGCGATCCTCCTACCTCCGCCTCCCGAGTGCTGGGATTAAAGGCGTGCACCACCACGCCCAGCCAATAGGAGGAAAAGATCATGACATCAAAATAAAAGAGAGACTGATTGAGAAGGGGAGGGGATATGATGGGGAGTGGAGTTTCTAAAGGGAAACTGGGAGGAGGGAGGGAATTGCCATGGGATATTGTTTACAATTATGGAAATTGTCAATAAAAAATAAATAATGCTGGGCATGGTGGCACATGCCTTTAATCCCAGCATTCAGGAGGCATGGGTAGGAGGATTGCCATGAATTCAAGGCCACTCTGAGACTACATAGTGAATTCCAGGTCAGCCTGAGCTAGAGTGAAATCCTACCTCAACAACCCCCCCCAAATAATTAATAAATAAATAAATTTGTAAAAATAAAATGATCGGAAGAAGGAAGCCAATGAGAAAGGAACCTGGGTGTAGCTGACATGGCAGCCTGCTCTGCCCAGAGAAGCACACTTTGAAAGAACTAATGGAAAAGAACCTGAGCTGCTGGAGCCTATTCCCTAATCATAAATAAATAAAAGAACAGATTATTAAAAAAAAAAAAACTGGGCATTGTGGCACACACCTTTAATTCCAGCACTTGGGAGGCAGAGGTAGGAGGAACTCCATGAGTTTGAGGCCACCCTGAGACTATATAGTAAATTTCAGGTTATCCTGGTCTAGAGCAAGACCCTGCCTCAAAAAAAAAAAAAAATTACAAAAAGAGAAAATAAGGAAAACAGAAGTATTGAAGAGATAAAGGTTTCCTAGAGCTTACTACATGTTCCTAGATTAAAAAGGCCTTCATGAAAATGTCAAGTGGATGAAAATATAGTAACACTAAGATACACTAATGAAATTTCAAAAAATTGAGAACAAATGAAATATAATTATGGAAGTTGTCAATGAAAAAGTTTATTAAAAGAAATAAGACTGACCTTAATCTTCTACAGCCTCTCTCTCTCTCTCTCTCTCTCTCTCTCTCTCTCTCTCTTTCCTCTCTATCTCTTTTATATTAGTTATCTTTTTCTTCCTTTTCTTAGTGGGCACTGACCTGTAACTCCCAGCACCAGCATGTGGCTATTATCCACAATAAGCTTTTGATCAGAGAGACCTACAAGGTTTCCTAAAAGAAAGACAGATTTCTGTCAGAGTATTTGATGACCCACCAAAGGTTAGTGGTAAGACCCTACTGCTGAAGACACTTTATGCGGTTGACACATAAATTGGAATGGCATGGCTGGAAGCTGGAAGAGAGTCAGTCCCCAGACAGTCAGCGCGTCTAGTGCCAGAAGGTGCTACATGGGCAACTGGGGGAAAATGACCAATATCTGTCCAAGAAACTCATGGTCTCACCTACTTAGCAGCAAATAACCTGTGGTGATGCTCACACAAGTGCAATAGTGGCACACAGCCATGGTGGGAAACCAACTGCTCTTGATTTGGCTAACTGATCCCCTCAGTGGTACGGGACTCATAGCTGGAGCTGGGAAACAAGTCAGAACCAGATCCAAACATAAGCCCACTCTCCACTATCAAGCTACCACCAATCGGGGGCTACAAGAGGGCCTACACCTATTAAATTCTCTATAAAAAAGTAAGGGTTATCTCATTTGTCTGGTGCTAACTTACTCTCCATTGGAGAATCTGCTTCTTTTTTTCAGATAGATATAGATCCTAAGGAGAGAGCCACCCCATCATACCTCAAAAGGGCCCCGGCTGAAACTAAGAACAATTGGCAAAACAAGCAAGGGTTCTGTTTTCTTGGTGAACCGGGTACCAGCACAAGGGTGGAGGAGATCAGCACAGAGAAAACTCAACTCCTACCAAATCAGAGATCCAGAGATCCAGAGGCCCCCAACACCATCACTGAAGCAGACCAAAAATGAACCCAACATGGCTCAGGGAAATTTTGCAGAAGTGGGGGCGGAAAGAATGTCAGAGCCACATGTTGGGTCATGATATGCAGACATTTATCCTACCCATAACTGTGGGCTAACTCCACAATGCATGACCCATATACCTCAACAAGGAGGGGCCAGGGGAAGGGGGTAGGTAATGGATGAGCCTAATAATGGTACCAAATTGACTGTATTTGCTGAGTACAAACTAATTAATAAAAAAAAAAAAAAGAAAGAAGATTTGGACTGGGGAGTTGGTTCAGTGGTTAAAGGTGCTTGCCTGCAAAGCCTAAAGGCCTGGGTTTGATTCCCCAGTACCCATATAAAGCCAGGTGCACAATGTAGCACATGCATCTGTAGTTCATTTGCAGTGGCCAGAGGCCCTGGAACACCTATACACTCATTCTCATTCTCTCTCCCTCTCTCTTTCTAGCCCAAGTGTGGGTGGCTCATGTCTTTAATTCCAGCACTTGGGAGGCAGAGGTAGGAAGATCGCTATGAGTTCAATGCCAATTCACAGAGTGAGTTACAGGTTGGCCTGGGATAGAGTGAAACCCTACCTGAGGGGAAAAAAGTATAAATAAGAAATAAAGAAAAAAAGAAATATAAGATTCAAGAGAGAAAGAAGCAATTCATTTTCTGAAGAGATGGCTTAGTGGTTAAGGCACTTGCCTGTGAAGCTTAAGGACCCAGGTTCAAGTCCCCAATACCTACATAAGACAGATGCACATGGTGGTGCATGTGTCTGAAGTTTGTTTGCAGTGTGTAGAGGCCTTGGTGTACCCATTTTCTTTCTCTTTCTCTCTCTCTGTCTAATAAATAAATTGAGATGGGAGAGGAAGTGTCAGCATGGTGACTCCAGTTAGGTTCCGCTACTCGCTGCTCATTTCCTGGAATAAGAATGAAGGAGGAATGCTTAGTGCATATGTTGTATCTTCATGGTACTCCCACAGAAGTAGCACCAATAAAAGGATCTGCTTTTTGTTCTTTTTTTTTTTTTTTTTTTGAGAGTTTTTAGGTAGCCCAGGCTAGCCTCAAGCTCACTGTGTAAATGAGGCTCACCTTTGACTTCTGATCTTTTTGTTTTGTTTTGTTTTGTTTTTGTTTTTCAAGATAGGGTCTCACTCTAGCCCAGGCTAACCTGAAATTCACTACATAGTTTCAGGGTGGCCTTGAACTTATAGTGATCCTCCTACCTCTATCTCCTGCAGCCTGGGATTAAAGGCGTGCGCCACCACACCTGGCTTAACTTCTGATTTTCTTGCCTCCAACTCCCATGTGCTGAAATTACAGTCTATCAATATTATGGAGCTGACTTCACAGAAATATGGAAGTTATGAAAAATTTGAACAAGCCACTGGTGGTAGCTTATAACCTAAAGCTCAAATCTCGAGTCATGTGAGAAAGTACATGATGAAGGAAGGCTGCCTGGAAGATGGCTGTTCATCTCACTGAGGACCTGCTTTCCCAGGCATCAGTGACAGTAGTAAATGGATGACCAACTCTAACCATCAACATTTCCACTGCCCGTGAGCACTGGCTTGGGGGAATGTTGAGACATGAAATAGGCACACATGGGGTGGAGAGATGGCTTAGCAGTTAAGGCATTTGCCTGCAAAACCAAAGGATCGCAGTTCGATTCTCCAGGACCCACATAAGCCAGATGCACATGGGGGCGGATGCATCTGGAGTTTGTTTGCAGTGGCTAGAGGCCCTGGCGCACTCATTCTCTCTCTCTGCCTCTTTCTCTCAAATAAATAAATAAATAATAAATAAATAATATTTTTTTAAAAAAATAGGCACACATTATTTCCGTGACATTAACAACCTTCAGCAGCCATGGAACAGTTGGATTGGCCACAAAAAATATGAGCTAAAGCCAAACAACCCCACAGAGGAAGAACTGGCAAACATCCATAGTGTCCTGTTCAGAAAATACCCCTTCTTATGAGGGGCTGCCCTCCTCTACTACACTGTGCACTGAGCCAGTCAAATGTCTTTTTGTGAACTCTTCAAAGATATTAGCAAGTTTGTCAAGGACCCCAATACAAGATGGGATTACTGTGTTGGAGCCAAGAGGGGATGGGCTGATACTTCCCAACCAGAGTGTTTCAATAAAGACCAGGTGTACTTGGATGGAATCCTTCAGATACGTCGGCATAGAGAGTCTATATAGACTTCTGTCTACTGACTGCCCTGGGGAAGGTTTCTTACGAAGATGTGGATCGCTTAAAAGGACTGGCAATAACTGAAAACATAAGGGTCCCTTACTTCCTGCAGGATCATAGCTGGTACATGGAGCACTTAGAGAAGATCATGGAAGAGAATGAGCTGACTGACACAGAACTGAAAGGTCTCATTTCCTAAGAGTGCTCCTGGAAACCATGCAGTGACATTTCCATGAACATGACCAGTCAGGTGTGGTTAGCACAAGCAAATTTAGAAGAATGACTTGAGTTTTCTGAACCGTCTTTAGTTCAGCTGAATTCTTGGGTGAAGCCACAACCTAAAAACTATTTCCCTAAAATGACTGCAGGTGGAAGTTACTCCTGTTTCCTATGAACCTCCACAGAGCAATAAAAATACTGCAACTAGCCAGGCGTGATGGTACACGCCTTTAGTTCCAGCACTCAGGAGGCAAAGGTGGCTGGATCGCTGTGAGTTCAAAGACACCCTGAAACTACATAGTGAATTCCAGGTCAGCCTGGACTAGAGCGAGACCCTACCTCGAAAATCCAAAAAAAAAGAAAAAAAAAAAGGAAAAATAGAATACTACAACTGATTGGAGACTTGAGGCTGCATTGTAAGCTCTGCCCAAGGAGGCCGGGTTACCAGCTGTACTGGAGAAACTCCATGGCTCCATTTATTCTTATCAACAGTGTATTTGTCCTTCTTTGAACCACTAGTTTTGAGACACCCCAGAAAGCTACCTATATCTAACATTTCATCTCAAGTCATCTTAAAGGGGCAAGAGAAAGCATTTTTAAAAGTTTTCATTAAATGCTTTATTTTAGTGCTATCATTTCACCTTTTCAGCTTATACAACCTAACTGAATGTATCTTTTTCTATGTGGTGCTGGACTCAAGCCCAGGGCCTCACACATGCTAAACATGCATGTATTCTGCCACTGTTTTCTAAGAACAGTCTCTTTCATGTCCAGTTCGCTATCAATCAAACTCTGTTTTCATTTTTGGATACATGTTTTAATTTTTTTGTTTATTTTTATTGATTTATTTGAGAGCGATAGAGAGAGAAAGAGGCAGAGAGAGAGAGAGAATGGGCGCACCAGGGCCTCCAGCCACTGCAAATGAACTCCAGATGCATGCGCCACCTTGTGCATCTGGCTTACATGGGTCCTGAGGAATCGAGCCTTGAACCGGGGTCCTTAGGCTTCACGGGCAAGTGCTTAACTGCTAAGCCATCTCTCCAGCCCCATGTTTTAAATCTTTTAGCGAGGTTTTAAGGTTTTTCCCTTTGTGTTTTATGTTAAGTATGTTTCTGAGTGATTTTTTTTTCTCAAAATAGTTGGGGAAGGAGGAGGCTGCTCAGCTTGTTTGGAAGATGCAGCGAGGAAAGAACACACAGGTTGTCCTAGATGAACCTTACCATTACCTGAAAGAGGAAATTACTGCGTACTTCCCTCACATAAGTCATCCCAGTGATGCTGGCTCTGTGTACTTTATCAAAATCTCTGACCAAAAACCATAGAGCTTGTATTTTTAAAAGATGAGAGCCTGTTTTGCTATGTTCTTCCTGCTCCCAGCAAATCACTTGGCTTATATGGTCTGCTTGGATTTTACATGTGAAATCAAATGATTCTGCATATACCTATTGTAATGATCAGAAACAATGTTGCTGTGAACACTCCATTCAAGATTGTTACTGTGATTTCTATCCAAAGCTATTTGAGGGTTTGTCTTTACCTCATCAGACTAACATGTGGTGCTAACACTAGTAGATATATATTGCAAATCCTTATACATATTTGTCTTAGAAAATCTTTCGCAGGTTGATTCATGTATCTAGAAAGGCTTGCCTCAAATAACGTAAGCAAATTCAAGATATAATCTGACTAGTACATGGAGTTTCTTGGAAAACTATGCATGTTTGGCAGTAGTAGAGCAAGCCCTTCACAGCATGGAAAACCTCCCCCCATTTGGTGCCATGCTGATTGGCATGTGTCTGGACATTTGTTTGCCAGGTGGGGACAGGACACCTTAAGCCCTTATCTCCTTGTAGCAGGGTCCTGTACGTTAGCTTTCTGTTATGTTTCTTTCACTTCATCTTAAAACTTGTAGAAGGTGACACAGACAGAAGTGGCAGTGTTTGTGTCCTATAACTTAAGACCAAATATATTTGTAAATTGAATGTCTGCAGGGTAATAACACAGCTAATCTTACCTATGGTTGAAATATAAACCTTAGTTTCCCATTGGTAGGATGATGGGAAGTTGACCTAGCTCTGGAGTTTAAAGAGATTGGATTTTCTTTCTGTGTGGTGGGGAAAAGGAATGATTGACTTTCCCTCATACTGTGGTATAAGGATGAAAAATATTAACACTCTGAAGAGGAAAATGACCAATGATTAACTGTCTTTAAGATGTTTTAAAAGTTAGTAGCAAGCACAAGTGTTTTCAGAATATCAGAAATGTTTAAAGAGCCAGAAGCTTTAAAAGTTAAAATCAATGATTAAATGAATATTTTTAATATTTATTGGATTAGCTTATGGTAGCTCAATAGAAGTTGCAGGCCCAAGAATCAAGGAACCCGGTAGCTGCTCAGTCCACGTGGCCAGATGCCTCAGCAGTCCTGATCCAGCACTGAAGGCCTGAAGGCTTCCTGAGGAGCCCCTGGTTTTCGATCCATTTTTCAATCCATGAGGGTCTTCAGTTGAGGCTGGTCTTCAGTCCACGCTGGAAGGCAGCAAGCAGCTCCACTAAGTGGAAGGAAGGAAAGGGCTCTTTTCACCCAGAGCTTCTTTATATAAAGTCCTCCTGTGAGAGAGGCCTCCTGCTCTGGGGGAAGGACTTCCTCCTTCAGTTAATCCTTCCTGGAAGCAACTGCAGGGACCCACCTGAAGGGGATTTCTGTGGATCACTAAACAGATCAAGTTGACAACACCTTAACTATCACACCTCGAAAAAACAAAAAAAAAAAAAAAAAAAAAATAGAAAAAAGGCAAACTGTGCATAAAGAAAAACACCCACGATTGTCCTTTGGCTTCCATATGCACACAGAGTTGCACACATATGTGAACACACACAGGCACATACACACTAAAATTTAAAAAAATCTAGATGTTCAGGCTGGAGGGATGGCTTTGCAGTTAAGGCATTTGCCTGTGAAGACTAAGGACCCAGGTTCCATTCTCTAGAACCTAAGTAAGCCAGATGCACATGGTGGTGCATGTGTCTGGAGTTCATTTGCAATGGCTAGAGGCCCTGGTGTACCTATTCATTCTCTCTCTCTCTTTTGTAAATAAATAAAAAATAATAATTTTTTTAAGGGCTGGAGAAGTGGCTTGGTGGTTAAGGCGCTTGCCAGCAAAGCCAAAGGACCCAGGTTCTATTCCCCAGTACCCATGTAAGCCAGATGCACAAGGTGGCACATGCATCTGGAGTTCACTTATAGTGGCTAGAGGCCCTGGCATGCCCATTCATTCTCTCTGTCTCTCTCTCTCTATCTTTACATAAATTTTAAATTTTAATTTAAAAAAAACCCAGATGTTGACTCAAATTGTATAAAGAAGTAAATAAATACCTTGCCTTTCAGATACTTTTATAGGATGTGTGAGAAAAAAGACTCAAAAGCCCACTAGGCTATACTTATGGTCTGATTTGCCCTCATTTCTTCCTTGAATAGTTTTTTTTTTCATTTTTTACTCTAGATTTCAAGTTTTCTTTGTGTCATAATTATGTCCAGTTTCTTGTGTCCCCCCCCCCACCTATCCCTCCAAGACTCAGGAAAGGATCTGTATGCAAAGCAAGCAGCATGAAACTGAGCAAGGCAGGGGTTGCCTTGAGTAATCTTTATTCCCCTGCAGTATTATAGTCTGCACACATGCATTTTGCATACATTGCAGATATTGATTCTTCTCCTTGTTGGTCAAGAAAGTTCAAAAATTCCTTCCTATCCCCACCTACCATTGATGTATGGAATTTCTTCAAATAGTATCTCAAATCTTCAGTACACACTTTTTCAAAATTCTATATTCTTAGAAGTACAGTTAACCTAGAATCAGATTTAGATTACTTCCTAAGAACAAGTTGTTACAAAGGACAATGAGGAGGACAAGAGGCCCTTTGTCTGCTCCTTAAGATGACTACAGCCTAAGCCAAGATTCTGTTCTTTGCTGAAATTATCCTGAGACTTCGATTAGGTAGAACCTTATCAATGTGAAATGATCAAAATCTTTGTTTCTGGGGAAACTTTTGTTTGGTTTTGTTTTTTGAGACAGGTTCTCAGCATATAGGCCAAACTGACCTTGAACTTGAAATGTAGCCCAGGCTGGCCTCAAACTCTCAGTCCTATCTCAGCCCCTCAAGTGCCAGCAAAAAGCTATCATTCTTAAATAGAGATGCTCTTAGTGACTAACAAGAAACCAAGAGAATTTCTACTGCTAACCATGCTAGATGTCTAGTTTGCAGATGGCTCAAGTAAAACTAAGCAGTCACAGTTGGCCCTTCCAGTGAAAAAGTGAATGAGTTCAAACAATTCCTTTCCTATTTCTGACAAATTCACATAATCAAAACCTTTTTGGCTGCAACTTCCCTTTCTCTGATATAGGGAAAATACTAGTGATGTGCTTAGAACATGATTGGCATTCAGTATAATAAACAGAGTTTTAGGAAGGGAAGGAACTCCCAAGGAGTCACTGATGATAAAGTTAGACTGCTAATTAATTTAAAACCAAGGTTTCTAAAGATCTGTCTCTTCGATTCATTTTTCCCTGCAGCAAGTGAAAGGAAACTTCATTAGACTACAGGCCTGCATCTCAGAGCTCCGCATGTTACCAACAGAAGGTTGTTATGGACCACAGAGCACTTCCCTGCAGCTGGCAGTAGAGGATGGGCTGCAGCAGTTCAAACAATACAGCAGACACATGTGCACAGGCACTGCTGTGCCCTGCACCTCCCTGGAGGTAAGAGATGCTTGTTTTTAGGACCTGAAGTAGTTTTCCCATTTCAGTCCATATATGTGTAGTCCATATGTATTTTTTTATTATCATCATTACATTGTTCTCTGCTTCTTGCACATTGATTGTAATTTTCAAGGTTACATTTTCAGCTCTCTGAAGGCAGAAGACATATTTCTTCTTATCCAGTACCCTATTCAGTTCCTAATGTTCAAGATGGGCATCAAGAGGGACTGGGAAACAGGGACTGAAGTCAATAATAAGGAAAAACTGAAATCAAAGTAAAATCTAAATATATAATCTACCCCCAGGTCATTGAAACTTACAAAGCAAACATTGAACTACCTATGTTGATTCTGTTTTTATGTAAATGTGAATACCCTTAAAGCCAGGCAAGGTGCCTCATACATGTAATCATAGCACTTGGGAGACTGAGGCAAAAGACTGTCAATCCCAGGCCAGCCTAGAATTCTGTGGGATATACAGTAAGTTCCAAGCCAGGCTGAGCTACAGAATGAGACCCTATGTGATGGTTAATCTTGCTTGTCAACATGACAGGATTTGGAATCACCATGGCAACAAATCTCTGGGCATGGTATGAGAGACTTTCTAGATTAGGTTAATCCACCCTAAATATGAGAAGTTCCATTACATGGGTTGGAGTCTTATACTACATAAAAAGGAAAAAGGCAACTGAACATCAGCGTTCATCTCTGTCTCCTGACTGCAAATTGGATGTGACTAGTTCCTTCATATTCCTGCCCCAAGCTTTCCTTCCATAAGTGGCTTTGTCAGGTATTTTGTCTACAGCATGAGACCAAGAAGTGGGGTCATTGCTGTGACACACCTGACTACATGGTCTGTGAGCTTTTGGGAAGAGGAGAAAATTGGAGCTAGAGAAGCCAGCTTTTCTAAATGCTGTAAGCAGAGCTTAATTACCATTTTAGTAGGAGTTTGGAAGACTAGAATGTAGAGAGAAATGAACACAGTGGAATCCCTGCTTATGAGGTTGCAAAGGCAAACAAGAACGAGTGGTAGCTGGGTTAAAGGCAGTTCCTGTTATATTCTGTCAAGAAATCTGGCTGTATCCTGAAAGCTTGAATGAAGCTAGATTAAAAAATAATGGATTAGCCAGGCATGGTGGTACATGTCTTTAATCCCAGCACTCTGGAGGCAGAGGATAGGAGGATCACCATGACTTCGAGGCCACCCTGAGACTACATAGTGAATTCCAGATCAGCCTAGGCTGGAGTGAAACCCTACCTCGAAAAACCAAAAAAAAAAAAAAAAAAAGGTTAGCCAAGTATGGTAGTGCATGCCTTTAATCCCAGTGCTCAGGAGACTGAAATAGGAGGATTATAATGAATTCAAGGCCAGCCTGGAGCTATAGAGTAAATTTCAGGTCAGGTTAACCTGTGCTACAGTGAGACCTGGCCTCGAAAAAAGACAAAAAAAAAAAAAAAAAAGCAATAATAATGGACACATTTGTTTAGCAGAGGAAATCTCAAGACAGGATAGCATTCAGGCTGCATCAGAGTTACTGCTTACTACTCTGGTCCAAATCTATAGTGAAAGAGAACAACAAACAGCAAAGGGATGAAATATGTCATTCAGTGAGGAAAAGAGGGTTTAACGTTCCAAAGAACACTAGCACTGAAAAAGCAGAAGTAATTGTTAAAGAGATAAGCACCATTAAAGGAAAACTCAAAAAAGAAAACTCACTGCGACAGTAGGAATGGTCCCATGAGGACAAGACTCCCACCTATCAGAGGTTCCATTTTGTGAAAATCCAAATTAATTTGAAAGAGGAGAGTCTCAACTGAGAATGCTCCTGAAGGAGGTCCCTGCTTGAAAGCAATGACCTAGGGAAGTGTTTTCCCCAGGGTCATCCTGAAAGCTACACAGATACTGATGAAGCTGTAGTTCAAGGGGGCCAGAGAGTGGTCTCAAACTGGCAGAGAATGTGGCAGCATTGTTCACACAGCACTGCGTTTACAGGCATGAAAGATGTAGGCCATGGAGTCTCACACCAGTTCCAGAGAGCTACTGAGGGTAATGTATGGCAGGCAGGTCCCTGCAAGGAGGCCCGGGGAGGCTACTGTGTGAAGGAAGCTATGGAGGTAAAGCATAAGTTTCAATAGAGACTCCAGGATACTATAGATGCCAGATCCATGGATATCTGATGAGGAAAGCCACAAGCATGGAATGGAGCTGGCCCAAGAGAGAAGCTGAGTGTGCCACAGGAAGCAGAGCTAAAGGGGTGGGGTTACCAAACCCTTTGGAGCCCAGATGATTTCAGCATCAGCCCCAGGTGCCAGACAAAGCATGCAGGCTTTGGCCTTGCTTTGGTCCAGTCTTTCCTTGCTATGCCTCCATCCCTCCCTTTTAAAATGGTAACATTTACTCTGTGCCATTGTGTGCTGGGAGTATGTAAGGTTTTCTTCTTTAATGTTATGGCGTTCACAGTTAAGAGATTGCCTGAGTCGCAGAAGAGACTCCGCACTTACACTTTTGAGCACAGTTGGAACTGTTAAAGACTATGGGGACTTTTGAAGTTGTACAGAATGCACCTTCATGGTCATGAGTCTGTGAGGATAAGGAATGAAAAGTTATGGCTTAGAAGTAATGTTTTGACATCACACTGGCTGACACTACCTACACAAGACTGCATAATAACAGGGGGGAAATGATGGTATCAAAATAGAAGAGAGAATAATTGGAAAGAAGAAGGGATTGGTAGAAGGGTAGTTGGGAGGAAGAAAATGGAGAGTGGTAAAAAAGGACTATAGTCATGGTATAGTCTATATTTATGAAAGTTGTCAATAGATAGTTTTTTTAAATTATTATTTATTTATTTGACAGAGAAAGAGGGAGAGAGAGAAAATGGGCATGCCAGGACCTCTAGCCACTGCAAACAAACTCCAGACACATATGCCCCCTTGTGCATCTGGCTAATGTGGGTCCTGGGGAATTGAACCTGGGTCCTTTGGCTTTGCAAGCAAACACCTTAACTGCTAAGCCATCCCTCCAGCCCCAATAAATAGTTTTTAAAACTAAAGAACAAACATATGACTTTTTCTAATAAAAGATTGAGCCGGGCGTGGTAGCATACACCTTTAATCCCAGGACCCCGGAGGCAGAGGTAGGAGGATCGCTGAGAGTTGAGGCCACCCTGAGACTACATAGTGAATTCCAGGTCAGCCTGGACTAGAGTGAGACCCTACCTCGAAAAAAAAAGAATGAAAAGTTTAAAAAAAGTGATATGCTTGAGTACCAAGTTGACAAGGGGTAGATCTGTAATGATTAATCTTGCTTGTCAACTTGCAACTTGACAGGATTTAGAATCTCCATAGAAACAAATCTCTGGGCATGTCTGTAAGAGATATTCTAAATTGTATTGAGATAGGGAGACCCACCTAAAACCTGTGTAGCACCATTCCATGGAGTGGGTCCTGGACTGCATAGAAAGGAGAAAGCAGGCTGGAGAGATGGCTTAGTGCTTAAGGTGCTTGCCTGGGAAGCCTAAGGACCCAGATTCGATTCCCCAAGTACCCACATAAGCCAGATGCACAAGGTGTCATTCATTTGGAGTTCGTTTGCAGTGGCTAGGGGCCCTAGCACACCCATTCTCTCTTTCTCTGCCTCTTCTTCTTCCTCTCCCCCACTGTCTATCAAATAAATAAATAAATAGAATATTTTCTTAAAAGAAGGAAAAAGCTAGAGCACTCATCACTCTCTGCTTCTTCACTGTGATGTAATGTGGCTTCTGCTGCCATGCCTTTCCCACCATGATGTACTATACCCCCTAGAATTGTAAGCTGAAATAAACTCTTCCTTTGTATGTTGCTTTTGTCAGATATTTTGTTGCAGCAAGAGAAGTAACTAATATACCCTATTTCAAAAAACAAAGCAATCAAATAATTGTGATTATCCTTAATCAAATCTTGGCATCAAATTGAAAAAATTGTCTTGAGTTTAGCAAATGTATAAATGTAAAAATTGATGCTATTCTGATGCCAGACTGACACAACCTTGAAAAATATAAATTATGGGGCAAGGCATGGTGGTGCAAGGCTTTAATCCCAGCACTCTGGAGGCAGAGGATAGGAGGATCACCATGAGTTCAAGGCCACCCTAAGACTACATAGTGAATTCCAGGTCAGCCTAGGCTGGAGTGAAACCCTACCTCGAAAAAAAAAAAAAAAAAGTAAGCTATGGGCTGGAGTGATGGCTTAGCAGTTAAGGCACATGCATGCAAAGCCTAAGGACCGAGGTTTGATTCCCCAGGACCTACGTAAGCCAGATGCACAAGGTGGCACATGTGTCTGGAGTTTGTTTGCAGTGGCTGGAGGCCCTGGCACATCTGTTTTCTCTATCTGCCTCTTCATTCCCCCCCCCCCATCTAATAAATAAATAAAAATATTTTGGAGTGTGTGTGTATGGGTGGATACTCCATGGGTGCACTTTCAGCAACAAATGAGTTGAAAATGTGTGGAACTCCTTTCTTCAATTTCCCATGTAAAGAAGTTAGAACTTGCCACTTTATGCTAACAACTATTAAAATGCTTAGCAAACTGAAAGTCATAACCCTATCCAGATGGCTAAGAGAAGCAAGGTCACAGGGCAAACCACTGCCTGCAAAATTAGAGAGAGATCTGACTGATTCAGAGAATCACAACAGCTTGAAGGAGAACCTGCATAGAGGAAGTGCTTGGGGAAGAAAACCTGAACTTTGATGATTGCTGATAACTAAGTGTGGTTAAGTCTGAAAGTCAAAATCTCCAGTGCTCCACACACTACTGTGAGGTTCACTTCTAGAATTCAACCAAGCTCTCCCAGTAAACAACAAGGAAAAACTCCCTCATGCCTTAGACTGGGGACTGGGAAACAACCATTCTGAAATACACTGTACCACTCTACAAGGTGGTTGGTTGATTGGCTGGCTGCTTGAAATAGTTTCACTTTGTAGCCCCGGATGAACTGGAACTCACTGTGTATAACAGGCTGGCCTCAAACTTGTGGTTATCCTCCTGCCCCTCTCTCCTGAGTGCTGGGATTACAGGTGTGGGCCACCATACCTGGCACCTGACTATAAAATTTAAAACAACCATATTAATATGCTAACAGAGATCCAAGTATGGTGATACATGCCTATAATCCCAGGGCTCTGAAAGCTGAGGCAGGAAGTTCAAGGCCAGCCTGGAATACATAGTGAATATTAGGCCAACTAAAGCTACAGAGTGAGGCCTTGCTCATGCCATCATTTTCCTGCCATCAGGGAGCTTCCCCTCGAGCCTGAAAGCCAAAATAAACCCTTTTTTCCCACAAGCTGCTCTTGGTCAGGTGATTTCTGCCAGCAATGTGAACCTGATTGCAACAGTAAAGTTGGTACTGAGGAGTGGTGTCATTTGCTGCTAGAAACCTGACTGTGTGACTTTGGCCTTTTGGAGCTGATTTTCAAGAGGAATATGGAAGGAATTGAAACCTTGGCCTAAGAGACGCCTTGCAGTGATGTAAGTACAGCTTGATGGACTATTCTGGTCAGAGTTTAAAGACCTGAATGTAGTAAGAACTATAGACTATGAGGTTTGGCTTTTGAGGGTGAGAAAGAGCTTTGCCTAGACTGGGCTAGAAGCAGTTTGTATGAGAGGCTTGCTATTATGGCCGTGTCCTGAGAAGCTGGAAAGGGTTATATTGTGTAGAAATGAACTGGTGTGAGCAGAGGGATAGGGCACAGAAAAAAATGAAATCTTTGGGTGAAACTGCTGCCTGTTCAGCTGCAACTGAGAGATTACAACCATTGAGATCGGGCCAGCTGACCTGCATTGGAATCACAGAAAGAATGCAATCTTTTGAAGGGGCCTCAATGCTGAAGGAGTGTCTTGTTCTTCAAAGTCTGCTTTATTCCCCCCTGGATTAACAAATTGGCACTCCACCAATACTCTTATGGAGTATAAGAAATGCAGAGTGTCATTGGATTTGCAACACAGTCTTGTTTTGGAAATGGCCATGGGCGCAGTGTGAAGCAGGTTTGCTGGCTGCCTGCATGGAGACCCGATGGAGCCATGAGGATGGACTGTGGGTTGCAGTGGAGATGCTGGGACCATGAGATGGTTGCTAAAGAGAACTACTGGCCCTGGATGAAGTTTTTCAGGACTGTGAGTAGCCTAGCTGGGGGAGCGGAATTGTAACTCCAGAGACTTCTTGTTGGTTAGAATTATCGGACTTGGAGATTTGTCACTGACTAGAGTTGTTGGACTTGGAGCTACAGAGTTTGATGTTTACTCTGTTTAAATCTTGTGTTGGTTGAATATTTCTTTGCTATACCCAGTGCTATCTTATGCAGTGTGAATGTTTATTCTGTGCCATTATGGGTTTTTTGAGATTGTTTTGGAATTACGGCTCAGTTACAGGATCTCACACTATGGGGATGTTTGAACATCATTGGGATTGATTAAAAACTACTGGGACTTTGAAAGTTAGACTGAATGCATTACATTCTACATCATGGATGCTTGTAAGTTTGTGGGGGCCAGAGGCAGAATGTGGTAGTTTGATTCAGGTGTCCCCCATAAGCTTAAGTGTTCTGAATGCTAGGTTCCCAGCTGATGGAGATTTGAGAATTAATGCCTCCTGGAGGCAGTGTATTGTTGGGGACAGGCTTATGGGTGTTATAGCCAGTGTCCCCTTGCCAGTGTTTGGCACACTGTCCTGTTGTTGTCCACCTGATATTGGCCAAGAGGTGATATCCACCCTCTGCTCATGCCATCATTTTCCCCTGCCATCATGGAGCTTCCCCCTTGAGTCTATAAGCCAAAATAAACCTTTTTTTTTTTTTAAGCCATAAGCTGCTCTTGGTGGAATGACTTCTGCCAGCAATATGAACCTGACTGCAACACATAGCAAGGGCTGGAAAACCCAAGAAAGGCCTGATACCTACTGGCGACTGAGCAGAAATTCAACCCAAAACAATAATTTATTTACATTCCAGTGCTATTCTAATATATGACAGGACAGATTTCAAGCCAGCATTAGGCTTAAAAAAAAGAAAGAAAGAAAAGGTCATTCTATACTAATTAAGGAGAAAATCCAACAAAAGAACATTACAATTACAAGAACATTACATTCTAAACACATACTCACCAAGCATGGGCGAACACAATTTCATTAAACAAACAATACTAGACATAAAGTCACAGATAACCCCAAGCACAGTGGGTGACCTCAATACCCCACATTCACCAATTGACGGGTCATCCTGGAAAAAAATAAACAGAGAAGTATTTGGATTAAATGACATCACAGAACAAATGGACCTACATCTACAGAACATTCCATCCAAATGCTACAGAATGCATTTTTAGCAGCACATGGAACATTCTCTAAAATAGACCAGATATTAGGAAACAAACCAAATTGTAACAAATATAGAAAAACTGAAATAATTCTTTGTACTCTATCTGATCACAATGGGATTAAACTATAGATCAACAGCAAGAAAGGCTAGAGAACATATACAAAATCATGGAAACTAAACAATACACTACTGAATTGTGAATGGGTCATTAAAGAAATCAAGAAGGAAAAAAAATCATAGAATTAATGGGCTGGAGAGATGGCTTAGTGGTTAAGGCACTTGTTAGCAAAGCCTAAGGACCCATTTCCCAGTACCCATGTAAGCCAGATGCACAAGATGGCACATGCATCTGGTGTTTGTTTGCAGTGGCTCTCTCTCTCTCTTTTGTAATTAAATAAATAATTTTTTTAATTCACAGAATCAGACCAGGTGTGGTGGCCCATACCTTTAATCCCAGCTCTTGGGAAGCAGACTACGTAGTGAATTCCAGGTCAGCCTGGGCTAGAGCAAGACCCTACTTCGAAAAAAAAAATCATCATAGAATCAAATGATAATGTTAACACAACATACCAAACTCTATGGGATACAATGAAGGCAGCTCTAAAAGGAAAGTTTATAGTTTTAAGTGCCTATGTTAAGAAATTAGAGAGATCACAAATAATAATGCTACATATACCAAACCAAAAAGCAGATGGATAGAAATAACAAAGATCAGGGCAGAAATTAATCAAATAAAAACAAAAAAAAAAAAGAAAGAAAGAAAAAAATCAATGAAACAAAGAATTGGTTCTCTGACAGGAGAAATAAGATTGATAAACCCTTACCAAAAATGACAAAAATCAAAAGAGAATAGATGAAAAGGACACCATTACAACGGATTCCAATGAAATTCAGAAAATCATAAGGATATATTAAGAACATATACTCTATTAAATTGGAAAATCTAAAAGAAATGGTTGGATTTATAGATTGATATGGCTTACCAAAATTATAGCAAGATGAAATTAACCATTCAGATGACCTATAAGCCAGATATGGTGGTGCATACCTTTAAACCCAGCATTTGGGAGGTGGAGGTAGGAGGATCGCCATGAGTTTGAGTCCACCCTGAGACTACAGAGTAAATTCCAGGTCAGCCTAGGCTAGAGCAAGACCCTATCTCAAGAAAAGGGGGGCTGGAGAGATGGCTCAGCAGTTAAGAGGCTTGCCTACAAAGCCGAAGGACCCAGGTTCAATCCTCCAGGTCCCACATAAGCCAGATGTACAAGGTGGCACATGTGTCTGGAGTTCATTTGCAGTGGCAAGAGGCCCTGGCACGCCCATATTCTCTCTCTCTCTCCCTCCCTCCCTCCTTTTCTCTCTCTCTCTAATAAATAAGTTTTAATTTTTTAAAAAAAAAACCTATAACAAGCAATGAGATCACAGCAGTTATAAAAAAAAAATCTTGCAACTGAAAAAAGTCCAGGCCCGGATGGAGTCACTGGTGGATTTTTATCAACTTTCTCAGAATAACTAACACCAATGCTTCTCAAACAATTTCATAAAATAGACAAGGGAACTATACCAAACTCCTTTTACAAAGCCAGCATTACCCTAATACCAAAACCAGATAAAGACAAACAAAAAAAGAAAGAGAAAACTATAGACCAATCTCCCTCATGAACATAGATGCAAAAATTCTCACCAAAATACTGGCAAACCAAATACAGGAACACATAAAAAAAGATAATGCATACTGATCAAGTGGATATTATGCCAGAGATGCAGGATGGTTCAACATATGGACTGGAGGACAAAAATCGCATGATCATCTCAAAATTTGGAAAAGGTATTTGACAAAATCCAACATCCCTTCATGATAAAAGTCTTAAAGAAACTGGGAATAGAAGAAACATATCTCAATATAATAAAGGCTATTTATGACAAACCTACAGCCAACATAACACTAAATGTGGAAAAACTCAAAGCATTTCCACTAAAATCAGGAACAAGACAAGGGTGTCCACTTTCTCTGCTTTTATTTAACATAATACTAGAAGTCTTAGCTCCAGCAATAAGAAAAGAGATGCAAAAGGGTCACAGGGCTAGGGAGATGGCTCCACAGTTAAACATACTTGCTTCCAAAGCTTGATGGCCTGGGTTCAATTCCCCAGTACCCACGTAAAGTCAGATGCTCAGAGTGGTAATTGCATCTGGAGTTAATTTGCAAGAGATCCTGGTGTACCCATACTCACTCTCTCTGTCTGCCTGCCCCCCCAAATAAAAAATAAAATGTTTTTAAAAAGCAATACAAAAGCTGGGCATGGTGGTGCACATCTTTAATCCCAGAATTCAGGAGGCAGGGGTAGGAGATCACTGTGAGTTCAAGGATACCCTGAGACTACATAGTGAATTCCAGGTCAGCCTGGGCTAGAGTGAGACCCTAACTTGAAAAAACAAAAAAAGTGGGGGGGGATACAAATAGGAAAGGAAGAAGTCATACTATCCTTATTTATAGATGATATGATTCTATACATAAGGGACCCTAAAGACTCTACCAGAAAACTGTTAGAGTTGATAAATGTTTTCAACCAAGTAGCAGGATATGAAATTAACACATAGCAATCAGTAGTCTGTCTATATATCGATAACAAATTTGCTGAGAATGAAATCAGAAAAACAGTCCCATTCAGAATTGCCTCAAAATATGTATGTATATATAACTGCGAATATATATATATATATATATATATATATATATATATATATATATATATAATCTGTGAAACCTAAGGACCCAGGTTTGATTCCCCAGTACCCATGTAACCCAGATGCACAAGATAGTGCATGCATCTGGAGTTCATTTGCAGTGGCTGGAGGCCCTGGCATACCCATTATCATTTATTCTCTTTCTCTCTCTCTCAAATAAATAAAAATAAAAAACATTCATCCAGCCAGGCATGATGACATACACCTCTAATTCCAGCACTCAGGAGGCAGAGGTAGGAAGATTGCTGTGAGTTCAAAGTTAGCCTGAAACTACAAGTCTGCTTATGCTAGAGTAAGACCTTACCTCAAAAAAAAAAAAAAAAATCATTCAGATGCAATAAGAAATTCAAATTACACACAAGTACCTCAGTATTTCTTCAGGTCCAACATGTTGGTGAAGGATAAATAAATTTCAAAGTCAGAAGAAAACCAGAGAATAGAGCACTTGCCTAGCATATGCAAATCAGCCCTGGGTTCAATCTCCAGTATAAAAGCCAACTTTCTTTCCCCTATATCACTTATCCATCAAAAAGTACAGAACAAAATGGCAGGTATAAGTTTATAACACTGAGATGGGCTGGAGAGACAGCTTAGCAATTAAGGAACTTGTCTGCAAAGCCAAAGGACTAAGGTTCAACTCCCAGGTCCCACATAAGCCAGATGCATAAGGTGCTGGGGATCTGCACTAAGGACCTCATGCTTGCAGGGCAAGCACTTTACTGAGTTCTCTCCAGTTCTCCCTCACCGTTTTTTTTTTTTTTTTTTTTTTTTTTTTTTTTTTTGGTTTTTTGAGGTAGGGTCTCACTCTAGCCCAGGCTGACCTGGAATTCACTATGTAGTCTCAGGGTGGCCTCAAACTCACAGTGATCCTCCTACTTCTGCTTCCCGAGTGCTGGGATTAAAGGCGTGTGCCACCACACCCGGCTCCCTTCACCACCCCCCCCCTTTTTTTTTTTTTTTTTTTTTTGGTTTTTCAAGGTAGGGTCTCACTCTAGCCCAGGCTGACCTGGAATTCACTATGGAGTCTCAGGGTGGCCTTGAACTCACGGCAATCCTCCTACCTCTGCCTTCTGAGTGCTGGGATTAAAGGTGTGTGCCACCACACCCGGCTCCCCTCACCTTTTTTAAGACAAGGTCTCACTGTATTCAGGCTGACCTGCAACTCACTATGTAGCCCAGGATAGCCTTGGACTCTTGTTAACCCTCCTGCCTTAGCCTCCCAAATGCTGGGATCACATGTGTGTGCCACCACAGCCAACAATATATGTATTTTAAACAGGTTAAAAGCTGTTTGAAAGCCAGGCATGGTGGCACACGCCTTTAATCCCAGCACTTGGGAGGCAGAGGTAGGAGGATTGCCTTGAGTTCAAGGCTATCCTGAGACAACATAGTGAATTCCAGGTCAGCCTGACCTAGAATGAAACCCTACCTCAAAAGACCAATAAATAAATAAATAAATAAAATGAAAAGCTATTTGATTTTCTGTCCTGCTTCTTTATGAAGATGTACCCAGTTGGTCTGTTAAAACATCCAGTATGTCCACCATTTCTCCCAAACAGTACAACTCTCAGGTCCCTTTCCTGAGGTATTAAGAAGAGTTTAGGGCTGGAGAGGTAGCTTAGTGGCTAAGGCACTTGGCTGCAAAGTCATAGGACCAAAGTTCTATTCCCCAGGACCCACATAAACCACATGCACAAGGTGGTACATGCGTGTGGAGTTAGTGTGCAGTGGCTGGAGGCCCTAACATGCCCATTCTCTCTCTCTCTCACAAATAAATAAAAATTTAAAAATAACACTGAGATAATTAAGAGTCTCATGCTCTACCAACAGAGCTAGCCAGGCACTCACAATGAGATAAATAAGAAAAAAGATTAAATATTCCTGTAATCCCAAGAGGCTGAGGCAGAACTGGCCTTGAGTTGAAGTGGCCAGCCTGGCCAGGCCTACCAAAGCTACATAAGACCCTATCTCAAAAACACAAAACAGCTGGTGTGGTGGAGCACACCTATAATCCCAGCACTCAGAAAGCTGAGGTAGGAGAATTGCCATGAATTCAGTTCCAGGTCAGCCTAGACTAGAGTGAGACCCTACCTGAAAAACAAACAATAGCCAGGCATGGTGATGCACGCCTTTAATCCCAACACTTAGGAGGCAGAGGTAGGAAGGAGGATGGCTATAAGTTCAAAGCCACCCTGAGACTAGATAGTGAACTCCAGGTCAGCCTGGACTAGAGTGAGACCCTACCTCAGAAAACAAACAAAAACACAAAACAAAATGAAGAAAAAAGCAACAAAAATACCTTAACTGGACCTAGGCTAAGCAGAGAATCTATGTGAGACTATTACTTGGAAGCACCGTGAGAGAGAGGAGCAGTGGGATCTCTAATAAATGCTGTTCATTTAGTGAATGAGACCTAGGGGCTTTATTTCTTCTATTCCCTTGTGACATCAAAGGATTTTGAGCAGGTGAGATGCTACCAGTACCTCAGCTAATCTTAAAATGTAATCACTTGCATGGCTTCATCTAGAGTCAGCTCAGACTGACTGGAAAGGAAGGACCTGTGATTATTTGTACCACCAGAATCTACCAGTGAAAGTTGATGTTAAGTTATGTTTAAATCTCTCTTCGTATAAAATAGCAGCTACTAACATAGACTTCTGAGTCTTTCAGAATAAACTGTCTGTTCCTCATTCTGGATACCAAGGACAATAGACACATTAATTCTTGTATTTATTTTCAGATTACTGTACTGACTTCCCAGCCTGGAAAAGAAGTGGTTAAACAATTGGAGGAAGGGTTGAAAGACATTGATCTACTTAGGGTTAGGAGACTTCAGGTTGTTCAGGTCACAAAAGGAATCCTAGAGCAAACAGACTCCTCATCACCCGTGGAAGAGCCTAGCAGTGACGGTAAGAATCTGTGCTTTTGTTTTTGTTTGATGCAGGATCTCCTTATGTCATAATCACTGGTCTTTACCTCACAATCATACTTACCTCAAGAATTTTGTTGTTACTGTTGTTTTTTTGAGGTAGGGTCTCACTCTAGCCAAGGCTGACCGGGAATTCACTATGTAATCTCAGGGTGGCCTCAAACTCTCAGCAATCCTCCTACCTCTGCCTCCTGAGTGCTGGAACTAAAGGCGTGCACCACCACGCCTGGCTAAGAATTTTTTTAAGTAAAAAGAACCGTAATAATATGAATGATTAAGTAGTCTTTTATAGGCTGAGATTATTTTCCATGGTCTTTCTGTGTCCTAAAGTGATATTAAGCTAGCAAAACACATATACAAACACAAATACAAATTAAGACACATATTAAAGCTAAGGGTTTGTCTTACCCAATATTGAGACTGTTTATAAAGCTATTCCAATTAAGACAGTATTGAGACCAAGGATATAGCTCAGTAGCAGAGCACTTACCCAGCATGCATGATGCCCTGGGTTAGACACATAGCACTGGAAAAAAATAATAGACAACATCATACTGACGAGAACAGGTAAATAGGCCAGTGTAGAATAGATTAGTAGAAACACTGGAATGCTTGATGTGTGGCTTAGCTGTCATGGAAAAACAGTGGTAGCTGAGTGTGGTGGGGGCATGATCCCAGCTCTCGGGAGGCAGAGGTAGGAGGATTGCTGTGAATTTGAGGCCACCCTGAGACTACATAGTGAATTCCAGGTCAGCCTGGGCTAGAGTGAGACCCTAACTTGAAAAAACAAAAAAAGTGGGGGGGGATACAAATAGGAAAGAAGAAGTCATACTATCCTTATTTATAGATGATATGATTCTATACATAAGGACCCTAAAGACTCTACCAGAAAACTGTTAGAGTTGATGAATGTTTTCAACCAAGTAGCAGGATATGAAATTAACACATAGCAATCAGTAGTCTGTCTATATATCGATAACAAATTTGCTGAGAATGAAATCAGAAAAACAGTCCCATTCAGAATTGCCTCAAAATATGTATGTATATATAACTGCGAATATTATATATATATATAAATATATATATATATATATATATATATATATAATCTGTGAAACCTAAGGACCCAGGTTTGATTCCCCAGTACCCATGTAACCCAGATGCACAAGATAGTGCATGCATCTGGAGTTCATTTGCAGTGGCTGGAGGCCCTGGCATACCCATTATCATTTATTCTCTTTCTCTCTCTCTCAAATAAATAAAAATAAAAAACATTCATCCAGCCAGGCATGATGACATACACCTCTAATTCCAGCACTCAGGAGGCAGAGGTAGGAAGATTGCTGTGAGTTCAAAGTTAGCCTGAAACTACAAGTCTGCTTCTGTTAGAGTAAGACCTTACCTCAAAAAAAAAAAAAAAAAATCATTCAGATGCAATAAGAAATTCAAATTACACACAAGTACCTCAGTATTTCTGCAGGTCCAACAATGTTGGTGAAGGATAAATAAATTTCAAAGTCAGAAGAAAACCAGAGAATAGAGCACTTGCCTAGCATATGCAAATCAGCCCTGGGTTCAATCTCCAGTATAAAAGCAACTTTCTTTCCCCTATATCACTTATCCATCAAAAAGTACAGAACAAAATGGCAGGTATAAGTTTATAACACTGAGATGGGCTGGAGAGACAGCCTTAGCAATTAAGGAACTTGTCTGCAAAGCCAAAGGACTAAGGTTCAACTCCCCATGTCACACATAAGCCAGATGCATAAGGTGCTGGGGATCTGCACTAAGACCTCATGCTTGCAGGGCAAGCACTTTCCTGAGTTCTCTCCAGTTCTCCCTCACCGTTTTTTTTTTTTTTTTTTTGGTTTTTTGAGGTAGGGTCTCACTCTAGCCCAGGCTGACCTGGAATTCACTATGTAGTCTCAGGTGGCCTCAAACTCACAGTGATCCTCCTACTTCGCTTCCCGTGGCGGGGGAGTAAAGGCGTGTGCCACCACACCCGCTCCCTTCACCACACCCCCCCCTTTTTTTTTTTTTTTTTTTTTTGGTTTTTCAAGGTAGGGTCTCACTCTAGCCCAGGCTGACCTGGAATTCACTATGGAGTCTCAGGGTGGCCTTGAACTCACGGCAATCCTCCTACCTCTGCCTTCTGAGTGCTGGGATTAAAGGTGTGTGCCACCACACCCGGCTCCCCTCACCTTTTTTAAGACAAGGTCTCACTGTATTCAGGCTGACCTGCAACTCACTATGTAGCCCAGGATAGCCTTGGACTCTTGTTAACCCTCCTGCCTTAGCCTCCCAAATGCTGGGATCACATGTGTGTGCCACCACAGCCAACAATATATGTATTTTAAACAGGTTAAAAGCTGTTTGAAAGCCAGGCATGGTGGCACACGCCTTTAATCCCAGCACTTGGGAGGCAGAGGTAGGAGGATTGCCTTGAGTTCAAGGCTATCCTGAGACAACATAGTGAATTCCAGGTCAGCCTGACCTAGAATGAAACCCTACCTCAAAAGACCAAAAAATAAATAAATAAATAAAATGAAAAGCTATTTGATTTTCTGTCCTGCTTCTTTATGAAGATGTACCCAGTTGGTCTGTTAAAACATCCAGTATGTCCACCATTTCTCCCAAACAGTACAACTCTCAGGTCCCTTTCCTGAGGTATTAAGAAGAGTTAGGGCTGGAGAGGTGGCTTAGTGGCTAAGGCACTTGGCTGCAAAGTCATAGGACCAAAGTTCTATTCCCCAGGACCCACATAAACCACATGCACAAGGTGGTACATGCGTGTGGAGTTAGTGTGCAGTGGCTGGAGGCCCTAACATGCCCATTCTCTCTCTCTCTCACAAATAAATAAAAATTTAAAAATAACACTGAGATAATTAAGAGTCTCATGCTCTACCAACAGAGCTAGCCAGGCACTCACAATGAGATAAATAAGAAAAAAGATTAAATATTCCTGTAATCCCAAGAGGCTGAGGCAGAACTGGCCTTGAGTGAAGTGGCCAGCCTGGCCAGGCCTACCAAAGCTACATAAGACCCTATCTCAAAAACACAAAACAGCTGGTGTGGTGGAGCACACCTATAATCCCAGCACTCAGAAAGCTGAGGTAGGAGAATTGCCATGAATTCAGTTCCAGGTCAGCCTAGACTAGAGTGAGACCCTACCTGAAAAACAAACAATAGCCAGGCATGGTGATGCACGCCTTTAATCCCAACACTTAGGAGGCAGAGGTAGGAAGGAGGATGGCTATAAGTTCAAAGCCACCCTGAGACTAGATAGTGAACTCCAGGTCAGCCTGGACTAGAGTGAGACCCTACCTCAGAAAACAAACAAAAACACAAAACAAAATGAAGAAAAAAGCAACAAAAATACCTTAACTGGACCTAGGCTAAGCAGAGAATCTATGTGAGACTATTACTTGGAAGCACCGTGAGAGAGAGGAGCAGTGGGATCTCTAATAAATGCTGCTCATTTAGTGAATGAGACCTAGGGGCTTTATTTCTTCTATTCCCTTGTGACATCAAAGGATTTTGAGCAGGTGAGATGCTACCAGTACCTCAGCTAATCTTAAAATGTAATCACTTGCATGGCTTCATCTAGAGTCAGCTCAGACTGACTGGAAAGGAAGGACCTGTGATTATTTGTACCACCAGAATCTACCAGTGAAAGTTGATGTGTAAGTTATGTTTAAATCTCTCTTCGTATAAAATAGCAGCTACTAACATAGACTTCTGAGTCTTTCAGAATAAACTGTCTGTTCCTCATTCTGGATACCAAGGACAATAGACACATTAATTCTTGTATTTATTTTCAGATTACTGTACTGACTTCCCAGCCTGGAAAAGAAGTGGTTAAACAATTGGAGGAAGGGTTGAAAGACATTGATCTACTTAGGGTTAGGAGACTTCAGGTTGTTCAGGTCACAAAAGGAATCCTAGAGCAAACAGACTCCTCATCACCCGTGGAAGAGCCTAGCAGTGACGGTAAGAATCTGTGCTTTTGTTTTTGTTTGATGCAGGATCTCCTTATGTCATAATCACTGGTCTTTACCTCACAATCATACTTACCTCAAGAATTTTGTTGTTACTGTTGTTTTTTTGAGGTAGGGTCTCACTCTAGCCAAGGCTGACCGGGAATTCACTATGTAATCTCAGGGATGGCCTCAAACTCTCAGCAATCCTCCTACCTCTGCCTCCTGAGTGCTGGAACTAAAGGCGTGCACCACCACGCCTGGCTAAGAATTTTTTTAAGTAAAAAGAACCGTAATAATATGAATGATTAAGTAGTCTTTTATAGGCTGAGATTATTTTCCATGGTCTTTCTGTGTCCTAAAGTGATATTAAGCTAGCAAAACACATATACAAACACAAATACAAATTAAGACACATATTAAAGCTAAGGGTTTGTCTTACCCAATATTGAGACTGTTTATAAAGCTATTCCAATTAAGACAGTATTGAGACCAAGGATATAGCTCAGTAGCAGAGCACTTACCCAGCATGCATGATGCCCTGGGTTAGACACATAGCACTGGAAAAAAATAATAGACAACATCATACTGACGAGAACAGGTAAATAGGCCAGTGTAGAATAGATTAGTAGAAACACAGGAAAGCTTGATGTGTGGCTTAGCTGTCATGGAAAAACAGTGGTAGCTGAGTGTGGTGGGGCATGATCCCAGCTCTCGGGAGGCAGAGGTAGGAGGATTGCTGTGAATTTGAGGCCACCCTGAGACTACATAGTGAATTCCAGGTCAGCCTGGGCTAGAGACACACACTACCTCAAAAAAAAAAAAAAAAAAAAAAAGAAAAGAAAAGAAAGAAAAGAATAGGCAGAAGAGCAGGACATCTGACATCTTCTCAGGCCAGTACAGGTGAGGGAGCACACCGTGCCACAGATAAACACATGGAGCACTGCAAGGGCACATACATGTGCATGCACCACAGAGAGAGAGAGACCATGCCACACACAACACATACATACACTCAAGAAACAAAATTAAAAAGATATTAAGAAAGTGAATAGTCAAATCACAACCACATTTCCAACTCTTTTTTTCTAATTTAAAAAAAATTTTTTTATTTGAGAGAGAGAGAAAGAGGCAGATAAAATGGGCACAGCCTCTAGCCACTGCAAATGATGTATGCACTACCATGTGCATCTGGCTTATGTGGGTACTGGGGAATTGAACCTGGGTCTGTAGGCTTCGCAGGCAAGCACCTTAACCACTAAGCCATCTCTCTAGCCCCCACATTTCCAACTCTTTATTGATCAGATGGTCTTTGACTAATAAAGAGTTGGTCTCTGGAATAAAAAATGTGAGATATATTCATGAAGTAGAATACTATACAGCTCTAAAGTTAAATGAACCACAGCAACCTAAAACAATGGGGTGACTCTTCAATGTTGAGTGAAAAAGCAAGTAACGAAAGGTACAAAAGATAGGGTCTTGCTTTTAGGCTGACCTGGAATTAGTCTCAGGTTGGCCTAGAACTCACAGTGATCCACCTATCTCAGCCTCCCAAGTGCTGGGATTAAAGACATACACCACCATGCCCAGCTGATAATTCTTTAAATTAAAATAACAAACAATGTTACTTAAAGTACTAAAACTACTTTTACAAGGAAAAAAATTGATAGTGAAATTCAGTGTAGTAAGATTTCCTCTGGAGGAGATCAGAGAAGGACTTATAGATATATGAGTGGTATTGAAGATATTCTACATTTTGAATTGAATAAAAGAATTCATGTCTGCCCAACTTGTGTGTTTTCATAGCTTTCATATATTTTATGTCTTTATTTGCATATAATAAAAAATTTATAATAGCTTTCTGAAGAATGGCTAAGTGATAAATATGCCAAAACTACAAAGGCCTGTGTGACCAGTATACTTGGGCATCCAGAGAGCATCTGTCCAGGTTGACAAGCGTCTGCACTGGTTAGGGCCTGAACCAGTTACAAATCAACTTAACGAGGCTGTCAATTAGCCTACATTTCTCAACCATGTATACAAGGATATCAGGTTCCTTTCTTAAGTGCTCACAAACCATCTGTTTAATATTTCCTCCTGGAGTCTTTCAAAGAGATCATGTCCATCTCCCTTGGATCCACATTTGATCCCAGGAAACATCAAATGTTAACAATGCAACCAAGATGATAAAGATTCATTGCTTTTTAAAGGATTCTGAAGGGAACAAGGGTTATGGTATTGGGGAGGAGAAGTCCCTTCTTAGGCAATCGTCAAACTCTCGTGTCTGAGATAACAGGCCAAAAAAGGAGTTGCTTGTTTGTCTCTGATAACTGCATTAAAGTCATGTTTCTATGACATTTAGACTAAATAATGTGCTGTGCTCATTACCTAAATGGTTTTGTTTTGTTTTCATTTTGTTTTGTTTTGAGGCAGGGTCTCACTCCAGCCCAGACTGACCTAGGACTCACTCTATAGCTCCAAGCTGGCCTTCCTAAACAATCCTCCCTTGGCCCTCCAAATGCTGGAAATAAAGTCATGTGCCACCATGCTGAGCCAAATTACCTAAAGAGTTTTAACACAGGGCTGAGTGTGTTGGGACACACCTTTAATCCCAGCACTTTGGAGACAGAGGTAGGAAGATTGCCATGAATTTGAGGCCACTCTGAGACTACATAGTGAATTCCAATTCAGCCTGGATTAGAGTGAGATCCTACCTCGAAACATTTAAAAAAAAAAAAAAAGGATTTTTAACACAGAGATACTTATTTTATTACCAGAAGCCATGGTCTCAGAAAAATAGCAACCTCCTTTAATTAATTTAAATAATATTTTAGAACTTAGCAGAAAAATCTGAAGTTATTTGAAAAGTATAATCTAAAAGAAAAGACAATTTATCCTTACCAACTGAGGAAAAAGTTATATACCATAAGTTGCATCCTTCTAAATATACAGACCAATGCACCCTGATAGTAGAATGTGCCCACAAATCATCACTGTAGCCAAATACAAGATGCTTCTATCATCCACAAAAGATTCCTTTTGCCAGGCATGGGGGTGCATGCCTTAAATCCCAGCATTCAGGAGGCAGAGATAAGATCACTATGAGTTCAAGGCTAGCCTAAGCTCAATAATGAATTTCAGGTCAGCCTAGACCTTGGGCTAGAGCAAGACCCTACCTCAAAAAACCAAACAGTAAAAATTTAAAAAAAAAAAAAAGATTTCTCTTGCCCTATGCTTCATCCTATACCCTATCCCAAGCATAAAGCATACATCTGCTTCTATCTGTAGATTAGTTTGCATATATTGTAAGGAGAATCATGAAGTACATCTTTTGTGATTGGCCTTTTTCAATCAGATTTTGAGATTCATTGTTTCTAGCAGTAGTTAATTACTATTGAGTGGTAATATTTTACATAAATATGTCATATTTTATCTAACAATTGGCCTATTAATGGATATTTGATTTCAACTTTTGATTGTTGTGAGTAAAGCTGCTATGAATGTCTACACACAGATTTCTGTGTGAGCATATATTTTCATGCCTCTTGGCTTCTACTTTCCCATTTGTTCACTCACTCATTTGGTATCCTCATAATTAAAATGTATTTATTATAGACAGTATATTATAAAATTGGGTCTTATTTTTTGTTCATTCTGATAATCTCTGGAAATCCAGGTGTGGTGGTGCATGCCTTTAATCACAGCCCTTGGGAGGCAGAGGTAGGAGGATCACCATGAGTTCGAGGCTAGCCTGAGATTACGGAATGAATTCCAAGTCATCCTGGGCTAGAGAGAAGACACTACCTCAATACATTTTTTTTTTATAAAAAGGTATGCACCACCACAACTGATAATCTCTGGCTTTTACCAAAAAAAAATTAAATTAAAAAGTTACTTAAGTATTGACATGATTGGATTTAGGTCTGCCATTTTATTTTTTATTTGTTAATTGTTTTTTAAGATTTTCAAGGTAGGGTCTCACTAGCCCAGGCTGACCAGGAACACACTCTGTAGTCTCAGGCTGGCCTCAAACTCACAGTAATCCTACCTCTCTCTGCTTCCCAAATTCTAGGATTACAGGCGTGTGACACCACATTGCTTGTTAACTGTTTTGAGGTTGTTCACCTTTTTATCCTGCATTCCTGCATTTTGATGATATTTAAATATCTTTAAAATTCTGATTTCTGTATTATCATTTGGCTATTCATTGTTGTATTGTTAGTGGTTTCTCTAGGGATCACATTATATCCTTAATTTTTCATAGTCTAATTAGAGTCAATATAGTGCCACTTAATATAAAAATGTAGAAACCTTAATGAGATTAAAATATATCTATAAACTTTTTTACAGCCTAGGTAAACTATTATAATATCATTTTATGTAAAATATAGAAACTTTGCAACTATGTAGGTCCATTGATCCTACATATACATATACACTGGTTTTTGTTGTTGCTATTGTTTTTGAGGTAGTGTCATATCAGTCAGGGTTCTACCAAGGAACAGAACTGATAGAATTAATGTGTAAAAAGAAAGATTTATTGGATTAACTAGTAGTCTTTTTGTTTGTTTTGCTTTTGTTTTTCAAAGTAGGGTTTCACTGTAGCTCAATCTGACCTAGAATTCACTATGTAGTCTCAAGGTGGCCTCGAACTCATGGCAATCCTCCTACCTCTGCCTACCAAGTGCTGGGATTAAAGGCATGCGCCACCACACCCGGATAATAGTCTTGTGAAGTTTATAATATAGATGTAATACTCATAACAAGTATAGCATAAAAGACAGTATATGTATGGTGCACACCTGTAATTCCACAACAGAACAATAACAGCTGTCCACAGGCAGGAAAGTTGAAGAATCTGGAAGCTGCTCAGATCTTGAGGCTAGATGAAAGATGAAGAGTTATAGGATTGGGCAGCTGCTCAGTCCACAAGACTGGACGCAAGCTAGGAAGTCAAAGAACCAGACAGTGTCTCAATCCATGAGACTAGATGCAGGCTGTAGCTGCTCAGGCCATGAGGCCAAACCAATGGCCGAAGCACAAGTGAGTAGCATGACCAGCCAGGTAAGAGTACCTATCAGTGAGTAGCATGGGCAGCTGGACAAAAGAAAAGCACTGGTGTTCTCCTGGAGCTTCCTCACACACAGTACACCAGTAGAAGGATACACCCTATCCTAGAAGGACTTCCTCATTCAGTTACTCTAGCCTGGAATACCTCACAGACACATCCAAAAAGCAGATTCCTTACTGCATTCTTAATCTGGTCAAGATAACAGAGTTTAACCATCACAGGTCTCATGTAACAAAGGATGACCTTGAGCTTCTGTTACTCCTGCCTCTACTTCCCAAATTATGGAATTATAGGTATGTATCACACATATACTGTCTTTTTTTGTATTGTTTTTGAGGTAGGATCTCACTCTACTCCTGGCTGATCTGGAACTCACTTGGGTAGTCCCAATCTGGCCTCAAACTCACTGTAATCTTCCTGCCTCTGCCTTTGCCTCTCTGCCTCTGCCCCTCTTCCCCTCTGCCCCTCGCCTCTGCCTCTCTGCCTCTGCCTCTGCATTTTCTATTATATAGTGTATGTATTATCATTTGGCTATTCATTGTTGTATTGTTAGTGGTTTCTTGGGGATCACATTATTAACCTTAATTTTTATAGTCTAATTTAGAGTAATATAGTGCCACTTAATATAAAAATGTAGAAACCTTAATGAGATTAAAAAATATATCTATAAACTTTTTTACAAGCCTAGGTAAACTATTATAATATCATTTTATGTAAATATGATACTTTGGGCCAACTATGTAGGTCCATTGATTTCTACATATACATATACATGGTTTATTGTGTTTGTTGCGCTTTGGTTTTTTGAGTGGTGAGTGTCATCATCAGAGAGGGTTTTCCAAGGAACTAGAGGAGCTGATAGAAATATAGATGTGTGATAAAAGAGAAAGAATTTGATTGGATTGAACTAGGAGTCTTTTTGATTGGTATTTGTTGGCTTTTGTTGTGTGTGTTTCGAAAATTTAGGTGTTCACTGGTAGCTCAATTGACTTGAATTCTATGTAGTCTCAAGGTGGCATCGAACTCGCGGGCAATCCTCCTCCTCTGCCTACCAAGTGCTGGGTATTAAAGGCATGCGCCACCACACCGGATACTAAGTCTTGTGAAGTTTATAATATAGAGTGTAATACTCAATAACCAAGTAAAGGCATAAAAGACAGTTTTGTATGGTGTCACCTGTAATTCACAGAAGAACCATCTCACAGCTGGCTCACAGGCAGGAAAGTTGAAGAATCTGGACGTGCTCAGATTTGAGCTAGATGAAAGATGAAGAAGTTATAGGATTGGCGAGCTGGCTCAGTCACCAGACTCTGGACGCAAGCTAGGAAGTCAAAGAACCAGACAGTGTCTCAATCCATGAGACTAGATGCAGGCTGTAGCTGCTCAGGCCATTAGGCCAAAACCATGGCGAAGCACAAGTAGTAGCACGACCAGCCAGGTAAGAGTAACTATCAGTGAGTAGCATGGGCAGCTGGACAAAAGAAAAGCACTGGTGTTCTCCTGGGGCTTCCTCACACACAGTACACCAGTAGAAGGAACACCCTATCCTAGAAGGACTTCCTCATTCAGTTACTCTAGCCTGGAATACCTCACAGGACCATCCAAAAAGCAGATTCTTTACTGCCATTCTTAATCTGGTCAAGATAACAGAGTTTCCCATCACAGGTCTCATCGTACAAGGATGGTGACCTTGACGTTCTGTTACTCTGCCTTACTTCCCAAATTATGGTATATAGGTATGTTATCACCCTATACTGTCTTTGTTTGTCAATGTTTTGGAGGTAGGGGATCTCACTCTATCCTGGTGATCTGGAACGTCACTTGGGGAGTCCCAATATGGCCTCAAACTCAATGTAATTCTTCCTGCCTCTGCCTTTGCCTCTCTGCCTCTGCCCCTCTGCCCTCTGCCCCTCTGCCCTCTGCCCCTCTGCCCTCTGCCTCTCTGCTCTGCCTCTGCATTTTCTATTATATAGTGTATTTTAACCTCAGAGAAGATCTTTTTCTTGAATCCTTTGCCAATTAAAGTAACAAAATTCCTTAGTGTGGCTGTCCAGGCCATGCCAACAGATTTTTTTGTTGTCGTTGCTATTTTTTGAGGTAGGGTCTCGTTCTAGCCCAGACTGATTGGAATTTACTATGTAGTCTCAGAGTGGCCTCGAACGCACGCAGCCATTCCTACCTGTGCCCAAGTGCTGGGATTAAAGAACTACACCACATGCCAGCTGGATAATTCTTTAAATTAAAATAACAAACAATGTTACTTAAGTACTAAAACTACTTTTACAAGGAAAAAAATTGATAGTGAAATTCAGTGTAGTAAGATTTCCTCTGGAGGAGATCAGAGAAGGACTTATAGATATATGAGTGGTATTGAAGATATTCTACATTTTGAATTGAATAAAAGAATTCATGTCTGCCCAACTTGTGTGTTTTCATAGCTTTCATATATTTTATGTCTTTATTTGCATATAATAAAAATTTATAATAGCTTTCTGAAGAATGGCTAAGTGATAAATATGCCAAAACTACAAAGGCCTGTGTGACCAGTATACTTGGGCATCCAGAGAGCATCTGTCCAGGTTGACAAGCGTCTGCACTGGTTAGGGCCTGAACCAGTTACAAATCAACTTAACGAGGCTGTCAATTAGCCTACATTTCTCAACCATGTATACAAGGATATCAGGTTCCTTTCTTAAGTGCTCACAAACCATCTGTTTAATATTTCCTCCTGGAGTCTTTCAAAGAGATCATGTCCATCTCCCTTGGATCCACATTTGATCCCAGGAAACATCAAATGTTAACAATGCAACCAAGATGATAAAGATTCATTGCTTTTTAAAGGATTCTGAAGGGAACAAGGGTTATGGTATTGGGGGAGGAGAAGTCCCTTCTTAGGCAATCGTCAAACTCTCGTGTCTGAGATAACAGGCCAAAAAAGGAGTTGCTTGTTTGTCTCTGATAACTGCATTAAAGTCATGTTTCTATGACATTTAGACTAAATAATGTGCTGTGCTCATTACCTAAATGGTTTTGTTTTGTTTTCATTTTGTTTTGTTTTGAGGCAGGGTCTCACTCCAGCCCAGACTGACCTAGGACTCACTCTATAGCTCCAAGCTGGCCTTCCTAAACAATCCTCCCTTGGCCCTCCAAATGCTGGAAATAAAGTCATGTGCCACCATGCTGAGCCAAATTACCTAAAGAGTTTTAACACAGGGCTGAGTGTGTTGGGACACACCTTTAATCCCAGCACTTTGGAGACAGAGGTAGGAAGATTGCCATGAATTTGAGGCCACTCTGAGACTACATAGTGAATTCCAATTCAGCCTGGATTAGAGTGAGATCCTACCTCGAAACATTTAAAAAAAAAAAAAAAAAGGATTTTTAACACAGAGATACTTATTTTATTACCAGAAGCCATGGTCTCAGAAAAATAGCAACCTCCTTTAATTAATTTAAATAATATTTTAGAACTTAGCAGAAAAATCTGAAGTTATTTGAAAAGTATAATCTAAAAGAAAAGACAATTTATCCTTACCAACTGAGGAAAAAGTTATATACCATAAGTTGCATCCTTCTAAATATACAGACCAATGCACCCTGATAGTAGAATGTGCCCACAAATCATCACTGTAGCCAAATACAAGATGCTTCTATCATCCACAAAAGATTCCTTTTGCCAGGCATGGGGGGTGCATGCCTTAAATCCCAGCATTCAGGAGGCAGAGATAAGATCACTATGAGTTCAAGGCTAGCCTAAGCTCAATAATGAATTTCAGGTCAGCCTAGACCTTGGGCTAGAGCAAGACCCTACCTCAAAAAACCAAACAGTAAAAATTTAAAAAAAAAAAAAGATTTCTCTTGCCCTATGCTTCATCCTATACCCTATCCCAAGCATAAAGCATACATCTGCTTCTATCTGTAGATTAGTTTGCATATATTGTAAGGAGAATCATGAAGTACATCTTTTGTGATTGGCCTTTTTCAATCAGATTTTGAGATTCATTGTTTCTAGCAGTAGTTAATTACTATTGAGTGGTAATATTTTACATAAATATGTCATATTTTATCTAACAATTGGCCTATTAATGGATATTTGATTTCAACTTTTGATTGTTGTGAGTAAAGCTGCTATGAATGTCTACACACAGATTTCTGTGTGAGCATATATTTTCATGCCTCTTGGCTTCTACTTTCCCATTTGTTCACTCACTCATTTGGTATCCTCATAATTAAAATGTATTTATTATAGACAGTATATTATAAAATTGGGTCTTATTTTTTGTTCATTCTGATAATCTCTGGAAATCCAGGTGTGGTGGTGCATGCCTTTAATCACAGCTCTTGGGAGGCAGAGGTAGGAGGATCACCATGAGTTCGAGGCTAGCCTGAGATTACGGAATGAATTCCAAGTCATCCTGGGCTAGAGAGAAGACACTACCTCAATACATTTTTTTTTTATAAAAAGGTATGCACCACCACAACTGATAATCTCTGGCTTTTACCAAAAAAAAATTAAATTAAAAAGTTACTTAAGTATTGACATGATTGGATTTAGGTCTGCCATTTTATTTTTTATTTGTTAATTGTTTTTTAAGATTTTCAAGGTAGGGTCTCACTAGCCCAGGCTGACCAGGAACACACTCTGTAGTCTCAGGCTGGCCTCAAACTCACAGTAATCCTACCTCTCTCTGCTTCCCAAATTCTAGGATTACAGGCGTGTGACACCACATTGCTTGTTAACTGTTTTGAGGTTGTTCACCTTTTTATCCTGCATTCCTGCATTTTGATGAATATTTAAATATCTTTAAAATTCTGATTTCTGTATTATCATTTGGCTATTCATTGTTGTATTGTTAGTGGTTTCTCTAGGGATCACATTATATCCTTAATTTTTCATAGTCTAATTAGAGTCAATATAGTGCCACTTAATATAAAAATGTAGAAACCTTAATGAGATTAAAATATATCTATAAACTTTTTTACAGCCTAGGTAAACTATTATAATATCATTTTATGTAAAATATAGAAACTTTGCAACTATGTAGGTCCATTGATCCTACATATACATATACACTGGTTTTTGTTGTTGCTATTGTTTTTGAGGTAGTGTCATATCAGTCAGGGTTCTACCAAGGAACAGAACTGATAGAATTAATGTGTAAAAAGAAAGATTTATTGGATTAACTAGTAGTCTTTTTGTTTGTTTTTGCTTTTGTTTTTCGAAGTAGGGTTTCACTGTAGCTCAATCTGACCTAGAATTCACTATGTAGTCTCAAGGTGGCCTCGAACTCACGGCAATCCTCCTACCTCTGCCTACCAAGTGCTGGGATTAAAGGCATGCGCCACCACACCCGGATAATAGTCTTGTGAAGTTTATAATATAGATGTAATACTCATAACAAGTATAGCATAAAAGACAGTATATGTATGGTGCACACCTGTAATTCCACAACAGAACAATAACAGCTGTCCACAGGCAGGAAAGTTGAAGAATCTGGAAGCTGCTCAGATCTTGAGGCTAGATGAAAGATGAAGAGTTATAGGATTGGGCAGCTGCTCAGTCCACAAGACTGGACGCAAGCTAGGAAGTCAAAGAACCAGACAGTGTCTCAATCCATGAGACTAGATGCAGGCTGTAGCTGCTCAGGCCATTAGGCCAAACCAATGGCCGAAGCACAAGTGAGTAGCATGACCAGCCAGGTAAGAGTACCTATCAGTGAGTAGCATGGGCAGCTGGACAAAAGAAAAGCACTGGTGTTCTCCTGGAGCTTCCTCACACACAGTACACCAGTAGAAGGAACACCCTATCCTAGAAGGACTTCCTCATTCAGTTACTCTAGCCTGGAATACCTCACAGACACATCCAAAAAGCAGATTCCTTACTGCATTCTTAATCTGGTCAAGATAACAGAGTTTAACCATCACAGGTCTCATGTAACCAAGGATGACCTTGAGCTTCTGTTACTCCTGCCTCTACTTCCCAAATTATGGAATTATAGGTATGTATCACACATATACTGTCTTTTTTTGTTATTGTTTTTGAGGTAGGATCTCACTCTACTCCTGGCTGATCTGGAACTCACTTGGTAGTCCCAATCTGGCCTCAAACTCACTGTAATCTTCCTGCCTCTGCCTTTGCCTCTCTGCCTCTGCCCCTCTGCCCCTCTGCCCCTCTGCCCCTCTGCCCCTCTGCCTCTGCCTCTCTGCCTCTGCCTCTGCATTTTCTATTATATATTGTATTTTCACCTCAGAGAAGATCTTTTTCTTGACTCCCTTGGGCACTAAAGTAACAAAATTCCTTAGTGTGGCTGTCCAGGCCATGCCAACAGATTTTTTTGTTGTCGTTGCTATTTTTTGAGGTAGGGTCTCGTTCTAGCCCAGACTGATCTGGAATTTACTATGTAGTCTCAGAGTGGCCTCGAACGCACGCAGTCCTCCTACCTGTGCCTCCAAGTGCTGGGATTAAAGGCATGTGCCGCCACGCCCGGCTCCATGCCAACAAATTTAAAGCTTCACTATCCCACTTCCTTCTTTACTCAGTCTTCTAGAAGAAAATCCATTTCCCTTTCCTCCTCGGCCATAGCAGCACTTATGAAAACACTATTTCCCAGTCAGCTTTTAGATTGTGTATTGCAATATACATTGAACACTTTTTATGCATATTAATCTCTACAGAACAGAAAGATCTTTTGAAACAGGGTTCTACTATGTAGCCCTGATTCTCCTGGTACTTGTTATGTAGCCCATAGCCAAACTCACAGCAATCCTGCCTCTGTCTCCCCAGATGCCTCTTAAGTCTAGCGTTTCTCAAGTCAAAAAATAAACTTAGACTTGGTCATATCTCAGTCACAAGTGATCAGCTCCTTTACCTATGAACTCTATTTTTTTCAATAAAATAAAAATAGAGGACTGGAGAAATGGCTCAGTAGTTAAAGGCATTTTCTTGCAAAGCCTGACAGTCTGAGTTTGATTCCCCAGTACCTATGTAAAGCCAGATATACAAGGTGGTACATGTATCTGGAGTTTGTTTGCAGTGGCAGGAGGCCTGGTGCACCCATACACACACATTCTCTCTTCTTCTTTCCCTCTCTCTCTGCCTGTCTCGCAAATAAATAATAAAAATATTTTTAAATGAAAATAGAAACTGAGTGTGGTGGCATGTGTCTTTAATCCCAGCACTCAGAAAGCAGAGGTAGGAGGAACACTGTGAGTTTGAGGTCATCCTGAGACTATAGAGTGTGTTCCAGGTCAGCCTGGGCTACAGTGAAATCCTACATCAAAAAATCAAAAAAGCAAATGGGGCTGGAGAGATGGCTTAGCAGTTAAGGGGCTTGTAGGCAAAGCCTAACAACCCAGGTTCAATTCCCCAGTACCCACATAAGGCCAGTTGCACAAAATGGCACATGCATCTGGAATTCATTTGCAGAGGCTGGAGGTCCTGATGCATCCATTCTCTTTCCTCCCCCACCCCTCTCTCTTCTTGCAAATAAATAAATCAATTTTTTAAATTGAAAATAGAGCTGTTGATAACCATAGTTAAAATATACTTGCTGGGCTGGAGAGATGATTTAGTGGTTAAGGCGCTTGCCTGTGAAGCGTAAGGACTCATGTTCAACTCTCCAAGTCCCACATAAGCCAGGTGCAGCAATGCAAGTGTGCAAAGTCACACGTGCACACAAGGGGGCGCGTACCTCTGAAGTTCAGCTGCAGTGGCTGGAGGTCCTTGCATGCCAGTTCTCTCACACTCTCTCAGTCTCGCATTATAGACAACTAAGAAGCAGCTTTATAAACTTTATCCCTGAGGTTTGCATGGTACTCTAAGGTCTATAAGGCTTTCAAGTGTCACCATGTGATGCTCTTAGTCTAGATGGCACTATCATTACTACTTTACAGATGGAAGAATTTAACTGAGAGAGATGAAGTGACTGGTGAGAGGTCACAAAGAAAGTGAACAGCAGACTGTCTACAGTTTGTTTCTTCACTCAGTGCAACATTTAATGAGCTCTTCTTGTATGCCAGACACAGTGCTAGTGCTGGGGCCCAGAAGTGGGTAAGGTGCTATGGCTAACATATTTGGCCCAGCCAGGACCCTTCTATCCTGCACCTACAGTGTCTCCTCTCAGCTGGCCAGGGAAGAACCAGTCATGCAACCTAAGCAGGCCTAGCTGTCAGGGAATACTCTGTAGATGTATGCATGCAGAGCAGCCCCTCCCACAGGACAGACCCCACTGTGTTTCCTTAGAAGAACACACAAGCTAAAGAAAAAGAGATTCAAGCCGGGCGTGGTGGCGCACGCCTTTAATCCCAGCACTCGGGAGGCAGAGGTAGGAGGATCGCCGAGAGTTCGAGGCCACCCTGAGACTACATAGTGAATTCCAGGTCAGCCTGAGCCAGAGTGAGACCCTACCTCAAAAAAACAAAAAAAGAAAAAGAAAAAGAGATTCAAAAACCCAGTCTCCTAGCAAAAATAGTTGCTCAGAAACTTTTTATTCATTACTTTCAAGGGGCTGAGAATAGGGCTGGAGAGATAGCTTAGCAATTAAGGTGCCTGCTTGCAAAGCTAAAGGACCAAGATTTGATTCTCCAGGACCACATAGGCCAGATGCACAAGGTGGCACATGCGTCTGGAAGTTCATTTGCAGCAGCTATAGGACCTGATGTACCCATTCTCTCTTTCTACCTGCCTCTAACCCTCCTCTTTCTCAAATAAATTAATTAATTAAATATTTTTTTAAAAAATAAATTAAATTGAAACTTGTCTCAGAGCTAGGGAAGACCTGCTATGGTCTCAATGTTTTGTGTCCTTCCAAATTTCATATGTTGAAACATGATTACCAATGTGATGGGGTTGTGAGGCAGTTAGGTCATGAAGGAGGTGGAACCCTTGTGAAAGAGTGCTGAGGAAGTTTGTTAGCCTTCTCCATCAGAGAAGGACACTGCAAGAATATGGCCATCTAGGAACCAAGAAATGGGCCCTCACTAAACATTGAGTCTGCTGGTGTCTTGATCTTGAACTTCTCAACCTCCAAAATTGTGAAATAAATCCCTGTTCTTTATAAACCACCCAGCCTATGGTATTTTGTTACATTAACTCCAATAGGGCCTAGGGAGGTAGCTCAATTAGTAAAGTGTTTACTTCATGAGCATGAGGACCTGAGTTTGAGCCACAGAACCCATGTAAAAATGTCAGGTGTGGGCTGGAGAGATAGCTTAGCGGTTAAGCGCTTGCCTGTGAAGCCTAAGGACCCCGGTTCGAGGCTTGGTTCCCCAGGACCCATGTTAGCCAGATGCCCAAGGGGGACGCATGCATCTGGAGTTCCTTTGCAGTGGCTGGAGGCCCTGGTGCGCCCATTCTCTCTCTCCCTCTCTCTCTGCCTATCTCTGTGTCTGTTGCTCTCAAATAAAAATAAATAAATAAAATGTCAGGTGTTATAGGCCTAGCCTGTAATACTGCAGTGGGGAGGTAAATCCCAGAAGAGTTTACAAAGAGATGATCAAAAGATTTATATATATGAAAATGACCAAAAAAAAAAAAAAAATCCGTAAAGGATATCAGTACTTGTGGCCACTGGGGGGCAGGGTAAGTCCACACACACAATATGAATGCATGTGCCTCTGCAGCTACCAGCAGACACAGCTGTCCAGATACTCCCAAACTGTATTTTCACTCCCCTCACCCTACTGGTTTACAATGTCGGGGACCATCCCAACAGATACACAGTGTCCTGCCTTCTGGCCAACATGGGAACTGTTCCTCAGCATCTAAGAAGGGAGAAGTCTCCTTCCAAGCCTCAGGTTTAGCACATCAGTTGTAATTATGAGTAATACAGTAATAGGTGTTGGAGTTCTTTTGTATGATAAGTGGTAGGGAAAAACAGGCCAAGGAAAGCGACCAAGGAAAAGGGAATTAAGAAAAGTATGGGCTTTGGCTGTAGCTCAGCTGGTAGCATGCTTGCTAGCATGTACAAAACCCCCAGCACCACAAGGAACTGGGTGTGGTCATGCACACCTGTAAAACCAACATTCAAGAGGTGGAGACCAGAGGGTCAGAAGTTCAAGGTCATTTTCAGCTACATAGCCAGTTTGAGGCTAAGTTGGACTACATGAGACCCTGTCTCAAAAAAAAAAAAAAAAACAGAAAGCAAAAATAGTAGAATATGACTGTAATCTCAGCACTCTGAATGTTGAGGCAGGAAGCCTGCTGAAGTTCAAGGCCAGCCAAGGCTACATAGTGCCTCAAAATAATAACAAAATAAATTTTTTTAAAAAAGAGGGAGAAAGGAAGAGAAGAAAGAAAGCAAAAAATTAAAGCAAGCCCAAAGTGGTGACTCATGCTTGTAAATTCCTTATTTGGGAGACTGAAACAAAAATTGTATGGGTCCAGTCCCCAGCACTACATACACTGGGTATGATGGTACTCACCTGTAATCCCAGCACTTAGGAAGTGCAGGCAGGAAGATTAGAAGTTCAAGGTCATCCTCAGGTACACAGTGATTTCAGTGAGAGAGACAGAGACACACATATGGGCTGGAGAGAGGGCTTAGCAGTTAAGGCACTTGCCTACAAAGCCTAAGGACTCAGGTTCGACCCTTCAGGTCCCATATAAGCCAGATGCACAGTGACACAAGTGCACAAGGTCCCATAGGCACGCAAGGGGCACACCCATTTAGCATTTGATTGCAGTGGCTAGAGGCCCTGGCATACCAATTCCATCTCATAAAAAAAAAGGCCACTTTGTTGGGCTTGCCTCAAAAAAAAGGGGGGGAAGAGACATACACAGATAAACAGTGGGTGGGCCTACTGCCTGCTATTCTTAATCATCTTACTTTGTAAGGCCTCATGATTACTAGGAAACAGGTTGTAGTATCCCCATCCCATTCAAAACCTCACAGCTAACAACTTTCAAGGAGCAATTCACATCCACTGCCTTTCATAAACTCAGAAAATGGGAAGAAAACCTTTCATAAGAAACAAATTAAGGATCTGGAGAAATGACTCAGCAGCAAAGGCTTTTGCCTACAAAGCCTAATGACTAGGATTTAATTCCCCAATGCCTACTTAAAGCAGATGCACAAAGTGATACATGCATCTGGAGTTCATTTACAGCAGCTGGAGGCCCTAGCACCATTCTCTCTGTCTCTATTCTATCTCTCTTTGCTTGCAAATAATTAACAATGTTTTTAAAGAAACAAATTAACAAATATGATTAATATTGCATAAATGAAGCCCACAGACATCCAGTGGGTAGTAATTAAAGCAAGACAAGGGAGGATAAATTTAAACATAACTTCTGAACAAAGTACTGAGCTGAATGCTAGGGCTGGTGCAGGTCATGAATTAACAGAGTAATAAAAGACCTAAGGAAGGAAGGAAGTCATGTGACAAGTAGACTACACTGAAGCAGAAGAGTTACAGGAAAAAGTAATGAGAGCAATTGTTTGGCTCAATAGACCTTTGCTAAAATCAGCAGGACCTAAGGTGGGACATGCAGAGGATGTAAGTAAAAACAAATAATAATAATAATTCCTACCCTTGAAGAGTCTATTTAAATGATGAAAAAGCCCCAAATTACAATAGTACCAACCAAAATATATCTGGTATGTCCAGTGAATGTAAACCAAAAGCTGTGAGATAGAGGATGGATCAAGACATGTAATTGGTGGCATTTGAGTTAGGTCTTGAAGAACGGGAAAATAGAATCTCAACAGGTAGGAATGAGGAGGGTAAGCCTGGACCATCACAGAAGAAGGAAAGGGTAGGATACTTGGAGAATAATGAGTCCTCCCAAATGGTCTGAAATGAGGAAGTGACAGCAGGAAGTCATATTCTCTGTAGCGAAGGAGGGATATGATAAAGCCATATTGGTTTTATAGGTTTTGTTGTTGTTGTTGGGTTTTTTTTGTTTTTTGTTTTGTTTTTTGGTTTTTCGAGGTAGGGTCTCACTCTAGTCCAGGCTGACCTGGAATTCACTATGAAGTCTCAGGTTGGCCTCAAACTCACAGCAACCCTCCTACCTCTGCCTTCAAGTGCTGGGATTAAAGGCGTGCGCCACCACACCTGGCTTGATTTTATAATTTTATTTAAGGAAACTTTTTTCTTTTATCTAGATTCTTCTTTTCAATTTTTATTTATTTATTTTTGGTTTTTTGAGGTAGGGTCTCACTCTAGCCCAGGCTGACCTGGAATTCACTCTGTATTCTCAGGGTAGCCTCAAACTCATGGCAATCCTCCTACCTCTGCCTCCCAAGTGCTGGGATTAAAGGCATGGGTCACCATACCCAGTCCCTTTTCAATTAGTTTTAATTTTTTTTATTTATTTATTTGAGGGGGGGAGGGAGTGAATGGGCACACCAGGGCCTCCAGCCACTGCAAACAAACTCCAGATGCATGTGCCACCCACTAAGCCATCCCTCCAGCCCCCTTCAATTACTTTTGTGTGTGTACACGTGCAGAGTGTATGGACTTTCCAGGTCCTCTTGTCACTGCAATTGAACACCAAATGCTTGCACTATTTTTAATGTCTGGCTTCATGGGTGGCATGGGGATTGAACCCTGGCTGGCAGGCTTTGTAAACAAGCACCTTTAGCTTCTAAGCCATGTTCCCAGCCCCTGTCAAGAGTCCTTTTTTTTTTTTTTTTTTTTTTTTTTGGTTTTTTGAGGAATGTTTTTGCTCTAGCCTAGCCTAGGCTGACCTGGAATTCACTATGTAGTCTCAGGATGGCCTTGAACTCACAGTGATCCTCCTACCTCTGCCTCCTAAATCTGGGATTAAAGGTGTACACCACCACACCCAGCTTGTCCAGATTCTTTTTTTTGGGGGGGGGGGTTCAAAGTAGGGTTTCACTCTAGCCCAGGCTAACCTAGAATTCCCTATGTCATCTCAGGGTGGCCTTGAACTCATGGTGGTCCTCCTACCTCTGCCTCCCGACTGCTGGGATTAAAGGCGTGCGCCACCACATCCAGCTCCTGTCCAGATTCTTAATAAGGATAACTATGCTTTGTGCCTTTCCATTGGCTATGGTAAGAATTTCTAATCTTCTGCCCTTTTTACTTATTTCTCTCCTCCAAGCTTCTGTCATTTGAACTCTAAGCAATTTATCTCCTCTCCTTTCTGAGCTCTTGAGTTCCATTTAGTTCTGTACTAACCCTTTATGCTTTAGTAACTATTTTGCCTCACTGAAGAGATGGCTCAGTGGTCAGAGATACTTGCTTATAAAACCTACTGTCCAGGGTTCAGTTCTCCACTACCTACATAAAACCATATGCACAAAGTGCATCTAGAGTTCATTTGCAGTGGCTGCAGAGCCTGGAGTGCCTGTTATCTGTCTGTCTCCCTTCTTGTTTCTCTCTCCTTGCAAATAACTAAATAGATTTTTTTTAATGTTCTAAATAAAGCCAGACATGGTAGCACACGCCTTTAATCCCCAGCACTCAGGAGGCAGGGGTAGGGGTATTGCCATGAGTTCAAGGCCAGCCTGAGAATACACAGTGAATTTTAGGCTCGCTTGGGCTAGAGTAAGACTATCTCAAAAAAAAAAAAAAAAAAAAATATATATATATATATATATATATATTAGAGAGAGAGAGAGAGAGAGAGAGAGAGAGAGAGAGAGAAGCTCTTGTTACTGAAGTCAAAGTCCACGCCACAGGCTTAGAAAAAGGTTAAGTTTACTTATTGTTTTGCCTATGATGACATAACAGCCATATGATTTTTTTTCTTGGCTTTTCGAGGTAGGGTCTCACTCTAGCCTAGGCTGACCTGGAATTCACTATATAGTCTCAGAGTGGCCTTGAACTCACGGTGATCCTCCTACCCCTGCCTCCTGAGTACTGAGATTAAAGGCGTGCACTACCACACCCAGCCTCTCACATGATTTTTAAAAGGATGTTTCTCTTAAACAGATTGGTTCCTATTTTTGGTAATAAAGTATTATATTGCTGTGATACTATAAAACATAATGGAACAGATAAGAATTTGAGGAAGAATGGTCAAGAATAATATTGCCTTTAAAGTTATAAAAGGGGACCTGGAGAGATGGCTTAGGGGTTAATGCACTTGCTGGCAAAGCCTACTGACCCAGGTTTGATTCCCCAGTACCCATGTAAAGCCATCTGTAGCACATGCATCTGGAGTTTGTTTGTAGCAGCAGGAGACCATGGTGCACCCATTCTCTCTGTCTCTGTTTGCAAATGAATAAATTAAAATATCTTTTAAATTCTTAAAAGTCAGGGGTCAGGGAGACTGCTTAGCAGTTAAAGGTACATGCTTGCAAAGCCTGATGGCCTGGGTTCAATTCCTCAGTATCCATATAAAGCAGATGCACAAAGTAGCACATGAATCTGGAATCCATTTGCAACAGCAAGAGACCCTGGTACACTCATATTCATATTCTTCCCTCACCTCTCTCTCCCTCTCTCCCTCTCTCAAACATATATAATTTTTAAAAATTCCCAAAGGGCAGAGTGTCATGTACATCTGATGACATGAATAACTTGTCCTAACTCTGCAGGAAAGATGACAGAGTTTTGACCATTCTCATCTGAAAAAAAAGTGCAGTTGGTACCTCCTTTCAGCTGCAAGATAAGATGTGAAGTCATCTAATTCTCCCTGCACCTCCGTAGAGTTACAGCCAGCATCTCAAACTGAACCTTCTTTGTTCCTGTGGAGAGTTTGCCACCTTTACCAACTTGTCCTCAAGAATGTTGTTCTAGAAATAAACTAGCCTGGGGTTCATGAGTCATACACAGAAGTTAATTCATACAAGCAACTGGTTTTTCTTAGGCTCTTTGTAAAAGTATTTCAGAGATTCCCTCATCGTGAAGTGAAAAAAGTTGAGATCCTCCTCAATTTCTTCCCAGCTTTTGCCTCATTTACTTCACCACTTTATGTTTTACTTTCCCTGACAACCTTTATCTGCAGACCCAATGCTAGAAATAGAGCTGCCTCAATTCAGAATTCTACCAGAAACCCATTACCCCACCTAACCAGTGCCACCCATCCAACTGAAATTGAATCACACTCTACCAGACCATCCTGGCCTCATTACTACCAACCACACTTGCAAGACAGTGTGCCAATAGTAACTTTGTAATATGTATCACAAGATGGAGCCGAATAATTCATCTTCTTTCTTTTTAATTTCTTAGGTTCATTTTTATACTGGAGGTAATAATATATGTTTTACTGTGAATAATAACATAAAGCTTAAGTGCCCCCTTACCTTTGCTAACTAAGGACTTAACCCGCATTGCTCATAATTTTGGTGGATTTATATTATAAAATATTTTTAAACAAAAATACACAATTAATTGGCTGGGTGTGGTGGCTCACGCCTTTAATCTCAGCACTTGGGCGGCAGAGGTAAGAGGAATTATGTGAGTTCAGGGCCACCCTGAGACTGAATTACAGGTCAGCCTGGGCTAGAGCAAGACCTTATCTTAAAAAAACAAAAACAAAAAGCACAATTAAAATAAAATAAAAAAATATAAGAATATGAATAGTAAAAGGGGAACATATCTCAGAACACTGCTCCATTTCTACCCCCCCATCCACTGCTGTTTGATGACAGCATTCCAGACCTTTATAAAGTACACTTACAAACATACGCATGTCCTTATGCAGGTAGTTTTGTGTTCATACATATAGAACCATACATAACTGTCCTACAGCTTCATTCATTACTGCCTCCTAATTTTCCGTATCAGTACATTTAGCTTTACTTTGTTAACAGATGCACAATACTCCTGACTTTGAGTAGATCATATTTCATTTAAACATTACTTTATTGGTGGATACTAGAATTGCTTCTGTTTGGACTTTTTGGGGAGACTTTCTAAGGTAGGGACTCATTGTAGCCCAGGCTGACCTGGAATTCACTACATAGTCTTAGGGTGGCCTCAATCTCACAACAATCCTCCTTCCTCTGCCTACTGACTGCTGGGATTAAAGGTGTGTGCCACCACGCCCAGCTCTGTTTGGAATTTTTTTTTTTTTTTTTTTTTTTTTTTTTTTTTGGTTTTTCGAAGTATGGTCTCACTCTGGTCCAGGCTGACCTGGAATTAACTATGTAGTCTCAGGGTGGCTTTGAACTCATGGCACTCCTCCTACCTCTGCCTCCCGAGTGCTGGGATTAAAGGCGTGTGCCACCACACCTGACTCTGTTTGGATTTTTTAATATTTGTTATTACAACAATGCTATCCTAATCATCTTTGCATATGTCTCTTGTATATTCTTTTTTGAAATTTTATTTATTTGCAAGCAGAGAGAGAGAAGAGAGATAGACACAGAGAGAATGGGCACACCAGGGCCTCTAGCCACTGCAAATGAACTCCAGATGCATGTGCCCCTTGTGCATCTGGCTTATGTGGGGCCTGGGGAATCATACCTGGGTCCTTTGGCTTCGCAGGCAAATGCTTTAACCACTAAGCCACCTCTCCAGCCCCCTGTATATTCTTTTTGTAAAAATATTTTATTTATGGGCTGGAGAGATGGTTTAGCAATTAAGGCACTTGCCTGCAAAGCCTAAGGACCCATGTTTGACTCTCCAGATCCCATGTAAGCTAGACACACAAAGATGAGGTGAGCACAAGGTCCCACATGCCCACTAGGTGGTGCAAGCATCTGGAGTTCAATTTCAGTGGCTGAGGCCCTGGCGTGTCAAATCTCTGTGTCTCTATCTCTCTTTCTCTCTCTAAAATAAAAAAATTTTAAAAATATCTATCTATTTGTTTATTTATTTATTTATTACTGAGAGGGGAGATAGAGGAAGAGGCAAATATATAGAGACAGAGAATGGGTGCACCAGGTCCTCCAGCCACTGTAAACAAACTCCAGACCCATGCACCAATCTTGTACATCTGGCTTACATGGGTCCTGGTGAATTGAACCTGGTTACTTTGACTTTGCAGGCAGGTGCCTTAACTGCTAAACCATCGCTCCAGCCCCTCTTGTATATTCTTTAAGAATATCTCTAGGACAGTATATAGAGGTACAATTGATAGGTCACAACATAAGGACATTTAAAATTTATATTTTTGTGCTGGAGGGATGGCTAAGTGGTTAAGGCAGTTGCTGAAAAGCCAAAGGACCCAGGTTCAATTCCCCAGGACCCATGTAAGCCAGCTGCACAAAGGGGTACATATGTCTGGAATTCATTTGCAGTGGCTGAAGGCCCTGGCAGACCCATTCTCTCTCTAATAAATAAAAATATTTTTTAATTTATATTTTTTCAAAAGTAGTAACTAAAAATTAGCTGGGTGTTGGTAGTTCATGCTTAAAATTCCGGTACTTGGGAGGCAGAGTTCAAAGCTTGGTCTACATAGTGAGTTCCAAGCCAATCAGGTATATGTTGCAAGATCCTATCTCAAAATAAATAAATAGTGGGAAAAATAAACACTTTAGCTTCATTTCTCTTTCTTCTGCAGAGAGTTATATCCTGGGAACTGACATTGACCTCCAGACTATAGACAACGATACTATTGACATGGAGATGTTCTTCAAAGGCTGGCTACATAACAATGAAACAGACCAAGAGCACATTCATCTTCTTCTTCCTTCAAAGAGGCTTCCTCCACCTTCCAGAGCCAGGGATATTCCAAGTATACAACCCTCAAAAGATATATTGTATATGCTAAGAATAGGCTTGTCTAGGATTAGGACTTATCATAAAACAGAGCCTTTCAGGCCTATGGATTGGATAAGAATTGGATGAAACTCTCTGTGATAGCATAATAAGGCAGCAGAGAAATTCTAAAAAGTGAGCCAGGTATGGTGGCACACACCTTTAATCGCAGCACTTGGGAAGCAGAGGTAGGAATATCACCCTGAGTTCAAGGCCACCCTGAGACTACATTCCAGGTCAGCCTGGGTTACAGTGAGAAGCTACCTAAAAAAAAAAAAAAAAACAGGAAGAAAGTAAGAAAGAGGGAGGGAGGGAGGGAAGGAAGGAAGGAAAGAAGGGGAAGGAAGGGAAGGAAGGAAGGAAGGGAGAGGGAGGGAGGGAGGAAGGAAGGAAGGAGAAATTCTAAAAAGTGACTTAGCCCAGCCAGCCAGCAAGGTGCAATTAGTTTAAGATGCAAAGTTCATCAACAATAGGGCTTCTTCTATACTACATAAGAAAACAATGAATCATATTAATCTCAATATTCTCGTTTTTGTTGCTTTTGTTTTTGTTTTTTGAGGGAGGGTCTCACTATAGCCCAGGTTGACCTGGAATTCACTATGTAATCTCAGGGTGACCTCAAACTCACGGCAGTCTTCCTACTTCTGTCTCTGGAGTGCTGGGATTAAAGGCGTGCGCCACCACGCCTGGCTTAATATTCTCCTTTTTAATGTGGTAGATACAATTGGTCCTATAATTGGAAGAATTCTAATACCTCAACAGTGTCAACACTGATGGTGGCAAGAGGAAGACAACTGATATTGAATAAAGTTCTCACTAGGAAGGCCTCAAATTGAGGGAATCAACTATGGCGGTAAGCCTTAGGGAAGACAATTAGTGGCCTAAGACCATGTTTACAAAGTAATTAAGGCAGTTAAACCAAGAAATCAGTCCAGTGTTCCAGGCATGCCACCAAAGTCCTGAGAGTTGTTCTGGCTGGTAATGATACTCCTTGAATGGTAGGGAGAATGCAATTTATATTCCTCCATCCCTCTTTCAAGATGGCTCAGGACCTGGGTGGCAGGGCTGGCAGATGGACCTATCAGCACAGTCAGCCATATTGTGCTTGGAAAAGCTAATTCCTTAAGACCCATTCTCTCAGGGAAAGGCTCGAAGTAGGCCTTCTCCTTTAGGGCTGGGAGTTTGTACTTCTTTTTTTCATTTGTAGTAACAACAAAGATAATTGAGGGTTGAGGACTGAACTGATATGATGCTTCCCAAAGCCCCTTACACAGGCTCTGACATGACATGTGATTTGTGCCACTTCCAGGGTGGCACAAGCTTCCACTCGTTCTTGGACATTAGCAGTATATTTGAATTCTGTTTTCTTCAACTGTAATACATCTCTGCTATGACTAGAAAAGCACAGGGAAGGGCCTTTTGAAGGGTTAGGGTTTCCTTTCTAAGACTCCCTTCTACATTTAAACCTAGGGCCTAGCATGCCTTTGACACCTTCATTTGCCTGTTATCTCTCTTTCCTTTGTGCATAAAATAACTTCCCAGGACTTACTTTCTATCCATCCCAAGCTAGTCATATCACTATCCCAGCCTCTATAATCTACTCATCCATTTTCCTCTGTTAAAGGCAGTTGACAACTTTATACAGAAGCTACTTCATAGTTAGCATTATCACCTTCCCTGTGCCAAACCACTCTGTTAACTCCTTTCTTCACATCATCCCATTTCAACTTTACACAACACCATGAGACAGAGACATCAAATAAATCATCAAATTTAAGATACTGTCAATTATAAGATAGAGCACTGTTTTGTGTAACAGTAAGAATACAAATTCTGCCAATGAAACATGACATCATGCTTTCTTGTCAGTTAGAAGTATTATTTCAACCTTACTAAGAGAGTTCTTATAAGTTAGGGTAGTAAATCTAAAGACTGTCTCCTTGGCCAATAGTAATTATAAGATATCTGGAGATTTTGGAGTGTGAAAATTAATCTTCAAGACAAATATAGTAGCCAGGTATAGTGGCTCACGCCTTTAATCCCAGAATTTGGGAGACAAGAGGTAGGAGAATTGCTGTGAGTTTGAGGCTACCCTGAGACTATATAGTGAATTCCAGGTCAGCCTGACCTAGAGCAAGACCCTACCTTGAAAAAAAAAATACACACACACATCATCATCCCTATTTTACATATGAGAAAATTGGGACAAACATAATAAACACTTTCCCAGGGCATCACAGAGAATTAATAGCAGAGCCAGAATTTGAGGCTAGGCAGTTTCAGGGCCCATTTTTCATTCCAGCATCAGAAATCTATATTGCACACTTGACCAATCATAGCCCAGAGGGTATTTATCAAACACAGGTCTATCTGCTTCCAGACCTTGGGCCTTTATCCACACTAACGAGTCACTTCACTTACTAGGAGGGCTGGGACCCTGAAAGGCTAGGAACTCTTGCAGGTAGCCTTGTCTCAACTGTTACATAACATCTGCCCTGATCAGAATTTCTCTGGTTTTCACCTACACCCTCTCATCAAGGCTTTCAGTACTAGGGTCAGAGCTAGAATGGTCATCTCCACCTGAAACCATGTTTCTGGTGCCTGCAAGTCTTCAGCAGCATGCATGTAGAATTTGGATCCACCCTCCAATCAGCTCCTCTGCTAGGGAGGCTCTCACTGGAATCCAAATGTCAGGCTCAGCTGGAATGTGATCTGGAGATCTGGGGTGATGCAGCCCAAGATTCTAAAGAACCACAGTAAAGATCATACTGTAGTTATCTATTTGTTGTAGAACTGATGCACTGTCACCTGTGGATTTCTAGACATGTAGCTCTCTTCACAAAAACAAAATAAAACTCCTGAGCTAGCTGTCCTCCACAGGCTCTTTGGTGTGGTGCTCCTCAGATGATCACTTTAACCCCTCCCTACAAGCCTCTCCACCTGCATCCATGGCTGCCTGGGGCTCAGCATGCCATCTCTAGGTGCTTCCTAAGAGGCAGATGGGTGTGCAGCAGCAACACGTGAGTGTCTTTTCTTGTTGTCTGGCATGGACTCTGCCACCTCTGCACCTGGACTGTGCATGTGAGAAGCACATATGGGTTTAGATTTGAGCACTGACAAACATATCTCACAGCTGCAACTACAGGTAGTACTTGGCCCTAGCTTAAATAAGGAGCACATAAGGAGTATTTTAAAAATACATCTACCTGTGCTCTACTCTCAAAGTTCCCAACTTAATTGATCTGGGGTAAGACCCAGACATCAGTATTTTTCAAAATTCTCCAGGTGATCTTTTCGAAATAGGGTCTTGCTACATAGCCCAAGCTGGCTTGAACTTGTTATATGGCTCAGGCTAGCTTTGAACTTACTATATGTCTTCCTCAGCCTCCCAAAGGCTGAGATTATAGGTAGGTACCACCACACCTGGCCTCTCAGGGTATTACTGCAAACAGCACTGAGAACCTCAGCCAGATGAACACAGCTGCCCAGTTCTAAAACCCAGGGACCAGAAATGGAGACATCAGGTACAGAAGAATTGAGGAAATCTGCAGTCCTATGCAGAGTCCCTCCTATCAACTTCCTGGGCCTGCCAGCCAAGAGCCATCTTACCCAGAATTAATATCTACATCTTATTAACTAGGCCCAAGAGACCCAAGTCAATCTGATATCTGCCACCTATTCTTTTCATGTTATTTCCCCTTTTTCATTTTTTAACTTTTTAATTACTGGAAAAAATAACAAGTTTCATTATGACACTTCCATACATGTATAATATGCTCTGCTTCTACTTTCAGTTTTACTTCACATGGCAGTCCAATCATTTCTACCAACTGCTATCTTCTCATAAGTACTTAACATTTGTATATTTGCCATCAGTATTCAAGCCAGGCACTAAATTGTAATATCAGGCTGGAGTGATGGCATAGTGGTTAAGGCATTTGCCTGTGAAGCCAAAGGACCCAGGTTTGATTCCTCAGGACCCACATAAGCCAGATGCACAAGGGGCACATGCATCTGGAGTTTGTTTGCAGTGGCTACAGGCCCTGGCATGCCCATTCTCTCTCTGTCTCTCTTCTTTTTCTCTACTTGAAAATAAGTAAATAAAATAAAAATAAAAATGAATGAAAGAATAAACAACAAAATAAAAAATATATTTATAAACTGTAATATCAATAATTCATACCTTGGGGACTGGAGAAATGGCTTAACAGTTAAGGCACTTGCCTGCAAAGCCAAAGGACCCAGGTTCGATTCCCCAGGACCCACATAAGCCAGATGCACAAGGTATCACATGTGTCTGGAGTTCATTTGCAGTGGCCAAAGGCCCCATTGTGCTCATTCTCTTTCTCTCCCATATCAAATAAATTTTAAGTTTTTTAAAAAAAGAATTCAGGGATGGAAAGATAGCTTAGCGGTTAAGTGCTTGCCTTTGAAGCCTAAGGACCCCAGTTCGAGGCTCGATTCTCCAGGACCCACATTAGCCAGATGCACAAGGGGGCGCATGCGTCTGGAGTTCATTTGCAGTGGCTGGAATGGAAGCCCTGGCATGCCCATTCGCTCTCTCTCTCTCTCTCCCTATCTGCCTCTTTCTCTGTCACTCTCAAATAAATAAATAAAAATGAACAAAAAATAATTCAGACCTAGGTAAAGAACATCATGGCTTTTAGCATGTATGTTAACTGCTATAGTAGAAGCTTAATACAAAGCCAGGCATGGTAGCACATACCTGTAATGCCAATAATGTCAGGAGGTAAAGGCAGGAGGATTAAGAGTTCAAGGCTAGCCTTGGCTACATAGTGAATTTGAGGCTAGCCCTGCCTACATGAGACCCTGTCTCCAAAAAGAACACCACCAATAAAAAGTGCTATACCATGATAAATAATAGCTCACTATCAATCTAGGTACCCCTCAGAATTGACTCATGCTACACTTATCCTGTACTTAGGTTTCTTTGGGGAATTAAAAATAAGCAATTTCAGGCTGGAGAGATGGCTTAGCAGTTAAGGTGCTTGCCTGAAAAGCCAAAGGACCTTGGTTCAATTCCCCAGGACCCACATTAGCCAGATGCACAAGGCAGTGCATGCTTCTGGAGTTCATTTGCAGTGGCAGGAGGCCCTGGCGTGCCCATTCTCTCTCTTTCTCTCTCTCTCAAATTAATAAATAAAATATTTTAAAAAGATATTTAAAAACTAAGCCATTTCAGGAACCTATTCTTCCCTTTCCCTGAATGTCCTTAGAAGAGCCCACAGAAAGCATTAGCTGTCAGCTGACTGCCTGACTTCTGCTTTCCTGCTGTTCCTTCATCTGACATGCAGTCTTGTCAAAACTTAGACACAGGGAAGCAGCAGAAGCAAGATTTCCTTCTGTGATTGCCCAAGGGCCCCTGCATAGTGCCTGCTCCACAGAGGACACATGCTCCTCTTAGACTGGATGATAAACCAGTTTTCTCACTATGAGGCAACTGCTCAGCCAGCCTGGAAGTCAAACAAATAGAAATCATGTCAGACCCTGAAAAGTAGTTAGCTGTTGTATAGAATGATAGGTGTTCTGCAGACTGCAGACCTGCTTTACCTTCTCAAAGCAATCATGTTTTCCTCTGCCCACTCCCCTGCCTCATCCTATCCTTTGTTGTCTGGTGGAGGTGAAATGCATGGCAGATGTTGTCTCTTAATGGCATAGCCTGAGGTAACTTGTCACTCACAATCTCTCCTCCAATGCCACTTTTATGTAGTGTGCCTGAAATGTGATCTCCAAGAGCGATTTCTCAGCCCATCCCTGCTTCCTGGTACAGCTGACGGCAAGCTGAGAACGGATGACCCCAAAGGAGATGTCAGCACACTCTACCAGATGGCTTCCCAGTCATCAGCCTCTCATTACAAGCTCCACGTGATAAAGTATGGTCAACATAAACCTCCCCAGTCCGCACAGATGGCTAGGAATCTGGCATTTAGACGTCTAAGTGTCCGCCAGGAAAAAGTCAGTGCTAGATAGCAGTTACAAGCATGGTGTTGCAGTCAGGTTTGAATTTCTGGTAGAAATCACCCAACCAAGCGCAACTTGTGGGAAAAAAGGAGGTTTATTTTGGCTCACAGGCTCGAGGGGGGAAGCTCCATGATGGCAGGGAAAATGATGATATGAGCAGAGGATGGACATCTCCCCCTGGCCAACATCAGGTGAACAACAGGAACAGGAGAGTGTGCCAAACACTGGCATGGGGGAACTGGCTATAACACCCATAAACCCACCCTCAACAATACACTGCCTCTACGAGGCTTTAATTTCCAGTTGCTATCAGCTGGGGAAACTAGCATTCAGAATACCTAAGGTTATGTGGGACACCTGAATCAAACCTCCACAATGTGCCCCTGGCCCCCATAAAGTGGTAACTATCCATGATGTAAAATGCAATGCATTCAATCTATCTTTAAAAGTCTCCATAGTTTTTATCAATTCCAATGATGATCATACATTCCCATAATCCAAGATCTTCTAACTGAGCCATAATACCAAAAAAATCCTCCAAAAAACCATAATGGCACAGAATAAACATTCACACTGCAAAAGATGGCATTGGGCATAGCAAAGAAATATTCAGCCAATACAAGATTTGAAACAACCAGGGCAAACATTAAACTCTGTAGCTTCAAGTCCAACAACTCTAGCCAGTGACAAATCTCCAAGTCCAATAATTCTAACCAGCAACAAGTCTCTAGCATTCCAATTCCGCCCCTCCACCTAGGCTACTCACAGTCCTGGAAAACTTCATTGGGGCCAGCAGCTTTCCTTAGCAGCCATCTCGTGGTCCCAGCATCTCCACTGGATCTCCACTGTAATCCACAGTTCATCCTCAAGGCTCCATGGGGTCTCCGTGCAGGCATCCAGCAAACCTGCTTCACACTGCCCATGGCCATTTCCAAAACACAAGACCGTGTGCAAACTCAGTGACCTCTTTCCTGCATTTCTTATACTCCACAATACCAGGTGGGATGCCAATTTGTTAATCCAGGGGGGAATAAAGCAGACTTTGAAGAACAGGACACTCCTTGAGCACTCAGGCCCCTTCAAAAGAGTCCACATTCTTCCTGATACCCCAATGTAGGTTAGCTAGCCCGATCTCAAAGGTTGTAATCTCTCAAACAATTTGCAGGTGAATGGGCAGCAGTTTAGGCCCAAAGATTCCTTTTTTTTTTTTTTTTTTTTCCTGTGCCATATCCCTGTTCACACCACTTCATTTCTATGCAAAGCAACCCTGCACAACTTCTCAGGACACAGGCATAACAGCAAGCTTCCCACACAAACTGCTAGCCCAGTCCAAGCAAAGCTCTTTCTCACCCTCATAAGCCAAACCTCACAGTCCATAGTTCTTACTGCATTCAGGTCTTTCAACTCTGATCAGAATAGTCCATCAAGCTTACAGCACTGCAAGGCATCGCTTAGGCCAAGGTTTCAAATCCTTCCACATTCCACTTGAAAATCATCTCCAAAAGGCCAAAGCCACACAGTCAGGTGTCTGGCAGCAATCCCACTCCTTGGTAGCACTTTACTGTTGCAGTCAGGTTTGCATTGCTGGTAGAAATCACCCACCCAAGAGCGGCTTGTGGGAAAAAGAGGTTTATTTTGGCTTACAGGCTCGAGGGGGAAGTTTCATGATTGCAGGGGGAAAATGACGGAATGAGCAGAGGGTGGACATCACCCCGTGGCCAACACCAGGTGGACAACAGGAGAGTATGCCAAACACTGGCATGGGGAAACTGACTATAACATCCATAAGTCCACCCCCAACAATACACTGCCTCCAAGAGGCTTTAATTTCCAATTTCCATCAGCTGGGGAGACTAGCATTCAGAATAACTAAGTTTATGGAGGACACCTGAATCAAACCACCACACATGGCTTGAATAAAAGTAAGCTTGGGCTATTCAGCATGTGGAGGCCAGAGGAGGCAGAAGAGTTATAGCATAATATTCAGATTTGAGTGGAAGTTAGAAAAGCAGAAAGTCTCTGAATACAGGGAAAAGTAAGATCTATGGAAAAGTGTTCTACCACCCAGTGAATTTTTATTGAAGGTATACTATATTTAGGCATCAATATAGAGATCCTTCCCTCAAGGATTGAGTGGTACACTCTCCTCCCATCTCACTTAAGTACTAGAATTCCTGCTTCCAGGTGAGCCCGTTCTTGGGTAGAAGCAACAATGGTGGCAAAAACCACTCTTGCTGCTCCCTGCCATAGGCCCATACAGATTGCTAAGCTTTAAGAATTTTCCATGTGCCAGATACCATGCTTGATGCTAGTCATACAAAGACATAATTTACACGTCCTCACCTATGATCTTTCACAGTCAGGGCCCTAGATCTGAGCTGAACTGAAGTCGCTCTGGTTAGAGGTTCTAGAATCACTGAAGAACCTTCTTTCACTTTCTCTTTTAGGGCTCTGAAATCTAGTGGGCTCTGTGAGTCACTGACATATGGACTTCCCTTCATCCTCAGGCCCACAAGCTGTTGGCAGCTGGACTGGGATGAGCTGGAGACAAATCAGCAGCATTTCCATGCTCTGTGCCACAGCCTGCTGGTGAGTACCACGGGCCCAGGTAAGAGCATTCAAGTAACAAGTAGAAAAAAGTGGCAACCAGCTCATCCTAATCCTAGATCTGCCTCAACCTTCAAGAGGACAGACAAAAGCTGGAAGTACTCTGAAACTTGCAATAAATGTGACCTGCCCTTGTTGAATGACCCCCAAGGGAGACTAGCACATCTACCAGATGGCGTCCCACTCCAGAAATTTAAACTGTATCATTAAGTGTCAGTCAGGCAAAAGTCAATTCCCAGGTAACATTTGCAAGCATGGCAAGAAAAATTGAGGAGCTACTCAGCATGTGTAAAGAATAGGTCCTGAGTCAGGTGTGGTGGCGCATGCCTTTAATCCCAGCACTCGGGAGGCAGAGGTAGGAGGATTGCTGTGAGTCCAAGGCCATCCTGAAATGACAGAGTGAATTCCAGGTCAGCCTGGGCTAGAGTGAAACCCTACCTAGAAAAAAAAAAAACACTAAGGCATTTGCATACAAAGCCAAAGGACCCGGGTTCAATTCCTCAGGACCCACGTTAGCCAGATGCACAAGGGGGTACATGTGTCTGGAGTTCGTTTGCAGTGGCTGGAGGCCCTGGTGTGCCCGTTCTATCTCTCTCCCTCTTTCTGTGTCAAAAATAAATAAACAAAAATAAAGTATTAAAAACACACACACCAAAAAAAAAAACAAAAAATGAAGAATAGGTCCTGAAATCAGTCATTGCTGTAGTTAACTTGGGACAAAACACCTGACAAAAGCAATTGATAGAGGAAAGGATTTATTTTGGCTTAGTCTTGAGCAGAAACTTCATGATGGTAGGGGAAAACATGGCATGAGCAGAGGCTAGACATCACCTCTGCTATAGCAAGTGGGAAACAGCAGCAAGAGACTGAGCAGGGCTCGGGCATCAGTAGCTGGCGACAAGATCCATAAACCCACCCCCAACACACTTCCTCTAGCAAAGCTACATGTTCCAAATTGCCACCAAGCTGGAGACCAAGCATTAGTTTCTGGGGGACATATGATTCAAACCACCACAGTCATATAGCACTAAACTTGAAAATCCTTTACTTTATAAGCTTAACATTTAAACAGTAAGAAGGAATTTTCATAAGAAAGAGCATTTTTAAATCAACTTTCTTTCTACCACTCTGCTGGGTAGTAGGGTTCATTTAAATGAAGAGCCCTGGTTATGGTTTGTGCCAGACATTGTATTAAGCCTTTGTATATATTCAGTGATGATATTATCTGTCATTATCTGTGGCCTCAAGGAACTTCCCACAAATTGGGCATGATGGTGCATGCCTTTAATCCCAGAACTGGGGAGGCCGAGGTAGGAGGACTACTGTGAGCTCAAGGCCATCCTGGGCTATAGAGTGAGTTTCAGTTCAGCCTGAACTAGCGTAAGACCCTGCTTCAAAAAAATAAAAAATAAAAAAGGAAGGAAAGGAACATAAACTAGAAATGCATCCATATATATTTTTTTTTATTTTTATTTTTTAGGTAGAGTCTCACTCTAGCCCAGGCTGACCTGAAATTCACTATGTAGTCTCATAGTGGCCTCGAACTCACGGCAATCCTCCTACTCTGCCTCCTGAGTGCTGGGATTAAAGGTGTGCGCCACCACGCCCGGCTACATCCTTATATTCTTAACAGTGAGAAGTTTATGAAGGAAGAGGCTGAGCCAGACATGGTGGTGCATACCTTTAGTCCCAGCACTCAGGAAGCAGAGGTAGGAGGACTGCTGAGTACAAGGCCACCCTGAGACTACATAGTGACTGCACTGTGAGGGCAGGGCAAGGCAGATATGCAAAGCCTAAATTAGGGAAAAAGCTTAGAGAAGAATCAGGAACAGGAAAGCACTGTGACTGAATGGAAAGTAGAGGAGAAAAGGCAAAAGCAAGGTTGAGAAATGAGCAGGAGTCAAATCATAGGAAACTTTGTGGGCCAGATCAGAGGATTTAGAACTTATTTTGGATAGGGAAAAGTCATGAGAACTTTTCTATTTAAATAAAATATTTATTTAATTTTTATTTATTTTCATTTTATATATATGTATATACATTTTTTTTTCTTTTTCTTTTTGGTTTTTCGAGGTAGGGTTTCACTCTAGTCCAGGCTGGCCTGTCTCAGGGTAATCTCCTACCTCTGCCTCCCGAGTGCTGAGATGAAAGGCATGTGCCACCACACCGGCTTAAAATATTTTATTTAAAAAGAAAACTTTTTTTTTTTTTTTTGAGGTAGGGTCTTGCTCTAGCCCAGGCTGACCTGGAATTTACTATGTAATCTCAGGCTGGCCTTGAATTCACAGCAATCCTCCTACCTCTGCCTCCTGAGTGCTGGGATTAAAGGCGTGCGCCACCACGCCTGGCAAAGAGAGAAAGAGAAAATGGACATGCCATGGTCTCCAGCCACTGGAAACAGACTCCAGATGCATGTGCCACTGTGCATCTGTCTTTATGTGAGTATTGGGGAATCAAACTCAGGTTGTTAGGCTTTGCAGGCAAGCCCCTTAACTGCTGAGCCATCTCTCCAGCCCTCTATCTAAATTTTTGAAGTGTGAGTTGTATTGCAGTCAGATTTGCATTGCTGGCAGAAATCACCCGACCAAGACCAGCTTGTGGGAAAAAAAAAAAAGGTTTATTTTGGTTTACAGACTCAAAGGGGAAGCTCCACGATGGCAGGGGAAACTGATGGCATGAGCAGAGGGTGGGCATCACCTCCTGGCCAACATCAGGTGGAGAGCAATAGGAGAGTATGGCAAATACTGGCAAGGGGAAACTGGCTATAATACCCATAAGCTCGCCCCCCCCCCCAACAATACACCGCCTCCAGGAGGCATTAATTTCCAATTGCCATCAGCTGGGAAGACTAGCATTCAGAACACCTAAATTTTTAGGGGACACCTGAATCAAACCACCACAAGATAGCAAAAGAAGAATGGAAACAAGAAAAGCAGGTTATAGGACATTACAATAATCTAGTTGGGAGATTATGGCTACTTAGACTAGAGTATTGGAAGTCAAGATAAGAAAAATACACCAACAGAGAAATATCTTAGACTTGAAATCGTAAGAACTTGTTGAAGCATTGGATGTGGGCAGGGAGGGATGAGCTAGAGAAGTATCCAATACGTATTTGGTTTCTGACTTAACAGGCTAGATATCATTCCTGAAGAGGAAACAAATAGAAAAGCACAAAGAAAATGAATTATACATCAAAATAAAGGAAATTCAGGCTGGAGAAATGGCTTAGCAGTTAAGGTGCTTGCTTGTGAAGCCTAAGGACTCAGGTTCAATTATCCAGGTCCCATGTAAGCCAGATGCACTAGGTGATGCATGTGTCTGGAGTTCACTTGCAGTGGCTAGAGGCCCTGGTGCACCCATTCTCGAGCTCTCTCTCTCTCTCTCTCTCTCTCTCTCTTTCTCTCTCTCTCTCTCTCTGATAAATAAGTAAAAAATGAATCTTTAAAAAAAGAAAAAGAATTTCAAAGAGAATCCAAGGAAAGATACCAAATAAAAACTTAGAGTGGGAAATGAGTGAGCAGGGCACCACAGCATTGTGTCTCTTTCACTATCAGAAGCAGACTTCTTTTCCTGTTTCAAGGCCCATACTCCCTTTAAGGGTCCCCCCACTGAGTTCCTGTTTCCTGTCTGACTCAAGAACACCTACCTCCTGTCTTTGCAGAGCCCAAACAAGAGACCAGCCTTGGTGGTACCCAATAGCACAGTTTATGACTTACTCCACCCAATCCTCAGAATCTCAGAGATATATCACTAGGGAGAAATTTCTCCCAAGTGACTTCAATGCATCTCCCACCCCAAACCCCATACTGAGGATTGAACCCAGGGCCTCACTCGTGGTAGGCAAGTACTATACCACTAAGCTGTATCTACAGCCTTCTTTTTACTATATTTTTTTGGGGGGGATTGTTTTATTTTTTGGGTTTTTGTTTTGTTTGTTTTGGTTTTTGGTTTTTCGAGGTAGGGTCTCACTCTAGCCCAGGCTGACCTGGAATTCACTACGTAGTCTCAGGGTGGCCTCAAACTCACAGCGATCCTCTTACCTCTGCCTCCCAAATGCTGAGATTAAAGGTGTGCCCCACTATGCCCAGCTTACTTTATTTTGTTTTGAGACAGAGTCTCAGGCAACTGAACTCATCTGAAGTCCAAACAGGCCTTGAAGTTGAGAGCCTGCTGCATCAGTCTCCCCAGTAGCTAGAGTTACAGGCTTGCATCACCAGGTCCAGCTTTCAGTGCAATACCTTTTTTTCTTATGCAGCCCAGGCTGGATTTGAACTTGCTATGTAACCAAGAGTAGCCTTGAATCCTTGATCCTTGACCCTTGATCCTCCTGTGCTAGAATTCCAAGTGCTAGAATTATAGGCAGGTGCTACTACACTTGGTTCAATGCATTCTTATGGTACATGATACTTTAAACATGCATTGGCATTTTAACACACTGCCTGAGGAACTCTAAATTTTATTTGGGCGGTATGTATGTGTGTAGATATGTATGACATGATATTTGATGTGATGGGTGTAGTGCATCTACCCCTGTGCATATGTGTGTGTAGGCCAGAGGAAAATGTCAAGTGTCCTATCTTTTCACTCATCCACCTGTTTCCTTGAGACAGAGTCTCTTTCTCAACCCAGAGCTGCCATTTTAGCCATTTTTTAAATTTTTGATTTATTTATTTACTTGGCCGAGAAAGAGAATGGGCATGCCAGGGCCTCCAGCCACTGTAAACGAACTCCAGATGCATGTGCTCTCTTGTGCATCTGGCTAACATGGGTCCTAGGGAATCGAGCCTGGGTCCTTTGGCTTTGCAGGCAAATGCCTTAACTGATAGGCCATCCCTCCAGCCCCATTTTAGCCATTTGTTAAGTCACCAAGAACAAAAAATTCTCTGGTCTCTGCCCCACAGAAATGGGATTGAAGATGTGCATGATCATACCCATTTACATGGGTGTTAAGGAATCAGGCTCTCAGGCCCTCATGCTTATGCAACAAGTGCTCTTAACCTCTGAGCCATCACCCCATTCCTCCTTCAACACTTGCTAGGAATGTAGCCCAAGAAAAGAAGGCAAAGATATATGTACAGGATGTTCATCTCAGCGTTATTGACAATGGTATGAAAATTGGAAACAGTTTAAATACCACAAATAGATGAATAAATAAATCTAAATAAGAGAAAGGTTGGAAGAACTGTAATTTGTCCAATCAATGAAATACTATATAACTACTAAAAGTAAGATACGTAGCCAGGCATGGTGGTGCATGCCTTTAATCCCAGCACTTGGGAGTCAGAGGTAGGAGGATCACTGTGAGTTCGAGGCCACCCTGAGTTTACATAGTGAATTCCAGGTCAGCCTGGGCTAGACCAAGACCCTACCTCAAAAAACACCAAGGAAAAAAAAAGTAAGATAGGAAAGCCTATTCCCTTCTGTCATGCCTCACATATACAAACTCTCCCTGCCACTGAACATGAAAATCTGTATTTTTATATGTACTTAACAAATATTTGCTGATCACTATGTATCAGACACTGTTCTAAGGATGAAGATACCTCATCTTTATCATTACTCTCTCATGGACACTCATAGTATATGGTTGACCCATTACCAAAATATAAACATTTTTTGGAGCACTTAAACATTGAATGAAATGCCTTATAGTCTGAGGTGGGGATCATGGTATCTATTCTTACATATGGAGAAAGCTAAGGACTAAAGAGACCAAGGGACTAACCAAAAGTCACACACATAAGTACAAAATAGCCAGGCCAGAATGTTTTATTTGTTTTATTTTTGAGTTTTTGGTTTTTCAAGGTAGGTCAGCCCAGGCTGACCTGGAATGCACTATGTAGTCTCAGAGTATCATTGAGCTCACAGTGGTCCTTCTACCTCTGCCTCCTGAGTGCTGGAATTAAAGGTATGCACCACCACACCCAGCTTCCAGGTCAGAATTTAACCTACTTCTTTTACCTAGAAATCTCACCCTTTTAACTTCTTTGCTGAATTCCCTACTCTGGATATATTCAGATAAGTACAACAATGAGGTTTCACCCTTCCTTCATCTTCATTTCACTGGGCTACAACTCAGTTAGGTGTCTAAGTACTCATCATTGCTCCTTCCCTTCATGTGTTACTGTTTTCTGAGTTCTGCTTATGTCACTACCAAATTAAGGACCACTTTCTGGGCTTTAAGCCAGATGCACAAGGTGGTACATGTATCTGGAGTTCATTTGCAGTGGTTGGAGGCCCTGCTACTCCCATTCTCTCTCTCTCTCTCTCTCTCTCTCCCCCCCCTCTCTCCCTCTGTCTCTTAAATAAATAAATAATAAGTGAGACCACAGCCGGATGGGATGGTGCACGCCTTTAATCCCAACACTTGGAAGGCAAAGGTAGATGGATTGCTGTGAGTTCAAGGCCACCCTGAGACTACATAGTGAATTCCAGGTCAGCCTGGGCTAGAGTGAGATCCTACCTTGAAAAAAAAAAAAAAAAAAAAGACCATTTGGGAAGAGAGAAACAAAATAGTGTTCAAATGGCTCCAAGCACTATAAATCCTCAATGGCAGCATGAGATAGAGGGAATATTTGGGGGGAAAAGGGTTGAGGTAGGGTCTCACTGTAGGCCAGACTGGCCTGGAACTCACCATGTAGTCCCAGGTATGCACCATCACACCTGGCCAAAGGGAAGAATCTTTGATGAGCTTTTATCCACTGATTCAATGATATATATATTTTTTACACAAAAGAGATGGCAGCAGAGATATATATTTTTATTTATTTATTTGAGAAAGAGAAAGAGGCAGAGAGAGAGAGAGAGAATGGGCATGCCAGGGATTCTAGCCACTGCAAACAAACTCCAGACCCATGTGCTACTTTGTACATCTGGCTTACATGGGTACTGGAGAATTGAGTCTGGGTCCTTAGGCTTTGCAGGCAAGCACCTTAACCACTAAGCTATCTCTCCAGCCCAAATGACTATATATATAGCTCAAGCTGGCCTCAAATTCCTGATCCTCCTGCCTCTGCCTCCTCAGCAATATCCTACCAGAGTGTGCCACCACAACTGGCTGACATATATTTTTGATACTATGTGTGAGAACTTATTTAATTATAGTTTTAATCTATTTTTACAAGTTTTCTGAACTTTACCTCCATACTTGGTTTTGTATTCTTATAATTTTTAAATTTGTTCCTTGAAAATCTGGTATCAAGTCAGCATCCTGTTTAACTGTAGCCTCCTTTTTCTCACTGTGATGTTTCCCTCCAGTCAACTTCTCCTTCTAACTTCTGTCTTTCCGTTAATAGCAGTGCCACCATTGTTGTAGTCACTCAAGCTTGAAACCTCAGCCGTTTTCAGCTATCACATCCTTTACACTTGCCTTACCACCAGGTCACATTAATTTTCCTCTCACGAGTTGGAACTCTCCTTTGTTTCCTATTCGCACTGCTTGTTCTCACAAAAATGTCTTCAGTAAACTCCCGACTTCCTGAGCCCAACTTCTCCATCTTCTAATTTGCCCTGCACACTGGCACTATATCTATCTTAAAGTGTTTCCCTATTGAATTTTCTTATCTGCCAGTACCCACTCACTTAAAAGCTTTGCTTGTTCTGTCCTGAAACACCTGTTGCATTGGTATCTTATTCAAGCCTTTTTATACTTATCCTTTAACATTGCAGCAATTTCTTCACTCTCTCAACACCTTCAGTGTTCCCCTTTCTCAATCCATCTTACATTGCTGTTCATAGACTCATCATGAAATATGGCACACAAGGGCTGGAGGGATGGCTTAGCAGTTAAGGCGCTAGCTTGCAAAGCCAAAGAACCCAGTTTCAATTCCCCAGGACCCACGTAAACCAGATGCACAAGGTGGCACATGCTTCTGGAATTCGTTTGTAGTAGCTGAAGGCCCTGGCAGGCCCATTCTCTATTTACCTCTCTCTCTAATAAAATAAATAAATAAATAAATAATTTTAAAAAAAGAAATATGGCACACAACTTTAATCCCAGCACTTGGCAGGCTGAAGTAGAAGGATCACAGTGAACTCAAAGCCAGCCTGGGGCTACAGAGTGAGTTCCAGGTCAGACTAGGTTAGAGATAAATGAGGAGTGAAGGAGGAAAATTTGAGCAATGTCATTATACATATTATATATATATATATATATATATATATATATAAAACATTTTATTTATTATTTGAGAGAGAAAGAGAGTGATGTAGTTCTGCTCACTGCCAAGTCCTATCTCTTGCTACCTATTTAAAATATCCAGAAATAGTGTTGACAAGGTTTCTCTTTTTTTGAGAGGTACAGTGGCAGAGAAAAAAGAAGAGAGGTACATGCCGGATACACAGTAGTAACTCTTGTCTCTGCAAATGTAAAATAGAGACTAAAAAATATACCATACATATCTATGGCATGTATGCATGGTATGCATGCATGTGTGTATGTGTAGCATGTGTGGATATTCATGTCTGTGGGTGTGCATGCTTGCAGAGACCAACAGACAACCTCAGGTGTCATTCCTTAGATAAGTTGTCCACCTCTTTTTGAGACAGGGTTTCTCATTGGCCTGGAGCTCTCCAAATAGGCTAGGCTAGCTGACCAGGTGAGCCCCAGGGATCTACCTACCTTGACCTCCCAAATGCTGGGATTACAGACACACATTGCCACACCCTGCATTTTGGTTCTAGGTATTAAACTCAGGCCTTGATGCTTTCAAGGCAAGCACTTTACCTACTGAGATATCTCCCCAACTCCTACAATATATATTTTTGGAGGTAAATAAAAGTATGTGTGTAAAGCACCTAGCACATCCTAGCATATCACTTGTACACAGTTGTTGGTTAGTAGGTCTAGAATTTCCACTTGTTCCTTCTTTTAGAAGATGCTAATTTTCTAGAGAAATTCACCATATTTTCATGTATTTCTTTAACATAGAATCACAATTATCCTAGGAGTCTTCCCAGCTAATGCTAATTCATGAGTCAGCCAGATATGTTTCTATTGTCTCTTTTTTCTTTCTATTTTCAAACATGTAGTTCGGACTTTTGGCATAGCAGGAAGTATTTTAATGAAAGATGCAATTTGTGTGTAAACAAATTGCAGTGGCTCCAGTTGGTGCTGGCTTCCTGTAGAGAGGGTTCACCCTTCCCTGCATCAGGCAGATAGAGTGGCTGCCGATGGTCCTAATCCACTTGGGTACTGCTGAGTCAAGGCTGGGCTACCATCCTGCTAAGGTTCAATCCACCTTTGAGTTCTTAGTTGAAAGCTGGTGTACTGAGTGTGTCACCACCCCTCCCCCATAGAAGGTCAAACTCTAATCACCATCTCTTAAGTAAACTAAAGCATTCTTTTTTTTTTTTTTTTTTTGAGGGTTTTTTTTTTTCTGATCTACAACCCCTCTAGTACTTGACAAATGTTCTGAGTGGAAAGTTGGCTTGGGTCCCACCTGACCCTATCCCCAGGTATCCACTGCAAGATCGGCTGGTTCTCTGTTCCCTTGCATGTGACTTGGCAAGTGGAAATCCTAGATGCTAAGCCCCACTACCTCTGACCCTTCCAACCCAGAATAAACAGAGCTGCAGTAATTCCCACTTCTGTCTGGATCCCTCCCCTCTCCAGAGACTGCATGACCTCTAGTACTCATTGCCTTAGCTGACTCTCCAAAGCCTTCAAACACATGGTCTCTACATTATCCAGCTTTCCTGATTGTTCTAGGTGGGAGGAGCAGTCTGCACTGATCATTCCAGATGCAGAGCTAGATGCTCATCAAATGCTCTTTTTATTCTCCCTTTGCCATTTGACTAGATACATGGAACATTTTCTAATTTACTCCTAGTCAGCTGGCTCTGTTTTAATTTTCAGGTTCCTGAAATTCCACACAAGTAAAAGTATAGCTTATTCACTTCTGTCTCTTCTGCACCCCTTCTTTTGGAGCTCTTCTGAACAAAGCCCACGATGTAATAATTGAATCCTAGTGATTTTTGCCTACCTAACAGGCTCATCAGCTATAAATGTGTAACTTTTCAAAGTATGTTTTGCACATGCTTTAACTATTAGTATGCTGCTGTCTGAAGTTTCCACTCCCAAAATTCTTTTTTTTTGTTGTTGTTGTTTTATTTGGGTCTTTTACTTAGTTTTCATCAAAAGATGAGTTTCATCCAGTCTTTCTGGAAGATAGATGCTATCCATCATAAATTTCACTCTTAGATTAATTCAGATTTTTTGTTTGTTTGTTTGTTTTGAGGTAGGGTTTCACTCTACCTCAGGCTGACCTGGAATTCACTATGTAGTCTCAGGGTAGCCTTGAACTCATGGCCATCCTCCTACCTCTGCCTCTGGAGTGATGGGATTAAAGATGTGCACCACCATGCCCAGCTTTAATTCAGATCTTAAGAGAGCTATGTATTCTCATTGCATTCTTTGGTGCTTTTATAGCTCTATCTCTCAAAATTATTCAATTTAGCTAATTTTTCAATTAGCAAAATAATAAGCATGAGCTAATAATCATTAAATGTATTTTAATTTCATGGTATTTACATAATATTAAACACTTTATAACTACTAATTTATTCTATAACCATCCTATACACATTTAATCCTAGTACTTGGGAGGCTGAGGTAGGAGGATCACTGTGAATTTGAGCCTGGTACTACAGAGTGAGTTCCAGGTTAGCCTGGGCTGGAATGGACCCTGCCTTGAAACGAACAAAAAAAGGTAAGAAATATTATATGTACTTTACAACTGAGGAAATGATGGCCTCAAGAGTAAGTGATGGAGTCAGGACTGAACCCAGAAAGGCTTGCTCCAGGTCCCAAATTTTAATCTGTTCTACAGCAAGTGAAATTTGTTGTCATGCTACTTACAAGAGGTCTCTGAAACACATTCACTACTCAATATTATCCTTGAGATAGCTTCTCCCAGATTTTATTTCAGCAAAAGCTGTAGCAGTCTCTTCTAGCAAAAGTGATGATCTGTTTTCTGACAGTTTGTCTAATCCTAGCCTCTATTATTGCTCTACCCTTAGTTTTCCCTCATCCAGCCTCCTTATTGGCTGGCTATTTTATGTTTATGTACAATTGCATTTTTTCTTTTCATTTTTAAAATTTACCTATTTATTTTTTAAATAGTCTCATGTAGCCCAGGCTGGCCCCCACTCACTATGTAACTGAAAATGACCTTAAATTTCTAATCCTCCTGCATGTTAGAATAAGCTTGTGCCACACCACCACCTCCAAGTTTATGTGATGCTGAGTACTAAACCCATGGCTTTGTGCATGCTAGGCAAGGACTCTACCAACTAAGCCACATGCCCAGCCTGTTATTACCTTTTCTAAATTGACTTAGTTTCATGAAGTATGGTAGAGAATAAATAAGTAAAATTAATTTTTTCCAAGCTTTTATGAGATGAATCTATCCATTGCCAGGAAAATATCGCCCAGTTACCAAAGCCTACTGTGTAGTTCCAGTTATGTAGGCAGTGACTCACTTTCCACATCCTCATTTCACTTACAAAGTCAGGTCTGTGCGAACTAGAAAAAGAAATGAAAATACCACCTAAGTCTTTCAGTTTCCTACTTAAAATGTCAGAGTCTCTAGAGATGCATTCCAGAGATTTCAGGCCATGTCTGCCCTAATTGGCCAGAGAAGTGACAGAATTGCAGCCAGGCGGTGAGAAGCAGGAGTCCAAGTACACAGGCAGTGCGTTAGACTGTAAATGGGGGGAGCGGGGACAGAGTCCTTGTCTTCATAGGCAAAGAATCAAGACCCAGGTGCAAGCTGACTGTGGGGTGACGGCAGGTCACTGTTTGAAAGTTGAATAAACTGGGCATGGTGGTACACACCTTTAATCCCAGCTCTCAGGAGGCTGAGGTAGGAGGATCATCATGAGTTCAAGGCCAACCTGAGACTACATAGTGAATTCCAGGTCAGCCTGAGCTAGGGCAAGACCCTACCTTGAAAACAAACAAACAAAAAAGATGAATAAAATGAGGGTAGAAGCTAGAATATGAGGGTAGAGAAAGGGAGGTAGGACAGCAGGCTAGCATGGGATCATTGGGCTTCCTATAACCCAGCCTTGTCTTTTTCTTACATAATATTTTACCACTCCTTTTCTGTTCTCTGCTCTAGCCACTCTAAGAAATTATGAAATGTTCCTCAAATATGCTAAAGTCTTTCATACTTCCACACCTTTTTCTACACTGTACTTTTCCCCTTGTCTCTATCCACCTGCCAAAGATCTATTCATTTTTTTTCCTGGGTTTTGCTTAATTACCTTCACTATGAAGCCCTTTTTGCCCCCACCAAGTCCTGTCCCCACTCATGTATCTGTTGACACATCTTACATAACCTTCATAGCACTGATAACAGGATGAATTTGCACCATAGCTCTCTGATGTGAAAAGTGTCACATTGCTGGGTTTGTGGGTTTTTGTTTTGTTTTGTTTTGTTTTGCGGTTTTTCGAGGTAGGGTCTCACTCTAGCTCAGGCTGACCTGGAATTCATTATGTAGTCTCAGGGTGGCCTCGAACTCATGGTGATCCTTCTACCTCTGCCTCCAAGTGCTGGGATTAAAGATGTGTACCACCACACCCAGCTTGTGGGGTTTTTTTTAATGAAATTCAGAAAATATTAGTTTCCAGGTGCCAGGTTGTTGACATACTTGATATCTTCATTGGGTGTCTCTCCCACTAGGGTCAAACCCAGAATCCTAGGAACCTAACAAAGTTCAAAAAGTATATGTTGAGCTGGGCATGGCGGTGCACACCTTTAATCCCAGCACTCAGGAGGCAGAGGTAGGAGGATCACAGTGAGTTTGAGGCCACCCTGAGACTACAGAGTGAATTCCAGGTCAGCCTGAGCTAGAGTGAGACCCTACCTCAAAAAAAACAAAACAAGGGGCTGGAGAGATGGCTTAGCAGTTAAGTGCTTCCCTGTGAAGCCTAAGGACCCCAGGTTCAAGGCTCGATTCCCCAGGACCCACATAAGCCAGATGCACAAGGTGGCGCATGCATCTGGAGTTCATTTGCAGTGGCTGGAGGCCCTGGCACGCCCATTCTCTCTTTCTCTCTCTCTCTCTCTCTCGCTCTCTCGCTCACTCTCTCGCTCGCAAATAAATAAATAAAAATAAACAAAAAAAAAAAACAAAAAAAAGTATGTCTAATGGAGCCGGGTGTGGTGGCACATGCCTTTAATCCCAGCACTCAAGAGGCAGAGGTAGGAGGATTGCCATGAGTTCAGGGCCACCCTGAGATGACATAGTGAGTTCCAGGTCAGCCTGGGCTAGAATAAGACCCTACATTGAGAAACTCAAAACCAAAAGTATGAGTAATGGGCCTCTGGTCTTAAAAAAAATAAAACCTCCAATAGTGTTGTATAAAAGTGGAAAGAGAGCTGAAGTTATAGTTTAGCTGTTAAGGTACTTTCCTGCAAAGCCAAAATGCCAGGTTTGATTCCCTAGGACCCATATAAGCCAGATAAACAAGGTGTCATATGCTTCTGGAGTTCGTTTGCAACAGCTGAAGTCCCTGGTGTGCCTATTCTATCTCTCTCTCTTAAAAAAAAAAAAAAAGTGGAACGAGCAGACACCTTCATTTTGTTCCTGTTTTTGGTGGCAAAGTATGCAGCCTTTTACCACTATGTATGAGATTAACTGTGAGGAGGGTTTTTGTAATTTTTTTAATTTGTAAGCAGAGAGAGAATGAGAGAAAGAGGGGTTAGGTGCCAGGGCCTCCTGTCACTGCAAATAAACTCTAGATTCCTGCGCCACTTTTTTTTTTAAGCATCTGGCTTTACATGGGTACTGGGAATTGAAACTGAGCTATCAGGCTTTGCAAGCAAGCACCTTTAATCAATGAGCCATTTCTCCAGCTCAAATTACAGATATGTACCACTCTTTTTTAACATGCATTTTTAGGGCTGGAGAGATAGCTTATCGGATAAGGCATTTGCCTGCAAAGCCAAAGGATCCCAGTTTGACTCTCCAGGACGCATATAAGGCATATGCACAAGGGGCGCATGCATCTGGAGTTTGTTTGCAGTGGCTGGAGGCCCTGGTGTGCCCTTTCTCTCTTTCTCTCTCTCTCTCTCTCTCTCTCTCTCTCTCTCAAATAAATAAATAACATGAATTTTCAGCTGTAGATTTCCCTATAAGTCCTGCTTTAGCTGTTTGTCATAAGTTTTGGTATGTCATGTTTTAATTTTCATTCATCTTAAGTTATTTTCTAATGTTTCTAGTCCATTGATTATGTAGAAATATGTTGTTTCTGTTTCATGTATTTTTGAATCTCACAAATTAATTATTGATTTAAATTTTATTCCACTGTGGTTGAAGAAAATATTTCAGATGATTTTACTTTTTTCAAATTTATTAAAATTTAGGGGTTGGGGAGAGTGTGTCAGTTGAGTGCTTGCATACATGCATGAGAGCCTGAGTTCAGATCCCAGAATCCACATAAAATCCCAGCACAGCAGTGCATGCCTATAATCCCAGTGCTGGGGAAGTGGACACAGCACGTTCTTTGGAGTCCTGCTGGCTAGCTCTTGGTTCAATGAGAGACCCTATCTCAAATAATAGGGTAAACTCCCCCTACCCATGGAGACTGAATAATGTGTTCATGACCCTATGGTGAATACCAGTAACCCCACTGAGGAGGGTCTTTAATGGAATGGGAACAGGGATATAAGAGGATAACCCACGGGGAATATGACCAACACACGATTTGCTCATAGAGTAAAATTCATAATTAATAAAAAAAAAAAGATGCTCCCTCCAGACATAAAATGGCCTGGATATCCATGACCTCATAGTGCCTGACACTACCTACACAAGACCATCATAAGAGAAGGAAAAGATCATGACATTAAAATAAAAGAGAGACTGATTGAGATGGGGAGGAGATAAGATGGAGAATGGAATTTCAAAGGGGAAAGTGGGGGGAGGGAGGGTACTACCATGGGATATTTTTTTTATAATCATGGAAAATGTTAAGAAAAATTGAGAAAAAAAAGATGGAGAGCGATTAAGGAAGACAACCAACATCAACCTCTGGCCTCCACACGTGTGCACACACATATGCACACACACATACAAACACACACATACACATAAGCATACCACACACATAAGCAAAAAAAAAATTTTGTCTTATACCTGTCATATGGTCTGTCATGGGGAATGTTCCATGTTCAGTTGTGAAGACTGTAATCAGTTGTTTAGGGAGGTTGGAATCCTTTTTACTATCTCCCTGTTTGTAGGAGCCAGTGTGAGAGCAGTAGAGTTGTAGTATATAGTTACTCATATTGGGGTATATGTCAGACTTTCATCATTATAACTAACATTAACAAGAGAGGATGAAAGGCCAGGTGTGGTGGCGCATGCCTTTAAACCCAGCACTCAGGACGCAGAGGTGGGAAGATTGCTGTGAGTTTGAGGCCACCCTGAGACTACATAATGAATTCCAGGTCAGCTTAAGCTAGAGTGAGACTCTACCTCGAAAAACCAAAAAGAGAAAGAGAGAGAAAGGATGGGGCTGAAGAGATGGCTTAGCAGTTGATACATTCGTCTGTAAAGACTAAGGACCCAAGTTCAATTCCCCAGTACCCATATAAGCCAGATGCACAAGGTAGCACATGCATCTGGAGTTTGTTTGCAATGGCTGGCATGCCCATTCTCTCTCTCTCTTTCTCATAAATAAGTAAAAACAAGAGCAGATGTTTACATCCATAGTCCTTAACTCAGCTGATTCAGTGCCCACGGTGAGGAAGAACATGGCAGCAGGAATACTGCCACTCACCTTGCAGTAGACAGGAAGGGGTCAGGGCAAGATCTAACTCCAAAGGACATATTCCCAGTGACCTGTTTCCTAAACCTAGGTCCCACTTCTTCAAGTTTCCTATATCTCCTAAAGTAACAACAGCAACTAAGGACCTTACCAGGTTGTCTAACTAAGACTAAGGGGTTTCCTGGGACACAGGACTGTCACTACTAAAAACAGGCAAGCCAAAAGAGTTAGTAATTTGAAATGTTAGACAAACATAATTTACAAGTGTTCTCCTTTATTCTACTCTAAACTCCAAGAGCACAAGGAGTATGTCTAATGTTTCTATGTGCTTATACCTATTGCTTGGAACATAAGAGGCACTCGATAAATTCCTTAATGTCTTCTTTCTTTCTTTCTTTCTTAATTTTTTTAATTTGTTTTTTGAAGTGAATTCTCACTCTATCCCAGGCTGACCTAAAACTCACTCTGTAACCCAGGCTTGCCTCAAACCCATATACTCTCTCTGTCAAATAAATAAAAATATTTCTATTTTTTTATTATTTTAGAGCGAGCGAAAGAGAGAGAATTGGCATGCCAGGGCCTCAGCCACTGCAATCAAACTCCAGACGCTCACACCACCTAGTAGACAAGTGCGACCTTTTGTTTGCCTCTCCTCTGTGCGTCTGGCTTACATGGGATCTGGAGAGTCGAACATGGGTCCTTAGGCTTCGTAGGCAAGTGCCTTAACCACTAAGCCATATATCCAGCCCTATTTTTATTTATTATTCATTTACAAGTAATGAGGGAGAAAGTATGGGCATGCCAGGGCCTCCCACCACTACAAATGAACTCCAGACACACATGCCATGCAGTGCCTCTGGCTTGTATGGGTACTAGAGAACCAAACCCAGGCCTTTAGGCCTTGCAAGCAAGTGCCCTTAACCTCTGAGCTATCTCTCTAACCCTAAAAATATTTTTAACGAAAAACAAATTCATGAACTTATGTAAAATAGCACATGGAAAAAAATAGACAATCCAAATCTTGAACCCTATAAGATGTTACTTTGGCCAACTGAAGCCAGGCCAATTCCTACTGTTACCCCTTCAGACTTATAAAGGGTGTCTCCAGGACAGGCAAATACCCTGACATACAATGTAACATGATTTCTATATTATTTGTTCCCAAATTGATGGATTTGGTAAACCTCGGGAAATTTTTCCATCAAATTTTGAATCTATTCTACAGGAAATCAGCTCCAGATGTAAGCAAAATGCTAACCAAGTATGAACTTGTAGAGGTACCTATATGCTCTTAACAGTTCCTGTTGCCTGCTAGTATTTCTACCACTGTTTATCATTAGGATTTATAGTTGTGATTACTTTTCACAAGCCCAAATCATCTGCCTCTCAAAACCTTTTGGAGAGGAGGAACCATACCCTCTAGAAATATCAGTCAATTACCACCTATCTTAGAAGTCACCAATAACAGGTATAGTTACACCTCTTCTTCTTGGAGACACAAACAACCTCCTACCACTACCAGACTTCAGCATTCTGTGCTGCATAGGTTGATAGCAGTGCTTTGAGATGTCAGCTGGCTCTCTCGCTCCGGGTATATACCATGCCACAGCAGGTGTTCACTGCCTCCCTGGATCACTTTCCACTTTTCTTTCAAATGATACTCCTATTTCCCCCTTAGAGTCTCTTCTCCTATGTTTTTCCTCTTCTTCTTCCAACTTCTCATTTAAGTTGGAATGGGAAGAACTAGTGCATTGTCTTTCATCTTACAACCACTCTAGTCCTGGTTTCTTGGAGTTTTGTCTGTTTCCTTGGAAAAGCATCATAGAAAATTGCATGATTTCTAGCTTAGCAGTTAAGGCACTTATCTGCAAAGCCTAAGGACCCAGGTTTGATTCCCCAGGTCCCACGTAAGCCAGATGCACAAGGTGCCACATGCATCTGGAATTCATCTGCAGTGGCTAGAGGCCCTGGCAGGCTATTCTCTCTCTTTCTAAAAAGAGAAAATAAAGAAAATTGCATAATTTCCATGTTTCATCAAAAAGAACATACCTTCAAATCTACTCTTAAGTCTGCTTGTCTCTTCTTGCTACATATGCACTAACCTCTGTCAGCTCCATAGTATGTGGCAGAATGCTACCCCTTGTCACTCACAGAGCTGCTTCCTGCTGAACCCCAATCCTTCACTTTGTCCTGTAGACTGGCTGAGTTGATCTCAAGGGCCCTGTCCATACCCACTGCCTTGCACCAGAACTTTCCTTTCCACATACCTTCTTTCTCCTCCTTCTCTGCAGGCTGTTTGAGCACCTTCTTAAACCCTCTAGGGCATTCCAGGAGCATACCCTAATCAGCTCATCCAAGCTACAGCCAGTGCCAGCACCACCAGACTTCATTGCTCTCAAAATAAGGCCTGATTTTCTACACCACTCTCTATAAGTCTCTGCTTCAAAACTAATTTTAAGAATTAATATTCTTGGGCCAGACATGGTGGTGTACGCCTTTAATCCCAGCACTCGGGAGGCAGAGGTAGGAGGTTGGTCATGAGTTTGAGGCCACCCTGGGAATACATAGTGAATTCTAAGATCAGCCAGGACTTGAGCAAGACCCTACCTCAAACAAATATAAATATTTATTTATTTATTTATTTCAGAGAGAGAAGAAAAGGCAGACAGAGAGACAGAATTGGTGCACCAGGACCTCCAACCACTGCAAATAAACTCCAGACACATGCACCCCCTTGTGCATCTGGCTTACATGGGTACTGGGGAATTGAACCTGGGTCCTTAGCCATCACAGGCAAGCACTTTAACCACTAAGCCATCACTCCAGCCCTCAAAAAATTTTTTTTAAATTATGTTGCTTGGCTAGGGGTTGCTCAGTGGTAGAGCTCATGATTAGTAAGATTCAATTTCTAGTGCAATTCACTCCAAGCAAAAAAGGAAGAATTATAATTTTCTTTCAAGGCATGGTCTCACTCTAGCCCAAACTGACCTAGAACTCACACTGTAGGCCCAGGCCAGCTTTGAACTCATGGCAATTCAACTACCTTAACCTCCTGAGTGCTAGGATTAAAGGTGTGCCCCACCACTCCTAGCTTGTTTTTTTTCTTTCAGTTTTGCAAGTAGTGTCTCACTCCAGCCCAGGCTAACCTGGAATTCACTATGTCATCTCAGGGTAGCCTTGAACTCACGACAATCCTCCTACCTCTGCCTCCCGAGTGCTGGGATTAAAGGCATGTGCCACCACACCCTGCCTTTATTTTGTTTTTTTGACATAAGGTTTTGCTATGTAGCAGGCTAGCCTTGAACTTGTAGTCCTCCTGCCTCCATCTCTTGCAAACTGCCATTTACAGGTGTGTGCCACCACACCTGGCTGGTAAGAATTAAAATTCTTAAAACTCTGGGACTGGAGAGATTGCTTAGTGGTTAAGGTACCTGCCTGCAAAGACTAAGGACCCATGTTTGACTCTCCAGATCCCACATAAGCCAGATGCACAAAGGTAAGGCAAGTGCAAGATTGCACAGACCCACTAGGTGGCACAAATGTCTGGAGTTCGAATCCAGTGGCTGAGGCCCTGGTATGCCAATTCTGTGTCTTTCTCTATTAAATTGGAGGCAGAGGTAGGAGGATTGCTGTGAGTCCAAGGCCACCCTGAGACTACATAGTGAATTCCAGGTCAGCCTCGGCTAGAGTAAGACCCTACCTTGAACCCACCCCCCCCCAAAAAATAAAATTTTAAAAAGTCTGCATTTACCATTGGTTAATTTATTTGGGATAAGCCCACTTCACATTAAAGGGCATTTCTAGCTTGTCTCCATTGCTGACCTCTTTGTGTATTCTCTAGCACATCCTGAATCCAGTAGGAAGTAGTACCTGTGGTATTAGCGCTTCAGTCACGAAGCCACTCCCTTCTGGGGCCCAGATGAAATGTTTCTGGCCTCCCCAACACCCAGGAGAACTTAGGGAGCCTCAATTGGTTTTCCTCAAAACATGCCAAATACAGCCAGGCATGGTGGCACACGCCTTTAATTCTAGCACTCAGGAGGCAGAAGTAGGAGGATCACCATGAGTTCGAGGCCAACCTGAGACTACATAGTGAATTCCAAGTCAGCCAGGACTAGAGTGAAACCCTACCTTGAAAGACTTTAACAAAATAATTTAAAAAAAAAAAAAGCCAAATACTGGGCTGGAGAGATGGCTTAGCAGTTAAGGCACTTGCCTGTGAAGCCTAAGGACCCAGGTTTGATTCTCCAGGTCCCACGTAAGCCAGATGCACAAGGTGGCACATGCATCTGGAGTTCATTTGCAGTGGCTAGAGTCCCTGGTGTGCCTGTCTCTCTCTCTCTCTCTCTCTCTCTCTCTTTCTCTCTCTGTCTCTAATAAATAAATAAAAATAAAAACCTCTAAAAATGCCAAATACTGAGGATATATGTCCTTGTTGCAGAGAAGAGACTGGCTGCTATTGGCCAGAGGGGAACCTCTGAATCAAGGACACAACCAGAAAGTCCTTGCCAGCACCTTCTATGTGATCACACCATCTCACTCCCTTACGCTATTGGTGAAGGCAGTGGCCACACGGGAACTAATGCTGCCCAGCCTCTTCCCCCTGCTGTCTGAGGACCCACCTGAAGATAGCCTGAATATCATGGAGGCAAGTGGAGTTCATGTGTCATGGGACTGAGAAAGGAATGGAGCTTGAGAAAGGGCTAATGGAGAGAAATGGGGTCATGAGGGAATGAATGGGAGAGTAGAGAGAATGGCTTAAAGGGGTGTATTAAAAGGAAAGATAGAAAATGAGGCTGGGCTGGAGAGATGGCTCAATGGTAAGGTGCTTGCCTTCAAAGCCAAAGGACCTAGGTTTGATTCCCCAGGACCCACATAAGCCAGATGCACAAAGTGGTGCATATATCTGGAGTTCATTTGCAGAGGCCCTGGCACACATACCCATTCCCCCCCCCCACCCTCTTTCTCTCTCTCTCATATAAAATAAATAAAAATAAAAATATTTCTTAAAAGAAAGAAAATGCAGCTGAATGGAAGGAAGCCAATACTCTGATTACAGTAGCTTGAGGGAAATGAGGTTTGGGAAGACAGCTGAGAGAGAGTAAAAGGTTATTGGTATGTGCAAATAGCTGGCAATAGTGTTGTCTTGAAGGGGTATCACAGTCGCACGTACCCCTGAAGTCTGGTTTAAATCAGTACCACTGGTAGCTACAAAAGAGAAAAAGGCAAGTGTTCCCAAAGGTAAAGCTGAGAGCAAGAGAGAATGGAGGCAGTCCAGCTCCCTGTGCACCAGCCAGCCTGCCCCTCATCCCACTGCACTTCTACCATAGGGAGGAGACTATGAGGTTGGAAAAGGAAGAGAAGTATATTAGGGAGGAAGCAGACCGAGTGGAAGGCAGAGGAACAAAGAAAGGAGGGGGATAAAAGATGACATCCAAGAAATAGAAACCTTTGAGTAGATTTCATGTCTTTGAGGGTTTCTTATTGTGTCCCTGGATGTGTGTGTTCTGAATCTCTAGATGGGTGGCAACATGTCTATGCCTTAGTGTGTAGCTCCACCTGTGTACCTCATTATGATACTGTGTTCTCTGAAATACATGTGTGTATACCTGCATTCCTGGGCCTCTATTTCTGTTTGTTGGGGAAAGGAGTAAAATGAAGTCTGAGACTCAGATACAAAGGACTCAAGAGGGTTGGAAAGCAGCTTCCTCCAGCTCTATCATCCTCTCCTCTCCCTTCTCCTCTGTCTTGCCCCTTCCTCCTTTTCTCCCTCCCTTTCACTGTGCCTAGATTCTCCATATCCTCTGCTGGGCTCTATAGGTTAGGGTGGGAAGGAAGGCTGGGGGATTGTATCACTGTTGGATGGCTGGCTGATATGCAGAATGGACAGAGTCTGGGATTGTGCTCTGAACTTGGCAGCCATGGGGATACAGAAAGAGTTGGGCACAAGTGGCCCGTGGCTGTCGGCGTCTCACTTCAGGGCCAGTGGTTCCTGGCACAGGATGTTGTGGCCGGAAAACCTGACTGCTCAGGAATGCTGCACTCGCGCATGGCCTCCTTCTATGCTCTGCTCACCTCAGGCCAGGAACTCCCTGTACTTGCCTTGCAGACTAGAACACCTCCGCCCCATCACATAACTCAAGGACACGCCCTCCCTCAGCCACCAACACTAGACCCTTTGTACTCCTTACATGAGCTCTAGTCCCTTTCAGAACCCAGTGACATACTTCCTAGGGCCAATGTTAAGGACTTGAGAATCCCTAACCACTTGGGGTTGTAACTACTTCTGACCCTTTGCCTGACAGTTACAAGCAAGTCCTGGGGCAGAACACCTGGTAGGACTTACCTGTCTCAGCTTCAACAAGCAGCCTGGTATCCTCTGGTTGCTCTGCTTGTGTTCTGGGACTTCAGGTTCCCTGAGTCCTCCCTAAGTAAGGCTCCTCTCCTCCTCAGAGCATGTTGGACAGCCTGGAGCTAGAGCCTACCTACAACCCCTTGCAAGTTTGCAGCCACCTATATGCACACCTGAGCAGCACCTATGCCAAGCCTCAGGGACGGATCTACTCAAGCTGGGAAAGCCGAGGCCCTAGAAAGGTACAGTCCCTTTCCTCCCCACCCTTTCCTCTATCTACCCATCCCCTTTTATGTCTAGAGTCCAAGGGAGTTCTCCATTGCCACATCCAACAGCACCATCAGTGCCTGAGCCCAAGGGAAGGAGCAGCTCCACTCCCTTTCCCCACAAAGGTGGAGAGGAGAACCAGGCCAAAGAAAGAGAAAGATGCTGACTAGGTAGGAAGGCTGTGTGCTTAGACAGTCACAAGCCACAGTGTTTAGGTTGGTTGGTTTAGTTTGGGGGGCTCACAATATAACCTAAACTGTCTTGGGTTTGCCATCCTCCTGCTTTAGCCTCCTAAGTGAGGGGGAATACTGGCTCACTTTGTCACACATTGTGCTTAGATATTTTAATTGTAGTGTTCAGAACTCTTTAGTCATTTAACAATCCCATTACACAAACTGGCTACACTGGAACTGCAACCACAAACCTCTCCTTAAAATTAAAGGCTAAAGGGAAGGTGGGAAAAGAACAGCCCAGGGCAAGGGAAAGAACATTTATAGAACACCGACACTTGCCAGGTTTTCTAATAAATGCTTTCACACATATGCTTATTGAATCTCCACAGCACTGCAGCAAGGGCAGTGCCATGTACTTGTACAACTTAGGAAAGAGAAGTGACCTTGGCTAGTCCCTTGGAAACAGGGCTCTGGTGACAAGGGTTAAAATCAGAAGATTCATGCCTTTAATCCCAGCACTCAGGAAGCTGAGGTAGGAGAATCGCTATGAGTTCGAGGCCAGCCTGAGACTACATAGTGAATTCCAGGTCAGCCTGGGCTACGAGATCCTACCTTGAAAAAAAATCAGAAGAAGCCAGGTGTGGTGGCTTACACCTATAATCCCAATACTCCAATTTAGACAACATGAGACCGTCTCAATAAAAAAGAGGGAATCATGAGAAACTGAAATGTTTCTCAGATCCATAATCTATATTTGTCTTCCTTTTGCTGTTAATTTTTCCTAGTTTCTCAGTAACAGAGCCTTTAGAAAAATTCCCATTTTGTCAGCTAAAATTGCAGAACTATGTTTCCAAACTCATCAATCCAGAAGTGAGAGCAGAGCCCACTATGAGGTAGCTTTGTGGGCAAGCTGACAGAAGATGAACTCTAGGCAAGAAAATGACACCACAGAAGGTACAGCCCAGCCCTGGGCCTTCAGTGTGTCACTCCAGGGACGGGACATGTGACGCAGTAATGACTGGAATCTATCTAAGAGCTTGGGGGATTCTGGTCTTCAGAGTAGTTTCTGGTTGCTCTTTGCAGGCTGGACAATTGCAGACCAACCGAGTTCGAGCCACAGTGGTCCCCCTGACTATGACTCCAGCACCAGACACAGCCCCCAAGATGGCAGCAGCCAGCAAAGCCTCCTCAGAAGCCTTCCTGCCTTCTGATTCCGAGGAGGAGTATCCCTCTCAGCCCTAAGTCTCCAGCACCAAAACACAACTGCCATTTCCACCTTGCCTGCCATCCATCCCCCTGAGCCTCTGAGCTCAGGCTAAGAAGCAGTCTGAACCACTCCACTGGCACCTGGAAAAGACACACCCAAATTCTGTTCTTTCTGTGGCAGGGGCTCTTTTTCTACTGGATCATTTAATACTGTTAACACAGATGATTAAACACCCAGTAAGCTCCACCATTATTAGCATTCCAGCCCAGAATTTCTCCTTGTAGCTCTGCATAAGCAGGTGGCTGAGGTCAAGTCACCCTCAGGAAAACTATAACTGAGGAACAAGGAAGTGGTTTTTAGAGGTCAAGAAAAACTAGGAGATTGAAACCTAAGTCCTATTCCAGAGGGTTTTGATTTCTGGTTCACTCACCACACTACAGATCTTTTCACTGACAAGTACTTGGAGCCTGTGAGCAAAGGGGTGTGTGTGTGTGTTAGAGGAGGGCATACTGTCATTTAACCTAGCACAGGGAAGTGGATAGGGTGAAAAAGGCCTGCTCCCTTCCTCATCACCTCTCCCACACCTGTCCACTTCCTGTCAGCACCATCCATCTACAGAATAGCTAAAATACGTCTCTGTGCTTCAGATTACAGTAAGTACTTGAGGAATGTATCCATTTCATGCAAATGACTTTGTGAAGTAGAACCCATTACTACTTAAAAAAAAAAAAATTACAGCCCGGTGTGGTGACATGCCTTTAATCCCAGCACTTGGGAGGCAGAGGTAGGAAAATCGCCATGAGTTCAAGGCCAAGGCCATCCTGAGACTACTTAGTGAATTCCAGATCAGCCTGGGCTAGAATGAAACCCTACCTCAAAATCCCCCCCCAAATTAATTAATTAATAAAAATGAATTATTTATTTGAGAGAGAAAGAGGCAGATAGAGAATGGGCATGCCAGGGTCTCTAGTCACTGCAAGCGAACTCTACACACATGCACCACCATGTGCCTGTGGACTATGTGGGTACTGGGGAATCAAACCTGGGTCTTTGGGCTTGCAGGCAAGCACATTAACCACTAAGCCATCTCTCCAGCCCCCATTACTACTTCTCATACTTGACAGAGGGGCAACAGAGAGAATGAGGGGTGCAGATGTCATACAACTCACCCAGGATCACAAAGCTAGAGTCCAGCCCAGGTGAGCCTGACAGAGCTGCCACACTGTAAGCTTCCCTCCCAAGTGTCCCTTCCCCTTTCCATAAGCATCAACATTTCCCAGTTCTTCTCTTGCTCCCCTCCACACTCACCCAGCACATGCTGCCACTGCATTTCACAAGTGTCTATTCACACAAAGACTTCTTAAATGCAAGCTGATTTTAATGAAAACTTTTATAATTTAAATATATATATATATCTAATAACAATTTAGGAATAAAGATCCAGAAAAAAAGCCATCCAGCTCCCCCCCTCAAAAAAAACTGTACCCTCTGACCAAGTTCCCTCTTCTCATAGGTCTAGTCTGTCAGCTTTCCAGTCTCTTGGGGGAGGGATAGCTTAGGAGTGCTGACACACAGAGCACATCCCTCAGCTCTGCCAGACGTTCTCTAATTCCTATAACTTCCTAAGACTGAATATCCTTCCCTTGACCCCTAGGATCCCCTGGCCTCACATGGGCCTCTCCCACCCTCTGGTTCCTACTGGCTCTAACAGGTTTCTGTTATCCCCAGTGCCATCCCATAAACCTTCTATTAGATACTATCTCAGGTGGAGCCTTCTGATTTGACTCCAGTCCTATCAGTCACTACTCTGGAGAGCCCACAGTCCCAGCCCCTGGAGACCCCACTTTTCTGGACCTGGCTGTACAGAGCAGTGTCTGAACTGTGGCCTTTGCTGCCATTACCACTTGCAGTACCAGGTTCAAGGAAAGCTAGGCCCTTGGGAACAGGGTGGGGCTTAGTGCTTCGAGGAGGTGGCACAGCATAGTCATCAGTGGCAGGATTGTAGGGGAGCTCATAACCCTCCTCCTTCACCCGAGCCTGGCACCACCACGCATCCTTGGGTTCCTGAGGCAAATCATAAAGGCCCCTGGGAGGAGCTGGTGCCAGGCCCTCAGGTTCATCGTAGATGGGGTCCTCTCTGGGGTCAGTCAGCTTGGCCTTCAGCAACTGCTGCTGCGCATGCTCATACAAATCCCAATAGAGAGGCTTCTTGAAATGTACCCTCTCCCCTGCCTGAGCAGAGGTGCTGTCCAGGGGATCTGAGTATAGGGAGTCCTGGGAAGGGCCTGGAGGAATGCGCAGGGAATCTAAGGGCTCAGCATACAAAGCTGGGGAACTGTCCAGGAGCTCTTGGGGACCAGGAGGAGAGGCCAACTTCCCCTCAGCCACCTCCCCTTCATGGGAGTCGGTTCTGAAGACATCATGTCCCTGTCTGACCTTTCCTTGAGCCTTTTGCTGCTGGATGGCAGTCTCAACTGCCTGGAAGATGGCATTGCCCTGTGTCGTCTGGAAGGTGAAGGTTCCAGGGCCAGAGGAGCAGCGGCGACCGGCCTCAAAAGAAAACATGACCTGTGGAGGGCATGGAGGGAACACATTACCAAGAGTGTTGCAAGCGTGAGTCACAAGACTGTAAAGAGGCCACCTGAGCACCGAGTTGTTCACCCACAACCTTCCAACCCAGAAAGCCCTCCCTGCCAGTTTTCCCATACAGCCCCTGCACCTTGTCCCTGCCATATCGACGCAACAGAGTGTAGGGCCAGGAAATGAGCGGCTCCAGGACCTGACTCTGGGTCCCCAACATCAGGAGAGTCAGCTTCTCTGCTTCTACCCTCAGCATGTAGGAGCCATGCAGTCCGCAGCGCTCAGCAGCCTCAGTCCTCTGCACTATTACCCAGAACTGGGATCCTGGAAGGAACGAACAATGAAATAAGCACTGGGGACAGGAACCCAGAGAGTTCACTAACACAATATCCAAGCATTTGTTTGGAAGTCAGATCTCAGTGGCTGCCTACTTCAAGGGTCCCAGGGCTTTCCAATCATTCCCAGGTCACACCTACTTCCCTGCCCAGGCCTCTTAGGTATCTACCTTCCCAGGTGGGGCTGTACAGTGAGTTCTCCAGCATCTCCAGGGCAGAAAGTTTAGGCGGGTTCTCCACCTGCACCGAGGCCCAGCTGCCGTTCTGTTGAAAACAAAACATCAAGGATTCTATAATTCCCTTTGCTCTGAGGTGCGGAATAGAGGCTCTTGAGACATTCGGCTCCACTGCCATTGCAACAGCTACCTTGCAGCACCCCTTAGGCCCTAACTCCTGGCCAGCAGCTGGCCCCTCACCGGAAAGGCGGTTCTGCACAGCGTCTGCACCCAGGCAGCGCTGGACGGTGCATCCGCCGCTAGCAGGTGTGACCGCTGCGCAGTGTCCAGGCGGAAAGCAGCGGCGCCGGGCTCCGGAGGGCTCTCCACTGCCACAGGGGCCACGCTCACACACTCAGCGAGACGGATCACTTTGCAGTCCAGGCGGCGCGAGCCTCCTCGGCCGCCTCCGGAGCTCGACCCCTTGTGGTCAAAGAACTCCAGCCGGGCTACGCCGTGGGGACTGGACGGGTAGAGCACAGCCCAAGTCTTCCTCCATCTCTGGGAAAGAACGAGAAACGGACGGGTGTGAGCCGCACGCCCCCACGGGGAAGTTAAAGACCACGTAGGCCGAGAGGTGTCTGAGGCTCCCGAAGGAGAGGCTGTTTCCCAAGGAGGATGCTACTCCATCTGCCCTGCACCAGGGAGGACACACTCCCAGAGTCCCACGTTTCTCCCAAGTGTGCAAAGGGACTTCGAGGGAATGTCACGGGGCTCTCCAACTGCCGTGTTCAACCTGCTTCCCGCCCTTCCCCTCCTTCTGATCCTCTCCCTCCCTTCTAGCCCTGATGAGGTTCGGCATCCCCTGACCCCTACTACCTACCTTGGTCCCGAAACGCTGACTTTGTAAAAAGAGCGGCCCTTCCATCACAGCCTCGTCCATGGCCCCTCGAGGTTCCTTCCGCGCTTCCTGGCCCCGAGGGCGGGAGGCGGGGCCGGGGCGGGACGGCCCTGCCCGAGGCGGCCAGCCCCTCCTCTGCCCCGGCGGCCGCGGTGGGGGAGGGAGGAAGAGACGCGACCAAGCGTCTGGTTCCCCGCACAAGCCGCCTGGCCCTCGTCTGCTGGGGGGCGCACAGCCACTCCACCCAGAGAAACTTCGCGATTTCAGCCAGATGGTCCTGGGCGAGGGGCTACGAGTGACGTCACGTGCTTAACGTGACATCAGAGTAAAGGCCGTGACATCACCCGCGGAACCACAGTGGCCAAGTGGGCCCTCGGGACTTCAGTTCCCTTAGTAGGCCCTACCTTTAAACCAGCCCGAGTTGGACTGGACTATTTACACTCCGCCTAATCCGGGGTGTGGAGAGGGGTTGGGGGCTGGAAGGTTTCCCGCCGCCCCGGAGCCGCCACCCGGGTCGCCCAGTCATCCCGAAGCCGCTGGCCAGTCCAGTTCTCTGACCGCAGCTGCTGGGCTCCCAACCTGCGGGAAGAGAAGGCTTCATTGAGCCGGGAGGGTCAGGGGAAGGGGGGAGGTGTCCCAGCAGCGGCCAGCTCCACGGGGGAGGGGAGGACCTAGAGGAGGGAACTGGCCTGGCCGGAATGGAGGGAGAAAGCGGAATGTGGGAGGGCTCTAGGGGACGAGGGAGGGACGAACGAAGAGGGGGGGAAGGAAGGGGGGTCCAGTCTCCCCTGGCAGAGCACTTTTTTTTTTTTTTTTTTTTTGGAAGTCTAAGATTAATCTCCAGCACCAGGACTCGTCTCCCAGACTCTAGTGCCTTCCCAGCCAAAGGTAGGGGAGTCACGCTGCTGCCGCCCAAGAGGAAGGCGTGTTGGGGATGGAAAGGATGGTGGAGGGACCAAAGAAAAGGATGGTGTGGGGTGAAGTCGGGAAAGCCAACCAACTGACAGTTTTATAATTGCCAGGGGAAGTGAGACACAGGATGAGTGGAAAGCGGAGCAGATATTGGGGACAGGGGCTAGAGGGTGCAGCTAAGAGGGCCCTACCCCTGGGCCTCCAAGCCAAAATGTCCCCCAGAACAAAGCTGTCTTGTTGGGGGAAGCAAGTTGGGGGGGGGGGCTTGCTGTGGAGATCTGTTCTGAGCCTTGGTCAGAGGCCTGAGCTAAAAGAGCCCATAGAAATCCCTGGCCTCCGGTTGCCGGGTGCCAGTGCCAGTGATATTGACAGGAAGCTTGGACAACCCCACCCGAAACCCTGCCCAGGGTGAACGTCTAGCCCTCTTAGATCCCTTGACCCTGCAGGTCATCTGTGAGTCCACGTGCTGGGAGAGGACCCTTCCTGCCTGAGCATCTGCACAGAAAGAACTCTGCTGGGATCGCTTCCATTCAGAGTTCTAAGATCTGAGGGTCTGCCAGGTTCCCTGGCCTGCCAGTACCACTGAGTCTGCCCAGCTGAATAGGTCATCCTGTCATCCCTCCCATGTCTGTTCTTTGGCGTCCTCTCCTCACAAGCTTTCTACCTCTCTGCCTTACTCTTCAATACTGTGTACTTGCTTCTCTCCCTAACACATACTGTCTTCATGGTTTTCCCCTGAATCTGCTCTTCTTCCTTCATTCCCACAGTCTTCCTTCCTCTCACATCCTGTCAGCGTCTTCCTTTCTGTGTGTCTCTTCTCATTCTGTATCTTAATCATTCTCTAACTCTGGCCTCTAATCAATCAATCAATCTCTCTCTCCTCCCTCTCTCTCTCTCTCTCTCTCTCTCTCTCTCTCTCTCTCTCTCTGTGTGTGTGTGTGTGTGTGTGTGTGTGTGTATGTATGTGTGTGTGTACATGGAAGTAACAATGACAGAACTAGGAACGGACATTGTGATGTAACAAATAATTACAAAAGTTTTAAAAGTTTTATTACTTACAGAAGAGAAGGAGAGCCTCCCTCCCTCACCCCCAATCTGGGTCTGTAAGGCGGTGTCTTTTGTTTTGTGTCTGCCCTCATTTAGTGTGTTTTTCTCTCTCATTATCTCTCTGCCCCTGAGTGTCTCTCTTCTCTCTCCACTCTCTCTCTCCTCCCAGACCTTCCTTGCCATGCATCCAGGCAATGTGTGGCAGTGGCACCGGTGGGGGCTCCTGCTGCTGTGCTTTTTGTGCAGCTCCAGCTTGGGGTCTCCATCCCCTTCCTCTGGCCCAGAGAAGAAGGTAGGAAGCCAGGGGCTGCGCTTCCGGCTGGCTGGCTTCCCTAGGAAACCTTACGAGGGCCGCGTGGAGATACAGCGAGCTGGTGAATGGGGCACCATCTGCGATGATGACTTCACACTGCAGGCTGCCCATGTCCTTTGCCGGGAGCTAGGCTTCACAGAAGCCACAGGCTGGACCCACAGTGCCAAATATGGCCCAGGAACAGGTGAGCAAAACTCCAGGTACAGTGCAAGTTGTTGTCTAAGTATATAGAGAGACCATCATCAGGGTGGCACAGCCACAGGGATGTAGAACACCAAGAATAGCCATGGGTGATCAACCATACAACATAGTTACTTCCGGAGCTAAATAGCCTTAGGCTAATAGGGTCCTCCTGTGAGCCTCAGATGTTCCATGTGCACACTGAGGAGAGAATTTCTAGGTATCTTTCTGTTGCCAAGTAGGATTTTACAGAGCTATGCACAAAGACACGTAAGCCCTGGATGATGGTAGTAGAGTTGGTTTTATGGAAAGCTGTAAGCAGGTAAATGATGTCTGGATGTCCTAACCCTAGAAGGGGCAACAAATACTGCAGCTGACAAAAATCAAGTTCCAGAGCAGAGCTAAAACTAACAAGACTGGAACTGATGTGGGACAAGTACAAGAGTAGGGGTGGGCTTAAGCACATTTCTCCTGAGGCTGGAACTGCTTTTGATAAACAGACATGGGTGATCTCCCAGTTCCTACTAGCTGCATTACCTTGAGACTGAAGTGTCACTTGTAGGTGCCATGTTTGGAGAGGGACAGCAGAAAATGGGAATACTTGGCTAGGACTATAGCTCGATGGTTGAGCACTTGCCCAGCATGTGAGAGGCTCTGGGTTAAATCTCCAATACTGTGAAGGAAAAAAAGAAAGAAAGAAAAGAGGGGCCTGGAGAGATGGCTCAGCAGTTAAAGGTGCTTGCTTGCAAAATCTGATGCCTGGGTTCAATTCCCCAGTACCCACATAGGCCACATGCACAGAGTAACACATGTATCTGGAGTTTGACTGCAGTGGTTAGACACCCTGGCACACCAATTCTCTCTCTCTCTTCTCATAAAAATTTTTAAAATTTTTTAAGAAAGGAAAAAGAGAGAAAGGAAACGCTTTCAGGGGAGAGCTGCTTGAAAGAAATATTCAGAAGTCGTGTTCCAGGAGGAATTGTTAAAGAAACCAAAAGTCTGGCATAGAAACAAGCCTTGGACAGCAATTACATGATGGCTATGCTCAAATTTGGGAAGGACAATCATATGACTGGGGAGTTTTTCTGGATGGCATCAAAAGACTGAATCAGACTGGTGGGAGAAAGTCATAAAGACGCATAAGGACTTTCTGATGATAATGTAGTCTGGTGGAGCAGAAGGGTGAGTCTTGTCAGAATATGGGGAAGCATTGTCTGCACACTGGCTGGGACAGATACCTCTGAGGTGCCTCTAGATTCTGAGAGGCCAATGACAGGATACGCAGTATGGTCCAGACAGTAGAAACAAGAAGCTGTAGTACTGCACAGACAGGAATGTATGGGAGAATGAAGGGTGAGGAGCAAGGAGGACCTAGGATTTCCAAATCTCAGTGAAAGGTCAAACTCCTAAGCCCCATGAAGTGTCAATGTAATCTTAGGCAAGTTACCTAAGTTCTCTAAAACCCAATCTGTTTATATAAAATACTCTGGCAGAGCACCTGGTACACAGTAGGGACTTAATGTAGCTATCACAGAATGGGGAAGGAGTGATCAAAACTTCAGTGGAATTTGTTATTCATCCCATAAATTCTTCATTATAATCCCAAGACCACCATCAAGCTTGTATCAACTGTGTGCCCTCTTCCCTGTCACCCTTTAGGGGTCCCTGTCCTTTTCTCATCAGAATTGCAGGCTTAGCCTCAAGGCCACGGGTCAATACTTCCTCTCCCCAGCATTAGCATCACTCCTTAGCCCTTCCTCCCCCAGCTTCTCTGTCCCCTCATCTCTTCTTCCACAGGACGCATCTGGCTGGACAACCTAAGCTGTAGTGGAACTGAGAAAAGTGTGACGGAATGTACCTCCCGTGGCTGGGGAAACAGTGACTGTACCCACGATGAGGACGCTGGGGTTATCTGCAAGGACCAGCGCCTTCCTGGCTTCTCCGACTCAAATGTCATCGAGGTCTGCAGTACTCACAGAAGGGAGAGGCTGTCGGGTAGTTTATATGTGCTTAAAGAGATTAGAAGGTGATCCCATAAACTGCCATGGGATGATTTAGATTGCTGGAAAGAGTGGGAGGAGGCAAGTGACAGAGCTCCATGGTGCTGCAAAGTCCAAGTTCTTTTTTTTTATTATTTATTTATATATTATTTGAGAGAGAGGGGGAAAGAGAGAGAGAAAATGGGTGTACCAGGGCCTCCAGCCACTGCAAACGAACTCCAGACACATGCACCACCTTGTGCATCTGGCCTACGTGGGTGGTGGGGAACTGAACCTGCGTCCTTAGGCTTCACCGGCAAGTGCCTTAACCGCTAAGCGATCTCTCCAGTCCCCAAGTTCTTTTTTTAACGCATTCACCTGTAAATTGCTAAACCTGGTATGAGCTTCTCCAACTTCATCCCTGGTAACCTCAGATGTTCCTCTTTCCTGGCACTCCCTTCTTATTCTGTCCTGCAAAGCTACTTCCTTTATGACATCCTGTCTCAGTCCGGTTCCGCCATTGGGTTTACAGCAAGCACACTCAATCAAGGCTCCTTAAGGGTGGCCGGGCACAGAAGAGGTGCTACTGGGATGCCTTTTCCTGCCTGTGGTACTGTCCTAGGTAGAGCATCACCTGCACGTGGAAGAAGTGCGGCTTCGACCAGCTGTTGGGTGGGGCAGGCGGCCCCTGCCGGTGACTGAGGGACTGGTGGAAGTCAGGCTTCCAGACGGGTGGTCGCAAGTGTGCGACCAAGACTGGAGCGCCCACAACAGCCACGTCGTCTGCGGCATGCTGGGCTTCCCTGGAGAAAAGAGAGTCAACACGGCCTTCTACCGGTGAGCAGACCAGGGTGACGGGCTGGGCACGGCTTAGAGCCCGCGGCGTGGGAGAGTGGGAAACCGAGGCTGCGGCGACGCTGCCCCTCGCGAGGGGAAGCCATGAGGGAGGGCCGGGCTCTGGCGGGGAGGGCCGCGCCGGGCGGGCGGGGCGGGGTGCGCGTGCGCGCAGGGACGTCAGTGGTCGCCAGGCAGATTCTCGGGCCTGGGCGCGCGACCTCGCGAGTCCCGAGTGCTGGAAGGGCGCGGTCAGCCTCGCGGCCCGGAATGCTCCCCCTGCCCCTCCCGAGCCAGCCGGGAGCGCCTCGGAGCCCCGGTCGCCTGTGGAGTGTTAGGTCGTCCTCGGCGTGGGCGCTGACCCCGCCACTTGCCCTTAGAGCCTAGTGTACGGAATGGTTCTGTGCCTCCCTCCAGTTAGGTCATTTCTGAAGAAACAGCCTTTGCGAGTCAGGCAGATATTTGGAGAGCTTCCCACTGTCACTCCATATAACCTGTTTTGCAGGCCCCAAATGCTTATTTCCTTCAGCTCTTAGGTCACTTGCTGCCCGGATTCTTGACATCTAGATGACTTTACACTGAGCACCGTGCTCCTGAGTGGTCATCTTTGATCTGATGCGTCCTCGTAAGGCAGTTTTGGGCATACTGAACTTAAAGCCGTTTCAGCCCTAACTTTATCCTTAACACTGATAAAACTGCCTTTTTGGAAATAAATACATGTTTCCCCTGTGAAATTCATTTTGATACATCATTTAAAAGCTATTAAGAGAAGCCAGGCGTGGTGGTGCCCTCTTTAATCCCAGCACTGGGGAGGCAAAGGTAGGAGGATCATCGTGAGTTCCAGGCCACCCTGAGACTACATAGTGAATTCCAGGTCTGCCTGAGCTACAGTGAGACCCTACGCGGGGGGGGGGGGGGGGGGGGGGGGGGGGGGGGGTACGGGGCAGGGGAGGGAGCTATTAAGAGCCGGTATGGTGGCACGTGCACCTTTAATCCAAGCACTCTGGAGGCTGAGGTGGGAAGATTGTCATGAGCTCGAGGTCAGCCTGAGCCACAGAGTGAGTTCTAGGTCAACCTGGGCTAGAGTGAGACCTTGCTTAAAAAAAAAAAAAAAAAAAAGACATTGTAAAACAGTGATGATTTCATGAAATAATCGAGTCTTGACTTGATTTTCGGTCTGTTATCTTGTGAACAGACATGACAGCTATGCCTTCAGGTATCATCAGGACTGTAAAAATTGTGATTGAAATGCTTAAAATTTTTGCTAAAATTTCCTCTAGATTTACATTAGACCTCATATCATTAGTTATAAAACTATGCTTTGTTTTGTTTTGTTTTCCCGAGAAATGGTGGGGGGACCAGAACACTGAAATAATGTAATCAGTATTTCATTGTCTTATGTATAAAGAAATCACAGGAGATTTTGTCAATCTTTGCTAAAATCCAGATACACCGTGCCACAGCCAAATCCAGCCTTCCAATTTAGTGAGTGTGTTTTTATTGAAATCCTTCTGGATCTGTAAGGATCACCATATTTTTTCCTAAATGTTCACAAACTTCTGTTTAATTGGTTATTCTTGAATAGTACTTATCTATAGATTGAGGAGTCTTTGAAAGTCAATACATTAATTATCTCCCCACTCATTTCCATCGTCACTGAAATTTTCTTTGCCTCTTTGCAGTGGCACTAATACACATCTGAAAGTTCTTTAGCCCTAAACAATACACTTTAGGTGGTCTAGAGACAGAGGATTTTAAAACAGCTGTGTGCCACATGCCTTTTCGGGATCCATCTTAACCTATGTTTCTTCCTCTGAGCTTGTTTTTTACCTTTCAGGATCCAAATGCTCGGTTCTAAAGAATAGTAGGATTTCAATAGCATTTATTCCAAGAGGAGAGGATAGAATGAACCCAGGTCTAGAGATTAATTCATCCAACATTAATTTATTGAGATGCAATTGTGTGCTAGGTTATTAGGAATTCAACAGTTAACAAAACACAAGAATCTCTAGTCAGGTGTGGTGGCACACACCTTTAATCCCAGCACTTGGGAGGCAGAAGTAGGAGGATTGCCATAAATTCGAGGCCACCCTGAGACTACATAGTGAATTCCAGGTCAGCATGTCAGGGCCTGTAGCCACTGCAAACAAACTCCAGACACATGAGCCACCTTGTGCATCTGGCTTAAGTGGGTACTGTGGAATCAAACATAGGTTCTTAGGCTTTGCAGGCAAGTCCTTAACCACTAAGCCATCTCTCCAGCCCCTCTTAGTCTTTTTGAGACAGGGACTCTCTGAGACTCTCTAGATAGTCATGGCAAATTTGCCATGTGTACTAAGCTAACCTCTAAATTATAGCAGTCCTCCTGCCTCTGCCTCCCAGGTGATGGGATTACAGATGTGCACCACATGCCCAGCTATTTTTATTTTTTCTATTTATTTTATTTTATTTTTATTTATGAGTTAGAGAGAATGGGCACACCAGGGTCTCCAGCCACTGCAAACGAACTCCAGACGCATGTGCCACCTTGTACATCAGGCTTACATGAGTCCTAGGGAATCAAACCTGGGTCCTTTGGCTTTGCAGACAAGTGCCTTAACCACTAAGCATCTCTCCAGCCCCCAGCTATTTTTAAAATATCTGCTATCTATCTATTTACTCATTCATTCATTCATTCATTCGCTACTGGGGATTGATCCCAGGGCAGCAAGTAATACTAGGCAGATATTCTAATACTGAGCTAAACTCTCAACTATAGACAATTGTTAAAAATTGTGTTTTGAAAAGTAGAGAAATAGGTGGAGGTTGTGTGTTTGTGCATGCACACACACATGTGTAAGAGATTTACATGTATTTAAAAATAAGCCGAGTGTGGTGGCACATGCCTTTAATCCCAGCATTCGGGAGGCAGAGGTAGGAGGAGCACCATGAGTTCAAGGCCACCCTGAGACTACATAGTGAATTCCAGGTCAGCCTGGGATAGAGTAAGACCCTACCTTGAAAAACCAAAAAAAAAAAAAAAAAAAAAAAAATTGTTGTTTTATGGGCTGGACAGATGGCTTAGCAATTAAGGTGCTTGCCTGTGAATCCTAAGGACCCAGGTTCAATTCCCCAGAACCCATGTAAGCCAGATGCGCAAGGTGGCACTTGTGTATGGAGTTCATTTGCAGTGGCTAGAGGCCCTGGTGCACCCATTCTCTCTTTCTCTCTTTTTAATAAATAAGGAAATAAAAATTTAAAATACATTTAAAAAGTTGTTTGAGAAGAGGTTGCGTATGAGAGAAAGTTTATATGAGAATCCAGAAACATCAAAGGGTAGCAGCCTTAGAGAAGAGAGGCTGTTGGAAGCAATGAGAATTTTTAGAGGTTTTTTTTTTGTTTTTTTTTTTTTTTTTTTTTTTTTTTTTTTTGAGGTGGGGTCTCACTATAGCCCAGGCTGACCTGGAATTGGCTATGTAGTCTCAAGGTGGCCTTGAACTCACAGTGATCCTCCTACCTCTGCCTCCTGATGGCTGGGATTAAAGGCGTGTGCCACAACACCCAGCTTGAAGATGTAGATTTAAGTGGGGTTTTGTTTGATGTTTAAAGAAAGGAAGCCGGGCATGGTGGCGCACGCCTGTAATCCCAGCACTCGGGAGGCAGAGGTAGGAGGATCGCTGTGAGTTCGAGGCCACCCTGAGACTCCATAGTGAATCCCAGTCAGCCTGGGCTAGAGTGAGACCCTACCTGGAAAAACCGAAAAAAAAGGAAAAATGGGTTGGAGAGGTGGCTTAGCAGTTAAGCGCTTGCCTGTGAAGCCTAAGGACCCAGGTTTGAGGCTCGATTTCCCAGTACCCATAGAAGCCAGTTGCACAAAGTGGCACATGCATCTGGAGTTCGTTTGCAGTGGCTAGAGGCCTAGTGCACCTATTCTGTTTCTCTTTCTCGCTCTCTGCCTCTTTCTCTCTCTGTCTGTCTGTCTCTCTCAAATAAATAAAGAAAAATAAGCACAAGTAAAAATAAAGGAACAAATAGTAGGGACAAACATGGCCATCCATGAATAAAGAAATGTCAATCAATTGAAACAGCTATCAGCATATGTCCCTAAAAAGGACTGTAAAATTGATCTTATTCCCTTATATAACATGTGCAAAATATACATATCTAATATTTATAAGACAGAAGGTTACAAACTACAAACCACACACACACACAAATCCTTAACTTTGAAGAGAACTTGTATGTTTCTGGGGCTTTGCATGCAAGGCAACTGCTCTGCTAGTTAGATACATCCACAGCCCATAAAGTACTTCAAAATTTTGCAACAAGCCAGGGGTGGTGGTGCACGCCTTTAATCCCAGCACTTGGAAGGTAGAGGTAGGAGGATTTCTGTGAGTTCGAGGCCACCTTGAGACTCCATAGTGAATTCCAGGTCAGCCTGGGCTAGAGTGAGACACTACTTTGAGAAAAAGAAAAAGAAAAAAATTTTGCAACAAAATTACATTTTTCTGAGTACTACCATGAAGATTAAAATGATCACCTTAGGTTTATTGTTCAAAGAAAGTGCTAAATGTGTTTCATTTTAGACATCATTGAGGGGAAAAAATCTGGAGAAATGTTTCACTGTATATTTAAGACAAAAAGGTTCTAAACTCTTCTTTTTAAATTTTTATTTTATTTTATTTTATTTAAGAGAGGGAGAGAGGGAGGGAATGGGAACATCAGGGCCTCCAGCCACTGCAAATGAACTCCAGATGCATGCGCCACTTTGTGTATCCTAGAACGTGGGTTCTAGGAATCGAACTTTGGTCCTCTGGCTTTGCAAGCAAGTGCCTTAACCGCTAAGCCATCTCTCCAGCCAGAAACTTTTTTTTTTTTTTTTGACAGCTTCCATAATTATACACAATAAACCATGGTAATTCCCTCCCTTCCCACTTTCCCCTTTGCACCTCCATTCTCTATCATACCCTTTCCCTTTCTCAATCAGTCTTGTATTTTGATGTCATCATCTTTTCCTCCTATTATAATGGTCTTGTGTAGGCAGTATCCGGCACTACAAGGTCATGGATACTCAGGCCATTTTGTGTCTGAAAAAGCACATTCCTTTGGCTCTTACTTTCTTTCCGCCACCTCTTCCACAATGGACGCTGAGCCTTGGAAGGTGTGATAGAGATATTTCAGTGCTGAGCACTCCTCTGCCACCTCTCAGCACTATGGTGCCTTCTGAGCCATCCCAAGGTTACCACCATCTGCAAAAAGAAGGTTATCTAGCCAAAAGTGAAAGTAGCATTTATATATGGGTATGAACATTAAGAAAAGCGCTTATTTGATGAGCATAGTATATGCTTTTAGCCAGACACTAGCAGATGTTACACACCTAGGGCTCATGACTTCCCTCACCATAGGTTTTCCGTATCAGGCATATGTTCCCTCCCATGGAGCAGGCCTCCAGTTCAATTTGAGAGCTGTTGGTTTTCCCCATAACAGACATACCACTTATGCACCCATTGGCTCATTTAGCCTGGCTGGCCAAATTTAAGGCTTACAGTGTCCACTGTTGTTTATCTCCACTGGCGATTTGTCTCTCTCCCATTGAACTGCTTGCAGCCTAACTTTTTGTAGCTTTCTGTCAGCTGGTCTACACGGAGGAGGTTTTCAACTCAGTTCCAGCAAGATTTCTCAGTGACCCTGCAACCCAAGTATGTGAAGTCTTCAGCAATAGGGTCTTGCCATCTATACCTGATGGAAAACCGAGAGCCTTGGCAATGGCCTGTGATGTTTTGGAGGCATCAGGGAACTCCTTGGCCAACAACACACTGGAAGGTATCCCATCCCTGGCACTGAAAAATTTCTAGTAACAATCTATGGCTTCTGGGTGTGCCATTCTCCAAAAGACTAGGTTTCCATATGACTTATTCATCCCCTCTTAGATTTTAATTAGCCTTCCTCCCACCTTTCCTTTAATCAATCTGTTCCCCTCACCTCACCTAGGCCTTTCCATCCCCAGTAATCTGTTCGTCTACTTACATACATACAATACCATCCCCTTAAGTCCTCCCCTCCCTCCCTTTCTATTCCCTTTATATCCCCTTTCTAGCTTACTGGCCTCTGCTACTGAGTTTTATTCCAACTCACATAGATGTCCAAACATTTGTAGCTAGGATCCACATACGAGGGAAAACAAGTTATGTTTGGCTTTCTGGGCCTGTGTTACCTCACTAAGTATAATCCTTTCCAGACCTATCCATTTCCCTGAAATTTTCATAATTTCATTTTTCTTTACTGCTGAGTAGAATTCCATTGTGTAAATGTGCTACATCTTCATTTTCCACTCATCAGCTGAGAGACATCTAGGCTGTTTCCATTTCCCAGCTATTGTGAATAGAGCAGCAATAAACATGGTTGAGCAAGTATCTCTAAGGTAGTGAGATGAGTCCTTAGGATATACGCCTAGAAATAGTATAGCTAAGTCATATGGTAAATTTATTTTGGCTGTCTCAGGAACCTCCACACTGATTTCCACAGTGGCTGTGCCACACTGCATTCCCACCAACACTGTAGAAGTGTTCCTCTTTTTCCACATCCTGGCCAGCATTTATTGTCATTTTTTGTTGTTGTTGTTGTTGTTTGTTTGTTTGTTTTGGTTTTGGGTTTTTTGTTTTTTTTTGTTTTTTTTTTTTTTTTTGAGGTAGGGTCTCACCTGGTCCAGGCTGACCTGGAATTAACTATGTAGTCTCAGGGTGATCTTCAACTCACGGCAATCCTCCTGCCCCTGCCTCCTGAGTGATGGGATTAAAGGTCTGCGCCACCACGCCCGGCTTAATTTGGTTTTTTGATGGTAGGCATTCTGACAGGAGTGAGATAAAATCTCAAAGTAGTTTTAATTTGCATTTCCCTGATGGCTAAGGATGTAGAACTTTTTTTAGATGTCTATATGCTAACTTTATTTATTCTTTTGAGAACTCTCTATTTAGTTCCATAGCCCAGTGTTTAATTGGGTTGTTTGATTTCTTATTATTTAGTTTTTTGAGTTCTTTGTATATCCTAGATATTAATCCTCTGTCAGATGTATAGCTGGCAAAGATTTTCTCCCATTCTGTAGGTTGCCTCTTTGCTCTATTCATATTATCCTTTGCTGTACAAAAGGTTTGTAATTTCATTAGATTCCAGTGGTTGATTAGTAGTTTTATTTACTGAGCAACTAGGGTTATATTCAAAAAGTCCCAATACGAATATGTTGAAGGGTTTCCCCTACTTTTTCCTCTATCAGTTTCAGGTCTGATATTAAGGTCTTTGATCTACTTAGACTTGATTCTTGTTCATGGAGAGAGAGAAGGATCTATTTTCATCTTCCTACAAATAGATATCCAGTTTTCCCAGCATCATTTGTCTTTCTCTAATGAGTATTTTTGGCATTTTTGTTAACAATCAGATAGCTGTAGCTGCCTAGACTTACATCTGGGTCCTCTATTCTGTTCCATTGATCTGTGTGTCTGTTTTTGTGCCAGTACTATGTTATTTTTGTTACTATGGCTCTGAATATAGGTTAAAATCAGGTAAGGTGGGCTGGAGAGATGGCTTAGCGGTTAATCGCTTGCCTGTGAAGCCTAAGGACCTCGGTTCAAAGCTTGATTCCCCAGGACCCACGTTAGCCAGATGCACAAGGGGGCGCATGCGTCTGAAGTTCGTTTGCAGTGGCTGGAGGCCCTGGTGCGCCCACTCTCCTGTCTCTCTGCCTCTTTCTCTATCTGTTGATCTCAAATAAATAAAAATAAACAAAATTAAAAAAAAAATCAGGTAAGGTGATGCCATCAGCCTTATTTTTGTAGCTCAAAATTGTTTTAGATGTTTGAAGGGTTTTGTTCTTCCAAATGAATTTTAGGATTGTTTTTTCTATTTCCATGAAGAATGCCATTGGAATTTTGATGGGGATTGCATTAAATGTGCAGATTGCTTTGGGTAAGATTGCCATTTTCACAATATTGATTATTTCAATATGAGAACATGGAATGTCTTTCCATTTCTTTTTTTTTTTAAGAAACAGAGATTCTTTTTTTTTGTTGTTGTTGTTGTTGTTGTTTTTTGTACTTATTTTTTTGAAAGTGACAGACAGAGAGAGAAAGAGGCAGATAGACAGAGATAGAATGGGCGCGCCAGGGCCTCCAGCCACTGCAAACGAACTCCAGATGCGTGAGCCCCCTTGTGCATCTGGCTAACGTGGGTCCTGGGGAATCGAGCCTCGAACCGGGGTCCTTAGGCTTCACAGGCAAGCGCTTAACTGCTAAGCCATCTCTCCAGCCCTATCTTTCCATTTCTTAACGTCTTCTGCAATTTCTGTGTTGAGTATTTTAAAGTTTTCATTGTAGAGATCCTTCACTTCCTTGGTTAGGTTTATTCCAAGGTACTTTATTTTATTTCATTTTATTTTTATGCAGTTGTTAATAGGAGTGAATCCCTGATTTCATCCTCTGTGTGTTTGTTGTTAGCATGTAGGAAGGCTACTGATATCTCTGTTTGTTTTGTATCCTGCTACATTTCTATAAGTGTTTATGGGCTCTAATAGTTTGTGGGTAGAGTCTTTAGGGTCCTTTATATATAAAATCATATCATCTTGGGCTGGAGAGATGGCTTAACGGTTAAGCGCTTGCCTGTGAAGCCTAAGGTCCCCGGTTCGAGGCTTGATGCCCCAGGACCCACGTTAGCCAGATGTGCAAGGGGGCACACACGTCTGGAGTTTGTTTGCAGTGGCTGGAGGCCCTGGCGCGCCCATTCTTTCTCCCTCTCTCTATCTGCCTCTTTCTCTCTCTGTCTGTCGCTCTCAAATAAATAAATAAAAATAACAAAAAAAATTTTTTAAATCATATCATCTGTAAATAATGATAACTTGATCTCTTCCTTTCCAATTTGTATCCCTTTTATGTGTGTCTCTTGCCTTATTGCTATGGCTTAGGTTTCCAGTACTTTATTAAATAAAAGTGGGTACAGTAGACACCCTTGTCTTGTTCCTGATTTTAATGGAAAAGTTCAAGTTTTCCTCCATTTAGTATTATGTTGGTTGTAATTTTGTCATAAATAGCCTTTATTATACTGAGATATGTTCCTTCTATTCACAGTTTCTGTAGGACTTTTGTCATAAAAGGATGTTGGATTTTGTCAAATGCTTTTTTTTGCATCTAATGTGATGATAATGTGATTTTTGTCCTTTAGTTCATTTATATAGTGTGTTACATTTATTGATTTGTATATGTTGAACCATCCCTGCACCTCTGGGATAAAGCCAACTTGGTTGGGGTGAATGATCTTTCTTATATATTCTTGTATTCTGTTTGCCAATATTTTGTTGAGAGTTTTTGCATCTATGTTCATGGTTGGTCCCTAATTCTCTTTTTTTGTTCTATCTTTGTCAGGTTTTGGTATCAGGGTGATGCTGGCTTCATAGAAAGAGTTTGGTAGGATTCCTTCCTTTTCTATTTTATGGAAAAGTTTGAGAAGCATTGGTATCAGTTCTTCCATGAAGGTCTGGTAAAATTCACCAGTGAATCCATCTGGGCCTGAACATTTTTAGTTGGGAATTTTTTTTTAATAACTGCTTGGATCTCCATACTTTTATGGGTCTATTTAAGTGGTTAATTTCATCTTGATTTAATTTTGGTAGGTCATATAAATCAAGGAAATTATCCATGTCTTTCATATTTTTAAACCTAGTGTTTATGTTCTTTTTTTAAATATATTTGATTTTATGTATTTATTTGACAGAGATAAAGAGGGAGAGAGAAAAAGAGAGCACACACGCAGGAATACCAGGGCCTCCAGCTACTGCCACCTTCTGCATCTGGCATACGTGGGTCTTGGGGAATTAAACCTGGGTCCTTTGGCTTTGCAGACAAATGCATTAACCACCAAACCATCCCTCCAGCCAGAGTTCATGTTCTTAAAGTATGTTCTTATGATTTTCTGAATTTCTTTGGTATCTGTTGTAATGGTGACTTTTTCATCTCTAATTTTATTAATTTATGTCTCTTCTCTATTCTGGTCTGATTGGCTAAGGCTTTGTCAATCTTGTTTATCCTTTCAAAGAACTAACTCTTTGTTTCATTGGTTCTTTGTTTTTTTTTTTTTGTTGTTGTTGTTGTTTCCATTTCATTAATTTCTGCCCTAATCTTCATTTTTCTTCCTGTCTACTGATTTTTGGTTTGCCTTCTTCTTTTTCCAAAGCTTTAAGGTGAAGCATTAAGTTGTTTACTTGCAATCTTTCTAATTTCTTAATATAGGCACTTAAAGCTATGAATTTCCCTCATAGGACTGCCTTCATAGTGTCCCAAAGGTTTTGGTATGTTGTGTTCTCATTATCATTTGATTCTATGAATTTTTTTATTTTCTTCTTGATTTCTTCATTGACCCACTCATCATTTAGTAGTGTATTGTTTAGTTTCCATGATTTTGTGTATGCTCTATAGCTTTTCTTGCTATTGATTTGTAGTTTGATCCCATCATGATCATATAGAGTGCAAGGAATTATTTCAGTTTTCCTGTAATTGTTAAGATTTTCTTTGGGTCCTAATACATGGTCTATTTTAGAGAATGTTCCATGTGCTGCTGAAAAGAATGTGTGTTCTGCAGTATTTGGATGAAATGTTCTGTAGATATCTGCTAGGTCCATTTGTTCTGTGACCTCATTTAATCCAGATGCATCTCTATTTATTTTTTGCCAGGATGATCTGTCAGTTGATGAGAGTGGGGTGTTGAAGTCACCCACTACAACAATGTTTGGTGTTAGCTGTGACTTAATTCTAATAGTGTTTGTTTGACAAAATTGGGAGCCCCCATGTTAGGTGCATATATGTTTAGGATTGTAATTCCCTTCTGTCAGAGTGTTCTTTTAATCAATATAAAGTGACCTTCCTTATCTTTCTTAACTAATGTTGGTTTGAAGTCTACCCTGTCAGATATTAGGATAGTGACACCTGCTTGTTTTCTAAGCCCATTTGTTTGAAACACAGTTTTCCAACCTTTCTCCCTAAAATAGTGTCCATCTTTTGTAGAAAGGTTTCTTTTTTTTTCTTCCATATTTTTATTAACAACTTCCATGATTATAAAAAATACCCCATGGTAATACCCTCCCTCTCCCCACTTTCCCCTTTGAAACTCCTTTCTCCATCATACTCCCTCCCCATCTCAATCAGTCTCTCTTTTACTTTTGATGCCATGATCTTTTCCTCCTCTTATGATGTTCTTGTGCAGGTAGTGTCAAGCACTGTGAGGCCATGGATATCCAGGCCATTTTGTGTCTGGAGGGAGCATGTTGTATGGAGTCTTGCCCTTCCTTTGGCTCTTACATTCTTTCCACCACCTCTTCTGCATTAGACCCTGAGCCTTGGAAGGTGTGATAGAGATATTGCAGTACTGAGCACTGCAGTCATTTCTTTCCATCACCATGATAGAAAGGTGAGTTTCTTGGAGGCAATAAATTGAAGGAGCCTGCTTTTTAACCTAGTCTGCAATTCTGTGTCTTTTAGTTTGAGAATTGAGGCAATTGATATTAAGAGTTATTATTGAAAGCTGTGTATTTATTCTTACCATTCTTTTTGCTTTGTCTTTCTTCCGGTTTTACCCTTGCTTTCTTTTATTAACTAGTATTTGAATGTAGTTTATTTTTTCTAGGTTCCTTATGTGTGTGCTTTCCTTTCTCTTCAACCTGGAGGATTCTTTCAAGTTTTTTCTGTAGAGCTGATTTAGTGTTCTCATATTCCTTTAGCCTGGTTTTGTTGTGGGATGTCCTTATTCCTCTGTCTATTTGGATGGATAGCTTTATAGTATAAAGTAATCTTGGTTGGCAGTTATTATCTTTCAGAACTTGAAATACATTATTTCAAGCCCTTCTGGCTTTTAAAGTTGTGTTGAGTAATATATATTTTCTTTGGTTTGTGCATTTTGTAGTTTAAATATAATACGACAGTGAGAGGTTTTTTCCTGATTTTGTCTATTTGACATTCTGTAGGCTTCCTGTATCTGTACTGGCATCACTTTCCCTACTTGGGGGATGTTTTCTTCTATGATTTTGTTGAAAATACCTGTTATGCCTTTGGAGTGAAATTCTTCTCCTACTATGCCCTGGATTCTTATGTTTGATCTCTTCATTGTGTCCTGAATGTCTTGAAATTCCTATCCATGCCTTCCTATTAGTTTGTCTTTCTCTTTGTTGGACTGTATTAGATCTGCCACCTGGTCTTCTAGTTTAGATATTCTGTCCTCTCCTTAATCCACACTACTGGTGAGACTTTCTATAGAGTTTTCTATTTGACTTACTCTGTTTTTTTATTTCTAGTATTCTGGTTGGTATTTTTTTATTATTTCTATTTCCTTACTCATGTCTTATATTGACCTCCTTATTTCATTAAGTTGGTTTCTTGTGTTCTCCTTCTCGGATTTGGTTATCTTCTTTGATTCCTTTGATTTTTCTGAACACAGATTTTTTTTAAATTTTTGTCAGGCATTTCATCTAAAGTAGACTCACTGGATGTCATTTCTGATGGATTTATAATTTTTGGTGGGATTGTATTGTCATGATTTTTTTGTTTAGAGATTTTTGCATCTTGAATTAATTTGATTCTTGAGTTTCTCATTATCTGTAGTGTTCTTAGCTGTGTAAATATGACTTTATACATCTTCAGTGTAGGAGTTTAGGGTACCAGGTATAGCTCATACTCCAAGAGAAATAGCAGACATGACCCTAGATGTGGAGTTTGCCTGCTGTTCAAGTATTATATTAGACTGGGTGGAACAAATTACTGGAAAATTCTAAAATTCAACTGATCAATGTACACATTCAATCAAAAGTAGCACAGAGTATTTATACAAGTGTTGAGATTAAAACAGTCTAATAAAGCCAAAGTCCCTAAGGGTGTATGTTCCCCACACCCTTAATCCTGTTAACTAGGAGTTGAGATTTCTAGTCTAAAATGGGTTCCAAGTCAGCCTGGAGCCAGGCAGACCTTGCCCCCAATAATGACAGAAGAAAATGACAAAGTCCCTAAAAATCAGAAAACATCAAAGGCAACAACAGTCAACACCAAAATACAGTTTGAGAACGGTTACACCAACCAAGAATATAGCATCCAAATGCAATACATAACCTTTCCTGACATGGAAAGAGAGATTAGCACTTCTAGTGCAGGCCAGTGTATCTGGCTTTGTATAAGTAGGCCATTACCTTTTGGGATGGGTTCCCATCTCACCAATGCTGAGGCCCACCTTGATCCTTCAGAGTTCCATGTGGCTGGTGGTGAATGAGTTCTTTGGACATTCACAGCCCTGACTGCTGGGGGATGGGAAACTATGCAGGGTGCCTGGAGTTGTACCATAGTTGCTTAGCTGGTCCCTTTTCTATACTCCTTCAGCAGCTGCTCAGCTGGCCCCTGCTGTCTCCTCCTTCAAGTTTCTTGACTTTGCAAGGAGACTGATGTGAGTGGAAAATCCCTTTACCTTGTTTCTGCTCCTGCCACTCTGTGCCAGCCCACAAGCACCTTAGCAGGATTCTGGCTGGTTTCCTCCTTTCTGGAAGATCTTGGTCTCTCCTGCTTCTCTGCTGTGGTTGATAATAACTTACACCTTCACTTTTCGATAGAAGAGTATATTTTCCTGTGTTTCTATTTATTTCCCTCCCTAGGCTGCTTTGGTGTGGCTAGTATGCCACCATCTTCCTAAACTCTTCTTAATGCCTCAGGAAAGGGACCTGAGAGTAGTACTCTTTGGGAGAAATGGTGGACATACTGGATGTTTTGACAAAAAGACCAACTTGGTACAGCTTCATAGAGAAGCAGGACAGAAAATCAAATAGCTTTTGACCTGTTTAAAATATATATATATTGTTGGCTGTGGTGGCACACACATGTAATCCCAGAACTTGGGAGGCTGAAGCAGGAAGGTTACCACGAAACCAAGGCTATCCTGGGCTACATAGTGAGACGCAAGTTAGCCTAGATATAGTGAAACCTTGTCTCAAAAAAGTTGAGGGAAAGCTGGGCATGGTGGCGCATGCCTTTTAATCCCAGCTCTCAGGAGGCAGAGGTAGGAGGAGTGCCATGAGTTTGAGGCCATCCTGAGACTACATAGTGAATTCCAGGTCAGCCCGGGCTAGAGCAAGACCCCACCTTAAAAAAAAAAAAAAAGAAAAGGTGAGGGAGAACTGGAGAGAACTCAGTCAGTAAAGTGTTTGTCCTGCAAGCATGAGGTCCTGAGTTCAGATCCCCAGCACCCATGTAAAAGCCAGGTGCCACCTAGCATCAACTTCTTGCCTCCACATGCACCTGCCCACATGCATACACATGCAAAAATAATATAGGCTGGAGAAATGGCTTAGCAGTTAAAGTGCTTACCTGCAAAGTCAAAGGACACAGGTTCGATTCCCTAGGACCCATGTAAGCTAGATGGACAGGGTGGGGCATGAATATGGAGTTCGTTTACAGTGGCTGGAGGCCCTAATGTATCCATTCTCTTTCTCTCCCTCTCTCAAATATATTTTTTAAAATAGATTTTTTTTTTAAATAGCCAGGTGTGGTGGCCCAGACCTGTCATCCAAGTACTCAGGAGGCAGAGGCAAGAGAATCCTTGCTGATTTTAGGCCAACCTGATCTACATTAATAGGTTGCAGGCTAGCCAGGACTACATGAAAACAACCTATTTTAATCCCCTCCATACACATACAAAAACCTGCACTCATTTGTGCATGGTTGGGCATGACAGGGGCCATACTCCAAGGTTGTAGGAAAATAAGACCTGCTTCAGTTAAGACCTCAGAGTTGAGACTACATAGTGAATTCCAGGTCAGCCTTGGCTAGAGCCAGACCCTACCTCAAAAAAGAAAAAGAAAAAAAAAAAAAAACTCAGACTTAAGAATGAAATGATCGATTCTTTAGGCCATTAAAAAGAATATTTCCTAGTCTGGTGTGGTAGCATATGCCTTTAATCCCAGCACTTGGGAGGCAGAGGTAGGAGGATCGCCATGAGTTTGAGGCCACCCTCAGACTACATAGAGAATTCCAGGTCAGCCTGAGGTACAGTGAGACCCTACCTTGTAAAAAAAAAAGAAAGAAAGAAAGAAAGAAAGAAAGAAAAAATATTTCCTGTTGGGCGTGGTGGTGCATGCCTTTAATCCCAGCACTTGGGAGGCAGACGTAGGAGGATCACTGTGAGTTCATGAGTTTGAGGCCATCCTGAGACTACATAGAGAATTCCAGGTCAATCTGAGCTACAGTAAAACCCTACCTTGAAACCCCCGCCCCAAAAAAGAATATTTCCTTCCTTATAAGTAATTTTAGAAGATGAAGCTCAATGGATGAGGCCATATTCCAATAAAATTTTATTAGTGGACTCTGGAATATTACAAAAAAAAAAAAAAAAAAAAAAAAACGATGAAGCTCAGCCAAAGTAAGATAATGTCCACAGACATCTCGAGCCTTGCTCCTTGGTCCCAGTCCAGCATCCTCAGGCCTACCCAATGCCAGAGCCTTTCTTGGAGAGATCATCCAAGCAGGAATAGAAAAAAAGTATAGTCAGCCTCCCTTGGCCTAACCCAGGCTAGTCTTAGCCTGCTCAGTGTGACAGTCCTCACAACTCTTACCACTTGCCCTCCCTGAGGTTTAGCAGTACCATCTAGACCCAAGAGTCCTCTTTCTTCATCTGTCTAAGTCTGACCTCTGAGGGTACTGGCATTGGGACAGTGTCTGTCTTGAGGCCATGGTCTTCACACGGCTCACCCATCTGATCATGTGCTTGACTGTAAGGCCTTGATGACATCATATACTGCTGTCAGGAGCGTTCTGACTGCCAGGAAAGGAATCTTGCCACTGGTCCTGGCTGCACCAGACTTTTCCACTTGGTTCTACACTGATCCTGATTCCTATTGTCTCCTCACAGAAAGTTGAGGAAGAGAACAGCCAAAGCCTCAGCCCGGTGGCCCAAGTTCCTTGGAAGGTAATGGGGCAAAAGCCCCGGGACCTCCTGCCTGCCCCGAGGCCCCAGGAGGTGGATGGATGGATAGCAGCCTATCCATGTCCATCCCAGAACCCAAACTGAGGGATTAAGAAAGTGGCTGGAAATGGGCTGTTCCCTGGTGAGGGAAGGGAGCCAGGCATGGGGATGGGTTAGCTTTGATCTTAGGTAACACAAGCAGTAAGTAATGTAGGACCAGGCGAGAAGAAACCACTCATCTTTCTACTCCCAAATGGCGTGGATTGCAGACTCGGCCCCCTACAGTCCTTCTCTCCTGTGCCCCAGCTTCTCAGGTCTCTTGGTCCATCCACATGCCCATTTTCTCTCCCTTGACCTTCTGCTGACCTCCTTGCCTCTCCCTCACCTGGATTTCCCTAATTAGATTTGCCACACTGACGCTGACTCCAGAGAGCAACATGAGTTGCTAAGTGCATATACTTCTGTGGTGTTCAGCAGTTGGCGTGTGTAGGGAAACGCAGCCACCTTTTACTCTGCTCCCTGACCCCCGTCCCCACAGTCTGCACACAGGGTTCTTCCCAGAAACAGAATACCAACCCTCTTCTTTCCCTGAGCCACATCACATCCTTAACCACTCCTCCACCAATATCTTTCTCCTTTTTGCAGACCAGTCAACAAGCTTAAAGTCAAACCTAAGCCTCGAGTGGGCAGGGGGCCAAACAAAAGGTAAAGCTGGGAGCAAATGGGGGAGTCGGGCTGTGGCCAGGGAGGGCCCAAGACAGGCCTGTTTGGCTGAAAGAGCTGGTGAGAGGTGGAGAAGCAGCAGCTCTGGCCGCCTCCTCCAGGTCCTTTACAGACATGTGAAGCCCTGTGTAGGTCAGTGGGGAATTGTGCTTGTCACAGACTTTGGGTTCTTGTTCCACATGTCTGTCTTCCCCCAGTGAATTCTAGTAGATAATCCAGCACTTTCTGTTTTAGATACTGTATCTGCCTCTTCCCCGCGAGATTAACTGTGCCAAAGGAATCAATGTTGCCACTCTACCTTTATTTGAGGTTTTTTGTTTGTTTGTTTGTTTGTTTTCTTTTTTTTTTTTTTTTTTTTTTTTTTTTGGTTTTTCGAGGTAGAGTCTTACTCTAGCCCAGGCTGACCTGGAATTCACTCTGTACTCTCAGGGTGGTCTCGAACTCACGGCGATCCTCCTACCCCTGCCTCCCGAGTGCTTTGATTAAAGGCGTGCACCACCACACCCAGCTGCTATTTGATTATTTTTAATACATGCTACCAATACCTGGTGTGAAGTGAGACTCAGGGTTCCCTTTGGAACCTTTGCAGGGATGGACTGACTGAGATCCACAGTCCCTGTCTCTCTGGCTCTCACTTTCATAGTTTTCTCCTGGGCTCTCTTGGAACTCAAAGGAGTGGGAAACCTGCAACCCTTCCATCTAACTTGTCTCCAAAAGACCCTTGGCACATTCAGCTCTCCATGATAACTTCTTCAGCAGTGACTGAAGTACAGAGAATTCATTCCTTTCTTTTGTTTCGTCCTCTCCTCAGCAAGTTCCAGGATCACCCAGTGGCTCACTGTTGTACCTCAACTCCCTGTTTCCTCCCTCTAGGGGCTACAAGAGGGCTCACAATTGGGGGGAGTGTATTTCTCTTTAGCTTTGGAGCTTAGGGTCATCTTTGCCCAGCATGGACATCCTTGAGTCCCTTCCCTGATCCCTACATTAAAGCACATACTGTTTTTATTAGTTATAGAGAATGGTGAGAAGGGAGTTTAGAAATTGTAAGTCTTGGGCAGGAGAGATGGCTTAGCAGTTGAAGCACTTGCCTGTGAAGCCTAAGAACCCAAGTTTGATCTGGCAGTTACCACATAAAGCCAGGTGCACAAGGTGGTGCATGCATCTGGAGTTCATTTACAGTGGCTAGAGGTCCTAAAGTGCCCATTCTCTCTCATTCTTTCTCTCTCTCTCTCTCTCATAAATAAAAATATTTTTTTAAAGTTATGTCTTGGGGGGTGCTGGAGGAATGGCTTAGCAGTTAAGGCGTTTGCCTCCAAAGCCAAAGTACCCAGGTTCGATTCCCCAGGACCCACGTTAGTCAGATGCACAAGGGGGCGCATGCGTCTGGAGTTTGTTTGCAGTGGCTGGAGGCCCTGGCGCACCCATTCATTCTCTCTCTTCTCTCTCTTTCTCTCTCCCTCTTTCTCTGTCAAATAAATAAATAATAAAAAATATTTTTTTTAAGTTGTGTCTTGGGCTGGAGAGATGGCTTAGTGGTCAAGGCACTTGCCTGCAAAGCCAAAGGACCCAGATTCAATTCTCCAGTCCCACATAAGCCAGCCAGATGTACAAGTGGGCACATGCATCTGGAGTTCGTTCTCAGTGGCTAGAGGCCCTGGCGTGCCCATTCTCTCTCTATCTTCTCTCTCTCTCTTCTCTCTCTCTCTTCTCTCTCTCTCTCCCTCCCTCCCTCCCTCCCTCCCTCCCTCTCTCTCTTTCTCGCCTTGCAAATAAATAAATTAAATTAAATGTTTTGTCTTTCCCTATGATGGCCTCTTTGACTTTCTTTTCAGCCAAACAGGTCTTTGGGAGAGTACCTGATCTCTTTGCTCTTCAGTATCCATTTATCCTGGACTTCCAAGGTATTCTGGAAGGTCTTCCAGCTTCCTTTGCCTGTTTTGTTGTCAGACTTGTCTTCCTGGTGTCTTCTTAGCCAACATCTAGTTATCCAGTCACTGTATTCCTTCTTACCTCTGGCATCAAAGGGTGGGAACATTACTGCAATAATTCTCAGACCCACTTCATCAGTACCAGGCCTCATCAGCTTCCCTTCCTCATGGGTTCCACCCAGCTGTTCTGAGAATAGGTCACTTCTCTCTCACATTCCAGTTCCCTCTTTGCCTCAAGCGTCTCTCTGCTATTGTGGTGGTTTGAATCAAATGTCCCCCATACATAAACTCATGTGTTCTGAATGCTTGGTCCCCAGCTGGTGGCAATTTGAAAGATGGAGCCTTGCAGTAGGAGGTATGTTGCTAGGGGCAGGTTTTAGAATATTATAGCCAGCTCCCCCTTGCCAAAGTTCAGCTCGCTCTCTTGCTACTCTTTTTTTTTCTTAATTTTTATTAACATTTTCCATGATTATAAAAAATATCCCATGGTAATACCCTCCCTCCCCTCCACTTTCCCCTTTGAAGTTCCATTCTCCATCATATCCCCTCCCCATCTCAATCAGTCTCTCTTTCATTTTGATATCATGATCTTTTCCTCCTCTTATGATGGTCTTGTGTAGGTAGTGTCAGGCACTATGAGGTCATGGATATCCAGGCCATTTTATGTCTGGAGAGAGGACGTTGTAAGGAGTCCTACCCTTCCTTTGGCTCTTACATTCTTTCCGCCACCTCTTCCGCATTAGACCCCGAGCCTTGGAAGGTGTGATCGAGATGTTACTCGGTACTCCAGTCACTTCTTTCCAGCACCTTCTGAGTCATCCCAAGGTCACTGCCATCTGAAAAGAGAAGATTCTCTACCCAAAGTGAGAGTAGCATGAATATAAGGGTATAAATATTAAGAAAAGTGCTTACTGGGCAGTTTGATAAGCATAGTATATACATTTTTTCCAGACATCAGCAGATGTTACACCCCTAGGGCTCATGACTACCCCTGTTTTAAGTTTTCAGTATCAGGGATGTATTCCCCCCCCCCATGGAGCGGGCCTCCAGTCCAATTGGAGGGCAGTTGGTTTCCACCATGACAGACGTGCCACTATTGCACCCGTTGGCTCATTTGGCCTGGATGGCCAATTATAAGGCTTGCAGTGTCCACTGTTGAGTATCTTCACTGGTGATATCTCTCTCCCATTGAACTGCATGTAGAATGGCTTCTTCCAGCTTTCTCTCAGCTGGTCTACATGGAGGAGGTTATCAGCTCAGTTCCAGCAGAATTTCTCAGTGGCCTTGCCACCCAAGTATGTGGAGTCTTCAGCAATAGGGTTTTACCATCTATTCCTGGTGGGAAACCAAGGGCCTCGGCAATGGCCTATAATGTTTTGGGGCATCAGGGACCTCCCTGGCCAACAACTCACTGGAGGTATCCCATCCCTGGCACTGAAAATTTTCTAACAACAATCTATGGCTCCTGAGTATTCCATTGTCCAAAACCAGAGGATTCCATATGATTTATTTGCATCCTCTTAGATTTTGATTAGCCCTCCCTCCACCTTTCCTTTACTCAATCTCTTCCCCTGACCTCACTTTGGGCTTTTTCACCCCCGTTAATCTATTCTTCTACTTACATATATACAATATCAACCTATTAAGTACCCTCCTCCCTTCCTTTCTCTTCCCTTTATATCTCTTTTTTAACTTACTGGCCTCTGCTACTGAGTTTTTTCCTTCTCACACAGAAGTCCAATCATCTGTAGCTAGGATCCACATATGAGGGAAAACATGCGGCGCTTGGCTTTCTGGGCTTGGGTTACCTCACTTAGTATAATCCTTTCCAGATCCATCCATTTTCCTGCTCTTGCTACTCTTTTCCACCTGCTAGCAGGGGTGATGTCCAGCCTCTGCTCTGCAGGCTTTCCTCTGCCATTGGGGAGCTTCCCTTCAAGACTGTAAGCCAAAATAAAGCCTTTCCTCCCACCAACGGTTTTTGGTTGGGTGCAATGCAAAGGTAACTACAACATCAGTGTTTCCAGGGTTTAACATCCCTAGTGTCATCCTATTTTCCTGCCTAAATGGTCATGGGACAATGTCAGGTTGAAATCACTAAGCACGAACCACCTCATTAAAGACAAAGACATCTACAGCTTGGTTCAGGTCCTGGGTTGTCATTTTTGTTATTCACAGCTGCTTCTTTCTCTGGTCATGTAGGACCTCTAACTTTCATCTATCCTACATTTGTGTATCTTCACTCCTGCATATGCCAGTATCAGTCCTTCCTATGGTCATCATCTGATTTGTTCTTGTTGTAACTGCCCAGCTTACTGTACAATAGGGCCTCTGAAAAGACATCTAGGTCCAGACTTCCTTAATCCTTTGCCTCCTAGCTTGTTTGGTTGTTTCAGTCACAACATACTAGAAGGGTCCACTCACTGGCTATTCTGTTCCTATTTGTGTCTGCTACTCCCTCTTGGCCATCATTCTTCCAGCTTCTCATTCAATTTGCATAGCAGCCTTAACCACAAATGCCTTTGGGGCCAACAACCTAAAACAAGGTTTCTGTCAGGTGAGTCAAGTCTGGCCATCCTTACCCCCAGGGTTCTTTTGCTGCAGTTGGTTTCCCAAGGACCCTCTTGTACTCAAGGCTCATTCAGCCTACACATTTGACAGTCCCTGTGTCTCCCAAGGGACACACAAAGAAAAAGAAAAGGGATAAAATGTCATGAGAGGTTGTGGGGATGGTGGAGGGCTGTGGGACAGGGAGGTAGGAACCCTTGTTTCACTCAACTGTACCTCATTCTGGTCTCCTCAGGCTGCTGGCCCAGCGGCAGCAACACTCCTTTGGTCTGCATGGAGTGGCGTGTGTGGGCACAGAGGCCCACCTCTCCCTCTGCTCTCTGGAGTTCTATCGTGCCAATGACACCACCAGGTGCCCTGGAGGGGGTCCTGTGGTGGTGAGCTGTGTGCCTGGCCCTCTCTATACTGTCTCCTCTGGTCAGAAGAAGCAACAACAGTTGAAGCCCCAGGGGGAGGTATGTGAAACAATGAATGTTTTTGTTTTGTTGTTGTTTTGCACTGCTAGGAATTGAGCCCAAGTTCTCACACAAACTAGGCGTGCATCATTCAGCTATACCCCCAGATCAAGAAAGCGACTGCGACCTTTCACATCCCTGGTGGAAACCCCTTAATCGCCCCCTCACTAAGCACAGCCTCGCCCTTTGAAGGGAGATAGGAACCTTCGGGGGCGGCGGGGGGGGGGGGGGTCCACAGACCTGACATTACCTACTCCCTCCCACTGAAATCTCATTCATCTCTCTAGTCTACATAGCCCTTACTGTGCTGATGTTTCCATTCATACTGTTGGGCTTGCCTCTCTCCTACAGGCCCGTGTTCGTCTAAAGGGTGGAGCCCACCCTGGAGAGGGACGGGTGGAAGTCCTGAAGGCTGGCACATGGGGCACAGTCTGCGACCGCAAGTGGGACCTGCAGGCAGCCAGTGTAGTATGTCGGGAGCTGGGCTTTGGCACTGCTCGAGAGGCTCTGAATGGCGCTCGCATGGGGCAGGGTAAGGGGAAAGAAGGGGGTAGATTCCTTGGGAAGGTAAGGAGTGCTCAGGCCATAAAGGTCTACTTACCACCTACAGAGCTTTGACTTCTGACCCTAGGCATGGGTGCTGTTCACCTGAGTGACGTTCGATGCTCTGGCCAGGAGCCCTCCCTCTGGAAGTGCCCCTACAAGAATATCACAGCTGAGGCCTGCCCCCATAGCCAGGATGCTGGCGTCCGATGCAACCTACCCTACACTGGGGTGGAGACCAAGGTCAGTCATATAATCTACTTTGGGATAGTTCTGACTTGTCTTCATCCCAGCGGACCTCAGCCCAGGTCCCTGACATCCCACAGCTCACACACAACTCACCATGTATTAAGACTGTATCTGCTTCTAATTCACTCTTCTGCCACATGCTTGCTATAGACTCCCACCTCAACAGGCCGCCCCACTGCCATGCTTCCATTCTGTGTCACTACAGATTCGACTCAGTGGGGGCCGCAGCCGATATGAAGGACGAGTTGAGGTGCAAATAGGGGGACCTGGACGTCTACGCTGGGGCCTCATCTGCGGGGATGACTGGGGGACACTGGAAGCCATGGTGGCCTGTAGGCAACTTGGTCTGGGATATGCCAACCACGGCTTGCAGGTAAGTGATGAGGAGGAGGGGAGGGAAATCCTATGTCTTGGGCAAAGGACTGTACAAATGAGTCCTCTGGCCCAGGAGGCTGAAGCTTGTGGCCTCACAGAAACATTTATGTCCCCAGGAGACCTGGTACTGGGACTCAGGGAATATAACTGAGGTGGTGATGAGTGGAGTGCGTTGCACAGGAACTGAGCTCTCCCTGGACCAGTGTGCCCATCACAGCACCCACATCACCTGCAAGAGGACGGGGACCCGCTTCACTGCTGGAGTCATCTGTTCTGAGAGTGAGTAGAAGGGGTCCAGAGGAGCACTCCTGACTCAGGAAAAGCCAGTCTCCCTCTAGAGGGGCATGAAGCAACCCATCAGTCCCCTCCCTCAACAGTGACAACCATCATTTTCCTTCCTTTCTCATGCAGCTGCTTCAGATCTGCTGCTGCACTCAGCGCTGGTGCAGGAGACAGCCTATATTGAGGACCGGCCCCTGCACATGCTGTACTGTGCTGCTGAGGAGAACTGCCTGGCCAGCTCCGCCCGCTCAGCCAACTGGCCTTATGGCCACCGACGTCTGCTCCGATTTTCCTCCCAGATCCACAACCTGGGAAGAGCTGACTTCAGGCCCAAAGCTGGGCGCCATTCCTGGGTGTGGCATGAGTGCCATGGGTGAGAGGGCAGAAGGGGCAAGACCATGGGGATGGGGCAAGCCTGCTTGGGGTCAAGCAAACAGATGTTCCCTTGTCCCCACAGGCATTACCACAGTATGGACATCTTCACTCACTATGATATCCTGACTCCCAATGGCACCAAGGTGGCAGAGGGCCACAAAGCTAGTTTCTGTCTAGAAGACACCGAGTGTCAGGAGGGTGAGTTGGGGCCTAGAGTGGTTTTCAGCAGCTCCAAGGCATAGTCTTGCCTTCCTGACATGTGCCAATCCCTTCAGATGTCTCCAAGAGGTATGAGTGTGCCAACTTTGGAGAGCAAGGCATCACTGTGGGTTGCTGGGATCTCTACAGGCATGACATTGACTGTCAGTGGATCGACATCACAGATGTGAAGCCAGGAAACTACATTCTCCAGGTACCTGGTATCTGGTTTGGGCTTCAGGTAATGAGTAGGTGGAGTGCTAGACAGCTTTGTATTAGAAGAGTGCAGCTGGGTCAAGTGGCTTCTCTCTCCAACACAGGTGGTCATCAACCCAAATTTTGAGGTAGCAGAGAGTGACTTCACCAACAATGCAATGAAATGTAATTGCAAATATGATGGACACCGCATCTGGGTGCATAACTGCCACATTGGTAATTTTGATTTGAAGGGTACCAGGGAAGATTGGAGGGTGGCCCAAGTCTTTCACTCCTTTCCTTAAGGGGTTTGTGTCTTCCCACCCACTTCTGGACCTGTCCCCTACCTTACCCCTCAGAGGGTCTGTATTTCTTTCTGCCTCTGTGCAGGGTACCCCCCACACATTGCTAGTCTACTCTACAGGTGATGCCTTCAGCGAAGAGGCCAACAGGAGGTTCGAGCGTTACCCTGGCCAGACAAGCAACCAGATTGTCTAAAATGCCACCACCCTCCTCTGCAAATCACCACTGGCCCCACAATCAGAGGGGTCTGAGGTGGCCATTACCTCAGGAGCTTACCACAGAAACCCTGATGTCAGCAGGCCACCGGCCACCACATTCATACCCTATGCTATGGACCAGTTACTGTTGAGCAGAAGTTACTGCCTCTCTTTCTGGGCCAACTGTCAGTATCTGTGGCCAAGCCCTGGGAATCAGCAACTGGACCCAGCACTGAGCAAAGGCCACCACGAAGAACTGCCCTGCACCAGATGGCAGCAGCTCATTTTCTTGAATAGGGAGGTCAGGATGGTCAGCTCCCACTGCTCTCCTGAGTTCACGGGGGATACAGCTTTACCTCTAGCCCTCTGGTGGGGGAAAAGATCCAGCTCCCCCCCCCATTTTTAATGATAACATGTTGCAAGGTATAATTTTATTTTATATAAAAAGTGTTCTTCAGAACCTAGGATTGTTGCTGGTGGTTGGAGGGACCTGCCCCCACTGGTTCACTGATTCCTCTGCCCAGGTGACCTCAGAACCCAGGCTAGGAAGGCAAGGATGAAATCAGAACAGGAACCTCATACTCTTGCTAGTGCAGTCATTCTGTGACCTCAGGGGTCACATATAATGTCAATGTTTCTGATCCCCGCCGGATCCGCACTGCCAGCTGGGATTGGGTTCGAACAGCTTCATAAACATCTTCAGCATTTTGTACTATCTGCTCCCCAATGGCCAAGATCACATCACCAGGCCGTAGACCAGCCCTATGGAGAAGGATGAACAGAGAAGAAAGTAGATGGTAAAGTTCAAAAACACATGCACACTTCCCGCACCCCACCATACAGGGCAGGCTCTCTTTCACCTGTGTGCAGGGGAGCCCAGGATGACTTTATGGATGAGCACACCATGCTGAACATCAGGAAAGCTTGGCTCTCGAAGCTGTAGTTCAGCAAGGATGCTGAAAGGGCACAGATCACCCTATTAGCCACAGCCAGGCCTTCTCCCCATCTTGGATGACTTCAAGTCTCTGATCAACATACTGACAAATTTATGTCCAGGACATACACTAGGCACCACAGATACAAAGGTAGTTTACTTTCTACCATCTAGCACTTAGGAATCAAGAAATGTACATAAAAGATAACTAAAGCCAGGCATGGTGGCACATGCCTTTAATCCCTTGAGTTTGAGGCCAGCATGAGACTACATAGTAAGTTCCAGGTCAGCCTTGGCTAGAGTGAGACCCTACCTCGAAGAAAAACCAAACCAAACAAACAAACAAAAAAGATAACTAAAATACTAAATGATAAACAGTGTTGAGTTGCTTGCACTGTCATTCTAGAATTCTGCTCTTAATAAAGGGCTAAAACTTAAGCTGAGCCAGGCACGGTGGTGCATACCTTTAATCCCAGCACTTGGGAGGCAAAGGTAGGAGGATAGCCATGAGTTCCAGGGCACCCTGAGACTACATAGTGAATTCCAGGTCAGCCTGGGCTAGAGTGAGACCCTACCTTGAAAAAAAAAAAAAATCCTGAGCCCAGAAGGACAGGTCTCATATTAACTATATAAAACAAAAAAATGTGGGAGTAGGAAATCAATTCCTGTTGAAGCAACAACCCAAATGTGGAAGGCTGACTGACAGGTGGAAATGGCCCTTTTGTGCTCAGATAATGAACTGTACAGTTTAATTTAGCAGTAATAGGATGAAATCAATCTGGTGAGAGATGCAAGATGTAGTAGGATGAGGGACCAGTGCTTGTGACAGTGGGCATCTCAAAGACAGAAGGGTCAAAGTCCAGAAGAGGGGCCAACTGTGTACCACTGGATACACTGGATTCCGTCACATCACTGTGACACCTACCTGGGAGTAAGAGTCAGCATCATCACCCCAATGTAGCGGCGCTGGGACCCACTAATTCCAAACCAGGAATCTGAAAAGAGGGAAAATGAGCCCCACCCAGCCACAACCTTTACCTTCCCTGTCCACCCAATAAAACCCTCCAGCAAGTTCCAGTGAGTGCCCCTCCCTAATGTTCCCATGCACCATTTCAAAGGAACCCCCTTTCCCTGCAAGACATGCTCACTTTTCTTTTCCCCACGATGCAGAAACTCCCTAAGGCGATCAGAAGGGATGGCAAAGGAGATTCCAGCTGTGACCTTCATGGTGTTCACTCCAATCACCTCCCCATCCTGCAGGGACACAGCCCCCGGTCCCCTAGCCCAAACGTAGTAGGGGATGGGGGCACTTGAACAAGAGTAGCACTGACTACTGGGGAATGAGGATCTGGTTGGATACTAGGAGAGGGACAAGAGACTGAACAGAAACTTGATCAAACATCCTTGAAACAGAGACCCCATCCTTCCCACACTGACCTGGGTGGGGCATGGATTCTTGGAAGGGCTTCACACTCACCAGGTTAACCAAGGGACCTCCAGAGTTTCCAAACTGCAGGACAAGATGAAAGAGATTTGCAAATTCTGTATCTGCAGGCATAGCCAGGATGTTGGCACATTCTCCAAATTCTCTCCTTTCTCAGCCCACAAAATTGCCACATTTTTGCAACCCAACCTCTGAATATGTTAGTTCGTGCCTGTATCACACAGCTGCCACTCTCCCCTTCCCCATCCAAGTTTGCTATCTCTCATATCAGGACGCACATCAATAGCTGCATCAGTCTGAATGTATTCCACATTGGTTTGGGGAAGTCCTAGGTCTCTAGCTGGCCGCTGAGCAGAACTGACAATGCCTGATGTGATTGTGTTCTGGAGTGCAAAGGGACTCCCCATGGCAACAACAAACTCCCCTTGCCGGACATCCGCTGAGCGACCCAGTGGCAGTGTGGGGAGAGGCTCCTAAGAAGTGGGCAAAAGAAATCAGTCATCTTGAGAAGGAAGCAAATAAAGCGTCAGGGTCTGATCTGGCCTACTTCAATCCCACCTTGGTTTGAATCCTCAGCGTGGCAATGTCAGCCACGGGATCCACAGCTGTGACCACGGCCTCGTACGTGTCTCCGCTAGGCAGCCTCACTCGGACTCGGCGCCTATCAGCCACCACGTGGGCGTTGGTAACGATGAGCCCATCGGAAGCCACCACGAATCCTGACCCGTTGGAGATAGGGACTTCACGGCCAGAGAAGGGGTGTCTGAAAGGGAGAAAAGCACCGACAAGAGGAAGCTTTCCTCCACCTCCTGCTCACTTGCCTTCCGGCAAGTGGTTTCGTCGCCTCCCGGTCAAACCCACCATTACCGGTCCAGTATCTCGATATAGACCACAGCAGGTGCTGTCTTCTCCACTACGTCTGCGATGAAGTTATACTGGCTCCGGGGAGAGGTGGGCGGCGGAGCCGGGACCACAGCGACCACCTCCGGGGGACCCCGCCCCCCGCCCCAGAACAGCAGCAGCACCGCTCCCCCAGCGCCCAGCGCCGCCGCCAGCCACGCGAGCCGACCGGCTCCAGAGGACCCAGGGGCCTGCTGGGCCCCAGACCCCGGGGTCTCCGCAGCCAGTCGTACCCGAGGATCGGGGCTCGCAGACACCAGACATGCCCGTGATCCGGGGATCCCCACAGACACCCGAGCCCGGACACTAGGGGTCTCACAAGTCACCCGGGCCCGAGGGTCAGGAGCTCCTGACGTCAGCAGGGCCCGGGGGTCAGGGGTCAGCAGGGGGCCCTTCCCCCAGCAGGTCCCCCCCAAAGCCCGCCATCCCCGAAGGGTCCAGCCTGCACCCCGCCCCGCCCTCAGCGCAGCCATCAGCTCCGCCTCGGCTCTCTTCTCGCCCGCCCAATTCAGAGGCGGTGCCCAGGGTCGGAGCCGGCTGACCGCGAGACGCAGGGCACCCTGGTACCTGAAGTCCTCCAGAAGCGCCTGCCCGGACGGGAGACTTCCGGAAGCCGACCCCGCCCCGCCCAGCGAACGCCGGGAACTGTGGTCCCGGTGGGACACACGTTCTCCAGCAGCGCCAGGGCCGCAGGGCATGCCGGGACCGCTGTAGCCCTTCCGGGGCGCCGACGGACCCGGAGTCCCGGCACACTGGCGGATGCCTGCGGACTCCGCCTTCCCAGGGGCACCGCGGCCGGACGCGAAGATGGCGGCGGCGAGCGCGGCCGGCTCTCCCTGAAACCGCAGCAATGGAGCCTCCCCCAGCGCCGGGGCCGGAGCGGCTCTTTGACTCGCATCGGTAAGCGCTCGGGAAAGAAGAGGCCGGCTCCGAGTCCCCCGGGCCTTGGCGCCTGCTCACAGTGCTTTCGGCCGCAGGCTCCCGAGTGACGGCTTCCTGCTGCTCGCGCTGCTGCTCTACGCGCCCGTCGGGTTCTGCCTGCTGGTCCTGCGCCTCTTCCTCGGGCTCCACGTCTTCTTGGTCAGCTGCGCGCTACCAGACAGCGTCCTCCGCAGGTTCCACCGCGGCGCCAGGGCAGTGTCTGGGCTGGGCTCAGTCCAAGACCGCACAGTCACCACCGCCTGTGTCCCCAGGTTCGTGGTACGGACCATGTGTGCTGTGCTGGGGCTCGTGGCCCGTCAGGAGGACTCTGCCCTCCGGGATCACCGCGTCAGGGTCCTCATTTCCAACCACGTGACACCTTTTGACCACAACATAGTCAACCTGCTCACCACCTGTAGCACCGTGAGTGGGGGCGAGTCCGAGAGCACCACCATCGGGAGGCTCCCTAGCCCAAGCTCAAGGATTGCCCCTCGCCCCCTACACTACCCCACCGTCATATTTTTTTTTCACATTTTCCCCCATATTCTTGCTTCTCCACCCCCTCCCTGTTCTCAGCCTCTGCTCAATAGTCCACCCAGCTTTGTGTGTTGGTCTCGGGGCTTCATGGAGATGGATAGGCGGGTGGAGTTGGTGGAGTCACTCAAGAGATTCTGTGCTTCCACGAGGCTTCCCCCCACACCTCTGCTACTCTTCCCCGAGGAAGAGGCCACCAATGGCCGGGAGGGGCTCTTACGCTTCAGGTGGGTAATTAATTACGCACAGGGAACCGGCTCCAGTTGGGTAGATGGTCAGGCTTGTGAGCTTGAGTTTTCATAAACTGAAGAACTTGCCCTGATTCATCTCTTGTTCATTTCCTTTCTACCCACTTTTTAGTTCTTTCCCCTTAATCTCTTTTTAAAGTTTTTATCTATTAGAGCGAGAATGAGTACGGGTACACCAGCGCCTCCCACCACTTCAAGGCCACTTTATGTCTGGCTTTAAGTGGTACTGGTGAATCAAACCTGTTGGTCGGGCTTTTGCAAGCATGCACCTTTAACCGATGAGCTATCTCCCCAGCCCACACTTCCCCATTTATCAACTTATGTAATTTGACAGTTTCCTGTTTTGATTTAGGTAGGTGCTCCTGGCTGAGCTAGCTGTTGTCCCATGCTATGTCTCTTTCCTTTTCTAGTTCCTGGCCATTTTCTATCCAGGATGTGGTACAACCTCTTACTCTGCAAGTTCAGAGACCCCTGGTCTCTGTGGTGAGTGTGTGTAAGACAGGGAGTCTCTGGGATTTGGAGGGACCCAGACCCTGGCTTAGACCTCACTTCATGACCTCCCCTCAGACGGTGTCAGATGCCTCCTGGGTCTCAGAACTGCTGTGGTCACTTTTCGTCCCTTTCACGGTCTATCAAGTAAGGTACTGTCCTCACTTTTTGGTGGCTGCACAAGGTCAAGGAAGTAGTGGCCTCTGCCCTGTCCATTAGTAGCTTTGTTAATATTTGGGCAACACTATTGACTCTGCACTCACCACCATTGCTCCATGAGAAGTGGAGAAGAGATGGCAGTCTTGACCCTGGGCGTATTAACATGGCACTGGATTATCTTTACAGGTGGCTTCACCCTGTCCGTCGCCAGCTGGGGGAGGGGAACGAGGCATTTGCACTCCGTGTACAACAGGTGGTAGGGTATACAGGCAGGGTGGAGGTGGGGTGCCTCTTCAGGGAGGGGAGGAGGAAGGCTGGAGGTGGTAACACTTAAAACGTTTCAATTCTCCCTAGCTGGTAGCCAAAGAATTGGGCCAGACAGGGACACGGCTCACTCCAGCAGACAAAGCAGAACACATGAAGCGACAGAGGCACCCCAGATTACGCCCCCAGTCAGGTGTGTGATCTTTATATATGAAGCTTCTTGCTTTTATTCAGCCTACTGTGGATTCTTCCTTAGCCCTATGCTAGTTAGCTTCTTCAGATCCACTTACAATATTTCTCTCTTTCTTTCTCTCTCTCTTTGCAGCCCAGTCTTTCTCTTCCTCTTCTGGCCCTTCTCCTGATGTACAGCAGACAACTCTGGCTCATAGAGTCAAAGAAGTTTTGCCCCATGTGCCATTGAGTGTCATTCAGAGAGACCTGGGTATGGGAAAGGGTGGCTTCACACAGTATGACACATGAAACGTGGGTTATAAAGGAAGAAGGTGAACAGGGAGTAGACACTCTTCTCTCTTTTCCAGCCAGGACTGGCTGTGTAGACTTGACCATCACTAATCTGCTTGAGGGGGCTGTGGCTTTCGTGCCTGAAGACATCACTGAGGGCGCTCAGTCCCTGCCCACTGCCTCTGCCCCGAAGGTGAGACCTAGGAATAGCCAAATCCAAGATTTAGGCTAGGTTGGGAAAGTCTACATGCTTCCACTGCCCAGCTTCTTTTTGATCTTGAGACCCTAGCACGGTGCCTCTCTTGCAAAGTAAGCATTCAATGCATGTTTAATGATGACTTTGCAAGCCCTCTGATATTGTGATCACCTCAGTTCCCCAGCTCTGGCCTGGTGACCCCTCAGCCCACAGCCCTGACATTTGCCAAGTCTTCTTGGGCCCGTCAGGAGAGCCTGCAGGAGCGCAAGCAGGCACTTTATGAATACGCAAGAAGGTGAGTGGGTTAGAGAACATGAGTAAGAAGGGGCAAGTTGGAGAAGGGTGTTAGGGAGGTAATCTAACAAAGCCTACATGCTGTCTCTCCCCATGCCCCACAGGAGATTCATAGAGAGACAGGCCCCGGAGGCTGATTGAGCTCAAAGAAACAGGATGGCACCCAGAGCCGCAGGACGGAGACTGGGGGCAGCCCTCATCCAACTGACATCAGGCCGGATGAGTGGGTGGTAAAAAGGGAGGGATGGGGCACCCCCAATCTCACATTAAATTCAGGGTTTTCACTCATGGTCTGTTGCTTGTCTGGTTTACAAGTACCCCTTGAGCAGCTTCCTGTTTCTTGGTTGGAGGTTTTATGGGTGAGGGGTCTCCTTGAAGAGATGTGATGGATGGTCAGAGTGGAGCTGTCTGAAATAATGTCTTGCCAAAGTGACTGAAGACAAGCATCAGTCGGATTCCAGCTTGGGTATTGAGCCCAGGCCTATGAAGCTTCCGCTGCAAAACTATAAATTCCAAGCCGGGCGTGGTCGCGCATGCCTTTAATCCCAGCACTCAGGAGGCAGAGGTGGGAGGATTGCCATGAGTTTGAGGTCAGCCTGAGACTACATAGTGAATTCCAGGTCAGCCTGGGCTAGAATGAGACCCTACCTCGAAAACCACACACACACACACACAAAAAAAAAAAAAAAAACAAAAACAAACAAAAAAAAAAAAAACTACAAGTTCCAGAATACCTTTCATAAGCACTGGGATATCAAGTTCGCACATACTCCTGTTTGGTGACAGGAGGAATCTGTTTTGCATAGGTTCCTGGCTAAGCTAAATAAGGTGAAGCAAGTGGCCCCACCCTAAAAGCAAGCTCCAGGATTGGAGTTTGAGCTCAGCTCCAGGGTGGTGCTGGAATTTACCTTTGTACTCTAGGCAGGGCAGGGTCAGTGCCTGGCTGGGTGGGACCAGAGCCGGCTGCCATCCTGTCGTGCCTCAGAGCTACAAGCAGGTTTGAATCCATAATCCTTATGGCCTTGCTTTCCTTCCCTGCTCATCTACAAATCCTTAACTCTTTTCCCCATGAGTCCTTCCTCCAGATTGCTATGTCTCACATAATTGCTGCAACCCACAAGGGTCCCTGTGCTATTCTCAAGATCCATTACTACCCAGCCACAAGCAGGGTACTTCTGATGTCCCTTAAAAATAGCCAGTACTCTCTCTTGGCCAGCAAAAACTGGTGGGATGGACCCCAAAGCATTATATTGGAGGGTGGAGATGAAGAAAGATGGTCATTCACCAAATATGAGGCCTTACTGGCTGCTCTGCTCTCCCTAGGTTCTACAGACAGCTCTCATGGCCTCAGCAGAAGAGTCTCACCCAAGTCCTGAGGAATCTGAGCTGGCTGTGAACCCCTTTGATGGGCTCCCCTTCTCTTCTCGCTACTATGAGCTGCTTGAGCAGCGCCGAGCCTTGCCCATTTGGGCTGCTCGCTTCCTATTCTTGGAGCATTTGGAAAGTAGCCCTGCCGGAGTGGTGCTGGTGTCTGGGGAGCCTGGTTCTGGCAAGAGCACCCAGGTGGAGGAAGAATCTTGGGTGGACAAAGGGAGGGGCTAAGAAACTTGCTTTTTCCTGGTAAAGATCAGATAAGATTATGGGGGAGGTAACAAAGGGGTTAACCTGCTCCGGGGACTGGTGAATGGCCAGGAAACCGCCAATTAATCTGGCCAGACTTCCTCAGCACTTCTGAGGGCCATTTGACAACCTGACCAGCTGTCCTTCCCTCAACCTACCACAGATTCCTCAATGGTGTGCAGAGTTTGCGCTGGCCAGGGGGTTCCAGAAGGGCCAGGTTACTGTCACTCAGCCCTACCCTTTGGCAGCCCTGAGCCTGGCTTCACGGGTGGCTGATGAGATGGACCTGACCCTGGGTCTTGAGGTTGGATACAGCATCCCTCAGGAGGACTGCACCGGGCCCAACACCATGCTCAGGTGGGACTCTGAGGACAACCATATTGGGATGAAACAGGCCCAGTTGTCTGGCATGTCCCATACCTTCAGCCTACCCCCCCTTTAAGTCATGCACAGTGCAAACACCCTCACCACAGAAACCTTGCTTCCTGCTAGAATATAGTTTGGAGAATGTTGGGTCACACAGGTCCATGAGCTTAGGAAGTCCACAACATCTTTTTTCTAGCCATAAGTTCTAGGGCTGGTCAGTGTCCACACTGACTTCTCTGCTTACTACCAATGTCAACAGGTTCTGCTGGGACAGGCTTCTTCTGCAGGAAGTGGCCTCAACTCCGGGCCCTGGAGCCTGGAGTGTGCTGGTCCTGGATGAAGCTCAGGAGAGGTCACTGGCCTCAGATTCACTCCAAGGGCTACTGCGAGATGCCAGTCTGGGAAACCTTCCAGGGGACCCCAGAGTGGTGGTAGTTACTGACCCAGCCCTTGAACCTAAGCTCCAAGCCTTCTGGGGTAATCCTCCAACGGTGCATTTATCCAGAAAACCTGGTGGGAGTCCCACCCCTATCTACAGGGACACTGTCCCAACTGACCGGGTGGAAGCTGCTTGCCAAGCCGTACTTGAGTTGTGTCGGAAGGATGCTCCAGGAGATGTGCTAGTGTATCTGCCCAGTGAGGAGGTAAAGAAAAAAGCACAGAAGTACTCTTATATGCCACCTTTCTGTCCCAGGAGTGGGAGAACACATGTAAGAGACAAGGGAATGATCATATTTACAAGACTTGGGGGGATACTCAAGGACATCAGACAAAGAGGTCTGCCATCTACTTTTTGAGATATAATACTCCCAACTTTATAATGTACATTTTTTAAGAGTTGAAGGGCCATAGTTTTCAGTTTTTCAAAAAGATCTGTGACCCCCCCCCCCCACACACACACACCAAAGAAAAAAGGTGAGACCTGCCCTAATGCTCCACCCCTCTCCTCAGGAAATTTCCCTGTGCTGTGACTCCTTGTCCACGGAGTTGGGAACCCTGGCTGTTCCTGGGCTTCCACCACGGGTGCTGCCCCTTCACCCAGGCTGTGGTCAAGCCATTGAGGCTGTGTATGAGGACATAGAAACAGGTGCCCGGAAAGTGGTGGTCACTCATTGGCTGGCTGACTTCTCCTTCTCCCTCCCTTCCATTGGACATGTCATTGACTCAGGACTGGAACTTCGAAGTGTGAGTGAGAGAGGTGAGGGGGTAGGGACCTAAGATAGAAACAGCCCAGTCTGATGTGTCTTGGCCTTGGTTGTGGGCTGGACGATAGGTTTACAATCCTCGGATCCGAGCTGAATCCCAAGTGTTGAGACCAATTAGCAAGTGTCAGGCTGAGGCAAGACAGCAGCGGGCAAGAGGTTTCCCAGCAGGTAAGAGCCTTTGCCCTCAGATTACACAAGAAGTAATTGCATGCAAGCCCTTAACAAACTACTTTGCCAGGTCTTTCTCCCCTCAGGATCCTGCCTTTGCCTGTATCCTAAGTCCCTCCTAGAACTAGAAGCTCCCCTGCTGCCCCGCCCCAGACTGTGTGAAGAGAATCTAAGCTCCCTGGTATTACTACTGAAGAGAAAACAAATTGCAGCACCAGGGGAGTGCCATTTCCTGGATCGGCCTGGTGAGCACCCACCCCACCCAAATGCTGCCCTTGACCACAGACAGGCTCAGACCTCAGACCCTCTCAGCCATGTTTCCTCACCAGCACCAGAAGCCCTGATGCAAGCCCTGGAAGACTTAGACTACCTGGCAGCCCTGAATGATGATGGGGACCTGTCAGACCTGGGAATCATCCTGTCAGAATTCCCTCTGTCCCCCGAGTTGGCCAAAGCCCTGTTGGCCTCATGCGAGTTTGACTGTGTGGATGAGATGCTCACCCTTGCCGCCATGCTCACTGGTATACTTACAGCTTTAAACCACAGTGGGTTGGAAATGATATCTTGTTGGTCAGGAGCTTTGGTTTTTGCTGTCTGGAGATCTTACCCAAGGCCTCGTCCATATTAGGCAGATGCCCTACCACTGAGCTACAACCAGCTCCTCACTGGGATGAGGTACGAATCACTGCAAATCAGCTACTTCAGTCTCGCATGCCCACAGCCTTCTTTCTCCAATGCTTCTTCTCAGCACAGACAAAAGTCACCCATCTGTTATGACTGAACCCCCCCACCCCTCCTCCGCAGCCTTCTGTCCCCTCAGCTATACAACATAAACTATCCCATTCCATCTTGTGTATTACTGTTTCCAGCTTCAGAATCACATTCCACTGAAACGGCTTCCAGCTTACCAATAAGGGTCCAAATACCTAGCTCAGTGGTCACTTCCTCTTTAAAAACTCTCTCCTTCCTATGCCTCTGTGATGTCACTCCTGGTAGGGTTTTTTTTGGACAGGGGGAGAGGGCACACCAGAGCTCCAGTCACTGCAAACAAACTCCAGATGCGTGCACACCCTTGTACATCTGGCTTACATGGGTCCTGGGGAAGCAAACCTGGGTCCTTTGGCTTTGCAGACAAACACCTTACCTGCTAAGCCATCCCTCCAACCCATTCCTGGTAGCTTTTGTTTGTTTCATTGGTTAGTTGGTTTTGAAAGTCTAATGAAGCCTAGGTTGGCCTCCAACTCATGTAGTTGAGAATGGCTTTGACTCTGATCCTTCTACATCTACCTCCCAAGTGCTAGAATGGCAGGCATGTGCCACCACACAGTGCTAGGAGTCAAATCCAGGGCTTCTTGCATCCTTGGCAAGCACTCTACCAGCTGAGCTACACCCCAGCCCTGGTGTGTGTGTGTGTGTATGCGCATGCGCGCAGTAAGCTGTATGCATATATGAGCACTTGTACGTGCAGATACATACAGCCCATATGCATACATGCAGATGCCAAAAAAGGAAGTCAGGTATCCTATTACTCTTCTGCCTTATTTCCTTGAGACAGGGTCTCTTACTGAACCTGGAGCTCACTGTTTTTGCATCTAGACTAGCTGACCAGCAAGCCAATAATCCTCTAGTCTCAACTTCCTTCAGCATTTGTTACAATCAGTGCATGGCCATGCCTGGCTTTTGACATGGATGCTAGGGATCAGACTCAGTCATACGTTTACATAGGAAGTGCTCTTGCCCACAGAACCATCCCCCAGCCTCTGGGTGGTGGTGATATGTTTTGTTATTTGAGTAGCCTAAACTGGCCTTGAACTTAAGATTCTTTGCCTCAGCCTCCCAAGTGCTAGTATTATAGGTTTGTATCCCCATGCCCAGCCTCCCTGTAGTTTTCATGCTAGTTCCTGGTATATGTCTTCCTTGGGCTTCTTATCCTCTACTTGTCCACTGTAAATTGCTCCTCAGGATTCTGTCCCTGGCCTTCATGTCTTCTTATCTACATCCATGGTATGGCTTCCTTTACACTTACAACTCCCAAACTCTGTACCTAGTCTCTACCTGTTTTAGGAAGGAGTAGAGGGAGGCAAAAAGGTGGGCCATACAAACACATACACACACAGTACACACACATGTGCACACATATGCAAACTAATAAAGTTAGGGCTGGAGAGATGACTCAGCAGTTAAGTGTACTTTCTTTTTGTTGTTGTTTTGTTTTGTTTTTTCGAGGTAGGGTCTCGCTCTAGTTCTAGTTCAGACTGACCTGGAATTAATTATGTAGTCTCAGGGCGGCCTCAAACTCACGGCGATCCTCCTACCTCTGTCTCCTGAGTGCTGGGATTAAAGATGTGTGCCACCACGTCTGCCAAAGTGTACTTCCTACGCAAGCATGAGAGCCTGAGGGAGCCTGAGACCACCAGACTTCTGAATCCTATGTAAAAAGCTGGGTGTGGCCACACACACCTATAACCCCAGTCCCACAGAAGAGCAAAGACTGGAGAATCACCAGAGACCTGCAAGCTCTGGAATCAGTAAAGAGACTCTGTCTCAAAACAAGACGAGGTAGACGAGCAATAGAATGGGCCAACTGATGTTCCACTCTGGCCACTTCAGGAAACCACCCCTCTTGCCACAGGCAAGCATATGAGGTGCCATGCCACACCACACACACACACATACACCACATTACACATTACATACAACAAACACACCCTGGGGTTGGGGAGATAGTTCAGTGGTTAAAGATGCTTGCTTGCAAAGCCTGCTGGCCCGGGTTCAGTTCCTCAGCATTCACATAAATCCAGATGCATGCATCTAGAATTCATTTGCAGTGGCCAGAGACCCTGCCACATACATATGTAAATAAAAAATTTTTTGAGGTAGGGTCTTGCTTTAGCCCAAGCTGACCTGGAATTCACTATGTCTCAGGGTGGCCTCAAATTCATGGCGATCCTCCTACCTCTGCCTCCCAAGTGCTGTGATTGAAGGTGTGCACCACCACACCCAGCCTAAATGTTTAAACCCTCTTCAGCAGCAGTTCTTCACCTTTCAGGTGATGCAAACTCCTTTGCATAGCATATACAGCCTCTTGACTTGGGCTCTACTTTCTTCTCCAGCTTTACCTCCTGATGTTCTGTCACACAGCATTACCCCACCCAAACCAGGTGGTTCACCACTCCCCAAACCTGCCATGTCATTATCTTCGGTGCCATAGTATTCCCACAGCCTCAAACTTCAAACAGTGGCCCAAGGATCCTTTCTTCCCACATCACCCTTGTCCCCAGTACCCCAGCATGACCTTGTGGCTTTCAGAGTGCCGTACACATGCCTGCCTTGCTTACTGGTCCACTTCCTGTTGCTTTCCCACAAGACTAATCTTGATGACAGAAATAGTCATTTGTAGCATTCGTCATTATTCATGGGAGATTGGTTCCAGGGCTTTCTATGAATGTCAGAACCCACTGGTGCTGAAGTCTCTTAGAAATAAATGATGTAGTATCTGCATATAACCTATGCAATTCTACTGTACACCCTAAATAATCTCTAGGGTATTTACAATACACAATGCTATGCAAATAGCATCCTATGTTTTAAAGGAATAATCACAAGGAGACCATCTGTTCATACTCACTACAGATGTTTTTTTTTTTGTTTGTTTGTTTGTTTGTTTTTAGGTAGAGTTTCACTCTAGCTCAGGCTGACCTGAAACTCACTATGGCTTCAGTGTCTCCTCCTACCTCTGCCTCCTGAGTGCTGGGATTAAAGGTGTACCCCACCACACCTGGCTATTTTTTTCTGTTTTTGATCTGCAGTTGATTGAGTCCACAGGTGCAGAAATCATGGATATGGAGGGTTAATTGAATCTGTCCCCAATGTCGAATAAAGTGCAGAGCACCTAGAAATTATCAATGGATTTTGAATAAAGTTCCCAAAGGAATGCTTCTACTTATTCAGTGTTCCATATGTGCTACCATCCTTTCTCATCCTCCCCACATACACCCCCAGCCACTTCCCTGTCTTCTGCCTCCAGCGGCCCCTGGGTTTACACGTCCTCCACTGTGTGCAGAAGAAGCTGCCCTGCGTCGGGCCCTGGAACATGCTGATGGTGACCACAGCTCTCTGATCCAGGTTTATGAGGCCTTTATACAAAGTAAGTGGCCCACTGTGCACCCTTGTATAGAACCTAAGTTTTCCCAAAGGGGAAGTGGTGTGCGGTCAGCTGACAGATCTCCCTCCATAAGAAGAAACCCTTTGGCCAAGAATCACATTCTTTCAGGGGCCTTTTCCTTTCCTAGATGGAGCAGAGGTGGCTTGGTGCCAGGCTCGGGGTCTAAACTGGGCAGCATTATGCCAAGCCCGTAAACTCCGAGAAGAACTCCTAGAACTCATGCAGCGAATCGAACTTCCCATGTCCCAGCCAGCTTTCGGCACTGAGCAGAATCGCAAAAACCTTCAGAAAGCGCTGGTTTCAGGATACTTCCTCAAGGTTAGGGAAAATGGTTGTGGGGAAGGGAGGTGACAGAAGAGTCAAAAGGCAAAGAGCCAAGTGTGGTGATACATGCCTGTAATCCCAGAATGGGAGAGGTAGAGGTGGGAGGATCACTCTCAGTTTGAGGTCAGCCTGGACTACGTGGGACCCTATCTCAGAAAAAAAATTTTTTTTAATGCATAGGGAACAGATATTAGGAAGTCACCTGAAATTGGAGTCCAGGGGCCCATTCAAAAGCTTTTTAGGTGGGGCGTAGTGGTGCACACCTTTAATCCCAGCACTCAGGAGGCAGAGGTAGGAGGACCTCCATGAGTTCAAGGCCACCCTGAGACTACGTAGTGAATTCCAGGTTAGCCCGGGGCCAGCGTGAGACCCTACCTCAGGGGAAAAAAAAAAAGCTTTTGCTTTTTAGAACCAGGTGGGACTTTCCTCCTGAGTCTTTGGGAGACAAAGAACTGTGGAAAATGCCATGTGTTTAAGTAGAAGCCAAACAATGAATGAAATGAGAGGTATTTTCTTTTAAACTCTCATCACCATTACTAATTCTTTCTCAGTCTCTCAGAGGGGGAGGGTGGTGGGTGGTGGTTGAAACAGGATCTCGTGTAGTCCAGGCTGACCTCAAACTCCTGATCTTGCTGCCTGTACCTACGTAGTGCTGGGATTGCAGGCATGTGCCACCACACCTGACATCAGCCCTTTTCTTCCCTTTCCGCCTCTTCCTTCTCCTCCTCTTTATCTTTCTCTCCCTCCCTCCCTCCTCCTTCCCTTTCACTTACTCTGTTAATATATTTGTCTTGTAATGAGGTGGCACGAGACACAGATGGGACTGGAAATTACCTGCTGCTCACCCACAAGCACGTGGCCCAGCTGTCTTCATACTGCTGCTACCAAAACCGCAGGGCTCCAACCAGACCGCCACCATGGGTGCTCTACCACAGTTTCTCCATATCCAAAGACAACTGCCTTTCCATTGTTTCTGAGATTCAACCTCAGATGTGAGTTTCTTGGTACCCATCCTACAGTGCCTATTCCTTTTCCTAGGACCAAAACTAAAGTTGGGGAATCAGACTTAAGAAAAGGGTTTGTGGTACCATGACTTGAGGAGAGAGGGATTGTGGAAGGGGTGGTGGGAAGGTCAAGAGTTTGTTCATAGGGGAAGACACAGGTATCTAATTATTGACTCTCTCTGCTAGGCTGGTGGAGTTGGCCCCTCCATACTTCCTGAGTAACTTGCCCCCCAGTGAGAGCAGAGACCTCCTGAACCAGCTGAGGGAAGGAATGGCAGACTCCAAAGCACAGAGTGAATCTTCCTCTCCCCAGGAGTTCAGAGATGCCTGTGTCCTGCAGTGAGCTGCCTGTTAAGAGCTGGCACCAAAGGAGTGAGCCAGACTTGAAACCCAAAGTATAGGATCATACATCCTGGAACACAAGAGCAGAGAAATGGGCTGGCAGGGGAGGCAACTGAGTAAGCCACAGTCTAGAAGTACCTTGCTTTAGCCTTCTGGTTGTGGGTGAAGGAGACATGCTCCCCATTCCACCAATTTATGCCCAACTTAGTCTCATACTCTCATTGAACTCTAAGACTTTTCTATGATGTCAAGTTTGATTTCAGTTCTGCAGTGTCAAAATACAACATCCATGACTCAAAGATGACACTTTTTCAAATATCCATGGAACTGGGGAGGAGGTTCATTGGGAAAAGTGCTTGCTGAGCAAGCATGAGGACTTGAGTTTGGATCCTCAGTAACCATTCAAAAGCTGGGAGCAGGTGCAGTAGTGTAATTCTAGTGCTGGGGAGGTGGTATCCACTGGCTAGCTAGTCTAACCAAATCAGTGAACACTAGGTTCGACAAAAGACTGACTCAGGGCTGGAGAGATGGCCCAGTGGTTAAGGTGCTTGCCAGTAAAGCCTAACGACCCAGGTTCAATTTCCCAGTCAGACGCACAAAGTGGTACATGCATCTGGAGTTCCTTGCAGTGGCTCAAGACCATGGGCGCCCCCCCCCTTCTCTGCTTGCAAACAAATAAAATGCTTTTTACAAATAGACTCTAAGCTGGAAAGTTGGCTTAGTGGTTAAGGCACATGTCTGCGAAGTGTAAGGACAGCCGGAGGCATATGGTGGCACATGCCTCTGGAGTTTGTTTGCAGTGGCTAGAGGCCCTGGCTTGCACATTCTCTTTCTTTCTATCTATCTATCTATCTATCTATCTATCTATCTATCTATCTCCCTCCCTCTCTCTTGTCACTAATAAATAAATAAAAATAAATATTAAAAAAGACTGACTCAAAAAGAAAAAAGAGAGAGGGAGGGAGAGGAAAGTGGAGAGTTACTGAGGAAGACAACCAACATTAAACTCTGACCTCTGGTCTCCACACATGTGTGCCCACACACATATGAATACATGCATAGACACACACACACACACCAAATGCCAATTCCTGCAGCTATAGCCTCTGGCCTAGTTCCCATCTGTAGTTAAGTCTTTATATTGTGACTATACTGTAACAGCCCAGCTGTCACTACCACAGAACATCAGGAGTGGCTCTGCCTTTCTTCCCTCTGTTACAATGGTTCAGCCCCTGTGGGAAGAAGAATAGGAATGCTAGAGGAATCAGACAAAAATCTTCCCTTTCTTCTTTATACAACTTAAATCCTATTCCTTTTTTTTATTTGCTTGTTTGTTTGTTTTTGAGGTAGGGTCTCACTCTAGCTCAGGCTGACCTGGAATTCACTAGGTCATCTCAGGGTGGCCTCAAACTCACAGTGAGTCTCCTACCTCTGCCTCCCAAATGCTGGGATTAAAGGCATGTGCCACCACACCCAGCTCTAAATCCTATTCCTTTTTAAACCTAAAGACTATTGCAACCATCCCCTAACTCAGTTCACCATCAATAAGCTTCCTGGTAGCCTCAGATCACCCACAATCTAAAATCTTTCTAACAATTTGGGCACATCATGCTTTTCTTTCTGGCTGGTGACTCCTTCGCCTTTTCTGCCCTTAGTTCTTTCCATCATCTTGCACACTGTAAATTTGTTTGTAGAATTTGGTAGAAAGAAAGTTTTAGCTGGGTATGGTGGCACACGCCTTTAACCCCAGCCCTCGGGAGGCAGAGGTAAAGAGGATCACTGTGAATTCCAGTTCAGCCTGAGACTACATAGTGAATTCCAGGTCAGTCTGGGTTAGAGCGAGACCTACCTTGCAAAAAGAAAGTTTTAATCCTTGAAACTCTGCTTTTCCTCCCCCCGTAGATTATCTATTCTAGTTCTACCATCTAGCTGGTTGTGTAGACATCAACTATCTCCCTCAAAGGTACTTTCCCAGAATTTCTTCTCACTAGATTTCACATTTAGTTTTGCCTACAGTTAATTTTGCTACCTAATTTCCCCTCTCATGCACAGCACCGTTGACTCCTGACCTTCCATATTCCCAATCTCAGAAATGACATCAGATTCTTCTTGTCCTTTCCAACTCCGAAGCATTTATTCAGTCACCCTAAAACCACGCACCCACTAACTTTTTCCACTGTTTCTCCTTCTCCCTTCTCTGTCCCTGCCGGCGGTTTCTTACTAGATTTTATCTTCCTTCCAGTATGTAAGTATGTACTGTGAAGAAAAGTGGGAGAACGTGGCTCACAGGACAACATGAGACTGAGTCAATAAGGAATTCTTAGTGATCATTTTACAGTTGAGGGATGAGGTGCCCAGCGTGGATAATCCTATGGTCCCTGTCACAGTCAACCAGATTCTCTGGTTCCATCACCTCTTCTTTCCTTCACACCGTTAACATAGACACAGACAGCACCAGCACAGAGCCCCTTCCCAGCACTGCATAAAGATGCTGGCGCTGCTCCTACTCTAGCTTTGGACCTACTCACCGCAGCATCACCACCTCCCTGCGTTTCATTGACTGTCCTGCAGGTCCCACTCTCGCGCCCCAGGGTCCTGCCACTGCTTAACAGCTGGCTTGTGGAAAATGGCGGGAAGGCACCGGGCATCCACTGTGTGCCAGCCTTGGAGCCAACTGGTGGCGGAGGAATCTTTCGAGGACAGTCAAGGCCTTTGGCTCCTCGGCTGCCGAGAGACCACTGGCTCGGGGTCGGCGCTTCACGCAGCGCACAGTCGGTGGGATCGGACAGGGGTCGCTCACACCACCGAAGCCAGCCCCGACACGGAAGCCACTTTGTTGTCCTCGGCCCAGGGCTGCAGGTTCTGCAGCGCGAAGAGCGACGAGTTGTGCAGGCAGAGCGGGTCCGGGGGCAGCGGCGGCCGCAGCGGCCGGGGCAGCGCGTCCTGCTGCAGGTGCAGGAGCAGCCGGCCGGCGCGGTGCCGCTCCGCCTCGCGCTCCTCGGCCGTCTGGCGCCTGGGCGGGCGGGGATGCGGGTCAGCGAGCCGCCCTGCCCTCCCCGGCCCGTCCGCCCTCGCCCTCGCCTCTCCCGCACCGTGCCTCACCGCCACTTGGTGCGTCGGTTCTGGAACCAGGTCTTGACCTGCGCGTCGGTCATGCGCAGGGCCTTGGCCAGGGCCGCCCGCTCGGCCGAGGCCAGGTACTTCTGGCGCAGGAAGCGCCGCTCCAGCTCTAGCACCTGGGAGCGGGAAAAGGACGTGCGCGGCTTCTTCCTCTTCGGCGGAGTTCGGTTTTGGTAAGGGTGGCCTATGCGGCGCGTCCCGGAGAAGGGCGAGAGCGCAGCTACGGGCAGAAAGAACAGGACTCGGCTGGGGTGGTCGAGATGTCATGGGAAAGAGGACCCCCACCCTTACCCCGGCCCATAGCTTAGCCACGCAGCCACCAAGGCCTCCAGACTGAAGGGTTTCACCCCCTGGCGTGAGAAAGCAACGTGCCCTGACTTCACTCTACCCTCCCTTCATGGAGAGTGCCGGGGAGAGTGCAGGCAGCTCACCCCCACGGCCTCTCCTCTGCGGACGGACCCCGAGGTCCCCCGGAAATGCTGGGGGGGGGGGACTGTGAAAAGGGTCCTTGAGTCAGGTATGAAAGGTAAGAAGTGAGGAAACAAGATCAGAGTGGCCGGGACGCTGAGGGGTCAGGCAACCTCACCCGTGAGCCTTTCCTTGGCAAAGCGGCGGCCGCTGTCCATCCAGGGGAACGTGAGTCCCGCCAGGCCCCCAGCGCCGCCCAGCCCCGAGGGCCCAGGCCCGGCTGGGGCCCCACCCGTGGGCGGCGGCACGGGCAGCGGGCGGTGCGCTGGGACGCGGATCACGCCGCCGGGGCCCACTCCGGAGCCACTGGTCAGCGGGGTCAGGGAGCCCGCGGGACCGTAGCCTGAGGCTCCGTGGAATCCACCCGAGAATGCAGCGCTCTCTCCGTGGCTCTGGCCCGGACGACCCGGGCCTAGGCCGCCGCCCCCCGGGGGCTCGGGGCCGCTCAGGATCTGATCGATGCCGAAGCTGATGGGTTCGTGGTGTGGCAGGCTGTGCGGAGCCAGCACCGCAGGCTCCATGGGTCCCCGCCAGGAAGGACCGCGGGAGGTTGGGTCGCAGGGAAGGGTATATGACAGGTGCGGGAGGTCAGCGGCGGTGCGATCCGGGCAGTGGCTTCAGCTTCAGGGGCCCGCAGTGCCGGCCACGGCTGGGCGCCGGGGCCCCCGGAACAGCAGCATCCCAGCGCCCCGGGAGCAGCCACGAGGGTGCCCGCCCCTCCCGGCGGTCCGCCGGGGGACTCGCATCCGGGAGGAGCGTGGCCGGCCGGGACCCCCGGAGCTCCCTGGCTGGCTCCGGAGCCCAGATGGACGCTAGGCTGCCGGGGCCGCTGCCCGAGTCCGGTGAGGCGAGGGTTGGCCGGCCTCGTCTGGGACACAGACTGACAGATCGGCCCCGGGTGGGCCGAGGGGGCTGAGGGTAGGGCCGGGGCGGGGCCCGGCTGTTAAAGGGAAAGGGACGCCTGTTTGCGCCGAGCGGGGCGAGACGCGCAGCGCCGTGGCCGTGGCCGTGGCCGCGGCCGTGGAGAGCAACTTGGAGCCAGGCTGTGCGTGGGAAGGGCGGAGCGCGCCGACTCAGCGGAGATGCTCCGCGCGCTGCCTCGCCGCGGGCCTCCGCCCCGGCCGCCTGGACCTCGGCCGCCTCCGCAGGTGCCTCTGTCCCCAGCCCCCACTCCTTGCCTCCCGATGGGTCCTGCCGGCCAAGTCGTGGATTCGTTGTGGCCCTTGCTTACGTGTCCTCTAAGGCCAGATCTCGTTGTGGCTTCCCGGCGGCGTAAGCGGTGGCTGGGGACCGGCGATCCGCGTCCGGAGCCCCGGGAAGAGGACAGGTGTGGGAAGGGGCGGCAGGGAGAGTGCGGTGGGTTCGGGCAGGAAGCAACCACGCTGGGCTGTGGGTGTTAGGGCACCTGGTGGCCTCTTCTATGGAAAGGCCCCCGGCCCCGCGGGCCAGGAATTGGCGCTCTGTTTCTTAGAATTTCGATTTTTCTGGAATCACTGTAAATCAAGCCCGTGTTTCAAGCGGGCCACCTCGGTTCCCCCGCGCGGGGTTCAGCCCGGCCCCCATATTCTGTATCTAGGAAATCTGTCCTCACGCACTCTTCCGTCTCAAAGGTGGCACGCGTGACTCTGAGGCCATGGGAGGATCCCGGCTTCGTCTCCTACAGAAAGTTCACCCCACCCAAGGCCCAGAGCACGCCTGAGCGGTGCCAGCGCAGCGAGGTGGGGAGAGGCCCGGACCGCTCGGTGACCTTGTGACCTCTGGCCGCGGACCCCAGAGCTGGGAGTGTGTGAACTCCGTGTCCTTCGCGGGGATGGGACCCCCGCCGCGCGGGCCCCTGAGCCTTAGACCCGCCCCCGCCGCCACCCTGCCCGGTGCAGGCCGCCATAATCGGGTTAGCTGGGCCGGAATTACATTACCTTCCCCAGCCCGCCCGGCCTTTGGGGGGGCCCTGGCGCCTCCGAGCCGGTGAGACTGGGCCCAGGGAGGGGGGCAGCGGGTGGGCACCAAGGGGCCGCTAAGCCTGCCTTGAGCACGTGGTGACTAAAAGACCCCGCCCTGCTGTGCCAGGTCTGGGCTCTCACCCGCGCCACCCTCAAAGCCCAGCTCCACCCTGCGCGCGCTCCCGGGTGAGGCGAAGTGCCTTCTCCCTGGACTACTGATCTCTCTGGACTACTGATCTTCCAGTCGTCTCCCCACGATCCCCTGGGAAGTACCGGCCCCTCCTTTTTCCCAGCAGATGGGCTGGTGGCCTGGCGCCTGAGGCAGGGTGAAGGGGTCTTTTCTCTCCTGGGAACCAGAGTGGTACTTGGAGGCATCTGGGCAGATAAAGACAAGAGTGAACTCTCTTCACCCAAAGACACCAGAACCTTCCACCCCTCAGTGTGCGCAGAAGCCTAGGTCTGGAGGGCATACATCCTAGTCAGGGGCCCAACTGGACATTAGTAGTATGTGAAAACCGGTCTCACATTGGCCAGCTTTATCCAGTTTCTCTGGCCCTTCCTTCCTCTTTCTTGGTCCTGGCTCCTTCTGACACAGCTTGGGGGGTAAGAGGGCTGCCAATTCGATAGCGGTGCTTTTGTGTCACTGGAGGACACAGACTATCACCTGTCCTGGCCTTGCTCAGAACCCCTCTCCTGTTCTCAGCAACAGAGGAAGGAGCTTGAAGCCTGGGTAAGGTAGAACCCGTGAGAGCTAAGGAGACAGTTAGGGGTCCTGGGGAAGGGAAGTGCATCTCCAACCAAGCTGAATAAATCGTCTAGTGAATCAGTAAATAAGAAAAAGGAGACCTGGCAAAAACTTGACCAACTGCACCTACTTTTTTTGTTTGTTTGTTTTTCGAGGTAGGGTCTAACTCTAGCCGAGGCTGACCTGGAATTCACTATGTAGTTTCAGGGGGGCCTTGTCTCACCATGATCCTCCTCCTTCTGCCTCCCGAGCGCTGGGATTAAAGGCGTGCGCCACCTTTATGCCCGGTTTGCACCTACTTTTTGAAGTCAGCACAGATGGTACTCTCACTCAGAGACAACCTTTTCTTCTCTTTTATTATTATTGTTTTTTTATTTTTCAAGGTAGGGTCTCCCTGTAGCCCAGGCTGACCTGGAATTCACTACGTAGTCTCAGGCTGGCCACCATACCAGCCTTCCAGCGACAACCTTTTGAGAATGGTCTCAGTCATACACACAAATCTTCTGGGGACTTAAAGAAAAAATAAAGTAATGCCCCACTTCAATAACAGAGGGCATCCAATTCTGTCAGCCACAGGCTTGCTTGGGAATTTATCTTCTTGCTTCCATCTCTGCTCCTGTAGTTTAAAGTGAAAATGAGAAGGTAATGGAATGTGTTCTCATGCATGTCTCACCATCCCATGTGTTTGTGACCCTGTTTTTCCCCCCTCACAATTTCTTTCTCTCTCTCACACACTTGCTCACTCTCTCCTTGTTTTTAGTTTCTTAAAAAAATATTTGTAGCTGAGCATGGTGGTGCACGTCTTTAATCCCAGCACTTGGGAAGCAGAGGCAGGAGGATCGCAGTGAGTTTGAGGCCACCCTGAGACCATGTAGTGAATTACAGGACAGCCTGGGATAGAGCGAGACCCTAACTCGAAAAATCACATCACACACACACACACACACACACAATTGTGAGCAGAGAGAGGGAGGTTGGGCATGCTAGACCTTTGCCACTTTGCCACTTTGTGCATCTGCCTTTACGTAGGCACCCTGGCTGCAAGTTTTGCATACAAGCACTTTAAACCGCTGAGCTGAGCCATTGCACTTTTTTTTGTTTTTTTTTTTTTGTTTGTTTGTTTGTTTTTTGTTTTTTTCAAGGTAGGGTCTCACTCTAGCCCAGGCTGACCTGGAATTCACTATGGAGTCTCAGGGTGGCCTGGAATTCACAGCAATCCTCCTACCTCTGCCTCCCTAGTGCTGGGATTAAAGGCGTGCGCCACCACGCCCAGCTCGCCTTTTTTTTTTTTTTTAATAGTGTCTCATTCTAGCCCAGGCTGACCTGAAACATACTCTGTAGCCTCAAACTCATGGCAATCATCCTCCTGAGTGCTAGGATTGCCTCACTTTTGGTTTGTTTTGTGTTGGACAGGTTTTTTTTTTTTTTTTCAAGGTAGGGTCTTGCTCTAGCCCAGGCTTACCTGGAATTTACTATGTAGTCTCAGGCTGGCCTTGAACTCACAGTGATCCTCCTACCTCTGCCTCCTGAATGCTGAGATTAAAGGCGTGAGCCACCCCGCCGGGCTGGACAGGTTTTTTTGCTATGTACATATGTACCTTAGGCTGATCTTGAATTCTGTATCCTCCTGCCTCAGCCTCCCTTATGCACCACCATGCTCAGCTATCCGTTCCCAGTTCTTTAGGCCTTCAAGCTTGTACCTTTACATGAAGAAGGCATTTCTCTTGCTCCTTCTTTTTTTTGTTAGCAGTTCTTTGAGATGGCACCCACACCTGTATGATCATATACACCCAACTATCTCCTTCTTTCTCATCTGGACAGTTTGCCTGGCTTCTCACGAGAAAATTCTCCCCCACCCTTTTACTGCCTATGCCCATTGCTTCCATTTCCTCCCTATTATCTCTTGTCGTCTTAACCCAGTGGAAGCTTGTTCCCTTACATCGACTCTTATTTGAGTCCAGTGTCCGAGCGTTTGTTGTCCTAGGCAAGCACCCCATCACTAAGCTATCTCCCCAGCTCTCTCTTAAGTAATGCTTCTTTGGCCTCTGCAACTTGTGCCACCTTGTGCATCTGGCTTCCGTGGGTCTTTTGGCTTTGCAGGCAAGCGCTTTAACCACTAAGCCATCTCTCCAGCCCTGACTTTACTCTTTCTACTGAAGACCATGAACATTTTTCAGACTCTGACTTCAGCTTCATCTCTACATCAGGTCAGATTTCATCCATTCCAGATGTCCAACTCTTACATCCATCCAGCCAGCCTTATACTTCAGCCTCATCTCTCCAGCCTCACTATTCTCCTTGCCTCTGGCAAGCTCCACTTGACTTTCCTGAAGCCTCCTTATATCCAACAGGCTGGAGGATGTTCTGCTCACTTCTCAAGCTCCTTATTCACCCTCTTAACCTAGGTCCAGCAAATCAAGTCTCTGGCTTCTTCCTTCCTTCCTCTTTCCCTTCTTTTCCCTATCTCCTACCTTCTCCATTCCTTCTCTTTCTTCCTCTCTTCTTCCTCTCTCCTGATCTTGATCTTTCATTTTCTTTCTTTTGAGACATTGTGTTATATAGCTCACGACTCAAACTTGCTATGTAGAGAAAGCTGGCATTGAATTTCCTCCATTTCCTAAGTGCTGAAATTATGGTGTATGTGACACCAGCCTGGCTACAGCTCTTCATTTCCATTGTTGAACTCCTAAATCATGATCACCACCACTGGCATTTATTCATCCAGGAAGTTTTAATAGCTCTATTTGCTTGGCACTGGAGATATAGCTGTGAACCCAAGAAGCTTACATTCTGAGAAACTTAAATTCTAATGGGTAAGGTAGATGAAAACGTAACAAAGGGCTGAAGAGATGGGTCAGCAATTAGGGTGCTTACTTGAAAAGCCTGATGGGATGGGCTGGAGAGGTGGCTTAGCGGTTAAGCGCTTGCCTGTGAAGCCTAAGGACCCCAGTTCAAGATTTGATTCCCCAGTACCCACATAAGCCAGGTGCACAAGGGGCACATGCATCTGGAGTTCGTTTGCAGTGGCTGGAGGCTCTGGCATGCCTGTTCTCTGTCTGTCACTCTCAAATAAATAAATAAAAATAAACGAGAAAAAGAAAATTTTAACTCAACAAAATATTATGTAGTATTGCATGAATGATAGTAGGGGCTGGGGAGACGGCTTAGTCAGTAAAGTGCTTGTCACACAATCATAAAGGTCTGAGTTTGGATTCCAAGTATCCATGTAAAAAGTCAAGTGCCCCTATAATCCCAGCACTGGGGAGGCAGAGACAAGAGGATCTTGAGGATTTGCTGTTCAACTAATCTAACCAAATTTGTGAGCTACAAGTGCAATGAAAGACCTGTCTCAAAACAAAATAGCAAATAAAAAGCAATAAGATGGAGGACTAGAGATATGGCTCAGTGGTTAAAGGGGCTTTGCAAACCCAGGTGTGAGCCCCAAGACCAGAACAAATGTGGGCGAGGAAGGAGACAGAAGATACAAATAAAACAGAAATAAACATGGCTGGGGATATGACTCAGTAGTTAAAGGCGTGTGCCTGCAAAGCCTAATGACCCAGGTTCAACTCCCCATTGCCCACATAAGCTAGATGCACAAAGTGGCCATTGCATCTGGAGTTCATTTGCAGTGGCAAGAGGCCCTGGTGTTACCATTCTCTCTCCACCCCCACCCTTGTTTCTCCTTGCAAATAAAAATTTAAAAAATTGGGCTGAGCATGGTGGCACATGCCTTAATCCCAGCACTCAGGAGGCAGAGGTAGGAGGATTGCCGTGAGTTCTAGGCCAGCCTGAGAGTAAATAGTGAATTTCAGGTTAGTCTGGGCTAAGGTGACATCCTACCTCCAAAAACCAAAAAAATAAATAAATAAAAAAGATGATGGGCGTGGTGACGCATGCCTTTAATCACAGCACTCGGGAAGCAGAGGTAGGAGGATTGCCGTGAGTTCGAGGCTACCCTGAGAGTCCATACTGAATTCGAGGTCAGCCTGGGCTAGAGTGAGACCCTACCTCGAAAAACCAAAAAACAAAAAAAGAATTAATAATAAAATTTCCTGTAGAGTACATGCCTGTAATCTCAGATATTTGGGAGGCTGAGGTAGAAGATGATGCGTTCAAGGCCAGCCTGGACAATACAGTGAGACTGTGGAAGAGGAGGGGGGGGGGGAGGGGAGAGGAAAGGAGGGAAGGGAAGGGAAGTGGAGGGGATGGAAAGGAGAGAGGCTTGATGGAGTACACTTATAACCCAAACACTTGGAAGGAGGATGGAAGTTCAAAGTCATCCTCAGCTACACTGGGAATTTGAAGCCAGCCTAGGTACATAGACTTTGTCATAAAAAATCAAACAAACAAATAAACAAAACAAATGCTAAAAGATACTAAGAAAAAATATAGTAAGGAAGTGAGAGGGTGGGTAGGTTATTTCATTTTTTTTTTTTTTCATTTTGTTTTTTTGAGGTAGGGTCTCACTCTAGCCCAGGCTGACCTGAAATTCACTATGTAGTCTCAGGGTGGCCTCAAACTCTACCTCTGCCTCCCAAGTGCTGAGATTAAAGGTGTATACCACCTCACCCAGTTTATTAGTTTTTTTGTGTTTAATATATTTCAGAAATTGTTGGAAGTTCTGTTCTAATCCAAAATTCATACAAATTCATATTCACTTAATGACCTTTTTTAGAGGTAGGGTCTCACTCTAGCCCAGGCTGAACTGGAACTCACTCTGTATTCTCAGGGTGGCCTCAAACTCACAGTGATCTTCCTACTTCTGCCTTCCAAGTTCTGGGATTAAAGGCGTGTGCCACCATGCCTGGCTTTTTTTTGAGACAGGATCTCATGTACTTCAGACTGGCTTTGAACCCAACAAGTAGCCAAAGGATGCCCTTGAACTACTGATTCTCTTGACACCACTTCCCAAGTGCTGGGATTGACAGAGGGACTGTCTCAAAAAAACAGAAACAAGGTTGGAGAGATGCCTTAGTGATTAAGGAGCTAGCCCATTAAGCCAAAGGACCAAGGTTCAATTCCCCAGTCCCCATATAAGTCAGATGCACAAGGTGGTACATGTATCTGGAGTTCATTTGCAGTGCTAGGGGTCCTGGCATGCCCATTCTCTATCTGCCTCTTTCTCTCCCTTTAAATAAATAAATAAAACAGAAACAAAACAAAACCCCACCAAATGCTGGGATTACAAGTGTTCACCAGTATACTTGGCTTCAATTATTTATTTATTATTATTTTGAGACAGGGTCTCATGAAGCCAGGCTGGCTTGGAACTCACCATGCAGGCAACTTTGTTGCTACCATACCAGGTTTTGTGCAAGGTTGGAATCAAACCCAGGGCTTCTTTCACATTAGACAAGAACTTCAGCAACTGAGCTACATCCTTAGCCATCCTTTTTGTTTGTTGGTTTGCTTGTTTTTGTTTTACAAGGTAGGGTTTCACTCTAGTCTAGGCTGACCTGGAATTCACTCTGTATTCTCAGAGTGGTCTCACAGCGATCGTCCTACCTCTTCTGGGATTAAAGGCGTGCGCCACCACGCACAGCTTAGCCATCAATTTTAAGGTTTTTTTTTTTTTTTTTTTTTTTTTTTTTTTGCGGCACAACTGACGTACAATAAAGTGTATAATTTGTCATCTTAACAAATAAACTTTGACCACAATGAAAATAAAGATGCCAATCAAAAACTTTCATTGTGGGCTGGAGGGATGACTTAGCGGTTAAGGCGTTTGCCTGCAAAGCCAAAGAAGCCAGGTTCGATTCCCCAAGACCAACGTTAGCCAGATGTACAAGGAGTTGCACGTGTCTGGAGTTCCTTTGCAGTGGCTGGAGGCCCTGGCACACCCATTCTCTCTCTCTCCCCCTCTTTTTCTACTAATAAATGAATAAAAATAAAATACTTTTAAAAAACTTTCATTGTGTCCTTTTTGAGTGATTGCAATCATCTAAGCTGCTGTGGAGAGACAGACTAAAATGGGGCAAAGGTGTACACAAGAAAGCAATCAAAAGGAGAGATGAGAACTGGAGAGAAGGCTCAGCGGTTTAGGCACTTGCCTGCAAAGCCTAACAATCTGCATTTGATTTCCCAGTACCCACTTTTTGTCAGATGCAAAATGTGCTGCAAGAAGCTGAGCGTGGTGGGCCATGCCTTTAATCTGAGCACTGGGGAGGCAGAGGTATGAGGATGGCCATGAGTTCAAGGCCAGCCTGAGAATACAGAGTGAATTCCAGGTCAGCCTGGGCTAGACTGAGACCCTTCCTCGAAAAACCAAAAAGTGGTGCTAGCATCTGGTGTCCTTTGCAGAGGTTAGAGGCTCTGACACGCCCATTCTGTCCGTCTGTCTGTCTCTCTACTTACAAATAAAAAGATGATGGTAGCTTGGATCTAGGAGGTAAACGATGGCTGTAAAGAAATCGCTAATTTCATAACTTCTTGCTGCTTATCCATTCCATTCTGAAGAAAATGGACATTTTATTCATTTATTATTACACCCCTTCCGCTATCTCTCTATTGCCTTCAGGCTAAAACTTCTAACGCCTTTAGCCCCTCCTCCCGTCCCCCCCCCCCCCACGCTTCTTCTGGCTGTTTTCCACTCTGCCTTCTTTTTCTACTTCCATGATACACCTCTCCTGCAGGTCTCAAGTCTCACTTCTTCCAGGAAGCCTTTCAAAGCTGTCCACTGATATCCCGCCCCCACCCATCTTGAACCTCCAATTGCACTTAGTGTTTATACTTTAAATTTATTCTTTAAGAAAATTTTCGGGCTGGAGAGACGGTTTAGCGGTTAAGGCGCTTGCCTGCAAAGCCTAAGGCCCTAGGTCTGATTCCCCAGTACCCACCTAAGCCAGATGCACTAGGTGGCACATGTGTCTGCAGTTCGTTTGCAGTGGCTAGAGGGCCTGGAGTGCCCATTCTCTTTCTCACCGTAAGGACCCAGGGATGGCGGTGTGCAAGCCCTCTTGCGCCCTCCCAAAGTGCTTGCTGCTTGGGCCTATTGCTACCGCAGGCACTTGAAGCCTTAGTGTCTGCAGCAGTCTTAGTCGTCCATCCTCCCCTCCTCCTTAGGCATCTGTTCTGCATTAGTCTGTCCCAGGCCTCCGCAGGCGCCGATGATTAAATCATCATCATTAACCAGGGCCTCCCCCCACCATCCCCGGCAGCAGGGGGCGGATAGAGGGAGTGTCTCTCCTTCCCCTCGCCACCCCGAGCAGGGTCTTCGAGACTCCTCAGAGCCCTGAGAAGGCCATCTGGATGGAGATCAGCGACGCGGACCCGACAGCCGACCTGGACGGCATTAAAACGAAGGGGACACAGGAGGGGCTTCTTCAGCCGGGTCGCGATCACAGGGACAGTCGTTCCTGAGCAGTAGTGGGCGGTGATCGCCCAGCCTTTCGGATACCCCAGCCCTTCTCGGGATCGGAAAGCTAGTCCTAAGGCGGGGTAGGGTCCTAGAAGTGTACTCCTACCTGAGGTCGAAGAGCTACGACCCTTCCCCGCCCACCAACCCCTCTCCCTAATAACGACCGAGGAGGGGGAGGGGCCAGCGGGGCTCAGGTGAGCACTAGGGGAGAGAGGGACGTGGGCGGGGCATCGCAGAGGATGAGCAAATCAGAAAAGACCTAGGCCCTGGTTGCTAGGAAACAAGTCCCGCCCCGCAGGCGGCACCGGAAGTGGCGGGCTGGGATCAGCCTTTAAGATGGCGTCTCCTCAGGGGGGCCAGATTGCGATCGCGATGAGGCTTCGGAACCAGCTCCAGTCAGTGTACAAAATGGACCCGCTACGGAACGAGGTGCAGGGGCGGCAGGGTTATTGCTGTGGTCCGCTAGCGGTGCGAACTAGAGCGGGCTAGAGGACGGGCGGTGGTTGGCCGGGCGCCCAGTGCGCCTGCGCAGACACAGGGTACTCGGTACGCATGCGCGTTTGCTGTCCGGTTGCCAAACGCAGGACTAGAACGCCTGCGCATTGTGCTTACTACGCTGGATAGTCTCCCCGGGGAAAGGAGGGTCGGGCGAGTACTTTGGAAGGGAGCCCCCCTCTGCGCAAGGAGCCCTCTGCTGGGCGGAGGGAGAGTGCCAGCCCCCGGAAATTAATCCCCTGCGGACAGTACTGGGCACCGGACTTGACGGTGGAGTCTAAGAAAAGAGACTACTCCAAGCTCGGAAGTGCAAAGGTGAGGTGGGGTGGGCATGAGAGATGGGTGATCGGTGACTGAGGGTGTGTCCACAGGAGGAGGTCCGAGTGAAGATCAAAGATCTGAATGAACATATCGTTTGCTGTCTATGCGCTGGCTACTTCGTGGATGCCACCACCATCACAGAGTGTCTTCATACTTGTGAGTGCCCTGGAGCCTTCCCAGTTCTTCCAGGCCCTCCTCAACACCGAGTTGACTGACAGCGTTTGTGCTGGCAGCCCTACTCATTCCACGAACCTGGTTCCAAGAGGGCCTGCAAGTTTTCTTGTTCTCTTGTAGTCTGCAAGAGTTGTATTGTAAAGTACCTTCAAACCAGCAAATACTGCCCCATGTGCAACATCAAGATCCACGAGACACAGCCGCTGCTCAACCTCAAACTGGACCGGGTCATGCAGGACATTGTGTACAAGCTAGTGCCTGGCTTGCAAGACAGTGAGTGGTCAGCTTGTCATTGTGGAGCCTCTTGACTCTAATGCTGGGTGGCAGCATGAGGTGACAAAGGTTTTGATGGGAATTATGTAAAGAGATCAAAGGACTGGAGAGATGGCTCAGCAGTTAAAGGTACTTGGTTGCAAAGCCTAATGGCCCAGGTTCAATTGCCCAATACATATATCAAGCCAGATGCACAAATTGGCGCATGTATCTAGTGCCCATTCTCTTTCTCGTTTTAAAGCTTAAAAAGAGAGAGAGAGGGGGCTGGAGAGATGGCTTAGCAGGTAAAGCAGTTCCCTGCGAAGCCTAAGGATCCAGGTTCAGTTCTCCAGTAGTCATGTAGGCCAGATGCACAAGGTGGCACATGCGTCTGTAGTTCGTTTGCAGTGGCTGGAGATCCTGGCATGTCTATTCTGTGCCTGCCTCTCAAATAAATATTTTTTTCCCCTCAGGTAGGGTCTCACTCTAGCTTAGGCTGACTTGGAATTCACTCTGTGGTCTCAGGGTGGCCTTTAACTCATAGCAATCCTACTACCTTGGCCTCCTGAGTGCTGGGATTAAAGGCATGTGCCACCATGCCCAGCAAAATAAAACATTTTTTTTCTTTTTTTTTTTTTTTACGCAAGAGACCAACAGCCAGAGAAACCATAAGGGTGGACTAATATTTTATTCCCATACCTTACCACATTCCTAGGTGAAGAGAAACGGATTCGAGAATTTTACCAGTCCCGAGGCTTGGACAGGGTCACCCAGCCCAGTGGGGAAGGTATGTCCCTGGCAGTGGGAGGGTCAAGTAAAGCTCCTGGAGCATTCCTCCTACCTACCTTTGCTGTTGGGGCTTGGGGAAGAGCTGTGGAGCCTGTGTGAGCCTCTTGCACCCTCTTGTTCTCAGAGCCAGCCCTGAGCAACCTCGGCCTCCCCTTCAGCAGCTTTGACCACTCTAAAGCACACTACTATCGCTATGATGAGCAACTGAGCCTGTGCCTAGAGCGACTAAGGTCAGGGGCAGGTGGGGTTGTGTGAGGGCACTGCTGATAACCCAGTCAGAGAGGCGATTGGGTAGAGGTGATTTAGTGGTGGAGTGTTAGCCTCCTTGAAGAGAGTATACTATGGCTGTAGGTGGGGAGAGGGGGAGAAGGAAAGATGGGGCTCCCTAACCTGTGTTGGTTTCCCTCCAGTTCCGGCAAAGACAAGAATAAAAACGTCCTACAGGTGAGAGGAGCTGAAGGGAGGGCCTCTCTAAGGAGATTTATCTCCCAGCGACTCTTCCCTCACATACCTGTCTTTTTCCTTCCCTTCCTGCCCCTAGAACAAGTATGTCCGATGTTCTGTTAGAGCTGAGGTACGCCATCTCCGGAGGGTTCTGTGTCACCGATTAATGCTCAATCCACAACATGTGAGTAATCCTATAGTGTGTTTTTTGAATGAAGGATAATGTGCTGACAGGGAAGGGACATGGTGGCCCAGTCCTGTAATCTCAGCACATAGGAAGCTGAGGCTAGCCTGGGCTACAGAGTGAAACCTTGTCTGAAAAACAAAAACAAAAGGGAAGAGCAAAGTTTTGGGTTTACCAGGGTATTTCTAGACCAAGAGAGTTCCTAACACTGTGTCACTCCCCTATCCATTTCCCTCCTAGGTACAGCTCCTTTTTGACAATGAAGTTCTCCCAGATCACATGACAATGAAGCAGATATGGCTCTCCAGATGGTTTGGCAAGGTAAGCCAAGGCCAAGGCAAACTTCAGGGCAAGGGAGGGCTGGAGGTCCCTGTAGATAGTAATGGCCTACTGACAATTTCTTCTCCTTGTTCTCTTCTTAGCCATCGCCTTTGCTTTTACAATACAGTGTGAAAGAGAAGAGGAGGTAGGGGTCAAGCTCCTACCCATCCCTTTCCCCTTCCCTCCCCAGATATTTATGTGAAATTAACTGTGTCTTTATTTTTTGAAATAAAAGCTTTTAAAAAGCATCTCTCCTTCCTTCTATATATTCATGCTTTGTCCGATGTCCTTCTTCCCTCAAAAATCCTTTTAAGAGACTGGGGAGATGGCTCAGCTGTTAAAAGTGCCTGTACAAAAATCCTGCTGGCCCAGGTTCTGCTCCCCAGTCACCCACATAAAGCCAGATGCAAAAAGTGATGTAGGCATCTGGTATTTCCTTTGCTGAGGAAAGATACCCTGGCATACACACACACTTAAAAATGCGTAAGTTTTTTTAAAAATTCTTTTGAGGGGGCTGGAAAGATGACTCAGGTTATAGGTACTTTCTTGTAAAGTCTAGTAGCCCAGGTTCAATTCCCAAGCCACCCATGTAAGCACAATGCAAAAAGTAGCACAAGTATGTGGTGTTCATTTGTGATAGGAGGCCCATGCACAAACACACATGCAAGTAAAAAAAAAAAAAATTGTTTTTGTTTTTCGGGGTAGGGTCTCGCTCTAGCCCAGGCTAACCTGGAATTCACTACATAGTCTCAGGCTGGCTTCAAACTCTGTCTTTCTACCTCTGCCTCCCAAGTGCTGGGATTAAAGGCATAAGCCACCATGCCCAGCTAAATTCTTTTTTTAAATTCTCTTGAATCTCACTGAAAGAAGGGATCACCTTGCCACCATGTGCCTTCAAGGTCTTGCCAAAGCAGAGGGTTAGAGGACTTCAGCATTGAGCTAACTGAAACCTGGAAGCCCTCAGCCCTTTTCAGAGAAGAACGGCTTTCCATGAGACTGTGCTTACTGGGTGCTCACTGCCCTGTGCTGTGGATCTAGTACCATCCTGAAGGAGAGCTGGACTTGGACAGTGGCAGCTGAAGGACTGAAGAGAGTGATATTTAAAGAAAAACCCGTAGAATTGCATCCTGGCCCCATGATCTGGGAAATAGAAGTAGAGATAGGGAGGATCTGACCGATGGGATCTGGCTGGGCCTAGACCATACACACAGGATCCACTGGCCTTGGTCACTGGGGCAAGGTGAAGCCAGGGTAAAGAAAGGGTCATTGAGGAGAATGACTGATGTGGAGAACAAGGACCCCGTCAAGGAACAAGAGGGAAGTGACAACTCTGCACTGATTGGCAAGCATTTCTTGTCTGTATAAGTCCAACATGCACACTGTGCTGTAACAGTGAGCCCAGCCAGGGAACCAACAGCACGAAGAGGACAGTAGAAGTGTTGGGAGAATGTGAGTAAAGCCTACATCACTGGCTGAAACCTGACTCCTGGACTTCAAAGGGTGAAGTGGGGGCAGCTGTGAGGGTGAAAGAAGGCCCTAAGCTTTCACGGATTCTATCCCTAGACTTGTGGACTTGCTTAGGCAGGGTAGGGGTGGGGGCTGACCTGAGCTTTTTCAGCTTCTGTTACACTGCCTAGAAATAACACTTAGGCACAGATGGAGAGTACTAGGCCAGGCAGAAGGTGCTGAGAAAGAGTGAGTAAACTAAGTGGATGTGGACATCTGTAATGCCAACACTTGTGAGGCTGTGGCAGGAAGATTGCAGAGATTTTGAGACCAGCCTAGGCTATGGAGTGAGACCCTAACCCCCCACCCCCAACAAAAAGGCACTCGACCTTGGTTTACAATTCCTTCCTGGCAGTTTTCTGTTGGCCTTAGCCTGGATTGCAGGGAGTAGGATCGCACCTCCTTAAGGAAACCTTCCCCTCGCCCTAGCCCTAGCTGACCTGTTTCTAGCGCTGGGCCTGTACACCAGCAGTGTCTTGAGTTTGGGGTTACATTTGTCTTACTGGAGAGCTCCCCACTCCCCGACCTAAACCCTGCATGCCAGAAGGCACACTGGAACACCGGCCCCCTGGCTGTTCTGTGGGAGTTAACATAATAGCGATCTCTGGAGTGAGTCAGCTGAGCTGAGGGGAAGGAGCAGAGAAGGGCCGGAACCGCCCCTGGGCTGGGCTGGGGAGTTGGGCAGCAAGAGGCCTAGGTCTCCGCCCGCTCACCCCGCCACCTGGTTTCCTCAGCTCTGGCGGCTGGCCCAGGGGCTGCAGTGGTAGCTGAGTGTGCTGCCTCCACGTCGCCCTTCGCACCCTGATCCCGCCGTCATTCACGTCATTCACATCGCAGCCCGTGCCAGCGTTAGCAAAACACGCCCACCGGTGCTCTAGGGGACCCGGTGCACCACGGAACACTGCGCTCTTTGGAGTCTGCGGAGAAGCGGCTGGGGGCCTGGGGCCTGGGGGACGCTGCTCTAATGGGTGGAGCTCCCCGTTTGGTTTTGGGGAGAGCAGTTTTTTTCCCCTTTCTCCTTCTGCAAGTCTCTTCCAGATCTTGGGAGGAGGGAGGAGATGGGGAAAAGACATTTCTAGAACAGCGAGGGGGAAGGTCCCAATAAGCAGCTGCCCCTGGCATCCAAGTGGGGAGGAGGGTTGGCCATGATCATCTCAGCGAACTAGCCCCCAAAGCGGAAAAAAATCAAGACTCGTCGCTCCAAAGGTAACGAAACTAAAATTACATGTCAGAATCCATCCACCGTGCAGTAACTGATTCCAAAACAGAAGAGCATCTCAAGTCTGGTGGTGATGGCTCATACCTGTAATCTCAACACTTGAGACGGTTAGGCAGGAGGATACCTTGATTTCAAGGCCTGCCTGGGCAACATAAGCAAGACCCTGTCTCAAATCCCACCTCCCCCTAAAACAAATCCCAAAAATGAGATGGGCGTGGTGGCACACACATTTTAAAAAACATATTTTATTTGTTTACTTGAGAGAGAGAATGGGCGCTCCAGGGCGTCGGGCTACTGCATGCGCCTCCTTGTGCATCTGGCTTATGGGTCCTGGAGAATCGAACCGGGATCCTTTATCTTTGCAGGCAAAGGCCTTAACTGCTAAGCCATCTCTCCAGCCCCGGCACATGTCTTTAATCTCAGCACTAGGGAGGCAGAGGTATGCTAGAGTGAGACCCTACCTTGGGGAAGGGGGCGAATCCCAAAAATGCAGGAGATGGGAAGACCTTTCCTTCACTGATGCCCTTAGCCTGGATTTTTATTATTATTTATTTATTTCAGAGGGAGAACATGGGCACACCAGGACCTCTTGCCACTGCCAACAAACTCCAGAAGCATGTGCCACTTTGTGTATTTGTCTTTACATGGGTACTAGGGACTTGAACTCTGGGAGGTATGCTTTGTAAGCAAGGACCTTATATACTGAGCCATCTCCCTAGCTCTTAAATTGTTCTGAGGCAGAGTATCATCCTAACCCCGGCTGACCTGGAACTCATTCTGTAGCTCTAAACTGGCTTCAAACTGGCGACAATCCTACCTCAGCCTCTTGAGTGCTGGGACTAAAGGCATTAACCACCACACTTGAACTCTTTTTTTAAAATATTTTTTATTTTTATTTGAGAGAGAGGGACAGAAAAAAAATGGGCACAGTAGAGCCTGTATTCACTACAAATGAACTCCACACACATGTGCCACCATTTGCATCTGGCTTACATAGGTATTGGAAAATTGAACCTGGGTCCTTAGGCTTCTCCGGCAAGCACCTTAACTGGTAAGCCACCTCTCAGCCTCCCCCCCCCCCCGCCCCACACACACACTATTTTTAAACTTTGTGTTGTTGTTTTCTTTCGAAGTAGGGTCCCACTCTAGCCCAGGCTGACCTGGTACTCTAATTCCAGGCTGGCCTTGAACTCACAGCAATTCTCCTACCTGTGCCTCTTGAGTGCTGGGATTAAAGGCTGAGCATTTATTATGTAGTAGTCTCAGGCTGGTCTCAAACTCAGAGATCCTCCTACCTCTGCCTCCTGGATTTAAAGGTGTGTGCCACCACACCTGGCTTTTTAAAGACCTTTTAAGGACAATTTTCACACATTTATGTAACTAATTTGACAATAATCTTACCATTATCTTCTCTTACCCCTCCTCCACCCCTTCCACTGACTCCTTGCTTTCCAACAAGTGCCGATTCTACTTTGTTGTCTTTTCTCATTTTGGTTTTTGGAGACAAAAACTGTAGCTCAGGCTGGTCTCAGATAAACTTATGGCAACCTTCCTGCTTCCACCCCCCAAGTGCTGGAGGAGCAGGCAAGCACATCTCCGAGATGGTTCTTGCTCACCCAGAGGGGTTATTGTGATGAGCTTCCAATCCTGCTTGCTTTTACACTTAGAATTGAGAGGCACATTCACATTTATTGAGACTATGTGTCAAAGAGAGGGTAATGAGGGGGCAGCATTCCTGGATGTGGGAACCCTTGGTGAGAATTAAGGGAGTCCTGAGATGGGAGATAAAAAGGAGTGGCTGGGGGGAGTATGGGAAATCTGAAACTGGATGAGAATGGGGAGGGGAGAAAGCATCCTTAAAAGGGAACCTAAGAGCCCTTAAGCCCAGCACTCGGGAGGCACAGAGGTAGGTTGACTGCTTTGAGTTTGAGGCCAGCCTGAGACTACATAATGAATTCCAGGTCAAGGCTAGAGCAAGACCCTACTACCAAAAAAAAGAAAAAAAAAAAAAAAAACCCTGTGAGAGTCACTTATAAGGAGAAGGAGCTGTATGGAAAGACCTCAAAGTGTCTGAAAAGACAACTGAGGAGGGGAACCCTCGGGGTAGGAGACATTGCCTGAGAATCACGGGATGCTGGGATGCTGGGATGGCAGGAGTCAGTGGATGGCCAGGAAAGGGTTCCTGGCTGGGAGGGCTCAGCGGGCCCAACAGCTGAGCACTGGGGGCTTCTGCACTCAGCTGTGGTGGGGAGAAGTCTAGGAGACAGTTGAGCACACCCCAAACCCACAACCTAGGTTTAATCTCTTGAAATCTCCGTCATTAATCACTCTCCCTCCTCCGGCCCCCCTCCGCAGATCTGGTTTCTGGCACTGATCACATTCCAGATGCTTCCTATGGTGGGGAAGTCCCCTTCTGTGGCCCCAGGACAGTCTGGATCAGTCGCCAGGTATAGGGATGACCTTGGTCAGGCCTCAGCTGTTGGGGACATCCTCCTTTTACCATGGAATCCGGTTACCTGAGCTCAGCCTCAGAAAGGAGAAGGTAGACTGGAATATGGAAGGGAAGTTCAGTGTTGGTCCGGAAAGACCTGCACACGCGCACACACACACACACACACACACACACAGAGAGAGAGAGAGGGGGGGGGGAATAATTGAGAGCAGAGGTAGAGAGGGACATAAAAGCTACATAATGGATCCATGAGTGAAGTCTGCAGTGTCTGTTCGGTGACATGCCTGGGAAGCGTAAGGTCAGGCAGTTCCTGCTGCCTCCTGGGATCTGCTTTAATTGCAGATTAAGTGAAACCACAAGGATTGTGCTGAGGGCTGAGGCCTGCTGCACAGGAGCTCTCCCACCCTCCTCCCGCCCCCAACTTAATAACCAATTAACAAGATCCTGCAGCAGCTCAGCTTTCCATCCTGGCCAGGCTCTGCTCGTTGACCCAGCAGTGGCTTGTTGAGCTCCAAGTGTGCTGCCCAGGCTGCCCTGTGGCTCTGTTCTATGTGAAGATCTGACCATCTGAAGATGGAGAAACCTTTGCCAAGAAGACCCCCTCCCCCAAGGAAGCGTCTCAACTTTGTCAAGTCTGTGGCTCCAGTACCCAAGCTAATCCTAAACCCTGTTTGGGGTACCTGAACTGCAGGCTCCACTTGCTCATGGGATAAACAGGAGGACACACAGACATACTGAACAAGTAGTACAAGATGCAAAGTTCTCTGGGGAAGATGACATGAGAACAGTCCATGAGGGACCCACATGATCCTTTATCACACCGTTAACAAAATACTTAGAAGAATACAAGAATGGTGGCTCATGACTGTAATCCCCACACTCAGGAAGCAGAAGCAGGAGGATTGCTTGTGCTACAAAGTACAGTCCAGCCAGGTATAGTGGTACACACCTTTAATCCCAGCACCTGGAAGGCAGAGGAAGGAGAATCACAGTGAGTTCGAGGCCACTCTGAGACTACATAATGAATTCTAGGTCAGTCTGGGCTAAAGTGAGACCCTACCTCGGGGGGAAAAAAAGGAAAAAAGGGAGGGGCTAGAGAGATGGCTTAGCTGTTAAGGCATTTGCCTGCAAAGCCAAAGGATCCCGGTTTGATTCACCAGGACCCATGTAAGCCAGATGCACAAGGGGCGCATGCATCTGGAGTTCCTCTGTAGTGGCTGGAAGCCCTGGTGCACCCATTCTCTCTCATTCTCTCTCTCTCTCTGCCTCTTTCTCTCAAATAAGTAAATAAATAAAAATATTTTCTTAAAAAATGGCAAAGTGAGGTTCCTAGGCTAGCCTGAGTTACAGAGTGATATTCTGTCTCAAAAAATGACTAAGGGCTGGAGAGATGGCTTAGCGGTTAAGGCATTTGCCTGCAAAGTCAAAGGATCCAAGTTCGATTCTCCAGGACCCACGTAAGCCAGATACACAAGAGAGCACAAGCATCTGGAGCTCGTTTGTAGTGGCTGGAGGCCCTGGTGTGCTCATTCTCTCTCTCTCTCTCTCTCCCTCTTTCTCTTTCTCAAATAAATAAAATATATTTTTTAAAAATGAATTAGTTGGGGCTGGAGAGATTGCTCAGTGGTTAATGCATTTGCCTGCAAAGCCTAAGGACCCAGGTTCAATTCCTCAATACCCACATAAAGCCAGATGCACTAGGTGGTGCAGTTCATTTGCAGTGGCTAGAGGCCCTGGTGCGTCCATTCTCTCAATCAATCCATCTCTCTCTCTATCTATCTGTTTGCTAATTTCTCTCTCTCAAATAAACAAATAAAATATTTTTTAGAATGAATTAGTTAAAAAAAAAAAAGACAACTAGGCCTACCCTAAGACTACATAGTGAATTCCAGGTCAGCCTGGGCTAGAGTGAGATCCTACCTCAAAATAACAAAAAATAAATAAAATAAAATAAGAAAGACAGATTAAGTTGAAAAAATGAATTAGTTAGCTAGGCATGGTGGCTTATGCCTTCAATCGCAGCACTCAGGAGGCATAATGATAGGTAGGATGATCGCTGTGAGTTTGAGGCCAGTTTATGGGTCTATATAGTGAGTTCCAGGTCGGCCTGGGCAAGAGTGAGACATTACCTCAAAAAAAATTTATAGGGGCTGGAGAGATGGCTTAGCGGTTAAGCGCTTGCCTGTGAAGCCTAAGGACCCCGGTTCGAGGCTCGATTCTCCAGGACCCACGTTAGCCAGATGCACAAAGGGGCACACGCGTCTGGAGTTCGTTTGCAGTGGCTGGAAGCCCTGGCACACCCATTCTCTCTCTGCCTCTTTCTCTCTCTGTCACTCTCAAATAAATAAATAAATAAATGAACAAAAAAAATTTTAAAAAATTTATATATATAGACTAGAAGAACATGCCAGACTTGGCAGAGGTGTCTGTCTCATGAGAGGTTGCGTCCATGAAGTCTGCCCTTCAATTCAGGCTTCCATGGAGAGTATACCTACAGGGACACCATATCTGAGCTTTGGGAACTTATTAAAAAGACAGTGACAGATCCATTGGTAAACCAGCAGAGAGCAGGCCCTCAATGGAGGTCAGTCCTCACTGACAAAGAGCCCTGGACAGTTAGTAGCTCCAGGCCCAGGTGTCTGGGAAGCTGATGGGTGTTTGACTTAGTTGGGACCTCTAGGAATTGGCAGGGCAGACCTGGGGCCACTCACTTGACGTGGTTTCCTTGTGGCCTTATTATTTCAGTCGATCCCCTCAGTCTAGTCGTCCCCAAGTCTTGCATCTCGGACCCCACACTGCACTAATTATTTCCAGCCACTAAAGATCTCTCTAAAAGCTTTTCATTGGAGTTGGTGGGGAAGCCGAGGCCAGGTTAGGAGAATGACTTTCTAGCTGTGACCGGGGATCCTAGCACAATTAGCCCTAATTCTTTTTCTTGAAACTGCAACCTCTCAACCACTGGGGACCGAAAAGGCTATTTTATTGCTTAGGAGTTTATGAGCTAGAGTGGCGGCTAGCCCGGGAAGTCGGCGGTGAGCAGAGTGTGGGGGAACAACCCCCGTTTGAATGTGCTGGGGCCACAACTGGGAGCAACAGGCTATTCTGGGCACCTCTCTGCCCGGTAGAAATAAAGCTGCTGGGACACCTACGGACTCCAGACTCACTGCGGCCCACGCGAGGGATGTGGGGGTGCAGAAGGAGGGGACGTGGGGCTCCGGCCCTGTGTTAGGGGGCGGGTCTCAGGCAAGGGGCCCAGATCGGGAACAGATCGCTGGGGGACCCAGGCGGCTGTGAAGCCAGGCACAGCGGGCGGCGGGATCGCCACAGCTCGGCTCGCCATGTACTCAGGACGCCAACCTCGGACACCCTTCAGCATCGCAGACATTCTAGGCCCGAGCACGGTCCCGGGAGCATCTTCTGAGCCGCAGCTTCCGGAGCCGGGCCCCGATCCCGCGTCGCCTCTGTGCGCGCTGGAGGAGCTGACGAGCAAAACTTTCCTGGGGCTTGAGCGGCGCTCTGCGCAGCCTGCTGAAGGTACGGCGCGAACTTGGCGGTCTTTCTCTTCTCTCTCCTCAGTCCTGGCTGGGGTCACTGTTGTGTCAGGAGTAGCACGGACCGCTCCTCACCTCTCCAGCGTCAGTCCCTTGGCTGCGCGGCCGCGGAGGAGACGGCAACCACTCGCGGGGCCGCCGTTCGCCGAGTGCGGCGCGGTGACGCCCACCCAGCAGGACCGCCGGAGAATGAGACAAAAGGATGAGCCCCGGCTGGGGCCAGGTAGACAGCTCCGAGTCGAGGCCTGGGAAACTCCCGGCTACCCAGCCCGACTCCCGGCCACTCCTTCTCCTGAGGGGCGCTGCGTTGGGGGGTCCGCCTTTCCGCCCTGCCGGGCATCCCGCTGGGTCCTGTCTGGGCTCCCGGGAGGGCGGTGTTGGTCCTGAGGAAGTGTAAGCATGATCCATGATCCACAAGTCAGGCCGAGTGGGTCTCCTCCAGCCCGGTACCCCGCGCATGCTGGTGCTCCGAACGGCCACGCAGCCTGGCCTGACCCTTCTCCAGGTCTCCTCGGACCCGTTGCACCCGCTCTCCTGCCCGAGCACACCGCCCTTATCCCCAGGAGCCAGCTAAGCTTTGCCCCCTACCCACACATCACCCCGACCCTGCTGTGAGGGATGGTGGCCCGACTCCCCCGCCCCCAGCTTTTCCCTGGGGCCACACGGGCGGGAGACTGATCCCCGCCCCTCCGCAGGCCGGGCCGCCCCGGACGCGCGGGGTTCCAGCGCCGCGGGCCGCAGACGCCGCAAGTCGCGCACCGCGTTCACCGCGCAGCAGGTGCAGGAGCTGGAGCGAAGATTTGTCTTCCAGAAGTACTTGGCCCCGGCGGAGCGCGACGGACTGGCAGCCCGACTCGGCCTGGCCAACGCCCAGGTCGTCACCTGGTTCCAGAACCGCCGTGCCAAGCTCAAGCGGGACGTGGAGGAGATGCGCGCCGACGTGGCCTCGCTACGCGCGCTGTCCTCGGGGGTCCTGTGTCACCTGGCACCACCCCGCGCTCCAAGCCCTGGGCCCAGCCGGACGGCGCTTGACCTGTCGGATGAAGAGATACTGGTGGACGACTGAAAGCAAAGCCGCTGGGCCCTGGGCTCCTCACCTCTGCACTGAGCCTTGTCGGGGTTCCGGGTTGGAGGGAGGAGGTCACCCAGGTTTGTTCTAGCCAACAGTTCAGACGTCACCTTTCCTGCTTGTTGAGAATAAAGTTGAGGCTTTGCTGCAGGGTGCCTCAGTCCTGACGCCTACACTCAAGGCTGCAAATCTGATTACCCCAAGATTCGGTGCTGGCACGATGTAGGGTGCTTAAAATGTGATGGTTCTCTTAGCCCTCGTAGTAGAATTCCATGAATTCCAGGCCACCCTGAGAGGCAGAGGTAGGAGGATCGATCATGGTGAGTTCAAGGCCACCCTGAGACTACATAGTGAATTCCAGGTCAGCCTGGGCTGCAGTGAGACCCTTACCTCGAAATAATAATAATAATAATAATAAATTCCTAGGGCTGGGAAGATGGCTTCGCAGTTAAGGTGGTTGCTTGCAAAGCATAAGGACCCAGGTTCGATTCCCCAGGACCCACATAAGCCAAGGTGGCACATGCGTCTGGAGTTCGTTTGCAGTGGCTGAAGGCCCTGGTGTGCCCATATTCTCTCTCTTTCTCTCTAATAAATAAATAATAAATTAAGCCGGGCATGGTGGCACAACGCCTTTAATCCCAGCACTCCCAGAGGCAGAGGTAGGAGGATCTCCATGAGTTCCAGGCCACCCTGAGACTACATTGTGAATTCCAGATCAGCTTGGGCTAGAGCGAAACACGACCTCAAAAAAAGAAACAAACAAACAAAAAAACTTCATGATGTATCCATAGGAAATATGTTGTTAATAATAATAATAATTTTCCAAAAATAATAAGAAAAAAACAAAAATAATATCAATTAATTAATTTTTTAAAAACCCCAGGTACATACCTTTAATACTAGCACTTGGTAGGCAGAGGTAGGAGGATCACTGTGAGTATGAGGCCACCCTGAGACCTAGTGAATTCCAGGTCAGCCTGGGCTAGAGTGAGACCCTACCTCGAAAAACCAAAACAAACCAAAACAAAACAACAACAACAACAACAAAACTTCATGCCTATAATCCCAGCTATTGGGAAGTAGAAGCAGGAGGATTAGGAGTTCCAGGCTAGTCTGGGCACCATGAGATTCTGGTACACACCTTTAATTCCAGCATTTGGGAGGCAGAGGTAGGAGGACCTTCAGGAGTTTGAGGCCACCTTGAGACTACATAGTGAATTCCAGGTCAGGCCGGTATAGCTAGAGTGAGATTCTACCTTGAAAAACTAAATAAATAACTAAATAGGGCTCTAACCCTACCTGAGACGTGTGTGTGTGTGTGTATGTGTTGGGGAAGTATCCCTTCATGACCAGTTAGCAGGAGAGTGGAATGCCTGGCTGGTGAGGGGATCGGTAAATACATCCTAGCCTGGCTTCACTGCTGACATCTCTGATGGTTATTCTGCTAGCCATTACTCACCCTCCTGCAGGACGAAGCTACAGGCTGTCCTTGCCAAGCTTTTGGAGACCATGTTTGGGCTCTTTCCTGCAATCTCATTTTTAGAGATGCCCAGAGGACTCAAGAAGGGTCATCTAGAGTCTCAGCTCAGGAGGAAGGTCATGGAAAGGATGTTCCAGAGAGGTGAACAATGCTGAAAGTCAGGAGGGACCCTGCTGTTTCATACAATAGCCACCCCCTTACACACAAGCTATTCCAAGTGCTTTCTGTGAATAAATCCTGAGAGTAACATACTGGCACAGAGACTTTTATTCCTCAATTAAATGGCTCAGTGGTTAAAAATGCTTGCTTGTAAAGCCTGAAAACCTGGGTTCGATTTCCCAGTACCAATATAACGTCAGATGAACAAAGTGGCACATGTGTCTGGAGTTCCTTTGCAGAAGCAGGAGGCCCTGGAACACCCACTCATTTCCCCCCTCCCCCTTTCTCTCTCTAATAAGTACATGGTGGTGCATGCCTTTAATCCCAGCACTTGGGTGGCTGAAGTAGGAAGATCGCTGGGAGTTCAAGGCCAGCCTAAGGCTATATAGTGAATTCCAGGACAGCCTGGGCTAGAGGAAGACCCTATCTGGAAAAACCAAAATAATAATAATACAAAACATAAAGGGGCTGGAGAGATTGCTTAGGGTTAAGGGGATTGCCTGTGAAGCCTAAGGACCCAGGTTTCAGTACCCATGTAAGCCAGATGCACAAGGTGGCACATGCGTCTAGAGTTTGTTTGCAGTGGCTGGAGGCCCTGGTGTGCCCATTCTCTGCCTCTGTCCTCTTTCTGCTTGTAAATAAATAAATAAAATTATTTTAAAAAGAACTATGAAGGAGGCTGAATCATAGAAGGCCAAGGACACCTTGAAAATGGTAGGGTGGGACACATCTCCATCTTCACATGATTTTGGCCACTACAGGTACTGACCCAACAAAGGGGAATTAAAGAAGCCAGAGTTAAAGGGAGAGGAGTGTGGGCCAAAGAGGGAATTCAGGCATTCATTGCACTGTAGTCAGAGCCTAGTTTCCAAGGTTTTAGAGATATGAGGCCGGAGGGCAACGCTTGGCAGGGTAATGTGGCAGTATGTGCAGAGACTGGCAACTGTGGCCACTGCAAAGGGTAACAGTAAAGAGAATTCTAATAGATGGGAGAGGCATGGAGGTAGTCACCAAGGAGGCCTCTGTGCAATTCTCTCAGTGATTAAGACTAGTGACAACTTTATACATCTGGACAACTGGAAGAAAAATGGCATTGGGGACAGAAACAATGACCAGTGATGCAGAGAAAAATTGTCAGTTGTGTATAAAAATATTCTTTGCAATTGCACGGCTCCTTCCATGCATATAGGTAATCCCCACACTACCCGGCCCCTGTGCTTCCCTAGTCTCTTCACCACTTTCTAGATTGCCCCTGTGGAACTTTCTATCAGGTACTAAGCTTTTCTTGAGTCGTCCAGAACTGCCCCCAGTTTCTGCACCAAAAGACCCATGCTGGAGGAAAACAAGGACGGCTAGGTACTAGTCTTGAAACTCAAAACTTACACTGCAGGGTCAGAGCTTCAGCAATTCGGAGGGGTGAGTGTGTGGCAAAGTTGGGGCAAAATGTAGTGCTAAGATTTGAGCTCAGGATAGGCTAAGAAAACCTGGAGAAGAAACATTATTTGAGAGTCTAGAAGAGCAAGAATCTTGCCAGCTTAGTCTAATGACTAAAATAGAGGTTGCTATGCTTTGAAGGCCCAGAAGCCTTAGTAAAGTCCCCACCCAAGAAAACATCAGGAGCAACAACAACCAAACAAAAAAGCCCAGCCCCAGGCTTGAGGGATGGTTTAGCGGTTAAGGCATTTACCTGCAAAGCCAAAGGACCTAGAATCGATTCCCCAGGACCCACGTAAGCCAGATACACAAGATGGCACATATTTCTGGAATTCGTTTGCAATGGCTGAAGGCCCTGGCGCATGCCCATTCTCTCTCTCCTTCTCTCTCCCTCTGTGTGACTCTGTCTCTCTCAAATAAATAAATAAAAATAAAATATTTTTTAAAAGCCCAGCCCCAAACAAAGAAAAAGCCAGGAGTCACTATAATAGAATCGCCTATTTTTAAAAACTATTTGTATTGATTTAAAAGAAGAGAGATAGAGAATGAATGAATATGGGTGTTCCAGGCCCTCTTGCCACTGCAAAAGAACTCCAGATGCATGTGCCACTTTGTACAGCTGGTTTTAAGTGGGTACTAGGAAAGTGAACCCAGGTTGTGAAGCCTTGCAAGCAAGGGCCTTTAACCACTGAGCCATTTTCCAGCCCTTAAACATACACACACACAACACCTCTCTCTCCCCCTTTGATTTTTTTTGAGGTAGGGTCTCACTCTAGCCCAGGCTGGCCTGGAATTCACTATGGAGTTTCAGTGTGGCCTCGAACTCACAGCAATCCTTTGCACCTCTGCTTCCCAAGTGCTGAGATTAAAGGTGTGCACCACCATGCCTGGCTGAACACACAAACCTCTTAAACAGAAAACACCACCTTTCCCCACCTTCATTCCCTAAACAGGGATGAATAAAGGAGTCCCAAGGCAAATCAGTCTAGGAAGACAAAGGCTAGTGGAATTAACTGGCTCTGAGCTGTAACACCCTTCCTTTTGATGTTTCCTAAATTTATGCTCGTCCAGTTAGAAAAACTGAAACCTGAGCCAGGCATGGTTCATGGTTTGATGTAGTGCAGACCTGTAATCTTAGTACATAGGAGGCTGAGGCAGGAGGATTGTGAGTTCAAGGCTATCTTAAGCTATGTAGCATAACCTTGTTTTAGAAAACTAACTAAAACCCAAAACAAACAGGACTAGAGATGTAGACCAGTTGGTAGAATACTTGCCTACCATACACAAAGCTTTCGGTTCAATTCCCGGCACCACATACATAAGGCATGGTGGTCTATGCCCATAATCCCAGTATTTGGGAAGTGAAGCTAAGAGGACCAGAAGAAGTTCAAGGTCATCTTTGACACCATAACAAGTTTGAGGCTAGCCTGGCCTACATAAGGCCCTGTCTCAAAAAAACAACAAGGGCAGGGGAGATGGCTTAGTGGTTAAGGCACTTGCCTGGGAAGCCTAAGGATCCAGATTCAATTCCCCAGGTCCCACATAAGCAAGATGCATAAGGTGGTGCATGCATCTGGAGTTTGCAGTGGCTAGAGGCGAGCCCATTCTCTCTCTCTCTCTCTCTCTCTCTCTCTCTTTCTCATAAATAAAAATAAATCTTAAAAATTATTCTCTTAAAAAAAAACAACCAAACAAAATAAGCTTTGAAACTTGACATACCAAGATGGACAATGGGGCTGGAGAGATGGCTTAGTGGTTAAAAGGCAGTTGCTTTGATTCCCTAGTACCCATGTAAATGCTGGGTGTGGTGGTGCACACCTTTGATCCCAGTACTTGGGAGGTGGAGGTAGGAGGATCATTGTGAGTTCCAAGCCAGCCTGGGACTACAGAGTAAATTCCAGGTCAGCCTGGACTAAAGTCCCTCAAAAAAAAAAAAAAAAAAAAAAAAAAAAAAAAAAAGGCTAGAGAGACGGCTTAGCTGTTAAGCCTCTTGTCTGCAAGGCCTAAGAACCCATGTTCAATCTCTCTCCAGATCCCACATAAGCCAGACACACAAAGGTGAGGCAAGCACAAGGTCGCACATGCTCACTAGGTGGTGCAAACATCTGGAGTTGGATTTCAATGGCTGAGGCCCTGGCATGTCAATTCTTTCTGTGTCTCTCTTGCTCTCTTGCTCTCTCTATAAAAATAAAAATAAGCTGGGCATGGTGGCACACACCTTTAATCCTAGCACTTGGGAGGCACAGGTAGGAGGATTGCCATGAGTTCAAGACCACCTTGAGACTATATAGTGAATTCCAGGTCAGCCTGGGCTAGAGTGTAACCCTACCTCAAAAAAACAAAAATAAATAAATAAACATTTAAAAAGCCAGGCAAGGTGGCATATGCCTTTAATACCAGCACTTGGGAGACAGAGGTAGGATGATCACTGTGGGTTCAAGGCCACCCTGAGACTGCACAGTGAATTTCAGGTCAACCCAGGCTACATTGAGACCATACCTCAAAAAAAAAAAAAAAAAAAGAAAGAAAAAGAAAAAAGACCAAGTACATATATAAAGCCAGATGCACAAAGTGGCACATGCATCTGAAGTTTGTTTTGCCATGACAGGAGGCTTTGGTAAACCCATATTCTCTGTGTCAAATAAATAAATAAAATATTTTTCTAAAAGATGGGCCAGTTATGGTAGCACATGCCAGTAGGATATTGCTGAAGAGGTGGAGGCAGAAGGATTAGGAGTTCCAGGTCGGCCTGGGCTACACATTTAGCTGGGTGTGGTGGTACATGCCTTTAATCTCAGCACTTGGGAGACAGAGGTAGGAGGATGGCCATGAGTTCAAGGCCACCCTGAGACTACATAATGAATTCCAAGTCAGCCTGAGCTACAGTGAGACCCTACCTCAGGAAAAAAAATAAAATAAGACTATGGAGGATGTCCATTACATTGGGCCCTAGAAGAGTGTACCTCACAATCCTCTGAAAGGCTAATTGAACATAAATTGTTATCTGTGGTGGTTTGAATTAGGCGTCCCCCATAAACTCATGTGTTCTGGGTGCTGAGTCCGCAGCTGGTGGCAATTTGGGAATTGGAGCCTTGCTAGAGGTGTATTGTTGGGGGCAGGCTTATGGATGTTATAGCCAGCTCCCCCTTGTTTGGGTTTTGGTTAGCTGCTGTTTTACACCTACTGTGATGTCCAGCTTCTGTTCATGCTTGCTTTTCTCTGCCACCGTCGAGCTTTCCCTGGAGACTGTAAGCCAAAATAAAGCATTTCCTCCCATAAGCTGTTCTTTGTTAGGTACTTTGTGCCAGCAACAAGAAGGTAACTGCAATGCTATCTAAACCCCATTGTCTCCATTTTGATTGAAAGTCCTGGCCTGAAGCCGGGCGTGGTGGCGCACGCTTTTTATCCCAGCTATTGGGAAGCAGAGGTAGGAGGATTGCCATGAGTTCGAGGCCACCCTGAGACTCCATAGTGAATTCCAGGTCAGCCTGGGCTAGAGTGAGACCCTACCTCAAAAAAAAAAAAAAAAAAACCCTGGCCTGACGCTTGCTTGCAGGGCCTGGTGGCCCAGTTTGGACTTCCCAGTACCCACATGAAGCCAGATGCACAGGGTCGTGCATACATCTGACTTTGTTTCAGTGGCATGAGGGCCTAGCATGCCCATTTTCTCTCTCTTCTTGCAAATAAATATATATGTATTTATTTTCATATGTTTATATATATGTATGTATGTGTATATATATATATATATATATATATGTTCATATATTTTTTTGGGTTTTTGTTGTTGTTGTTGTTTGTTTTTGTTTTTCAAGGTAGGGTCTCACTCTAGCCCAGAGACCAGGCTGACATGGAATTCACTATGTAGTTTTAGGGTGGCCTCGAACTCATGGAGGCCCTCCTACCTCTGCCTTCCAAGTACTGGGATTAAAGGCATCCGCCACCATGCCTGGCTTATATTTTGGTTTTTTGAGGTAGTGTCTCCCTCTAGCCCAGGCTGACCTGGAATTCACTATGTAGTCTCGGGGTGGTGGCCTTCAACTCGTGGCGATCCTCCTACCTCTGCCTCCCGAATGCTGGGATTAAAGGCGTGCGCTACCACACCTGGCCTAAATCCTGGCCTGGAGGCTTGGAAGATGGTTCATCAGTTAAAGGTACTGCCCCACACTCCCACACATATGCACACATGCAAATAAAAAACTTCCTGACCTGGGGGGCTGGGAAGACTGCTCAACAGTTAAAGGCATGTGCTTGTAAAAATTGCAGGCTCTGTAAGGAGAGGCTGCTCTCATTTTACAGCAGGAACTAAGGACCAAATGTTGAGACTTGCCCAAGGGAACCCACCTAGCAATGGCAGATGTTATCCTTCTATATTTATTTGAAGGGCCTAAATCACAAATAATAAACAAAATTTGAATTATGAAATTTGCAAGTAAATGGATGGATCTGGAAAGGATTATACTGAGGTAATCTAGGCACAAAAAAACAAATGCTGCATGTTCTCTCATATGTAGATCCTAGCTACAAATGTTTAGACTCATATGTGAGTTGAAATAAAAGTCAGTAGCAGAGGCCAGCAAGCTAGAAAGGGGCTATAAGGGAGGGAGGAGAAGGGAGGATTTAAGGGGAATGTACTGTATATGTGCAAGCAGATGAACACATTACTGGGGGTACAATGGCCTAAGTGAGGTCAGGGGAAGAGATTGAGAAAAGGAAGGGTGAGGGAGGGCTAATAAAAATTTATAATGTTATAAACAAGCCATATGGAAACCTACTTTTTTAGATATGGCATACCCAGAAGTCATAGATTATTACTAGAAAAATTCAGTGCCAGGATTGGGATACCTTCTAGTGAGTTGTTGGCCAGGGAGGTCTTGATGCCCCCAAAACATTACAGACCATTGCCAAGGCTCTTAGTTTTCCACTAGAACTATATGGTAAGACCCTGTTGCTGAAGACTCTATGTGCTTGGGTTGCACATCACTGAGAAATGAAGCTGGAGCTGAGCTGAAAAACCTCCTCCCTGTGGACCTGCTGACAGAGAGCTGGAAAAAGCTATGCTGCATGCAGCTCTATAGGAGAAAGAAGCCATCAACAGTGATAAACAGCAGTGGACATTGCAAGCTGTAAGATTGGCCAGTCAGTCCAAATGTGCTGACTAGTGCAAGAATGGCATGTCTGTTATGGGGGAAAACAATCACTCTCTAATTGGATTGGAGGCCTGCTCCATGGAAAGGAATATATGCCTGGTACTGAAAACCTGGTCAAAATGCCTATGGCTGGGGAGGTCATGAGCCCTAGAGGAGTAATGCCTGCTGTTGTCTGGCTAAATGTATATATGGTGTTCACCAAACTGCCCTGTAACACTTTTCTTAATGTCTGTACCCATATATTAAGTCTACTCTCACTCTTGGTTAGAGAAGCTTCTCTTTTCAGACAGAGTAACCACTGCAATGACTCAAAAGTCACCAAAGTGCTGAGAAGAAATGACAGTGCAGTGTTCAGTACTGAGACATCTCTATTACATCTTCCAGGTCTCAGATCCCATTGCAGAAGAGGTAGTGAGAACAACAACAACAACAAAAAGAATGTAAGAGCCAAAGGAAGGGTAGGACTGTTTACAGTGCAATCTTCCAGACCCCACAGTACCTAGCACTACCTATACAATATCTTCCTAATAGGAAGAAAAGATGGTGACCTCAAAATAAAAGAGACTAGTTGAGAGGGGAAGGGGATATGATGGAAGATGGATTTGTGAGGGGGAAAAGTAGGGGTTGGGAGGGAAATGTTATGGTTTATTGTCTATGATTATGGAAGCTGTCAATAAAAAGTTAAAAAAAAACATTTAGGGGAGCTGGAGAGATAGCTCAGGGGGTGAAGTTTGGGCCCCCAGAGTGCATGTTAAATGCTAAGTATGGAGGCACATGCCTGTAATCTCAACACTGGGGAAGTGAAAACAGGTGGGTCCCTAGGGCTTACTGGCTAGGTAATTTATCTGAATTGGTGAGCAATAGGTTCATTGAGAATTGTCTTAAAGAATAAGGTAGAAGACACCCAACATCAACCTCTGGTAAACATATTCACTTGCACATGCATACAAACTGCACACAGATGAAAAAACATGCATGCACACCACATACAGTTACACAAGTAAAAAAACTGTGAAAATCCTATAAAAACAAAATATTTTGGGTTGAAGAGATAGCTTAGTGGGTAAGAGTTCTTTCAGGGCAAGCATGAGGGCCTGAGACCACCTGAGTTCAATTCCCCAACATCCACATAAATAGCTGGGTGTGGCCATGCACACCTGTAAAACCCAGTTCTGTTGGGAGCAGCAGCCAAAGAATCATGGGGGATCTGGAAAATGACAAAGTTCCTGAATCAGCAAGAAACTGACTCAAGGAAACATGTGAATGAGTTATAGAGGGGGAGCATCTGATGTTTTCCTCTGGCCTCTGCACATGCATGCACATGGTGTGTGGATCTGTGCACACACACATCCATAATATTCTACCCAGCACACATACTCACACATGGGGAAAATATGTTTCAACACCTTCTATCTTCATATTTGGTAAGACCTATAGAGCTACATCATTTATCCTCACAAATAATTACTCTGGGGAAGGCATGGGGGGTGGCTAAAAGCACCTGAAGACCCTTACTTATGTGAGCTGAGTCTCAGACAGGCCAGGGAGAACCAAGCCAGGGGAAGCTGCCAAGATCTTAGAGGAAAACTAAAAGGTGATGACAAAGTGGACAATTGCAGCCATCTTTGGGGCAATGACATTGGTAGAAAATTCACATGGAGAAAGGCTAATTGTAAATCCATCACTAGATGAAAGAGAGTATGAGAGGCAGCAGTGAGGAGCATGGGGCAGTGGCCAGGAGCTGGAAAGGGACTTCTCAAATGCCAATCCTTGAGGAATCTTCCGTGAGTGGCAGGAGGTGGAAATTAGACCACTGGACAAATGAGACATCAGAGGATGCATAGTACTACAGACAGGAAATGACTGGAGGGGCTAGGAGAAAACTGGAAGCTGTGGCTAGAGCAAACATGGCAGGTCCTGGGGTGAGAGGGAGGTGAGCATCCATCCAGTTGAAGGGTATGACTTGAGCTTAATCTAACAGCTGCAACCACGTGCCTGAGCACAGAGCTCTAGCTGGCAAACAAGTCCCCCAGGGCCAAGAAGCAAACCCCACTGGGTGGCTCTGCTATATACTAAAAGCCTGAATCTGTGTAATTCCTGCCTTGGGCCTTGGAGATTTCATTTTCTCTTACTGCTTATAGATACAAGCAAAGAGTCATTTATATTTTCTCTACCCCTGAACCCCCTCTCTCTCAGATAAGCTCTCATGTAGCCCAGGCTGGCCTCAAACTTGCTATGTACCTGAGGATGACCTTGAACTCCTGATCTTTCTTTCTCTACCTTTCAAGTATTCAAGTACTGTGAAGCTGGATGTAGGAGGATCTCCAGTACTTGCTAGTTGGCTAGCTTAGCTGAATTTGTGAGCTCTGGGTTCAGTAAGAGACCAGTCTCAAAAAGTAAGTTATGCCAGGCGTGGTGACACATGCGTTTAATCCCACACTCAGGAGGCAGAGGCAGGAGGATTGCTGTGAGTTCGAGGCCACCCTGAGACTACATCATAGTTAATTCCAGGTGAGCCTGGACCAGAGTGAGACCCTACCTCGAAAAACAAAACAAAACAAACAAACAAACAACAACAACAACAAAAACCAAGTTGCATATAGCTGAGTGTGGTAACATATGCCTTTAATCCTAGCATTTGAGAGACAAGAGGGTAGGAGGCTCAGTGTGAGGTAGAGGCCACCCTGAGACTACATAGTGAATTCCAGGTCAGCCTGGGCTAGAGTGAAACCCTACCTTAAAAAAAAAAGAAAAAGAAAAAGAAAAAACAAGTTTCAGGACTGGAGAGCTGATTCAGCTGTTAAAGGTACTTTCTCGCAAAGCCTGATGGCCTAGGGTTCAATTCTGCATACCCACATAAAGCCAGATGTACAAAGTGGTACATGTGTCTTGAGTTCATTGCCAGAGGCAGGAAGCCCTGGCAAGCCTATACTTTCTCTCTCTCTAATAAATAAATTAAAATAAGACCCTACCTGGAAGGAAAAAAAAAAGGGTCAGTGTAGCCGAATGTGGTGGCACTTGCATGTAAAGCCTGATGGCCTGGGTTTAATTCCCCAGTATCTACATAAAGCCAGGTGCACAAAGTGGTGCATGCATCTGAAGTTCATTTGCAGTAGCAAGAGGCCCTAGAACATCTATTCTCTCTCTCTTTCTCTCCTTGCAAATAAATAAATAAAATACTGAAAAAAAGGTGAAACTGCTTTAAAAACAACAACAACAAAAACCAAGTTGCATATAGCTGAGTGTGGTAACATATGCCTTTAATCCTAGCATTTGAGAGACAAGAGGGTAGGAGGCTCAGTGTGAGGTAGAGGCCACCCTGAGACTACATCATAGTTAATTCCAGGTGAGCCTGGACCAGAGTGAGACCCTACCTCGAAAAACAAAACAAAACAAAACAAACAAACAACAACAACAACAAAAACCAAGTTGCATATAGCTGAGTGTGGTAACATATGCCTTTAATCCTAGCATTTGAGAGACAAGAGGGTAGGAGGCTCAGTGTGAGGTAGAGGCCACCCTGAGACTACATCATAGTTAATTCCAGGTGAGCCTGGACCAGAGTGAGACCCTACCTCGAAAAACAAAACAAAACAAAACAAACAACAACAACAAAAACCAAGTTGCATATAGCTGAGTGTGGTAACATATGCCTTTAATCCTAGCATTTGAGAGACAAGAGGGTAGGAGGCTCAGTGTGAGGTAGACCTTAACTGCTGAGCATTCTCTCCAGACATTCCTGCTTTTTTCCAATGTTTTTAAATTAACAACTTCCATGATTATAAAAAATATTCCATGGTATGCCCTCCTTCCCCCCCACTTTCCCCTCCTTCCTGCTTTTTCAAAACATTTTGTTTTTATTTATTTATTTGACAGAGAAAGAGGGAGAGAGAATGGGCGCACCAGGGCTTCCAGCCACTGCAAACGAACTCCAGATGCTTGCGCCCCCTTGTGCATCTGGCTAATGTGGGTCCTGGGGAATCAAACCTGGGTCCTTTGGCTTTGCAGGCAAATGCCTTAACTGCTAAGCCATCCCTCCAGCCCCTCCTTCCTGCTTTTTTTGGGAGTTAGGGTCTCACTGTAATCCAGGCAGACCTAGAATTCACGCTATAGCAGTCTGGCCTTGAACTCATGATGATTCTTCTACCTTGGCCTCCTGAGTATTGGGATTAAAGGCAAGGGCTACCACACCAGGCTCTCCTTCATTTTGACACTTGTGATGAATGATGATGCACTTTGAGCACTTATTATATGGCTAAATCTTGTATATAATATCTCATTTAATCAGATTAATTTAATTAAGGTGAGAAGTCACACCCTAAATGTGGGCAGTGCCGTTCCTTGGACTGGCGTTCTGGACTACATAAAAAGGAGAAAGCTATCTGAAATCTTGAATGTATTGCATCTGTCAAGGTACATAGTGAGCCTTTGTGCATGCTCATTCTCTTGCTCATTTCATCAGGTGATAAATGGTGAAATGTGGCAGAGTTTAAGAACAGAATTCAATTACCGGTTTTGTGAACAAGTCCGAATTGTCATGTTACTATATTTGTTTTAAGATGAGCAATAGGGGCTTGAGAGATGGCTTAATGTTTAAGGTGCTTGCCTGCAAAGCCAACGAACCCATGTTCAATTCCCCAGGACCCACATAAGCCAGATGTACATAGTGACACATGAGTCTGGAATTCTTTTACAGCAGCTAGAGGCCCTGGCATGCATATTCTCTCCCTTCCTCTCTCCCTCTCTCATACACACACACACACACACACACCACACATACAGACACACACACGAATTCAAGGCCACCTGAGATTACATAGTGTATTCCAGGTCAGCCTGGACTAGAGCAAGACCCTACCTCAAAAAAAAAAAAAAAAAAAAAACAACAACCAAGTTTAGGAGGCCAGGTGTGGTGGTTTAATCCTAGCAAGCACTTGGGAGGAAGTTGTAGAAGGGTCACGTGAATTCAAGGCCACCCTGAGAATATACAATGAATTACAGGTCAGCCTGGGCTAGAGGGAGACCCTAATTCAAAAAAAATTTAGGAGAAAGCTAGGAGACGGCTAGCTGAGCACCAGTGTTCATTGCTCCCTGCTTCCTGACTGTGGACTCAATGTGACCAGCAACTTCCTGCTTCATCCACCAGTCTTCCCCACCATGATGAACTGTAACCCTTTGAACTGTAAGTTAAAATAAGTTCTTACTTACGTTGCTCTTTTGTTGCAACAACAGAAAAGTAACTGATACAGTTACTCTCCTCATTTTATAGGTAAAAAAAAAGGAAGTAAGAGAGTCACTAGTCCAGGACCTCACAGTAAGGAAGTAGGTTCCAACCTGAGCACCTGTTCCAGAGCCACTAGGCCAGATGACCTCCAGAAGGCCCTCTAATTCTAGGGCCCCTGAGCCTAGCTTGAGGGGGTACCTACTGTAGGCCACATTGAGCTCCCTCCCTACCCAAGCTCCTCCACCCCTAGTCCCTCCAGACCCCCTCCTCCCACCTTCCAGCCACCTTCTTACATCATGTATTCTCTGCTGTTTCATATGCTCCTCCTCAGCCACAGGCTCCTCAGACAGGTGTTTGACTTGGTGGAAGAAGAAAGGCAGGAATACGGGCCTCGGGAGGGAGCAGGGTGGCAGGAGGCCGCGGCCCGGCTGCCCCAGCGAGGCGGCCCTGTGGCGGGTGGCCGTGGGCGGGCGGGTCGGCGAGCCAGAAGCCCGAGGAGCCTCCGCAGCTCTCCCACCTGCACGCCGCACGCGTGGACCCGGCAGCGCGGCCTGCGGCGTCGAGGCGGGCGGGGGATGGGGGAGGAGACGCCCACCCAGAGGGACAGCAGCGCCGGGGACCATTCTCACCAGGTCCCAGTGAAAGCTACTGCGGGGGAGGGGGTATTATAATAACACATTTTGAGCCTTCCATCCCCTTTGAGGGCCTTTGCAGTGAGGTTCGGGACGTATGTTCTTTTGACAAGGAACAGCTTGTCACCATGAAATGGATAGATGAGGAAGGAGACCCGTGTACAGTATCATCTCTGTTGAAGTTGGAAGAAGCCTTCCACTTTTATGAGATAAACAAGGATTCTGAACTCCTGATTCATGTATTTCCTTGTGTACCAGAACCTCCTGAAATGCCTTACCCAGGAGAAGACAAATCCATCTACCACAGAGGGGCACACCAGTGGAGAAAGCTTTTCAAGCCAGACGTTTTAACCAGCGTGCTCGCTGTGCCATCTGCACAGACAGAATATGGGGACTTGGGCGCCAGGGATATAAGTGCATCAACTGCAAACTCTTGGTTCACAAGAAGGGCCACAAACTTGTCACAAGTGAATGTGGGACGCATTCTTTGCCAACAGAACCAATGACGTCAGTGAATCAGTCATCCATACACACAGACCATTCACAAACAGTGATTCCATATAATCGTTCAAGTCATTAGAGTTTGGACCAAGTTGGTGAAGAAAAGGAGGCCACAAACACCAGAGAAAGTGGCAAGGCTTCATCCATCTTAGGTCTCCAGGATCTTGATTGGCTCCGGGTCATAGGGAGAGGAAGTTATGCCAAAGTACTGTTGGTTCGATTTTAAAAAAACACATATCATCTATGCATTGAAAGTTGTGACAAAAGAGCTTGTCAGTGATGATCAGGATATTGACTAGGCACAGACAGAGAAGCATGTTTTTGAGCAGGCTTCCAATCATCCTTTCCTTGCTGGGCTGCATTCTTGCTTTCAGACAGAAAGCAGGTTGTTCTTTGTTATAGAATATGTAAATGGTGGCGATCTAATGTTTCATATGCGGCGACAAAGAAGACTTCCTGAGGAACACGCCAGGTTTTACTGTGCAGAAATCAGTCTAGCTTTAAATTACCTTCATGAACGAGGGATAATTTATAGAGATTTGAAACTGGACAATATACTACTGGACTCTGAAGGACACATTAAGCTCACTGACTATAGCATGTGTAGGGAAGGATTGCGGCCTGGAGATACAACCAGCACTTTCTGTGGTACTCCTAATTACACTGCTCCTGAAATTTTAAGATGAAATTATGGCTTTAGTGTTGACTGGTGGGCTCTTGGTGTCCTGATATTCAAGATGATGGCAGGAAGGTCTCCATCTGATATTGTTGGGAGCTCTGGTAACCCTGATCAGAACAGAGAGGATTATCTCTTCCAAGTTATTTTGGAAAAGCAAATTTGCATACCATGTTCTCTAACCGTAAAAGCAGCAAGTGTCCTGAAAAGTTTTCTCAACAAGGACCCAAAGGAATGATTGGGTTGTCATCCACAAACAGGATTTGCTGACATTCAAGGGCACCCATTCTTTTGAAACTTTAATTGGAATGTGATGGAGCAAAGCAGGTGCTGCCTCCCTTTAAGCCCAATATTTCTGGAGAATTTGGTTTGGATAACTTTGATTCTCAGTTTACTAATGAACCAACCTAGCTCACTCCAGATGATGATGTTGTGAGGAAAATTGATCAGTCTGAATTTGAAGGTTTTGAGTATTTCAATCCCCTCTTGATGTCTGCAGAAGAATGTGTCTGATCCTCATTTTCAATGATGGGTTCTGCTTACTGCCATTTAATGCATGGGTAACCCTATTGTTAGCCTGGATTTAGTTTACCATTTTATATTTGCTACCTTCAAAATCCCTTTCAGTATCCTCTGTCATACACTGTAGAAATCAATTATTACAGCTAAGTATAACTATGAAAAAGAAAACAAGAACAGCTTCCAGATAATCATGTCAGAATTCAGTTATCCTGGTTCTTCAGAGGACTACTAATGACTGATGAAGTTGTCTTCTGTTCAAAGAAAATACCACTGCTTTTAAAAGAAAGGCCAGGCATGGTGGTGCATGCCTTAAATCCCAGCACTTGGGAGGCAGAGGTAGGAGGATCGCCATGAGTTCAAGGCCACCCTGAGACTGCATAGTGAATTCCAGGTCAGCCTGGGCTAAAGTGAGACCCTACCTCTAAAAACAAAACAGACAAAAGAAAGACAGTTGCATTAAGATTCACAGTGGGATTACAGCATAGGCCTCTCATAAGTATTTGTCATTCTGTGCTAAGTCATTTGAAGGTTTAATTGTGTAATAAAAGGTTAATTCAGAACACAACTCTTATATTACTGGTTTCAAAGTTCCCTGTTTAAAAACCCTCCTATAATATTTCTCACTGGTTTGGATAATTAAAGTATTGATTTGGGGGCTGGAGAGATGGCTTAGCAGTTAAGGTACATGCCTGCAAAGCCTAAGGACCCAGGTTTGATTGTCCAGGTCCCATGTAAGCAGAAGCACATGGTGGCATATGCATCTGGAGTTTGTTTGCAGTGGCTAGAGGCCCTGGCATGCCCATTCTCCTTCTCTCTCTCATAAATAAATAAATAAAAATCATAAATTACTGATTTTTTTTTTTTTTTTTTTGGTTTTTCGACGTAGGGTCTCACTCTAGCCCAGGCTGACCTGGAATTCACTATGTAGTCTCAGGGTGGCCTCGAACTCACGGCGATCCTCCTACCTCTGCCTTCTGAGTGCTGGGATTAAAGACGTGCGCCACCACGCCTGGCAAATTACTGATTTTTAAGGCAACAATTGTTAAACTGTTAATGAAATAGGCTTGTTTTATTAAGAACAAATTCCAAATTATTAGCTATTTTTTAAAAGCCTGGCACAAACGATTTTTTTCTTTAGAATAAAGGGTTAACTTCTGAGCCTTTCCTTTAGTGAAACTCTAACTGGAATGTTAGTATATATGTATATATATATATAGTTCAAAAGACCCAAGATGCAGTCGAGTGGAAGATTGTTCAATATATACAAAGGAGAAACTATATAACTTTAAAGTAGATACATAAAGTGAAATGGTGATATTTATTTCTTACTGGAGAGTGAATCCTGCAGTTGCTTTTTGTTATTGACTTAAAGAATGAGGAGGCACTCACTTCTTACCAAACCTGTAAATGCATTCCATTTATTCAGTGGAGGCAGAATGTAAATATTTTCTTTATTATGTAGCATACAGAAAAATAATTTATCTAAGTAGAGTTCTTAACTATTCTTATTTCCTCTTCCAAAGTACATTCTCTATACTTTGGAGCTGTTTATGAAGTCTACAGTGAAATCCAAGAAAAATAATGAACATGAATAAATATGTAGAGCTCATGTATACTCACATACTTCACAGTTTCAGCTCCTTTATTAAGTTTGTATTTTGTGGGTAGCATAGTAGAACACATTTCAGGGGCAGAGTTTTAAAGGATTTTTGGTTTTGGTTTTGGTTTTTCAAGGAAGGGTTTCACTCTAGTCCAGGCTGACCTGGAATTCACTATGTAGTCTCAGGGTGGCCTTGAACTCATGGCAATCCTCATACCTCTGCCTCCCAAGTGCTGGGATTAAAGCATGTGCCACCACACCAGGTTCCTAAAGCTTATTTTTAAAATTAATACTAGTATTTCACAATTTATTATTTAAAGAGGTACCAGATAGAGCATCATTCTGTTGTTTAAATACTTTTAAACTTATTTTTATTTATTTATTAGAGACAGGGAGAGAGAGAGAGAGAGAGAGGGAGGGAGGGAGAATGGGTGCACCAGGGCCTCTCACCACTGCAAATGAACTCCAGATACATGCACCACCATGTGCATCTGGCTTACATGGGACCTGGAGAATTGAACCTGGGTCCTTAGGCTCTGTAGGCATGCACCTAAACCACTAAGCCATCTCTCCAGGCCTTAAATATTTTTTATAAAAGTTTTAAAATGATCTTCTAAATAGATTACTGTTATCCTGCCCAGTAAGCACTACACTTAATGTTCATATTCATATAGTAATGCTACTCTCACTTTCGGTTAGAAAAGCTTCTCTTTTCAAATGGCGGAGACCACTGGGATGACCCAAAAGGCAACATAGTACTGAGAAGAAGTGACAGAGGAGTATTCAGCACTGAAACATCTCTATCATACCTTCCAAGGCTCAGGGTCCATTGTGGAACAGGTGGTGGAAAGAATGTAAGAGCCAAAGGAATGCAACTATCCAGATAGAAATTGGCCTCGATATCCATGACCTTGCAATGTCTAGTGCTACTTTCACAAGACCCTCATAATAGGAGAAAAAGGTGATGACATCAAAATAAAAGAGACATTAAGAGAGAGAGGAAGGGATATTATGGAGAGTGAAGTTGTGAAGGGGAAAGTGGGGGAGGGGAGGGAATTATCATGGTTAATGTCTGTGAACACAGAAGTTGCTAATAATAAAATTATACATTAAAAATTAAAAAATAGATTACAGTTATCTAATCTTAGTAAAATTTAGTTTTAGGGAAGTTATCTAGGTTTAAATTAGTAATGATGTAAGCATGGAGGCATTTAATAAATTACCCTTTTTAGGGATGTTGCATTTCATTAGAAATATAATTTTTCCAAAGTCTATGTCCTGTATTCTCTTCACATGACTAAGTCTGAGAGCAATGAAAACCTCCAGTGATAAAAACCAAATAGAGCAGTACAACACATCAGAAAGCAAGTGTTCCTATGCATTTGCATATTTGTGTGAGCGGTACCTGGAACTTGTGAAAACAAGAAGCAGTATTAATATCATAAGCTCACAGAATTCTGGCATTTTATGTCAGAAGGATCTTATGACTTTGCTTTGAAGTGGTGCTAATTCCTCTAGAGCATTTTAGAATGTAAACTACTCATGGAGGAGTTGAAGATGTACAGTGTTTTTACTGTTGTTATTGTTGTGTCTTGATGTCTATTTCTTACTGGAGAGTGAATCTTTCGGTTGCTTAAGCAGTGAGCTATAACCTTACCCACATTTGTAAACAATTTTACAAATGAATAACCTCAGTTAGATATCTTCCCTACCTCAACTCCCAGAAAAACCTATCCATTTTCTACCAATACAAATGACAACCATTTTTATATGGTTATTAATGGTGGTCTTTTGTTTTTAAATATTTTAAACTAATAAAATTTACTGTGTATATTTTATACAGAATTGCATTACGGGTGTTTTTTTTTTTGTTTGTTTGTTTGTTTTGTTTTTCGAGGTAGGGTCTCACTCTAGCCCAGGCTGACCTGGAATTCACTATTGAGTCTCAGGGTGGCCTCGAATTCACGGTGATCCTCCTACCTCTGCCTCCCGAGTGCTGGGATTAAAGGCGTGCGCCACCATGCCCGGCTGCATTACAGGTGTTTTTAAAAATATTTTATTTATTTACTTATTTATTTGAGAGAGAGAGAGAGAGAGAAAGAGAAAGAGAACGGGCACACCAGGGCCTCCAGCCACTGCAAATGAACTCCAGATGCATGCACCACCTTATGCTTACATAGTTCCTGGAGAATTGAACTGGGGTCCTTTGGCTTTGCGGGTAAGTGCCTTAACTATTAAGCCATCTCTCCAGCCCCCTTACAAGTGTTTTTAACTGTGTTATTTTGTTTTCAGTCCTTAAGTGCCATGCCAGTTCTTTTTATATAAAGTTCTCTCAAAATACTCACCAGGGAATAAGGCTGTGAGTGGACAGTTAAGAGTGATTGGCACATGGTGTCCTAGGAAATAATTTATTTTGCATAAGCATATGGTTAGATCATTTTGTGCATATGCAACCTGGATTGGGTATAAAGTATAATGTGTGTTCAGTGCTGGTACATTTAGTTTATAAATTTGTTTTGTTTTGGCTTTTGTTATGTAGAGTACTACCTTAGTCACTGTAATGTAATCTGTATTTGTGTAATATTTCTATACTCAAATCTTTAAATAAAATGTTTAATACCCATTTTTTTTTTAAAAAAAAGAAAGGCAGGTGACAAGAAAAGAGAAATATAGCCAGTACAGAGAAGGTGAAGTAGGTAAGCTATAAGGAAGGGATGGTGGTTACCTGCTCTCTCAGCTCTGCCACATCACATTCTTTTTTTTTTTCTTAATTTTTATTAACATTTTCCATGATTATAAAAAGTATCCCATGGTGCTACCCTCCCTCCCCCCACTTTCCCTTTGAAATTCCATTCTCCCCATCATATCCCCTCCCCATCTCAATCAGTCTCTCTTTCATTTTGATGTCATGATCTTTTCCTCCTCTTATGATGGTCTTGTGTAGGTAGTGTCAGGCACTATGAGGTCATGGATATCCAGGCCATTTTAATGTCTGGAGAGAGGACGTTGTAAGGAGTCCTACCCTTCCTTTGGCTCTTACATTCTTTCCGCCACCTCTTCTGCATTAGACCCTGAGCCTTGGAAGGTGTGATCGAGATGTTACTCAGTACTCCAGTCACTTCTTTCCAGCACTATGATACCTTCTGAGTCATCCCAATGTTACTGCCATCTGAAAAGAGAAGATTCTCTACCCAAAGTGAGAGTAGCATGAATATAAGGGTATAAATATTAAGAAAAGTGCTTACTGGGCAGTTTGATAAGCATAGTATGTACATTTTTCCAGACATCAGCAGATGTTACACCCCTAGGGCTCATGACTACCCCTGTTTCAAATTTTCAGTATCAGGCATGTATTCCCCCCCATGGAGCGGGTCTCCAGTCCAATTGGAGGGCAGTTGGTTTCCACCATGACAGACATGCCACTATTGCACCCGTTGGCTCATTTGGCCTGGCTGGCCAATTATAAGGCTTGCAGTGTCCACTGTTGAGTATCTTCACTGGTGATATCTCTCTCCCATTGAACTGCATGTAGAATGGCTTCTTCCAGCTTTCTCTCAGCTGGTCTACATGGAGGAGGTTATCAGCTCAGTTCCAGCAGGATTTCTCAGTGGCCTTGCAGCCCAAGTATGTGAAGTCTTCAGCAATAGGGTCTTACCATCTATTCCTGGTGGGAAACCAAGGGCCTCGGCAATGGCCTATAATGTTTTGGGGGCATCAGGGACCTCCCTGGCCAACAACTCGCTAGAGGTATCCCATCCCTGGCACTGAAAATTTTCTAACAACGATCTATGGCTCCTGAGTGTTCCATTGTCCAAAACCAGAGGATTCCATGTGATTTATTTATATCCTCTTAGATTTTGATTAGCCCTCCCTCCACCTTTCCTTTACTCAATCTCTTCCCCTGACCTCACTTTGGGCTTTTTCACCCCCGTTAATCTATTCTTCTATTTACATATATACAATATCAACCTATTAAGTACCCTCCTCCCTTCCTTTCTCGTCCCTTTATATCTCCTTTTTAACTTACTGGCCTCTGCTACTGAGTTTTTTTCCTTCTCACACAGAAGTCCAATCATCTGTAGCTAGGATCCACATATGAGGGAAAACATATGATGCTTGGCTTTCTGGGCTTGGGTTACCTCACTTAATATAATCCTTTCCAGATCCATCCATTTTCTTGCAAATTTCATAACTTCATTTTTCTTTACCGCTGAGTAGAACTCCATTGTATAAATGTGCCATATCTTCATTATCCACTCACCAGTTGAGGGACAGCTAGGCTGGTTCCATTTCCCAGCTATTATGAATTGAGCGGCAATAAACATGGTGGAGCGTGTACTTCTAAGGAAATGGGATGAGTCCTTAGGATATATTCCTAGGAGTGCTATAGCTGGGTCATATGGTAGATCAATTTTTAGCTGTCTTAGGAACCTCCACACTGATTTCCACAATGGCTGGACCAGATTGCATTCCCACCAACAGTGTAGAAGGGTTCCTCTTTTTCCACATCCTCACCAGCATTTATGATCATTTGTTTTCATGATGGTAGCCAATCTGAGAGGAGTGAGATGGAATCTCAATGTAGTTTTAATCTGCATTTCCCTGATGACTAGGGATGTAGAACATTTTTTTAGATGCTTATGCACCATCCGTATTTCTTCTTTTGAGAACTCTCTATTTAGCTCCATAGCACATTTTTTAATTGGCTTGTTTGATTTCTTATTATTTAGCTTTTTGAGTTCTTTGTATATCCTAGATATTAATCCTCTATCAGATATATAGCTGGCAAAGATTTTTTCCCATTCTGTAGGTTGCCTCTTTGCTTTATTCACAGTGTCCTTTGCAGTACAAAATTTTTGTAATTTCATGAGGTCCCAGTGGTTCATCTGTGGTTTTATTGCCTGAGCAATTGGGGTTATATTCAGAAAGTCTTTGCCAAGACCAATATGTTGAAGGGTTTCCCCAACTTTTTGCTCTAGCAATTTCAGAGTTCCAGGTCTGATGTTAAGATCTTTAGTCCATTTGGACTTAATTCTTGTGCATGGAGAGAGAGAAGAATCTATTTTCATCCTTCTACAGATACATATCCAGTTTTCCCAGCACCATTTGCTGAAGAGGCTGTCTTTTCTCCAATGAGTATTTTTGGCATTTTTATCGAATATCAGGTGGCTATAGCTACCTGGACTTATATCTGGGTCCTATATTCTGTTCCATTGACCTACATATCTGCTTTTGTGCTAGTACCATGCTGTTTTTGTTACTATGGCTCTGCAGTATAGGGTAAAATCAGGTATGGTGATGCCACCAGCCTTATTTTTGTTGCTCAGTATTATTTTAGATATTCGAGTTTTTTTGTGATTCCAAATGAAGTTTTGGATTGTTTTTTCTATTTCCGTGAAGAATGCCTTTGGAATTTTGCGTTAAATGTGTAGATTGCTTTTGGTATGATTGCCATTTTCACAATATTGATTCTTCCGATCCAGGAACAAGGGATGTTTTTCCATTTCCTAGTGTCTTCTGCAATTTCTCGCTTGAGTGTTTTATAGTTTTCATTGTAGAGATTCTTTACTTCCTTGGTTAGGTTTATTCCAAGGTACTTTATTTTCTTTGATGCAATTGTGAATGGAAGTCACATCACATTCTTGAACATGAATAGCACCTTGGATCCCAAAGCTACCTCATACTGGGAGAGCAGTATCTTGGGCTGGGGATTTGCTCAGTTGATAGAGTGCTTGCCTAGCATGCACAAATGGCACTACATAAACTGGGTGTGGGGAAGAAAGAAGAGGGAAAAGAACAGAAGCTCCTGGCTGGCCCCTGCACTTTGTCTGTTTCTCCTCCAAACCAAGTTTTCAGACACAGATTTATATTCAAAAACATCCAATATCTCCACTGCCAGGATCATAGATAGAAATCAATGTAGCACTTCAGCTTGGGAATCGGTACCTTCCAAAAAATTCCCTAGCTGCCCTTCCCAGCCTTCTGTTACAGACCTCCCTTGCTAACTTACCTCTGCCACCAAGCTCCCTATAACCTTGCAGTCTCCTTCCACCTGCCCTCCTGGCTTCTTCATCACTCTCTTGTCTTACTTTAAAGATCCAGTTCAAATTCCATCTCCCCTCAAATTCATATCAGATCCTTTCCTCTCCAGTTATCTCTGCCCTCTCTCAATCAAGCTGCATTCATATGTTCCATTACACAATTTAGATAAAGTTGTACTTAGTCATTGCTTAAAAAAAACAAACAAACCCCTTTATGTGTGTGTTTCTGTGTGAGTGTAGGCATGTGTGTGTCACAGTGTGAATGTGGAAGTTGAAAAGACAGCCTTGTATTCCACCTTGTTTTTTTATCTTTCTTTCTTTCTTTCTTTCTTTCTTTCTTTCTTTCTTTCTTTCTTTCTGTCTTTCTGTCTTTCTGTCTTTCTGTCTTTCTGTCTTTCTTTCTTTCTTTCTTTCTTTCTTTTTCTTCTTCTTTTCTTCAAGGCAGGGTTTCACTTCTAGCCCCAACTGACCCGGAACTCACTATGTAGTTGAAAGAACTAAATTGATGCCATGATAGGCTTCAGCAAACCATCTCCCAGACTAGGCCTAAATTAGAACAAAGGGCCATTAATCATTGACTTTCCTGGGAGGAGAAAAGCTGAGTCACTTCCTGGAAATTCAAGGCCTCTCAGCCCCAACCAATCAAGGATGTACAGATGTAATTGTAGACCAGTCATAATAAGTGTTACCTCACCTACTCAGAATTCCCCATAAAACCCAGGCTCGAAGATCTTATAGAACCAATCAAATGCAACCCTTGTTCAAATTAGCCAATCAAACTATAGAACTAATGGCCCCCCCAAAACCTTCCCCATTTTTTATGAGTGGTCAACCCCCACATGCTGGCTGATTCTTCAGAGTAAACGCTCTTTGCTTTTACATACTATTTGAGTCTGGAGTCTTTCTTCAGCCATTCTTGGACCCTTACAATTGGGGACTCATCTGGGATCGCTGAGGACCCCCCCCCCCCCCATCAATAGAGTTATCTGGAGGGCATTTAGCTCTCTGCCTATTGGTGAGTTGGATGCCTCTTTGTGTGTCTCTAGTCTGCTTTGTTTCATTTTTAGCAAATCTGGCATCTGGACACAATCTGGAGGCCCAGGGAGGTAAGGCTGATGAGCCACTAATTACCTCAGGGCCGGGGGGTCCCAAGGATGACTCAGACCCCTTTCTGGCTGAGCTGGAAAGCTCCAAACTGGTGGAGCCTGAAAACTCCAACCTGTCTCTGGTTTTGATAAAAGGAGATGGGTCACGTCTGTCTGGCGGAGCCTATTCATGGGACAGGCCGCCAACTGCAGCATTTGATTGTCTTTTTTGTTTGTTTTTATGTCTGTGTATCTGTGTGCTATTTGTCCTTTTCCGGTTTCTAGAAAATATTGTAAAGAAGTATTATGGGACAGGAAACTAGTTCCACTCCTTTGGACCTAGTCCAGTCACATTTTAAGGGCTTCTGACACATGGCAGAGAATTTGGGTCTGACAGTGTGGTCAGGAAAACTAACCATCTTTTGCAGGAATGAATGGCCAACTTTCAATGTAGGATGACTGGAGGGATGCATTTTTCATCTCCCTAATATTTACCAGCTCAAAAGTATTGTGTATGGGAATCCTGTACACCCTGACCAGGTCCCATACATTACAGCTTGGCAATATCTAGTAGAAAGCCACCCTCCCTGGTGTTAACTACCTTTTTGCCACCAGCCCCATCCATACTGCCTATCAGGGAACCAAAACTGCCAGAGGATCATAAGCTGGCAGTCCTGCCCCCCTCTGCCCCCAAGGAAGATCTCTACCCACCTCTCTATGTATCTGCCCCTGCACCGCCTGTACCACAAGTGAGAATTGCCAATCAGGGTCCTGGGGAAAAAGGAGAAAACATGATAAGTCCTCCCCACATGCGAGCCCCAGCCACAAGACAGGCAGACTCCACTGCGGTCTCACTGCCTTTGGGAGCAACAACCCCTCCCCCCCTAATGAAGACGGCCAACAGTTCATGACTCATATTCCTTTTTCTATCAGTGACCCATATAATTGGGAGATGCAGAATCCAAAATTTTCAGAGAAACCCTCGGCCCTCTCTTAGACTTGTTAGATTCTATAATAATAACTCACCAGCCCACTTGGGATGATTGTTAGCAGCTTTGGCAGGTTCTCTTTACAACAGAGGAAAGAGAGTGAATTCTAGCCACCACTTGCAAGCTAGTTCCTGGACCTAACAGCCAACCCACAGTCATGCAGGCCATTATAGATGCGGCTTTTCCCCTGACCTGCCTTGACTGGGACCCCAACAGCCTTTTTAGAGAGGCTACTAGCAGCCTACCGGACCTATACGCCTCTGGACCCAGAAGCAAGATAAAACCAGCCTGTCATGAACATGGCTTTTGTCAACCAGGCAGTTCCAGACATCCACAGAAAGCTCCAACGACTGGACAGTTTTGCAGGTAAGCAAATGTTGGAGCTAGTAGCAATAGTAGAAAAAGTTTATAATAACAGGGAGACTCCAGAAGACAAACTAGAGGCCTGGCCAAAATATTATTGGCTACCACAGGAAATTCTGACCCAAGGGAATTAACGAACATGGCTTATGGGAGAAACAGGGGAAGACTAACCAACCAATCAAGAAGGGAAGGGTCATACTGACCCCGTCTCCAAAAGGACCAATGTGCTTATTGTAAAGAGATGGGACATTGGAAAAATGAATGTCCACAAAAGAAAGACAAGAGTCCTAAAGTTCTGGAGATAAGAGAACTCAGTGACTGAGAGCGTCAGGGCTCACGCCCCCTCCATGAGCCCTGGATAATGTTGAAGGTGGAGGGGAAACCAATAGATTTTTTAGTTGATACTGGGGCCCAACATTCAATTCTGAAACAGCCCATGGGACCCTTGTCCACCAAAAGGACATGGATCCAGGGGGCCACTGGGACAAATCAATACTCATGGACTACCTGAAGAAAAGTGGACTTAGGAATGGGATGGGTAAGCCATTCATTCATTGTCATCCCTGGGTGCCCATATCCACTTTTGGGGCGAGACCTTTTGACTAAAATGGGGACACAAATCCATTTCAACCCTGAGGGAGTACAAGTTCTTAACCAGAATGGTCCTATACACATGTTCACTGTGTCACTGGAGGAAGAATATAAACTCTACATCTCTCCCTCCCAAGCTGCCCTTAAAAGCCCATATCTGAGGGTACTATGGGAAAGGATTCCGGGTGCATGGGCAAAAAGAACTCAGACCAGGCTTGCCAAACATCGGGCCCCAATCATAGTCCAACTGAGGGCTAATGCCAGCCCAATCCGAGTCTGCCAATACCCTATGCCCTGAGAGGCCAAACTGGGAATAACACCTCACATAAACTGACTTTGGGAACAAGGGATATTAGTCCCTTATTAGTCCACCTGGAAACTCCTCTCCTGCCAGTAAAAAAGCCCCACTCCAATGACTACTGGCCTGTGTAGGATCTGAGGGAAATTAATAAATGGGTGGGAGACATCCACCCCATGGTGCCGAACCTGTACACTCTGCTAAGCACTCTGTCACCTGAGTGCAATGTGTACATGGTACTGGACCACAAGGACACATTCTTCAGTCTGCCACTGGCCCCAGCCAGTTAACCTCTATTTACCTTTGAATGGAGCAATCCAGAATGTGGATTCAACAGACAGTTGACTTGGACCAGACTGCCACAAGGATTTAAAAACTCATTCACCATCTTTGATGAGGCACTCCATGAGGATCTGGTGAGTACTGCCAGGCCCGTCCCCAAATAACCCTCTTGCAGTATGTAGATGGCCTTCTTATAGCAGCCTCAGATGAAGAAGCCTGCTGCTCAGCCACAGAGGCCTTGCTGAAAGAATTGGACCACAGGGGGTATCGAATTAGCCAGAAAGGCACAGCTCTGCCAGAGGGAAGTAACGTACCTTGGGTACATACTCAAGGGGGGACACCTGTTGTCTCAAGCCCACAAAGAGACAATCCTCAATATTCCCCACCCCCAGACCCAGTGACAGGTATGTGAGGTTTTGGGGTTGGTGGGATTTTGTAGACTCTGGATACCCAGATTTACAGAGATTGCCAAGCCTCTCTATGAGACCACAAGGGGACAAGAAAATTCCCTTGAATGGACCCCAGAAAGGGAAATGGCCTTTCTCCTGTTAAAAAGGCCCTCCTTGAAGCCCTGGCATTAGCTTTGCCAGACATCCACAACTCTTTCCATCTTTACATTGATGAGAACAAAGGCATAGCTAAAGGGGTATTGACTCAAACTCTCGGCCTTTGGAAAAGGCCAATTGCTTACCTATCAAAGAAATTAGACTCAGTGGCAATAGGATGGCCCCCATGCCTCCAAATAATAGCAGCCACCACTTTATTGGTCAAAGACTGAGATAAACTGACTTTGGGCCAAACCCTGAGAATGACTACTCCTCATGCTATTGAAGGAGTTCTAAAGCAGCCCCCCCCCCCCGACAGATGGCTAACTAATGACAGACTGATTCATTATCAGGCTCTTCTCAACCCCCACAGGCTCAATTTGCCTTCAGTCAGGCCCTCAATCCTGCAGCGCTGTTACCTGACCCAGATCTAGACAGTCCCATACATGACTGCTCGGAGATCTTGAGCAGTTTACAAGGGACCCAACCAGATCTCAAAGATGTTCCCCTTAAAGGGGAAGAGCTGACCTGGTATACAGATGGAAGCAGCTTCCTTAAGGATGGTGTCTGGTATGCAGGAGCTGCAGTGACAATGGAAGAAACAACTGTATGGTCAGAAGCCCTCCCTCCAGGTACATCTGCTCAGAAAGCTGAACTGATAGCCCTGACCAAGGCCTTACAGATGGGCCAAGGAAAGAAACTTAATATCTACACTGACAGCTGTTATGCTTTTGCAATGGTACATGTTCATGGGGCCATTTATAAAGAAAGGAGACTAGTGACAGCAGAAGGAAAAACTATTAAAAATAAACAGAAAATTCTGGACCTTTCACAGGCTATATGGCTCCCCAGAGAGATAGCAATCATGCACTGCCCTAGTCACCAGAAAGGGGAGGATCCTATTTCCAACGGGGACAACAGGGTTGACAAGGTGGCTCAAGAGGCAGCCCTCCAAGTTGCTACTACCCCAGTGGCAAAATTACCTCCAATGGTGGTGCCCACTTTGCCAGAAATGCCAAACTACACTGATTCAGAACTACAGAGGATTGAGACCTGCACAGCAGCCTATAAAACACAAGGATGGTATAAGACTCCTGATGGAAGGATTATCCTCCCATCGGACTTTGCTAGCCAACTCATGAGACAAATACATCAGAGTACTCATCTAGGACAACAGAAGATTGAGGACTTACTTAGATGGGCCCACCTTAAAGTTTTTGACTTGAGACAAAAAAAAAAAAAAAAAAAAAAAAAAACAGAAGCCATGCCTGCCACCTAGTAAATGTAAAAAGTGGAGTTTCTCAGTCAGGAACTAGGGAAAGGGGGACACGACCAGGAATAAATTGGAAATTGACTGTACAGAAATAAAACCTGGTTTGTATGGGTACTAGTATTTACTAGTGTTTATAGACATCTTTTCAGAATGGACTGAAGTCTTTCCAACCAATAATAAGACAGCTTCAACTGTGGCTAAAAGACTATTAGATGACATCATTCCAAGGTATGGTTTACTTGTTCTTTTGGGATCAGACAATGGGCCAGCCTTCATCTTGCAGGTAACCCAGGCTGTAGTTAAAATTGTGGGGACTAATTGGAAGCTTCATTGTGTGTATCATCCCCAGAGTTCAGGACAGGTAGAAAGAATGAATCGGGCCTTAAAGGAGACCCTAACAAAATTAACCCTTGAAACTGGTGGTGATTGGGTATCTCTCCTTCCCTTTGCTCTTTTCCAAGTTCGAAACTCCCCCTATACCATGGGGCTGATTCCCTTTGGAATCGTGTATGCAAGACCCCCACCCTTGTTACCTAATATAAAAGCAGAAATGTTAAATGAATTTGATGACAAGAGATTCCTCTCCTCCTTACCAGCTTTATTCCAGGTACAAGAACAACTCTAGCCTCAGCTACAGGCCATTTATGAGAAGACACCTTCGCTCACACCCCATGGATTCAAGCTGAGAGATCTACCTCATCAAGAGACACCAGAGAGAGACTCTTGAACCTGGCTGGAAAGGACCCTTGCACTGTGATCCTGACCACTCCAACTGCAATCAAAGTGGACAGAGTCCCTACCTGGATACACCACTCTCACATGAAGGCTATCAACCCACAGGCAAACCACCCAGATGACTGCACCCTTGAAGAAAAACCTGGACTGTGGCGTGCTGTTGCACATCCACAAGACCAACTCAAACTAAGGATTTGTAAACTAGAAACTAAGAATTAATCATAGCTAAATCTTTTCATGTAATGATAATCTCTTGTTGCTTAATAACCTCTATTGTTGCAAATCCACATTAACCCTGTAATCTCACATGGATGCTCACTAATATGGACACAGGGAAAATAGTCAACTCTACTTCCCATTTAGCACCTCCTGGAACCTGGTTTCCCTATTTGATATTTATGTGACTTAGTGGGAAACTCCTAGGATTATGCATACATAGATGATGACAGGGAACTTGGTCCCTCCCCAGCCTATGGATGTAACTCACCTGATACCCGAACTAGTATGAAAGGACAGGTCTTCTATGTATGCCCCGGTCATGATAGAAACCCTGAGCAACAAGCTAATTTTGGTGGCCCAGAATCATATTACTGTGGCTTATGGGGATGTGAATCCATGGGAGCTATCTATTGCTCCCCCACCATAAAGACAGATCATATCACTGTTACTAGAATCATGGAGCTGATCTCTTGCTATCGGTTCCAATATAATCAGCTACTGATTAAATTTACTGATAAGGGGAAATGTGCCACTAAATAGGAACTTGATAAAAACTGGGGATTAAGGTTATACATATCAGGAAAGGACCCAGGGACATTATTCACTGTACAACTTCATGTCCAACAATTAGAGACCACCCAGGCCACTTCAGTACCTGTTGGACCAAATCCTGTTTTGGCCTTACCTCCCATCCCACAACGTCCCTCATTACCTTCCCCAATCCTTGACAGTTCTTTTGCCAGGAGCACCAATATGCCCTTGGCTATGCCACCTCCCAAGGTTTCAGACGCTTCCCCGGCATTTGAGTTACAATTATTCAACTTCACCTATGGGTTCCTTAACTCTGCTACTAACCTCACTAGGGAGGACTGTTGGCTTTGCTTAGACCCACAACCCCCTTACTATACTGGCTGGGCCACTACAGGAATTCTGTCAACCCCAATGAGAGGCCACCACAATGTTTATGGGGAAAGTCTCCAGTCCTTACCCTACAGTCTGTCACTGGGACAGGACTATATGTACTAGATGCAGGAGGAAAACTGGATAACTTTCCCCAACTCAAACATCTCTGTCATTACACTCTTACTGCAAACACTGGTAACTTCTTTCTGGTGCCCCCTAATGGAACTTGGTTTGCATGCACTACGGGACTAACTCCTTGTATTCACATGCAGATCCTTCAAAAAACTACCAGTCTATGTATCCTAGTTACTCTGTTTCCTCAGGTTTACTACCTCCCCTTTGATGATTATATAGAAACCCTAGAATATCCTCATTATAGACGGAAACATGATTTTGGAATATTAGCAATCCTTCTTACAACTTTGATAGGGACTGGTATAGCTGCAGGGATTGGTACTGGTACTACGCCCCTAATTAAAGCAGACCAGACTGATCAGGCCTTAACTAACCTAATAGATTCTGATCCTGCCCAATTAGAAAAGTCAGTCTGTCACTTAGAACGGTCTCTGGATTCACTGGCTGAGGTGGTACTACAAAACAGAAAGGGACTAGACTTACTTTTCCTACAGCAAGGGGACTCTGTCAGGCTTTAGGAGAGCAATGTTGTTTCTATGTCAACAATTCAGGTGTTATCAGGGGTAGCCTGGCCATAGTCCAGAAGAGACTAAAACAAAGGGCCAAAATTAGACAAGAAAATCAAAGCTGGTAAGAGTCACTATTCAACTGGTCCCCCTGCCTAGCAACCCTGATCTCCTCCCTAACAAGCCCACTTTTTCTCCTGTTGCTCGCTTTTACTTGCAGACCATGTATCATCAATGTATTAATCAAATTTGTTAAAGAACGTTTAGCCACAGTACAACCAGTGGTCCTAAGGCAACAATATCAACCTCTGGAAACATCTTATTTGAGATAAGACCGTACTCAAGGGGGGAATGAAAAAACTAAATTGACGCCATGATAGGCTTCATCAAAACACCTCCCAGGATAGGCCTAAAATTATAACAAAGGGCCATTGATCAGTGACTGTCCTGGCAGGAGAAAAGCTGAGTCACTTCCTGGAAATTCAAGGCCTCTTGGCCTCAACCAATCAAGGATGTACAGATGTAATTGTAGACCAAACATAATAAGGGTTACCTCACCTACTCAGAATTCCCCTTAAAACCCAGGCTGGAAGATCTTAGAACCAATCAAATGCAACCCTTGTTCAAATTAGCCAATCAAACTGTAGAACTAATTGCCACCCCCCCAAAACACCTTCCTGAGTTATGCTTAAAGGAGCTGGCAAATTCCTGTCAGGGTTGACATTTTGTATGAATGGTCATCCCCTACATGCTGGCTGATTCTGCAGAATAAATGCTCTTTGCTTTTACATAGTATTTGAGTCTGGGATCTTTCTTCAGTGACTCCTAGACCCTTACATAGTCCCAGGCTGGCCTCTAACTCATGGTGATCCTCCTACCTCTGCTTCCCTAGTGCTGGGATTTTGGCTATCTCACTCTAGTCTACATTGACCTGGAATTCACTATGTAGTCTCTGGGTGGCCTCGAACTCACAGCAATCCTCCTACCTCTGCCTCCCGAGTACTGGGATTAAAGGCATGCGCCACCACGCCCGGCTTCCACTTTGTTTTTGAGGTAAGGGTCTCATGGCTATCCTCCTACTTCAGCCTCCTGAGTGCTGGGATTAAAAGTGTGCATCACCATGCCCTGACAGAGGTCAAGTCTCTTATTAATCTCTTTGTAGACCAGCTAGCTGTAAATTCTAGGGATTCTCCAGTCTCTGCCTCCCATCTTGCTATAAGAGCATTGGGATATTGCATACAGTTGCCTCTGGCATTGCATGGATTCTGGGGATCCAGACTCAAAGCTCACCTCCCCACACACCCAGGCCCCTTCCCCAGTCCCATCATTCATTTTTTTTTTATTGCCCTTTCAATTGGTGAGGCATGATGAAAGAGCACTGTGCTACAGTAGAGCCACTCAAATCCTAATTTTCACTCTGCCACTGTCTGGATGTTTTGTTTTGGAGAAGTCATTTGTCATTTAACCTCAATGGGCTGCCATAAGGCAATACTCTTCAAGACCTGACTTACATACTGGAATTTATTTTTGATGCTAGGGACTGAGTCCAAGATTTTGGTGGACTTATCACTGAGCTACATCCTGAACACTGTGATTCTGATAAGTCATTTCCTTGGTGAGTGTAAGCGTCAGAGATCAGAAATCATGATGTCCTGATGTAGCCTATGACCACACATAGTTTGATCCCACCCCATATCTTCATGAATCTTTTCATCTCCTCTAGCCACAGTAGTGTTCTTTGAAGTTCCTACAACTGAGCAACTGTGATTGCGCCCTTGTTATTTCCTCTACCTGGAATGTTCTTTCCTCAGCAAATAATTCCCTTCTCTGTGACCTTTTGACCTCTCCTTAAATATCATCTTCTCAGGGACACTTCTTTTAACCACTGCTTTAAAAAGAGAAGTTGGGGGGGGGGAGGCTGGAGAGATGGCTTAGGGGTTAAGCACTTGACTGTGAAGCCTAAGGACCCAAGTTCGAGGCTCAATTCCCCAGTACCCTCATAAGCCAGATGCACAAGGGGGCGCATGCATCTGGAGTTCATTTGCCAGAGCTGGAGACCCTGGCACGCCCATTCTCTATCTATCTGCCTCTGTCACTCTCAAATAAATAAATAAAAATAAACAAAAAATTTAAAAAGAGAAGTCTTGGGCTGGGGAGAAGGCTCAGTGGATAAAGTGTTTGCTGCACAAGAGTGAGTAAGTACCTAAGTTTGGCTCCCTAGTATCTGCAGCCCAGTGTGCTTATGGCAAGCAGGGAGTTGGAAACAGGAGAATGTTCTGGAAGCTTGAGGGTCAGCTAGCCTGACAAGTGCAGCAGTGACAATGAGAGACTGTGCCTCAAACAAGGTGACCTCTTCACACAGGTACACACACATAAAAGAGAGAGAGCTCTGACCGCTTGGGAACTTCCAGCCGTGGCTGAGTTTTTCCCTTGGCCAGGCCAAGGCCCAGCTAGGTTGAGTCTAGGAGATTGCCCCCTAGCCCTTACTCTCCACATGGGTTCTTTACCCCCTCCAGCTCACCACATGGCAGGAATTCTTTAAACTTTCTTTCCTTTCCACAGTTTTCCTAGGCCCACCATGTTGGATCTCTAGCCATGTAGGTGACTTTTCTTGGCTCTGTACTTCACTCAATATATATAATAATTTAATAATTAAAAGAGAGAGAGAGAGACTGACTTTTGGTCAAGATGGAAGACTCATAACCAAGCTAGAATTTCAGGAGAGAAAGGAGTCAAGAAGGCAGAGAATATTGGAGAGACCTAAGATCCACCAATTCAAGAAGAAAAGACAGCCAACTGCTCACTGTGGTGGTTTGAGTCAGGTGTCCCTCGTAAACCTGGGTGGTCCGGATGCTTGGTTCCCCAGCTGATGGCAATTGGAAATTAATGTTTCCTGGAGGAAGTGTATTTTGGGGGGTGGCCTTATGGGTGCTAAAGCCAGTTTCCCCATGCCAGTGTTTGGCACACTCTCCTGTTCCTGTTGTCCACCTTATGTGTGCCAGGAGGTGATGTCCACCCTCTGCTCATGCCGTTGTTTTCCCTGTCATCATGGAGCTTCCCCATTGAGCCTGTAAACCAAAATAAACTTCTTTTTCCCACAGCTGCTCTTGGTCAGGTGATTTCTACCATCAATGCGAACCTGACTGCAGCATCACTATGAGATATGCCACCTCTACCACATTTACACAGGTCCAGGAGAAACTGTGGAGGAAGTAGCAACATGAGTATAGCTCCCAATGGTGGCCTAAAACATGGAGATGAACTGAAACACATTATAACAAAAATACAGAGGCTATAGTAATCTCAACACTAAAAGCAATCTGAGATGGTGTGGTGGTGCACACTTTTAATCCCAGCCCTTGGGAGGCAGAGGTAGGAGTATTGCTGTGAGTTCAAGGCCAGCCTGAGACTATACAGTGAATTTCAGGTCAGCTTGGGCTACAGTGAGACCCTACCTCCAAAAACCAAAACCAACCAACCAAACAAAAAAACCCACAATCTGCTAACATGCACAAGGTTCAGGGAGTGTTGCCGAAGAGGGGGTGGGAAGATTGTAAGAGCCACAGGGTGAGTAGAAATATCCTGAGGTACAGTGCCCCCCTCCCCCGCCAAAACTAACAGAGGCCCTAATTACTCCACAGTGAACACCAAGGACCCTACTGAGGAGGGCCCTCAGGGAAATGGAGATTGGATTGGGGGTAAGGGAATAAAAGACAATAACCTATGTAGAAAAAATATATATATAGGCATCTGGGTAAGACAGCAGCATACTAGTCACACCAAAACAGCCTAGGGAGGGAAATAAACAGAAACATAGCAAAATATACTCTTCTGAAAAGTAAAGGGGCATAAGTCATTATTAACCACAGCAGAGCAGCAGGAGAGACCAAGATCTTCCAGAAAGGAGGAAACCAGCCAGAATCCCATCTAGGCACCAGCAACCTCGAACCACAAGCCCATGCAACCAGCACAGAGTGGCAGGAGCAGAAACAAGGTGAGGGGATTTTCCACTTGCCTCAGCCTCCTCACAAAGTCAAGAAAACTGAAAGATACCAGAGACTAGCTGAGAAGCTCCTAAAGGAGATACAAAGGGGACCAGCTGAGTAGCTACAGTTCGACTCCATGCACCCTGTAAAGTCTCCCATCCCCCAATGGTCAGGGCCATGAAAGTCTGGAGAACCCATTCACCCCTGGCCACACAGCACTGAGAGGGACCAAGATGGGCACTTAGCATTGGTGAGATTGGAAGCATCCAAGATGTAATCAGGGCCTACTTATACAAAGCCAGATACATAGGCCTGCAATGGAAGTGTTAATCTCTCTTTCCATGTCAGGAAAGGTTATGTATTACATTTGACAGATAAATTCTTGGTTGCCTTTACACTTCTCAAATAAGCTGTATTTTGCTGTTGGCTATTGTGGCCTTTGACATTTCCTGATATTTAGGGCCTCTGTCTTTTCCTTAAGTCACTATTGGGGGCAGGGACTGACTGACCCCAAGCTGACTTAGAACCTGTTTCAGACTAGAAATCTCAATCTCCAGGTTGACAGAAGTAAGGGTGTGGGACAACATACACCCTTAGGGACTTTGGCTTTACTAGATTATCTGTTTAGTTTTAATCCCCACGCTTGTATAAATACTCTGTGCTGGTTTTGATTGAATGTCTGTACTGCTTAGTTGAATTTTAGAATTTGCCAGTAATTTCCTTCACCCAATCTACTACAACACTTGAATATCAGGCAAAATCAACACCTAGGGTCACTTCTGCTATTTCTCTTGGAGTACAAAAGCTACACCTGACCTTAAACTCATACACTGAAGATATATAAAGTTGAAGTTATGCAGCTAAGAACACTACAGATAATTAGAAAACACAAGCATCAAAATTAACTCAAGATGCAAAAATCTCTTCATTATAATACAAGAAACACAAAAAATCAAGACAATACAATCCCACAACAAATTATACATCCATCAGGAATGACCTCTGATGAGACTGCTTTAGATGAAATACCTGAAAATATTTCCAAAAAAATAATCATTTCTATACTCAAAGATATTGAGGAAGAAATCAAAGGAATAATAGAAAGAAAACAACTTGTGAAGGAATCCCAAGAGAACATAGGAAAACAACTTAATGAAATAAGTAGGTTAATACAAAACATGAGTTTGAAATAATGAAAAAATATCAATCAGACATACTAGAAATGAAAAACAGACTAAGTCAAATAGAAACCTCACTAGAAAATCTCACCAGTAGAATGGATCGAGGTGAGAACAGAAGATGTAAACTAGACCAGGTAGCAGATCTAATATAGTCCAACAAAGAGAAGGACAAACTAATAGAAAGGCATGAATGGGAGTATCAAGACATTCAGGGACACTATGAAGAGATCAAACGTACGAATTCAGGGCACAATACAAGGAGAAGAAATTCATTCCAAATGCATAACAGGTATTTTCAACAAAATCATAGAAGAAAACTTCCCCCAGGTAGGAAAAGTGATGCCAATACAGATACAGGAAGCCTGTAGAATGCCAAACAGACAAAAACCAGGAAAGAACCTCTCACTGTCATATTATAATTAAACTACAAAACACACAAAGCAAGTAAAATATATTGAAAGCAGAGAGAAAAAATCTAGTCACATACAAAGGCAAGCCCATCAGGATCACAGCAGATTACTCAACACAAACCTTAAAAGCCAGAAGGGCTTGGAATGACATATTCTAAATTCTGAAAGATAACAACTGTCAACTAAGATTCCTTTGTCCTGCAAAGTTATCCATTCAAATAAACAGAGAAATAAGGACATTCTACAACAAAAGTAGACTAAAGGAATATATGAAGACCAAACCAGCTCTACAGAAAATACTTAAAAGGGGCTGGAGTAATGGCTTAGCGATTAAGTAGTTTGCCTGCAAAGCCAAAGGACCCAGGTTCAATTCCGCAGGACCCACATTAGCCAGATACACAAGGGGGTACATGTGTCTGGAGTTCGTTTGCAGTGGCTGGAGGCCCTGGCACATCCATTCTCTCTCTCTCTCTCTCTCTCTCTTCCTCTCTCTCTCTCCCTCTTTCTCTGTCAAATAAATAAATAAATAAAAATAAAATATTTTAAAAAGGATATACTTAAAATGATTCTCCATGCTGAAGAGAAAGAAAAGCACACACACAAAGAACCTGGAAAAAACAAACCATACTCAAATACTAGTAAGTACAAGAGAGCAAAGGTAAAACTGGAGGAACTACAAAGCAAGAAAAATGGCAAAAATAAATACACATATTTCAATAACAACTCTTACTATCAATGGCCTCAATGCCCCAACCAAAAAACACAGGTTTTCAGACAGGGTTAAGAAGCAGGATCCAACCAACGCAACCAACGCAACACAACGCAAGTGCCAGCAAGCACTAGAGACCTGGGGAAGGGAGCTCACAGCAGCCAGCACCGGCGACCACAGCAGTGATCCAGTGACCCAGCCAGCCTACTTGAACCCACAGCACACCAAAGAGGGGCCCAAGTAGGAGTGCAGAATAACTGAAACCAAAATCATCCCAAAAGGTAATGGGATTACACCAGGTCAGTACCTGCCAAATAAGCTTGGTATATAGGCCTGAATCGGAAATGCTAATTGCACCTTCCATATAAGGATAAATTATATGTTAAATATGATGGATGGTCAGATTTACCATTCTTAAATAAGATATATTTTGGGGTTGCTATTTGTTGCTTCCTTATTTATAGTGGCTTTGTTTCCTCTTCTGTTGTTCATTAGGGAAAGGTCTCACCTGGTCAGCAGCTGAATTGGAACCCTCAACAGACCAGAAATCTTAACCTTCTAGTTGACAGGACTAAGGGTGTGGGGCAACACACATCCTTAGGGACTGTGACTTTGTTACAGGATCTGGTTGTCATAATACCTACTCTTGCATAAATACTCTGTGCTGTTTTTCATTGAAGATGCACATTGTTTAGTTAAATTTTAGAATCTGCCTGTATTTTGTTCCACTCAGCCTACTTGAATACTCTCATAGCCGGCAAACCCAACATCAAGGGTCACTTTTGTGGATACTCTGAGAGTCTGAAAAGCCACACCTACCACCTTAAGCTCCTACCTTGAAGATATATAACATCAGATTGATTGATACATCTAATAATACTACAGCTAACTAGAAAATCCAAGAATTAAATTAATCTAAGGTGCAAAAATATGTACACAAGAAACAAAAAAATCAAGACAATATAAATCCACCAAAAAGTATTAATTCATCAAAAATGACCTCCAGTGAGAATGAGTTAGAAGAAATGCCTGAGAAAGATTTCAAAAGAATGGTTATAAATATGCTCAAAGAAGTCAAAGAGGAAATCAAAGGAATCAAAGAAGACACAGGAAACTAATTAATGAAATAAAGTGGTCAATACAAGACATAAATACAGAAATAGAAATAATAAAGAAAAACCAGTCAGAATTACTAGCAATGAAGAACACACTCAATGGAGGAAAAAAAAAAAAAAAAAGAACTCTGTAGAAAATCTCACCAGTAGAATGGGTGAAGAGAGGACAGAATATCTAAACTAGAAGACCAGGTGGCAGATCTAATACAGTCCAACAAAGAGAAAGACAAACTAATAGGAAAGTGTGAATGGGAATTTCAAGATATTTGGGACACTATGAAAAGATCAAACATAAGAATTCAGGGTATAGTAGAAGGAGAAGAATTTCACTCCAAAGGCATAATAGGTGCTTTCAACAAAATCACAGAAGAAAACTTCCCCCAAATTGGGAAAGAGATGCCAGTGCAGACACAGGAATCCTTTAGAACACTAACCAGACAAAACCTGGAAAGACCCTCTACTCACCATATTATAATTAAACTACCAAACATACAAACCAAAGAAAATATATTGAAAGCAATTGGAGAGAAAAATCAAGTTACCTACAAAGGCAAGCCATCAGGATCACAGTGGATTACTCAACACAAACTTTAAAAGCCAGAAGGGCTTGGAGTGATGTATTTCAAGTCCTGAAAGATAACAACTGTCAACCAAGGTTGCTACATCCTGCAAAGCTATCCATTCAAATAGACAGAGAAATAAGGATATTTCACAACAAAAGCAGGCTAAAGGAATATTTGAAGACAAAACCAGCACTACAGAAAATACTTGAAAGAATCCTCCATCCTGAAGAGAAAGAAAAGCACACATATAAGGAACCTGGAAAAAAACAAACCATAGTCCAATGCTTGTTAATACAAGAGAACAAAGGTAAAACAGGAAGAACTACAAAAAATGGCAGAAATAAATACATACCTCTCAATAATATCTCTTAATATCAAAGGCCACAATGCCCCAACCAAAAGACATAGGATTGCAGACTGGGTTAAACATCAGGATCCTTCAATTTGTTGCCTCCACAAATCTCATCTTTGTACAAAGGATGGACACTATCTTAGGGTGAAAGGTTGGAGAAGGGTGTTTCAAGCAAATGGGCCTAGAAAACAAGCAGGGATTGCTATCCTAATATCTGACAAGGTAGACTTCAGTCCACATTAGTTAGGAAAGATATGGAAGGTCACTTTATATTGATTAAAGGCACACTCCAACAGGAGGACATTACAGTCCTAAACATATATGCACCTAACATGGGGGCTTCCAACTTCATCAAACAAATCCTATTAGAACTAAGGTCAAAGATAACACCAAACACAGTGGTAGTGGGTGACTTCAACACCCCACACTCATCAATTGACAGGGTATCCCGACAAAAAATAAACACAGAGGCATCTGGATTAAATGAGGTCATAGAAGAAATGGACCTCACAGATATATACAGGACATTTCATGCAAATGCTGCAGAATATACATTCTTTTCAATAGCACATGAAACATTCTCTAAAATATAGACACAAAGCAAATCTTAACAAATACAGGAAAATTGAAATAATTCCTTGCATTCTATCTGACCATAATGGAATCAAGCTACAAATCAATAGGAAGAATAGCTATAGAGCATACACAAAACCATGGAAACTAAACAATACATTACTAAATGATGAGTGGGTCAATAACAAAATCAAGAAGGAAATAAAAAATTTCATAGAGTCAAATGATAATGAGAACACAATATACCAAAACCTTTGGGACACAACGAAGGCAGTCCTAAGAGGAAAATTTATAGCTTTAAGTGCCTATATTCAGAAATTAGAAAGGTCTCAAGTAAATGACCTAATGCTTCACCTTAAAGCCTTGGAAAAAGAAGAACAAGGCAAACCAAAAATCAGTAGGCAGGAAGAATTAATAAAGATTAGAGTAGAAATTAATGAAATAGAAACCAAAAAACAACCCGAAAAATCAATGAAACAAAGAGTTGTTTCTTTGAAAGGATAAACAAGATTGATAAACCCTTAGCAAATCTGGACTAAGAAAAGAGAGAGGAGACACAAATTAATAAAATTAGAGATGAAAAAGTCGCCATCACAATAGATACCAGAGAAATTCAAAAAATCATAGGGATATACTATAAAAATATATACTCCACTTAGTATGAAAATCTGAAAGAAATGGATGATTTTCTTGATTTATATGACC